>OZ018321.1:14076457-14711426 GCA_963969495.1 Ceratothoa steindachneri
AATGAACACCTAAACTTCTCAAAAGACAGGTGGAGGATAGAAACATCTTGAATCTAATACTTAATACCCTCTTTACTAACATTATATTTTCCATCTTGGAAATTCGGGTAAAAATTACTGTCAAAATGTAATTTTTCCTCATTGCTCATTTTTTCATAGTCTAAATACGTTTTTGTCTGGAACTGTACCAATATAATTCAATATTTCTTCTGAAAGAAAATCGCAAGGAAAACAACTCTTTTCCACTTTGGGGATACCCATTGTTTTTAAGAGTTTTTTCAACGATTATGGCATGAATAGGAGTGTATCCTTAAAACTTATGTCCTGAACGAGCTCTAACTTAAAGATTTTTCGTCCACGCTTCATTAGATCTGAAGTAAAGAGATTAGGATTCAAATATTGAAGCAGCTCGTCATAGATGAGTTGGACATCTAATTTAGCATTGCTATGTGTCATCACATGTTTTCACATTTTCTCTCGATCTTCTTATTCGTATTAACTTTTCTATAAAGGGTTTACAAGGGGAGTTTTCACCATCTCTTTCAAATATCTTTGTTCTTGGACCACAGTTCTTACAATTATCCTAAGTTTCATTTTCACTATCAAAACAGAGTTCACAGATTATCTGCTTAACCAATATATATGGATAAAGTATGAATGATCCCACTTTTTATAGGTTTCTATGTCATAATACACTGCATTACATTTCTTGGCCCCTGACCTCTTCGACCTCTTCATCCATCTGCTTTAGAGTATGTATAACGTTTTGAACAGAATAACTTCTCACCCTCGTGTCGTATCGTCCAGTTTGCACAATGTATGATTTTACGATTAAATTTACGGCAACTCCAAATTTTCACACAAGTATGAAGCTTTTGTGCGAGCTAAAAAACGACTAGTTGTCGAATCTCCGATTCCACTCATTACATAAAATATCTCGATTTCTTTCTCCATCACAATGCCAAGACACTGACTGCACACATCTTCACATTCTTTTAGATGGGACGTTACGTTGTCATGGAACCTGTAGCAAGAAAAACACATACTGTGATTGAAGTATCTTGTTTTTGATATATGAATCACTAATGCTTCCAATTGTATACTGGCTATCATCCTCAAGACCAATGAATATGAGTGGGGCTGATTTCTCAGGTTATGTTGGTCGATGAAGTAATTTAAACTTAGGTTCATCCCCTGTACCCGTAAAAACGAGGATTCTGAATATAAGCTCGCGTTCTATTAAGGAGAACTGATGTACAGTGACAGCCTCTTCGTACACAAGATTGCATAATCTTGCCAACTCTTGAGCTTCTTTTGTTATTGTCGGAAGCCAAAAGTTTTTCCAAAAACATTCTCCTTCATTTTTTTCTCGAGGACCGCGTTAACAAAGGCGCATACTGTAGAATTTCTATATCCTCTATATATTCTATATTGATCAAATCGAACATTCGATGGAATTATAACATGTCCTGCAGGAATCCTATAAATACGAACTACGGGATTGAAAGTTCCAAACTCGATTGTGTGCGTAGACTGAAATGCAGTCTAGAATCGTCCCATGATATAATCGAATAGTGTCGATTCACGCAGTTGAACGAGTGGAATGTGCAAATAGATTGTATCACCGGTTGCATCCACAATTTCAAAACTTACATTTACACGATAATCACTCTCCTTAAACCATTGCAGATTTAATATATACCGTGAAAACTCACGCATTACTCGACCAAGACCAGCTTCTTCTTGTTTCTCTACAATTTTACGGGAGAAAAAGAAGATGAGAAGGTTTCCATGTTTGTTTTCTCTTAAGGGTATAATATTTACATGAGAATGATTTTCTCTTTGCTTTAAAGAATTTTCTTGCGTATGAGGGTACGAAGTTCTACACAGCTCATTTACTGCTCGCTCCTCAAAAAGAATGATATTGTTACATGATCTATCTTCTATGTAAGAACGTTCACCTTTTAGTGCAAGTACTACATCCTCATCGTCGGAGCTCTGTGTAATGACACCGTAGGTATTTTTCCGATGAAAAACTTTATCATCCCCATCATCTTCGTCGTCTTCTTCATCAGACACAAGAGCTGGAGCAGAATAGGATATGGGTAAATTTTCACCGCTGACACCTTCACTCGATTAGGGATTGGGTAAAGAGGAAGTGTTTGGTTTGTTTCGGTAGATCCGCTTTCATTTTGCAGAAGGAATGAACATCATTTCTGATGAACTAAAAAAAAAAGAAAAATATTGTGTATATAGTTATCTGAAAGAAATTGACTCATTCATTCACCATACAAATGGAAAGCATGAGGGTAGGAAATATGAAAAAATTACACACTTGTTGGAGCAGAATAGGATTTATGTAAAATTTCACCGCTGACACCTTCACTCAGTGATTGGTTGAGTAAAATCATTTCTGATAAACTAAAAAAAGAGAAAAGGATTTTGTACATAGTTATCTGAAAGAAGTTAGGTTATTCATTATACAAAATAAAGCATGAGTAAAGAAAGTATGAAAAGATTTTGTATATAGTGATCTGAAAGAAGCTGGCTTATTCCTTGCACAAAAAGAAAGCATGAATGAAGGTAGTATGAAAAAGAACTAAGTGAAGAGTAAGAATTTTGTTTATATTTATCTGAAATAAGTTGCATCATTCATTATGCAAAAGGAAAGTATGAATGAAGAAAATGTGAATAAATTCAAATTTATATCATCATATAATTCATCCATCATTGGGCCAACGTGTAGCGGAAAACCCACTTCCTATTTTCGTGTACTTAGGAATAGAGATAAGATGTTTACTCAACGCATTGATAGAATCATTTGGTGTTACACTGTATGCCAGAAAGATTATGAAGAATTTAAAAATGAAGTAATGTTTCACGAAGGTGTGTATGATGTGTCATCTTTGGATGGACGAAGTCATACACTTCTTATTTTAGATGACTTAATGCAGAAGATAGATGCAAATATATCAGAGATATTTACAGTGACCTCACACCATAAGAATATCTCCATATTTCTCGTGGCTCAAAAGCTATTTTATAAAATTTCTTACATGCGTGATATTACCTTGAATTGTCACAATCTAGTCTTATTTAACCAGAAGAGAGGCATCTCCCAGATAAATATAATCGCTGGCCAAATAATGGCTGGGGAACGGAACAGCTTCATGAGAATATATAAAGAGGCCGTCTTCAAGCCCAATGGTTATCTGCTCTGCGACTTCAGTCCGAGAAACACTGTATGATTTACATTACGGACAGGAATATTTCCAAACTAAATCGAGAACGTATATCTTTTAGAATGAACAATGGAATCAAAAGATACGCATAGCTATTTCATGCGTTCCCCACACTCTTTTAAAAGATGAAAAATCAATCATAGGAAGGATGGATAGGGATTTTGTCAAATGAATATGTGAAATGTGTCTTAATCTAATAAAAGGTAATGTTCCGGTGACAACATCCTCAGAAACAAAAGATATCACGATTCAAACGGTTGTTACGTATGTTAGCTCGGAAGCCAGGTCATATACGTCTAAAGAAAATACTAATAAATCAGTGTGGGGATCGTTTCTATTAATCTTATTCTCTGTTCTAACACCTATCCTCTCCAACCTTATAAGAAGAAAAAAAATTGTTTATCCCAAAAAAGAGATTGAAGTAACCTCAAACTTAATCTCACCGCAAGAAAGACTTTTATCTTTAGAGAGAGAGTTGACTACTATACTAAATTATTCACACATCCCACTAGATAGACGTGTTATACTTTACCAGAACACGCTGGAACACTATTTGAAACAGTATTATAAGGTTGTGAACATATATACCGTTAAAGCCGATGAGAGTAGCCAGGATCAAATAAACGGTGATACAGATAAAGTATTAGGTTAAGGAATAAGTTTTTGCGTTTTCTTTAATGTGTTGATTTAAGTTTTGTAGACGTGATTTTTGCACATATTAAGAAACAATAATAAATAATGAGAGCAAAATTTGCAAAGGTTAGGCTACGTCTCTTAACAACGTAGACTAGTAGGCTTTTGCTTAGGCTACGTCTTGAAATTGAGTAATAAGTCATTGCGGTTTATTTAAAAGTTGTGTTAATTTAATTTTTGTTGTGTACCCTCAAAATGGAATGTCAAGTTGAAAGAAAGGCGCATTTTTGACACTTGTTGTTATTCATTTTCAATCAAGCCGGGAACAATGCAAACGCAGCCAAAGCTCGTTGCGATATTTGTGCTGTGTACGGAGAAAATGCCTTATCAGAAAAGACAGTTTAATGGTGGTTTTCTCGTTTCAAAAACGGCCATTTTAATCTTAATGACGAAGAACGTTCTGGTCGCCCAATTAAGTTGGATGAAGATCGATTGAACAACCTTCTTCATGAAAATCCTAGTTCAAAAACTCAGTGCATGGACTCGGCACGCTTTGAGTGAAAGCAACAAACTTTAACGCTCCACGATTGCCGCAGGTTTGCTTGCTCATCACAAGGCTACTCGTAGATATAAAGGCAGATTTCTTCACCGCATCATCACTGGCGATGAAAAGTAGTGAGTTTATGTCAACATGAACCATCGAAAATAATGGCTTGGCCCTAATGAAAAAAACAATTCCGGGATTAAAGCAAGGACTTCATCCACGAAAGAAGATGCTGTGTGTGTGCCGGGATTGTGAAGGCATCATTCTTTATGAGTTCTTTGTGAAAAACGAGATTGTCAATGCAGAACTCTACGTTCAACAAATGTATCGACTCGCAGAAGCTATTCGCGAAAAGCGACCTTATCGACCTTTATTGATTCCTTCTGCAACACGACAATATTCGTCCTCACATTGCCAATATAACAAAAGACGCCATCCAAAAGCTTAATTTCGAAATCCTGCCACATCCTCCATATTCGCCAGACTTGGCCCCATCGAATTTCCATCTGTTTCGATTGCTCTCCAACAATTTGCGCGGGGTTTCGTTCAATACTGATGTGGAATTAAAAACCTGGTTAAACGAATTATTCGAGTCAAAATCCAGACATTTTTATTGCAGAGGCATCGAAAAACTAGTTGAACGTTGGGAAGAAGTCAAAAATAACAACGGAGAATACATTATTGATTAAATTGCATATGGTTATCCACTAAAAATGAAGTTTTTCTAAAATTGTTAATGGTAATGAATAAATTTGATAAAAACGCGAGAACTTATTTCTCTCACCTTACTAGAAACACTAGAGCCTAGTGTTCGTGAAAGAGGTACATAGATTAATTTATCAGACACTAAAAGATACACAGTGATTCAGTTGGGGTAATTATGGGGCGATTATCATCGATGGTAAAAGACTTCGACAAGTAAAGCAAATTATACAACAAGAATATAAAATTAATATATTCAGCCTTTTGAAGATTACTAAAACAAAATCCGGTTATGTTAGAGTGATCTTTGAAAACACTTACGGAAGAACTCGATATAACGATAAACTATTTCTTAGTGAGGATGAGTTTTGACTCGTGTTGTGGGCAATGCACAGGTTAAAACAGGAAAATCTCCCCTATGTAGATCGAGTGATGAAGGACTATGGTGTAAAACAGCTAAAGTGTGTCGTGAGAGCAAATACAAATAGTCAATTTCCAAGTATACATTTCGGGATTTACTGGAAAAGGGATGAAGAGTTCATTTCTACACGAATTAAAAACGCATTGCACAATGAGTAGGAAGTAGATACTTTTCTAAAATTTGAAGATGAGTTTCATCAAAGTTTTCGTCGGATGAAGTGTTTACAGAATGCGGTTGATGCTTGTTATCTTGCATTCAACGATGGGCTTGATGACTGTCGAAAACTTCAACCCACCATCCCAGAAGATGAGTATATAAAAAATGTGTCTTTTGATAAGTTCTCTTGTTTTCTCAACAGGAGAGGGAGCACTATCAAACTTTTGGAAGAATTTGTCCTCAGTGATCTTTATGAATACGTCACCATTACGTGTAAAGAAAATTTAGTAGACTACTATCAATCAGTCTCTCCATGGAAGTCCAGATGATAGAGTGCCACCAGCCTGCGTCATCAAAACTTGCACGAAGAAAGTTTAAGTTCAACCCAAATAAAAATATTTTTTTATTCAAACTCTAGATCATATTTCAAAACCTAATGATATTAATGTTCAAAAATATAAAGTTGGATTAAAAATACCGTTTTCCTGACCGGATTAACCCAGCTCTTTAGATTCAGAGAATCAGTAAATGTACACAAAGTAATAATAAGTTTACCTGCATCCATGAAATTCTAATTAAAATTATGTATCTTAACCTAGATGTAAAATAAAAATAAGTTTGTTTTTAAGTTAAACTGCTTTTTATTGAATAGTTATATAAGAGTGTAAACGAATCAGATATTCAGTTAAAAATGAACCTTCGATTGTTACACTTATATACATCCCCGAGTCTCCTAATATCTTTTGGTGAGGTAAAGCGGCTATTCCAATCTGTAAAAAAGATCGTTAAAAGATCTGATGTGTATATGATAGCTATATAGTACATGATGTTGCTATACCGGAAAAGAGATCTGAAGTTAAAAAAACAGGTTTCTATATAAAATCGGTGAATATGTTCGAATCTCACGCGTTTCCAGTAATTTTAAAAAAGGATACGAGGTTGGGTGAATTTGGAAAATCTACAAGATATATAGGATTTCAAAACTATTAGAGCTGTATTGTATTGAAGATTTAAATGGAGAACATATTGAAATGAAGGTTTATGAAGAAGAACTACAGAAAGTAGTACACTTTGACTAGCGTAAGAAATATGTAAAGGAAAAGATGGTTAAAGCAAAAGGGCGTGGAAGAAACAAGAGATATTTAGTAAAATGGCGAAGATACCCATGATCGTTTAATTCATACGTCAAGGCATGTGATATCACACACCAGCCTTGAACACATGCATTCGTGGAATTATATAAAGGTAGGAGATGGAGAAGCTTTTCATCTTTTGTGAAGATGGAGTCAGAGAGTTTTTATGTTACCCTTCCTTCCTCATCCTCCTTGGATATTTACCCTCAAAATACCATGTCTGACTATAGAATTGAATTGCACAAATTTATTATAACGGACAACAGTTGATATGAGTTAGGGCCTTGTGAGTTTCAATTTACAAAGAATATCTATATTATTACTAAGCCTACACACGCATTCACAGTCTATCGGAAAATGACGGAAGTAAATAATTATGCATCAAATACTATATTGGCAAGACGAAAAGAAACAAAAATGAAAGGAATTGACTATGCTTATGATGAGACATAGATAGACGCCGGATATTATTAAAATGAAAAAGCACTCCTAGAAAAAATGAATCTGAAAATGAGACAGAAATTATCATCTCATGATTTACTGTTTCAATCTGACAAAACGCAAAGGAAAATATCTACTCCCTATGTATTAATCCTCACTTCACGTTGATTGCTCAACGTAAAAAGGAAAGAAAATCTATTATTTGTTCTGTTAGAAGAATTTTACAATATAATGAAAAGAACTAGAGATGATATCCCATAATTAAATATTTGTATAGCATTTAATATAGATTTTCCGGCTCTTATATCATGTTATATTTACTCTATATTTGTAGACTATCAGTTAGTAGGTGGGAGCCAGTCGAGTCCAGGGTGCTGAGAATTATTCTCCCTTCCTTTCAATGATGGGTCATTCAGTATAACTTTTGATAATCCACACTATCTGAATCTAAGCTCTGGTGACTTAAGATCAATTTTTATCTATATAAGAACGGTTGAAGGGAAAAATTTCTATTCGTTCTCAGTAATTTGGTGATAAAGCTACACATTAGGAGAAGAAATTAAAATAATTAAAAATGTTAAATAGCCCACGCGTGTTCCAAGGATTAAGCGCTCAGAGAGGACATGGTCTTGGATCTCTATTCTCCTCCCTATTCCAAAACACAACGCCCTATCTAAAGAGTGGTGCTCGCTATCTAGGGACGAAGGTCATTTCCGCCTGTTTTGATACCGTTCAGGATATTATGGATGGAAAGACCGCAAAGAAAGCTATGAAAGATCAGCTGGGAAGGGCGAAAAATACTATTACTAAAGATACTAGACAATATATTAGAAGAAAGTTAAAATTTCAGTGTTAATGAGAGGAAGTCCGGAAAAATGGGTGTAATAAATAAGCGGAAATGGAAGAATAAGAAGTTGAAGAAGAGATCAAAGTTGAATATAGACCATGAACAGGCAGGGGGGATGATTTTTTCTTCATAACATAAAAAATCACACGTTTCATAGATATTCGCATAAAGTCATCTTTGGCTGTAAATCATCCACGTTGAAAATGAATGCTCTCCATCCAGCAAGTTAAATCTATTCGAAGACAGAACTCGATTTTTTCGCCGTTCCACATACCCGAACTTCCATCATTGAGAGCAAATTATCAGTCTTACTCCGCCACTTAGCAATATATCTTAAGATCTTACCCCAGTTGAATATTATGTATCTGGTAGCGGACAGTATTATATAGATCCGAGTGAGGTTTATCTTTATATTAGAGCAAGAATTGTGAAGGCAGATGGAAGCGAACTTAAAGATAGGGAGAATATTTTTCCGGAAAATAATATTATTCACACGTTTTTGCAGCACTGTTGTCTTAGAATTCCCCCCCTTTTTGTTCTATTCTAAGAGTGCTAAGATTGTCCAATATATATTGATATCTGAATATCTTAAAGAACAGAGCCGTTCCGAAACACGTAAGGATATATAAGAGAAAAACAAAATAATCCCAAAATAAACTTATATTTTAACTTTAACCATTAAATACACAACATCTAAACATTAATTACAGCAATACTCTGAATATTATCCTAAACAAGAATTAATTAAATTAGTTTACCCACAAAAATTGGTTAACGTTTTCTCTACACAAAACAATAATATAAGAATTAGGCTTACGGACTCATGTGGAGTTTAAAGGCTTCAGAAATGTTATTGACTCACGACCCGTGCCGTCTGTCCAGATATAGATGGGCGAAATTACACGGTTGTTTTGGCGAGGGGGAAAGCTGGGGGGGGGGCTACACGTAATTCCGTGGGGGGGGGGGGTTCTTCAAGGACGAGAACAAATACGGTGCTTTATGCAACACCTAGGCAGTCGTGGTCTCTCTGGCAAGAGGGAGTCGAACTTGGTTCTTAAATCAAGCTAACTTGGAGTGCGGAGTGACCACCGAGTAACGAGCTTGAAGAGGAGCTTTTCTCCTTCGTTACTTATTTCCTTATGGACGAGGACTGAATTCGGGGAGGGTCTTCTTCAAGGGCGAGGATAACGGAGGGGGGTTTCTCTGGCGAGAATAAATTACTTAACGTTCGGTTTGATTACCCGGAACTAGCTCAAGGATGAGCTTCTTCTTAGTTCCAGTCTTCTTCAAGGGCGAGTATAACGGAGGGGGATTTTTCTGGCGAGAATAATTTGAACTTGGTTCCTTACCAAGTTAACTTAGGAGTTCGGTGTGGCCACCGAGTAACGGGTTCGAGGAAGGAGCCTTTTCCTTCTTCTTTTCTAAATTCCTCAAGGACGAGGAATGGCGAGAGAAAGTTGAACTTAACAAAGTTAACTTATCGTTTGGTTTGATAACCAGGGACTTAGCTCAAGGATGAGCTTCTTCTTAGCTCCTTAAGGTAGGTAGCCCTGCCTCTCTTGCACGGTACTTCTTGGTCTGGCGACCCAAGTACACTACCTCTCCAGTCTCGGTAGTTCGGTTTGATCCGAAGACTTCGTCACCTAGAGACTGACGTATACTACCTCGATTTTCCTCAGAGTTTCTCATTTATACCTTGTCACCCCACTAGGGGAGTGGTAAAGGGACGGGGGAGGCGCTTGAGGACGGCCCCAGGAGAGTTCTTTTTCCAAACGGTTTTTCACACGAAGTCAAACATCGGCTCCTCGTTAGCCTTCGAGATTGGTAGAAACACGTCTTCAATTTCCTTTTTGACGTGAAACTGGATCTCACTCTCCTCGGGGAGATCTTTCATTTTGACCTTTAAGGTCTTTCAGGGCACCAAAATAGGCGACGCTGCGGTTACCCAATGGACCCGCCGATGCCTGGGGCGGATGTCTTTGCAGTAACCGCTTTGTGACTGCATCACGAGTGAACGGGGAGGGGGGGGGGGTGACTATTTCCCTACATACACCTCCCATCGGAGAACTTTATGGTGGAAGATGACTCCTGGGAACTCAAAACAACTTACTCAACCTAGTCGGGATTAGCAAAGTTGTATTTCTTTGAGCCCTCTCTTACTTTAAATTTACTTACACATGAGCTCCCTCGCGCGCGTTTACACAAGCAATGTGTCGAACTAGAACTACTCGCTATGCAATTTTACATGAAATTAAAAAACCTTAATTCGTCGATTACCCACAAAAATAAACAACAAAACAAGCTACTTCCTTACATTTCTAAGTTTTTGAGAACCTAAATCCTACCGATAAATATTAACACGAACAACAAATGAAAACAAGGTTTCACGGTCATTAGGTACTGAAATAACCCTCAATGGTATTTCGTCTCCGCCTATAGAGCAGCGGTACTTTATCGGCTCCTTTGATGTAACTAATACTAAAATGGTGCTCGAATACCAATACTTTACCGCGCCTGAGTCGGCCGTTCTGGTTATTGAGTCTACCCAAGTATGGTACTAAATGGTAGCGGAATTTCAACCTACTTGAATTACCCTTCTTATGGTACTTGACTACGTTTAAATTGAACATTATGGCTAAAGCAGCCTGTTGCAGCGGGGCATAATTGATGGGAGCGCAGGGCCCGTAGCTCTCCTTTAACCCGGGCCCCCTGGAAAATCGTGTCTAGGTTCGATCTTTGAGGATCGAGAAAACTTTTCCCTGCAAGGTCGTTAATGGATGTGGCGCTCACTACGACTTGGCGATTTAGCGGTAACTCAGTGGACGTTCCGTTCGGGGAGGAGACTACTAGGGGTAGGAGATACTCATCCGCGTCTACAATTTGACTAGTCTTACCTGGGTGTATTGCAATAGCACCTCTTTCCTCCTTCCTTGTCAACTCATTTGGCTCACTTCTCTTAGTAGGTAGTCCTTCAGGTACACCTGCTCGTACCTCTACCCTACCTCCTACTTCTTCCTTGATAACCGTATTTGGCTGGGTTCTCCTCGTAGGTTTTTCTTTAGGTACTCCTGCTGGTACCTCATCCCTACTTCCTACTTCTTCCATCGTTACCCCATTTGGCTGGGTTTCCCTCGATGGTCCTTTCTTAGGTCCAGGCAGGGCTACAACCTTATCGGACTCTATGAGATTCTCGAAAGGTGCTCTTTCGAGTGCGAGCAATCTTTCCTTTTCTTCTCTCTCTTCTCTTTCAGCTTGAGCACGTTCTTTTTCACTTTTCATTCTCCTTTCCTCAGCCTCTTGTTCTGCTTTCGCTATTTCGTTTTCCCGTCGGGTTCTTCTTTCTTCATCTTCCAGGTTTATTTTTAATTTTCTTCTATCATCTTCTCTGTTATCTTTATTCTCCTTTCCTCATCTTCCCTTTCTATCCTTATTCCGACTTCTTGTGCTTCTCTTTTCAACTGTCTTATTCTTTCATTTGTCTCACTTCCTCTTGAGAATCTTCTTTCCTCTATTTCTATTTTCCGCTGTGTTCGGACTTCTTCCCTTTTTCGGTTCATCCATATTTCCATTGCTTCCCGTTTTCTTTTATCCTCTCTTTTTATATTTTCCCTCTTTCTATCAAACTCTATTATTTCTTCTTCTTCTTCTCTTTGTATTCTCAATTCTTCAAGGATGTAGGCATCCATATCCTTGCCTTCAAGTCCCAGAATTTGGGCTTGTTGGTAAAATCTTTCGACCGGATCCATTTTGTGTTGGTCCGTCGAATTTTCCTCACTATACTCTCAGGTAATTATGCCACCACTCACCAGATAGCACTCAGCATAACTTACCCTTAATTCCACTACTATGCTGATTGGAATACCACTCCCGACAACAAATTTACCACTTGACCTACCAATTACTTTAGAATTTTACCACCCCTAACTCTAACAATTTTCCTCTCGTCAATTATTCTCTTATTCCTGATATTCCTTTACGTGTTGGCTCTTTCTTAATTAGACACTGCTGGGTTCTTTCTAATAACAACCCCACACCTGACACCACTTTTATTTATGTCGTAGAATTCCCTCCCTTTTTGTTCTATTCTAAGAGTGCTAAGAGTGTCTAATATATATTGATATCTGAATATCTTAAAGAACAGAGCTGTTCCGAAACACGTAAGGATATATAAGAGAAACGCAAAATAATCTCAAAATAAACTTATATTTTAACTTTAACCATTGAATACACAACATCTAAACATTAATTACAGCAATACTCTGAATATTATCCTAAACAAGAATTAATTAAATTAGTTTACCCACAAAAATTGGTTAACGTTTTCTCTACACACAACAATAATATAAGAATTAGGCTTACGGACTCATGTGGAGTTTAAAGGCCTCAGAAATGTTATTGACTTACGACGCGTGCCGTGTGTCCAGATATAGATGGGCGAAATTACACGGTCGTTTTGGCGAGGGTAGCAGCTGGGGGGTCCACACGTTCATCCGGGGGGGGGGGGTTCTTCAAGGACGAGAACAAATACGGTGCTTTATGCAACACCTAGGCAGTCGTGGTCTCTCTGGCGAGAGGGAGTCGAACTTGGTTCTTAAATCAAGTTAACTTGGAGTGCGGTGTGACCACCGAGTAACGAGCTTGAGGAGGAGCTTTTCTCCTCCGTTACTTATTTCCTTATGGACGAGGACTGAACTCGGGGAGGGTCTTCTTCAAGGGCCAGGATAACGGAGGGGGGTTTCCCTGGCGAGAATAAATTACTTAACGTTCGGTTTGATAACCCGGAACTAGCTCGAGGATGAGCTTCTTCTTAGTTTTAGTCTTCTTCAAGGGCGAGTATAACGGAGGGGGATTTCTCTGGCGAGAATAATTTGAACTTGGTTCCTTACCAAGTTAACTTAGGAGTTCGGTGTGGCCACCAAGTAACGGGTTCGAGGAAGGAGCCTTTTCCTTCTTCTTTTCTAAATTCCTCAAGGACGAGGAATACCCCTGGTGTTTAAGGTGCACCAGGATATGAGGAGTCTCTCTGGCGAGAGAAAGTTGAACTTAACAAAGTTAACTCATCGTTTGGTTTGATAACCAGGGACTTAGCTCGAGGATGAGCTTCTTCTTAGCCCCTTAAGGTAGGTAGCTCTGCCTCACTTGCACGGTACTTCTTGGTCTGGCGACCCAAGTACACTACCTCTCCAGTCTCGGTAGTTCGGTTTGATCCGAAGACTTCGTCACCTAGAGACTGACGTATACTACCTCGATTTTCCTCAGAGTTCCTTATTTATACCTTGTCACCCCACTGGGGGAGTGGTAAAGGGACGCGGGAGGCGCTTGAGGACGGCCCCAGAAGAGTTCTTTTTCCAAACGGTTTTTCACACGAAGTCAAACATCGGCTCCTCTTTAGCCTTCGAGATTAGGAGAAACACGTCTCCAATTTCCTTTTTGACGTGAAACTGAATCTCACTCTCCTGGGGGAGATCTTTCATTTTGACCTTTAAGGTCTTTCATGACACCAAAATAGGCGATGCTGCGGTTACCCAATGGACCCGCCGATGCCTGGGGCGGATGTCTTTGCGGTAATTGCTTTGTGACTGCATCACGAGTGCACGGAGGGGAAGGGGGAGTGACTATTCCCTTACACTGTTGATATTTATTAAAATGAAACATCTGTAAATTCCATTCGAAATAACTACCCTTATCGTGCATATTCAGAGACCCTGTTGAACTATACTGAAGAAGTAAATTAACATTTTTTTCCACTGCAGGATATTACCCTAGTAAAGAACGTATAGAAAAGGAATATAACAGATTGAAGAAAAAACTAATTGATTTATATGGAAAACTACACGCTGATTTATTCTTGCAAACATAAGCTGTTGATGAATGGAGTCTCACTAAAGATAAAGTAATCCAGAGCCCCACATTCATTTAAACTATTTAGAAACCAGACTGATTTTGGAACTAAAATAGAATTGTTAGAGAGTTTCATTTACCTAAGAAAAGTCCGCCTTTCAGCATAAACTCATCTGGTGATGGAAAATAGGTTGCTTACATCAAACACTAAGTACCCTATCACACAATATCGTATGCGAAATTTTACAATTGTTGATGAAATATTTCTGAAGAGTGTGGATAATATCTTCATAGGAAGAATAGCTACGAAGATGGTAATTGGCTTGGTTGACCATCGTAATTTTCTGGTACCTATGATGCATCACCTTTTGAATTTAAACCTTATAATATGAATCGCGTCACTATCTATACCGGGTGTCACAGAAAAAAGTTAACTGTACTTTGAATTAGTATAACCCCAAAACTATTGGAGATTTTAGGGTTCTGCAAAAAGTGTTTTATTTAGCAACTATTTATCTGTCGATTCTCGAAATTTCATTAAAGTCGCTTAAAAGATGTTGATACACTAATGGGTTTAGTGGAGGCTATCAAAAAAATGTTTGCGCAAGGAAGTAAAGTAATGAAACGAAGCCTTCGAAGGCTAGGTCACCGTGCACTTTCAAGAGAAGCGTAGGGGGCCTAGGTAGCCTAGGGTCACTGTGCGATTCTTCAAGCAAAGCATAGGCCATTTTACAGTATTTTTTAAGCCACGCTGTGGTATGGTCTTGTCATTATTGCTTACTAAGCAAATCAAATCGTTTCTGTGTAAAGGTTTACTTCCATAGAACCTTTTTTACTCATGCAGTTAACAAAAGATCAGCGCGTATTTGTTGTCACAAACTTTATTAAGACTGGCATTAATAAACAAGTACAAGATTTATTTATACAACTTTTTTAGGTAGGCACCCACCAAGCAAGCCCACAATTTGTTCGCAAATACCAACATGAAGGAACATGCTTAAATCTAAATAAAGGTCGTTCGGCTCGTATGAGAACCTTAAGAACAACAGAAAATATCGAAAATGTTTAAATGACACTTCTTCAAAATGCACATGTATCATTCAAAAAGAATAAGTTACAATTGTCAAAGTCATCATTTAACCGCATTATTAAACATGACTTAAAATGGCATCCCTATAAGGTAAATGCAAGACACCAGCTTCTTGAAACTGATTTTCCTCGTCATAGACAATTTGTCGAATGGCTTCTTCATAAACCTGTTCGTTTCTTGGAAAACATTGTGATTGGTGACGAGGCAGCCTTTTTATGAATGGAAAGGTAAATAGCCATAACATTCGGCAATATGCGCCGCTGACACCCCCTCCCCTCTCAACATTCAAATTTGACACGGTATTTGTCAGCAGAAAGTGACTCTGTGGATTGGAATATGCGGGAATAGCTATCTTGTCGGCCCATTGTTTTACGAGAATAACTGGAATGGTGCTGCCTACCTGAACATGATCCACGAAAGGATCTTCCCGGAACTCCGCCAGATTTATGGCAATCAATTCAATAGACTTTAGTGGATTCAGGACGGTGCACCAGCTCATAGACAGCTTGCTGTAAGAACAAAATTAAGAAAAACGTTTAACAACCTCACTGTCGCGCTAAATTATGCAATTGAAGGCCCCCAAGATCCCCTGACTTAACATTGTGCGTTTATTTCGTATGATGATATCTAAACAATAAAGTGCATTCTACTCCACCACAAAGCATCAACCAGTTAAGAGAGAGTATCACACGTGAAGTCAATAGACTCAAAGAAAATCACAAGTTAATCAAAAAAGTTGTTCAATCAATGCGATCAAAGGCGCAACTGTGCTTGGAGAGAAATGGAGGACATGTCAAAGGAAACGGTGCTTAGAAAATTAAAAAATGAATTTGTATTACCCATATGAACAGGTGTTTTTGTTAAAAATGGATTTAAATATATTTGTTGATTTTTAATTTCAAAGTTTCATTATTTTACTTCCTTGCGCAAACATAATTTTTATAGTCTCCACTAAACCCATTAGTGTATCAATATCGTAAAAGCGAATTTAATGAAATTTCCAGAATCGACAGATAAATAGTTATTAAATTTGTTTTGCTTTGCAAAACTCAAAAATTTTTAATAGATTTTGAGTTATACTAATTCAAAGTACGGTTAACTTTTTTCTGTGACATCATGTATAAACGGGAATGACGTTGAAAGACCATTTGAATTAGACTATTCGGACGATGCAGATCCAGTTGCTTCAAGGGTTTTTTACTCGTTATATACCGGAATAGGGTGTATTGGAGGTGAGCAGAGTATTGGACTTACGTATGAACAGTTTCTAAAAAAATAAAAATATATATTGTATTAATCTAAATCAGGATAAGAGTACTACTGTCTTGGTCAATCCTATATAACGCTGTACATTATCAAAACAATTGCAGTTTAGATCTACATTAATAGACACGGTTTCTCTTGGTATATATGCAGAGTTTCAGTCTGTTATTGAGATAGATAAGTCTAGAAACGTACTAGTTTATTCCTAATAAAATGAATGCAATAGAAATAGAAGAACTATTGTATCGAAATGAAAATACGTAGCGAGGTTTTCATGGCTGTTTTAGAGAGACACTTAATTATCTCAGCAGCTTATATAATTAATCTGGACAGCAGCCATCGAACTGGTTTGCATTGGATCGCTTTGTTTGTTAACAAAAAAGTTTGTATTATTTCGACAGCCTATGTGTAGGGTTCCAAGAATGATGTTTATATTCGTCAAAACTTAGTAAAATGAATAAAATTACTATCGTTAATCCATTCAGAGTTCAGAGTTACTTTTCAAACTCATGTGGCTTGTTTTGTGTCTATTTCATTCAGCAGATGACAAAGGATAAATGATATCGATCTTTTATTGGACAATTTGCTTTATATAATGATCAAAGAAACGAAGAAATCGTTGTAAATAATACTTTTAATAGAATGTAAAGAAAAAAAATTGATACTGTGCACTAAATAAAATTAATTGTTGGAAAATATGTAATTGTGTAGCCTATTAACTCAACTATAATTATTATGTACCATTATATAATATGTTTAGCATTAATTAAATCTTTATTCAATTTATTAGTTTGTAGAAAATGTATGCATATTTGAATTACAATGTGAAATAAAACATTATAACGACCTTGACTTTTTTAAACAAGTTACAAAAAAAAAAAGACTTACTTTGTGAACGAAGTTGTCAACTGTGAAAGCTTGAAATGTTCGAGAAAATCAGATATATCGCCACATAAACTCCATTGATCTTCTGTTAATAATTCCATATTCTTATAATTACTTGAAAGTTCCTAATCAAAGAGGAAATGTCTTCTTCCCAGCAAAAGCTATGGAAGTACAATATTAAGCGACTATTTTCAAATTGGTTTTGATATCACTACAGATGGGGTTATAAGACTATAAAGAAATACAGATATGTTTAATACGGTCTAGACATTCATAGTTTTTAGATTACAGGTATGATTTGCTCCAATGTATGTGTGTGTGTATGTGTGTGTAGACTCTAATTCCTTCGAAAACAGTGGCTGAAGCGATCTTTGTCTCCTACTGCCGATGATATATATGATAAAGCTGTCTAGACATTAGTATTTATTTAGATTAATACTCCGATATCTATCTAGAAATCGCGTCGTTAAACATACTAATTATTTTCAAAGTGAAACGAGAAAACACCTGCATGTGACCAAGGCTGGTAGTGACCAATGCTAGGGGTGGGAGTGCGCCATTTTCCTTCTAACCTAACTTAATATATGTGTGTAATCAATTGATAAAAAGTTTAGTGGCAACTCCACTGTTGACGGGCAGAATAATACACGATGAATCAGCTCGAGGACAGTCTTTATCTCTCCTCTACCGATTTGCTCCAATGTGTGTGTGTGTGTGTGTGTGTATGTGTGTGTGTGTACTAAATATCGCCTGTTTTTTCCTGCATTAAACCAAGGCTGGTAGTGACTAATGCTAGGGGTGGGGTAGGGGCGTCATTTTGCTCCTAACCTAACCCAATGTATGCGTGTGTGTGTTTGTGTAGACTCTAATTCATTAGGAAGCTTCAGTGTGTATGTGTCTCTGTATGTAGACTCTGATTCCTTCGAAAAAAGGTCATTGACCAAAGTATTGTGCGGGTAGGAGACTCGATATTCACCATAAGGAGGGTCGGGGGTAGGGGGGCGGGGAGACTCGGCATCCACAGTTAGGGTGGTTGGGGGAACACTAGGTATTTACTCCGCATTACTACTAACACAAAGCCATAACAATGAGATGCCCCATCATAAAATAGGCGATTCAAGAAAAGAAAGAGAAGCAGAAAAGAGAAAAGGAGACAAGGGCAAAGTCCTACCTGGATGAAGCCAAGGAACACTGAAACCGTGTCAAAACCAGTCATCCTAAAGAAAGGAATCGAAATAATGGCCATGATAATGTTTGCTCACCTAGCAAATCTGGCTCGCTCCGGCACGTTTGAGGAAGAGTTTAATCAGCTTCTGCAATTGAGTGGTGTAAAAAAGAAACTATGGTTCCCGCCGAACCGTGCCTCCAACGAAATACTCAAAATGCAATTCACCGACGAGCAGCAAGAATAAAAAAAAGAAACGACAGAAAAAGAGGAATCGACAGAAGAAGAAGAAAGTGCAAAAATTGAAAACCCAAAGAAGTCCCCGAAGAAGAAAAAACAGAGAAGAAAGAAGAAAAAGGAAACCGAAAAGACAAAGAAAAAAAAACCCCTACAGAAGAAGAGGACGAGGATGAGGAAATCCTAAAGTACCAAATAGTTCCCCTAACATAAAAAGAAGGAAATCCTGGAGATGGGGTACTTCTTTAACGGAGAGGACGTGTCCCTCAAAGTCTTTTGATTACGAGTGAGCAGACCACCGAAAACCAAAAGGAAACATCGAACAACTCACGGAAGGACTAAGAATGGGCAAATTCAAATGGACCTACGAGGGACCCTACTCGGCCAAGGAAATAACAGGACTGCTGGAGGAAGGCACATTTCACATACCGGACTCGTGCATCCATACAGTGAACCTGAATGTGTTCAAGATAATTAAGAATGGACAAAAGACCTCGGAAATAGCCAAATAAGTGATCGCTAAATTTGAATAATAAACGAAAAGTAAAAATATAAGTGAATAAAACGATGGGAATAAATTAAAGTGAAAGTGAATTACTAATGTAAAATAATATAAATAGAATAAGGTAAATGATAAAAATTGTGTAATATAGGATAGGGTAGTGTCAGAGAGAGAAGGTTTCCCCTCACCCCCCACCTAACGTCTACCCATGGTGCCTGAGAAAAGATACACCTGCACCCCTAGACAGCTCCAAGTAAGCAGCGAGAATTTCGCGCGGTCGTGTGACCCGTATTGGGTTCCCCTTCTCACCCATCGCATCGCCTGATCGGTGCCAGATCTAATTAGTCGAGGACTTTCGCACGAGTTTGAGATGCTTGCCGAGAATATTTCCTTCCTCCTGGCGCGCCAAGTCTAATGAGATCCCCGCCCCCATTTTTAAGCCTCTGGCGACTGGCTTCCGCCGAGGCAGTAAAAATATTTTGGGAGAGCTTTGTAAAATTAGTTAGGCCATGCCCCGACTCCCAACGGCTTCCAGCTATGAGCGCGACGCGTCACCTCTCTACCCGGCCTCGCTGGTACCTAAGGCGAGAGTTTCCGCCCAACCCACGATAGACACGGACAGGTATCTATCACTAGGGTATCGACTTTGTTCTCGTCTGGAGTACTCCCTCGTTTCTTTCTCAGCGAATTTAAAGAAGAAGGAATTTTGCAAGTTTAACTTTGCAGCGCTTCGCTTCATCGTCATCTCCAAAGCCTCCATTCAATTAGGCTTTACGCGAGTCTCCCCGTTATTTGCACTCTCCTTGAAAGCAATCATAGTACAGCCTCTTTCGGACTCTCGTACCCGCCCAGTCATTTGTATCCTCCCCACGTTTGGTACCATAAAAGGGATCGATGATCTCCACAGTTACTTCTCGATGACAACTTTCCCTTCTCTACTCTCCTTTTGTGTGTGTATATCCACCACTATTAATCTAATTTGTTTTGCTTATATGTAATTTTTTTACTTATATGTAAAATACTCAATTCCGTAAACTGTTTTTATAATAAACTTAAACTTTTAAACTTTTCTTCTTTTTTTTCAGCCCTTTGCGACTGTTTGAGATTCTCGTTTTGGTACGGAGTTATTTATCAAGTCTGGTCGTGGCAAAGGCAGAATAATTAAGAACGTTTGACATCGCATAACCAGACAATCTCTTCTTTGCTCTTGTTACGTGGACTTCTTTCCACACGAGCAGAAGAGGGGGGCCCACAGGAAGAGGAGCCCACCACCCGGAGGGGTCTCATGGGATCGGCCCCCGAAAACTGCAAGAACGGTCCCCTCCGTACTATACCATGGGGAAGACCTCCGAGAACTGTGGTGCTCGAAGCAATTTACTGCAACATCAACGTCCTATTCATCAGACTTATTGATACTCCAACCGGCTCTGCGACCATCTGCCACACCACAGAGGATGTGGAGCGGCTGGTCTCAAACAAGCTACAAAACCACCTGCAAGAAATCAGGCTATAAGCCAGTGTCCCGGCGATACTAGTTCAGCGTGCAGTCATCCTTCGGAGTCTGGACCAACAGTTTACCGACAACTCGTGTGAGGAAATTAAGGCCGAACTCATGGCAAAGCAAAAATGGGGCAGCATAACAAAGGTGGAGAAGTTCGAAAATGGCCAAGGCATAGACAAGGTCTTCTTTTCCAACATCGAAATGGCAAAAAGAGCGAAGAATGAAGGACTACTAAGTTTCTACCTAAGGGTACCACCCAATCAGATAGAAACCGAGGAGTAAATACCAATCAATTACTGCTATAAATGTTATGCAGTTGAAAAACATCAGACGAGGGACTGCACGGCAACTCAAGTTGCAGGTTCCAACTGCGCCAAATCCGGGCACGGTTGGAAATAATGCAAAGAAGAGAAACAAAAGTGCATCAACTGTGGACGGGACCACAAGGCCTTTGCCATGAAGTGCCCCATCCGAATGGAAGCCATACACACAAAGAGGGAAAGTATTAATAAAGAAAAAGGAGCAAGAACTAGAAGGAACTACTCGGAAGCAGCGGCCCCGAAGAACGAGAGAACCAACACCCAGAAGCTGCTGATGCCAAAGGAGGCTAGAGAAGTCATGGCCATGGTCATCTACCCTGAGCTGGCAAACCTAGCTAACCCCGGCTC
The DNA here is from genome assembly GCA_963969495.1 of Ceratothoa steindachneri. Taxonomy (NCBI): domain Eukaryota; kingdom Metazoa; phylum Arthropoda; class Malacostraca; order Isopoda; family Cymothoidae; genus Ceratothoa; species Ceratothoa steindachneri. The sequence continues at coordinate 14,097,729 of OZ018321.1, forward strand.
TTGACAGTCTTCTGGAGATAAACGGGACTAAGAAAAAGGTTTCGTTCCCACAAAACGCGCCCTCAGCCGAATTGTTGAATATTCAGTTCATCGACTTGCCTCAACAGGAACAACCGTCAAAAGATGAAGTGAAACAATGTCCAACGGAAGAGCCCCAAAAGAATAAACAAGGTAGAGAAGAAACCTCGGAAGGAGAGAAAGAAACGAAGAAAGAAGCGAAGAAGAAAATGAAAAAAGGGGAGACGAAAAAGAAAGCAGAGGAAAAAATCAACGAACAAATAACTACCGACGAAGAATGAAGAACAAGAGAATAACTACGTAGAGGTCATCTTCACCGACAAGAAGGCGGTACTCGAAAAAGGGTACTCCTTCGACGGTGAGTACATTCTCCTCAAGGTATTTGGATCACCCCTGTGCCCGCCCCCAAACAGGACCTCGATCTACTCCTGCATGGCATAGCCAGGGGGAGAGTACAAGTAGACCTATGAGGGACCTTTTTCACCCGATGAAGTGTCAATGCTGATTTTAAAAGGGGGATGTACATACCAGCAAAGTGTGTACACACAGTGAACATGACAACCTTACAAAGTATTAAAAGTGGTCAGCAGATATCTGAAATAAAAAAAATGAGTAAAAGTGACAAAAAATCGAAATGAAATGTTAAGTGAAACGAGCCCTAAACTGAATTGGATAAATAAAATATGCGACAAAATGAAAATTTAATCGGTGGAAATGAAGAAATGATCAATGTGCGTATAATAATAGGTACAAAACGAATAACCTAACTTAATATGAACAATTAACGACTAGATATTAGAAAACAACTTAATTTAAAATAAAATAATGGAATCTATTAAAAGAGTGTAAATTAACAAAGTGAGAAATACGATGTGATTTAAATTAATATTGATAACTGGACTAACTAGCGTACAGTAAATGAACAGAGTATTTAATGATTTAAATAACTAACTAAGTGTTAAAAGAAAGTGTATAAATATTAAATAAGCTCAAAACTAAGTAATTAAAATTTTATAATTAAGAATTAACGATTTATCAAAACGTTTCTAGAATAATTGTATGTTAAATTTTTATGTATGAACCTTAACAAACTATAAATTATCAACTCATATGGGTAAAAATATAAATATAATATTGGATTGTAGAGAAATAGCTAAATGGTTTCCATGTCTCCGGGAACATTTATCTTCGTACTTGTGTTAATGACTTTCTCTTCTCTGCTTAATTCTATTTTCCACACTGTTTGCTATTCAGTTTTACAAGTATGTAAAATATCTTTTTGTAAGCCATCTCTTAATAGACCTTGAAACCTTCTTTCATTCGACATGATTTTGATTCCACCATGGTTGATCGGTAAAGGAGGAAAGAATACCTAAAGACGCTCCGAAGATGATCGCATAGTTCGAAAGCTTAGGTATTTAAGTTTGTTTTTTTACCAAACGTATTCATTAAAAAAAAGATCAAAACATAGGACAAGTTATTTACCGTCTACAAGATGGACTAAAAAAGAAAGTAAGAAAAATGGAAAGTTGCCAAAGGAAATAAATCAAGGCAAAACATACCATGGTTTTTAACAAAATGTATATATATATATATATATATATATATATATATATATATATATATTTGTATGCGGTGGTGTAGTGTATGTATGTATATATATTATAGTACTTCAGATACCTATAATTTGTTTTATGTTCTATAAGGCCTATTGTCTAAAACCGCTAGCTCCAAGAGACCTGGCAGCATTATCAGGTCTCTTGGCGCTAGGTTCTCTGCTCATATGGGGATTAGTTGGTGCATAAGCAAAATCTTAAATAAAAAAGAAAACTCTTCTATTAGGAAACGCACCACAAGCTGTAAAACGGACGTTTCTATTAATAATTTTCAAGTATTAGCCTTTAACAAAAATCAACATTGCCTAAGAACCCTCGAATCTTTACATATTAAACACTACAAACCTACACTCAATGAAGATTTAAGTGCAATATCTTTATTAATTAACTAATTTTAACTACAGTTTGTTAGTTGGTTTGTTTTTAAACTATGTTTGGTTAGTTGGTGTTCCTCTTTCCCAAGAGTCACTGTAACCTATGAATATTAGCCCCTTGTTAAACCTACCATTCACTCTCTAGGATGGATCCACTTTAGTAGGTACCAAAATTAATCATTTTTATATTAAATGTTTTTAACTCTGGCAATGCTTAGAAAATTAAAAACAAAGTTTAAATTTATTATCTTTAACTACTTCTAGGTCAATTTCTCTTATAGTTTTAAATTAGTTTCTGAAATAAACTTTAAATTTATTAACTACTCTTTTGAGTCAGTTTTGAAGCAAATTTAACTATTGACAAGTCCGATTTAAAATTTTAACTTATAGTACATTTTATTGATATTTATAATTGGTCACCTTTTAAAATAATTCAATGTCTTGTTGGCCTTTTCATGGTTTCTTCAAATGTATTAATTTTAGTAAACCTATTCTAGCTTGAAGATCAAAACTTTTAGTTCTCGAAACGTAGTAAGAAATTAAAAGATGTTGCATCCGTTTCTGGTGGCTCTGGGATTTATCTTCAATATTATATATATATATATATATATATAAATATATATATATATATATATATATATATATATACATATATATATATATATATATACATATATATATATATATATATATAATTAATAGTCAGGCTATTTGAATATTACCGTTAAGTTAGCTTTGGCCAAAGGTGAAACATAGTAGCCTTTCTGTTATGGTGTCTGGAGCAATTTGGAATGATGGAATGTCAAGGTTAGTTAAATGTATTGTTGATATCAACTCGAAAAATATGTACATTTATATTTAAAAGGGACTTTTACCAGCGTTTTTAATTGATCAGCTGGAAAAAAAAGTTGTTTTTGCATGGAAGATGAGAATTCCTTGTCATACCGCAAAAAAGACAAGAGATAAAGAGGAATCATACTGCAACAAATAACTTTGGCCGACTCAGTCCCATGACATGAAGCCAATTGAACATGTATGGGAGCTACTAAACAAAAATTTACGGAAAAAGCCCCCAAACCACAAACACACTCAGAATTGCAGAATGTCATACGCCACAAATGGCCGGAAATACCACAACCTGTAAGCTCAGAAATTATTAAATCTATCTCTAGGCAAGCTGCAGCTCTAAATCCCGCTAAAAAGGAGTCTATAAGGTATTACTTACTACTTTCATCATTCAAAATGGATTTCATTCTTTAACTTTATTAATAAAGGGATTTGAATAAATACATATGTGTTTATTTACTTCTCGCATTTCTTCCTAAGTGATTCATTATAATCATTCAGTTTCCATTGTTTTATATACATAGTTCCCTTCTCCCAATTTATACGCTTAAGCGTTCATGGTTCACTCCGTGTTCGGTGCCAAAATATAATTGTAAATCTTAGAAATTTCGGTGCTTGGGTAAATTTAAGAGAAATATGGGAAGAGTTCTCACACGGTGTTTTGTGCTTCGCCTTTAGATTGAAATATTTCTAACTGAAAAAAAAAACGTTTCAAGAAGAATATTTGGATTTTAACATTTTTGCTTATCTTTCTTGTCTGATATAACCGATCATCTGAATATTTTGACACGAGATTGCATGGCATAGGAAAGTTGGGATTAAATATTTTAATTTATGTGATAGCTTTTGTAATTATACTAGAAAGTGTTATGAAACTATTTGAGTAAAGAATACTTAATGAATTTCCACTCTTACAATGACTTGCTGAAATGATGATAAATGTTTCATCAGCCTCAATAAAAAGATGTAATGAAGCAAAACTCTTATAAAAAGGAATATGGAAAGAGATTCCAGAACATCCATGACGGTTAGGCAGAAATTTAAAGTCTTCATAATATTTTAAGTGTATCACCAGAAGAAGCTAACGATTAACTAAAAACTTGTCTGCCTGGAGAATATACCGATTTTAAAATATTCAAGTATTCTGTTACTAATATCGAAATGAAATATCAGACCTTGCAAATAAGAGTATTAAATATCAGTATCTTATTAGGATTCTAGCTAAATAGGGTTAATAGCCTACTATCCAATTTTTTTCCTATTATTTACACTAAAAGATAGAATATATTATTAAATATATAACTTTTTATAACATAATAGTAGCCATAAATTAAGTTGTCAATAAATTACAGCAGTTTTGTAAACCAAAGAAAAATAATTTTGGCCAAACTTTAGAAACCTACGCCGTATTTTTAGTGTTATAAAAGTACTACTGGTCTTTTTAGACATTCCAGTCGTCATATATGGTTTCGGATTGTCGGGAAAAGTACATATTTTTAAGATACTAAGCCTTGATGGGGAGAAATTATCATTTTAAATACGTCAGCCTTGCGTTCTCTTAGTGTGAAAATAAACAATTATTTTCACACACTGGCAACCTTTAATTGACACTTAATTCACATATTGGCAACCTGGGCACAAGTTTTTATAAGATCGCCGCTTTTAATTTTAGCGCAAAAACCCGTGTGGTTAATGTTGATAATGGAGTCATGTGTTTTTTGCGGATTTAAATTTCTAACTTTAATAAGACTTCTCCTAATTCCTCGTTAAATTTAATAGACTTTTGATGAAATTATAGCTTCACTTTAAAAGCGAAGCGTTGTGACAGGTGCAGTTTGATTATAATATTCCCCAGCGCTCAAAGATAGTTTGATTTTTCGATTCAAACTTAATGCTAGGCTTTGAAATTATTAATACTACTTGATCTTTTAGATAAGGCTTCGTTGTACTCTTTGCTTTTTCCTGAGGCTCGAGCGGAGTGAGCACAAGAGGTTATGGGAGGCGGAGCCCCCCTCCCATAATGATACTCCGTAGCCTGTTTCGATAATATCTTTCAGTACCCAAATGCATATACGAATAATCTAAAAATAAATAGTAAGTACGTAAAAACAGTACTAATGGTGTTTTTAGGTATTTTAGTCATCATTTACGGATTAGATTTTGCGTGAAAAGCAGTTATTTTTAAGATACTATCACTACAAATAGATTCTTACTCATAATAGTAGTATCTTAAATAAAAATGCTTTCTGCGCCTCACCCGAGCCGTAAATGACGACTAGAATGCCTATAAACACCATTAGTACTGTATTTACTGCAAAAATCACGGTGTAGGTTTTCTGTAGTTTCACCATAATTTTTAATAAAACAGTAGAGGTATACTAAAAAATTAATAAAGCCGTAAGAAAACATTATTTCAAATACAAAAGTGGTATGAATTTTTTATCAGCAAAAACCAACAGAAACCTAAATACTAAAAGGAACAGAAAAGTCAATAATATTTTGAATATTGAAATAAATGACTTTATTAAGATTTCTATTCCACTAATCACAATTAATAGATATGTCGCGTAAGCATACAAATTGAATTTATTACATCATAACAGGCATTGCTGGTTCACACGAATTACATTGCAATTATGCATGTGCACATTCAACAGGAGAAGAGGATATAAATACAATAAGAACAGGTAACTCAATAATTCAATCTATTTTGAATTTCAATGTAGAAGGAAAGGAGCGTGCGGCAAGTTGCGAACACCTTTACCGCGTCGCTGGGACCAGTGTACGCGTGACCTAGTTAATTCTGCCATCGTGACTCTCCAAAGTGACAGTCAAACAGAGTGTATAAGAAATCTCGCCACGTTACACCTCTCTGCTGTGCTAAAAGCTGTGATAATGAAACTCAAGCATATATTTGCAGTAGCATTTAACTTCCTTGTTGGTCAGTTCAGTAACTTTTAAAATGCATGCAACTCGCTCTCAACTTAATTGACGTCTACATCAAAAGAATTTCTCACTCATATGTGCTCTTAAACATCGGTATTTTGAGTCAAATTCGGATCTATTTGTCTTCTCAGGTTTGCTAAGTATTCTTCAAAAGTTTCCAATAAAATGTTAATATATATATTTTCTCAGTAACTTTAACAAACTCAATTTTTTCTAAAAAATAAGAGATCTTATAATCTATGTTAACCATGATCTGATTTTGACTTTGATTTTTAAAATCAACTCGTTTAGATGCTGGATTATATCATTTATGTAAGCCAATCTCGCCACGCTACACCTCAGCTGTGTTAAAATACGGTGTTAATGAAACTTAAGTGAATTTTTCCTTAGCATTTAACTTCCTTGAAAGTCATTAACTTTTAAAATGCATGCAAATCGCTCTCAACTTTAGTGATGTCTATCTTAAAAAGATTTTTTTACCCAGATATGCCCCCTGGATATCACTTTTTTGAAGCATATTCCTATCCATTTGCCTATAATTCAGTGCTATTGAGTTAAAAAAGTTCACAGCTTGTATAACATGGTGTAGAATAGAATAAAGTTCCGGCTGATTTTTCTGCCTCACCAGAATCCCTCGATGTACGAAGCAGTGATAATAAAGATATCAGGAGTTAACTGCTTTTATCAGCTTGCAAAATCATATAATTCTTCCCATCATTAGTAGAGCACCATCACCACATGTATTACTGTATAGATTTAACCCCAGGCAAGATAATGATGTTTCTATAATTCATAGATCATTTCGAATAGGTCTTGTTCGGCAGTGATGGTTATAAGTTACTAAAAGCAATTCTTCTACACTTTCATCATCTATCTTGTATTGTAAAACACCATGAGTTGTGGATTATTTTTGATATCTACTAATTCATCAATATGAATCTAAATCTTTGCTTCCTGTTCAAAACCTTTAACAACGGGTTCGATAATACATTGGACATGCTATATATTCTTGTTCCATATTGTTGTCTGAAAGTTGTGCCGATAGAAGTTTCTTGGCACTTGCGTATACAAAGACAGTCTTAAATATAGTAAGTGCAGCTGTCTTATCATGTCTTTCATCTATTGTATGTCTTCTGGAAGTTATATTATATTTTCAATGCGACTTCAAAGTATGCTATTGTTAATTTCTCACAGGAAGCAGTTACTGAGCCTGTTTGGGCTTCATGTCTCATGTGTTCGCTTCATTTCTGTTTGAGAAACTGAGATTTTTGTCAACAAGATTAGGATGAACACTTACCACTACAGTTTGTTTTGCGTTACTGATTCACTTGCTAAAACTGAAGGGTAAATATTCACATTTGTTTTGAAGAGATAGTTTTGCCATTTTTAAGAAAATAAAATATGCAAATAGAAAAAACTAACTATCTGACATCCACTGAGGAAAGCTTGATATAATGAATAGAGTGAAATTAGGAGAATATTATTCCTTCTTCATTGGAAAAATGAATGTGAAGACGAAAGTAAAAAGGTTTGTGATCTTTGATGTATCATGACGTACTCTCACCCCTGTCGACTGCTGGAAAGATTCTTGCGCGCATCTTAGCAGACCTTTTATCTAGTAATTGCCGAAGAACACTTCCGAGACACAATGTGGCTTTTGAGCGGCGAGTGGAACAACAGCGATGACATTCACTGCCCATCAGATCCAAAAGAAATACCGCGAGCAAGATCGCGACCTATTTATAACCCTTATGGACCTTACAAAAGAATTTGATTCACTAAACCATGAGGCTCTATGGAAAATCATCCAGAAATATGTGTGCCTATCCAAATACGTTAGTTTCTTGAGACTCTTCTATGATGAAATGGCAGCGTCAGTAACATACAACGGAAGTCAGACTAAACCTTTTAACATCTGGACAGGGATTAAGCAGGGTTGTGAGATCGCATGAAGCCTGTTTAAAATCTGTGTGGCTATGTCCGTCCACCTAGCTCAAAAAGACAACACCTACAGTCGAGCTATGTTACCAAATGGATGGAAGAATATTCGACCTGGAGCGCCTGAAGACTAGGACAAAGGCCGGAGAACTAGGTATATCTGAACTCCAGTATGCCAACGACTGCGCAATCATTGCCTAATCTGTCAACGAGATGTAAGCAGCCGTGAGTGCATTTAACAAAGCTTACAGAAAGTTTGGTCTGAAGATAAATACGCAGAAAACCAAAACCGTATTACAACCGAGACCATTAAGTCCGTCTAACCCTTCTCCAATTTGCGTGGAACGAAATCAACTTGAATATGTCGAACACTTCCAGTAACTTGGCAGTCACCTCTAAGCGAAAACAAACATCCACAATGAAATAAAACATCGCTTACACAACACTGGAGTAGCCTTCCAGAAATTAAAGTCGAGACTTTGACAATCACGGCCTGAGAGCAATGACAAAGCTCATGGTATACAATGCTGTGGTCCCCACGATACTATTATACATTGGCGAAACAGAGACCACATACCAGCTTTATGTGAACTCACATGAGCAGTTTCATCAAAGATGTCTCTAACTGAATCCTACGCATTTCCTAGGAGGAACGAAAAACAAACATCGGCGTTCTGTAGAAGAGGCAGAGTTCACCAACATCGAGGCCCTCCTAATGTATCATCAACTTAGATAGGCGGAGTACTGCGCTAGGATGGCAGAGACAAGACTGCCTCGGCGGGTCCTTTTATCTCCGAACTTCAAACTGGCGCCCGTGCGAGAAGAGGACAGAAAAAAAATTATGAAAGGATACATTGAAGTCCTATATAAAGAAAGGCAACATTAACGTCAATTCATGGGAGACCTCCGCAGAGGATCGCCTTGGTTGGCGCCCCTCAGCCCACCTTGTAGTGGAGAGGTGGAAAACCACCCGACGCGACCTGAACAGCAGCAAAGAGATCGTAGAAATGCGTAAGCTGCCAACACAGCGCTGCGGCAAGAACTTCCCCCGGCACCATTTGCGGGACGTGCCAGAAACAGTGCCGGTCGCGACTGGAGCTCCTCAGCCAGCTGAGATGCACAGGTTCGATGGCCAGCCAGAGGACATCATCCTCGATCACGAGTGACAGCCGACTACTACTCCTACCGTTTCAAGAAAGGATAGATTATGTATTAAGGAAGTATGCGGAGAATATGCATTCTTCAGTAGGCGAAGTTTATGCAGTCTTTTCCATATGTGTAATTGTTATAATGCAGTTGGTGAATGTCCTTAGGATTGTGAGGTTTAAAAAAATAAAGGAAGAGAAGTGAGAGGGGTTAGGGGGCGGTAGCCTTTGAAATTTGAAGCATGCATGTTTTGATAAGCACAGAAATGCATTTAGCAGACCGAAGGTGATTCTCTCGCTGTTCCTCGTAAATTAAGGAATGCAATCCTTAGAACCAATAAACTCTGATAAGCAAATCCTCCTCAGATGGAAGGCCTAAATTCCAGTAAGCTCTTGATGTTATATAAGCATAGAAAATGGGAGACTTTTCCAATGCTTGAGGCAGGTTAGATTTATTTTATGCGTATATGCCAATATTGGGATATATATATATATATATATATATATATATATATATATATATATATATATATATCTCAAAGTAGCGCGAGAGAATGATGAAAATAAATCCATTAAATCACAGTGAAAGAGAAAAAGGAATACTTTTCCTTGAAGTAATATTTTTATTACTTTTTTTCGAAAAAATCCGTGCAGGGAAGCGATTCGAACCAGGCACACTGAGGCGGTGAGCACCGCTTTGATCACAGTTAAAAGTATGCCGTTAGTACACTGCGCTACGCAGAGAACCAAAATATTCTCTCAATAGAATAGCTTCTAAGGAACACTTTCGCAAGCTCGAACGGAGACTAGGAAAGAAATAGAAAATTAATTGAGAATTCAAAGAATAAATGAGGAATAGTTAAACGCGTAGCAGATATACAAATGTACATATCTCTTAAAGTAGCGCGAGAGAATGATGAAAATTAATCCGTTTTCTCTTTCAATGTGGTTAAATGGATTAATATATATATATATATATATATATATATATATATATATATATATATATAGATATATATAATATTGGTGATAAATCCCAGAGCTACCAGAAACAGATGCAACATCTTTTAATTTCTTACTGCGTTTCGAAAACTATAAGTTTACTAATGTAAATACATTTGAAAAAACCATGAAAAGGCCAACAAGATCTTTAATTATTATAGAAGGTAACCAATTGTAAAATGTCAATAAAATGTACTATAAGTTAAAATTTTAAATATGACTTCGCACTAGTTAAATTTTCTTTAAAACTGACTCAAAAAAGTAGTTAATATATTTAAAGTTTATTTCAGAAACTAATTTAGACTATAATGTAAGAGGCTCCAGTTCAACTTGGATCTTTAAATCAATAAACATTATTACTGCGGAACTCCAAAGAGATAGGATCTTTACAGCTAAAAAAAACTTCCTATCGATAAGTTGTTTCGAAAAACTATTTGGCGGCTGATTTGGGAAAAGTATCTTTAAAAAATGATAGGATTTTTCTTTTTAAAGTATCGTTTAAAAAACCCATCTCTGAAATTAGTTAATATATGGGCATTTAAAGGTGGCAGTTGTACTGGAGCCTCTTACATTGGCAGCAGTGTCAGGTCTCTCGGAGCTAGGTTCTCTGCTCATATAGGGATTAGTTGGCGCACAAACAAAATCTTAAATCAAAAGGAAAAGTCTTTAATTAGGGAACACACCATAAGGTATAAAACTGACATTTCTATTGATAATTTTCAAGTATTAGCCTTTAACAACAACTAACATTTGCTAAGAACCCACAAATATTTATATCTCAACCACTATAAACCTAAATTCAACGAAGATTTAAGTGCTATATCATTATTAATTAACTAATTTTAACTACAGTTTGTTAGTTGGTTTGTTTTTTTTCACTACTGTTTGGTAAGTTGATTTTCCTCTCTCCCAAGCGTTATTGTAACCTATAAATACCAGCCCCTTATTAAACCCCCATTTCAATCTCTAGGATGGATCCACTTTAGTAAGTACCAAAATTAACCGTTTTTATATTAAATGTTTTTAACTCTTACAATGTTTACAAAATTAAAAAAAATGTTTAAATTTATTATCTTTACCTTTGCCAGGTCAATTTCTCTTATAGTATTTAATTAATTTCTGAAATAAACTTTAAATTTATTAACTACTATTTGGAGTCAGTTTTAAAGCAAATTTAACTATTACCAAGTTATATTTCAAATTTTTCACTTATATTACATTTTATTGATATCTCATTTCTGGTCACCTTTTAAAATAATCTAATGTCTTGTTGACCTTTTTATGGTTTCTTCAAATGTATTAACATTAGTAAACTTTTTCTGGCGTGAAGATGAATGAAAACTCGTAATTTTCGAAACGTAGTAAAAAATTAAAAGATATTGCATCCGTTGTTGGTGGCTCTGGGATTTATCCTCAATATTAAATGCAGGCTTCACGGCCCAGCTCCATATATATATATATATATATATATATATATATATATATATATATATGAGGAATTAAACCACATTCTCCGAAGACAATTTAATTCAGAACAGTTTCGGTGTATCTCACACCCTTTTTCAACTGACACTGGATAGAAAATATAAGAAAAAATGCATACAAGCATAACAGGATTAAAAGAAAATTGACCTTCAGATAGATTTAAATTAGTTCTTTGCACAAAAATGCTACATGAAAAAAAATTGATATTCAGTAAAATTGAAATTAATGAAAACAAGGCTGAAAAAAGTATTCCTACAGAACCATAAACCTAATGAAATTCATTTTTAAAAGCACAGGAGAGACATACTTTCAGCTGTGATGGTCACAGAAGCTTCTAGATGGTTCCAATAATATATACAGCAGTCAACAAGATCTTAAAAAAGATTGGAATGCCATTCGGCAGTCGACGTCCCCGCTGTAAAGGCGTTATCATGGGGAAGAATAAAGAACTCTCCAATGACCAGACAAAGACGACAACCTTCAACGTTCAAGTGCTTTACGGAAGAAAACCCCCAAAGCTTCTCGAGTAATACTCAGGAAGGTTAGAGTTACCCCTCTGACGACCCCTTAGAAAATTCAAGTTTACTTACTGGCGGCAGAAATGTCGGTCACAAAGCAAACCATCAGTAATGAACTGAACCAGCATGATTTTAAAACTCGCAGGCCAAGAAAGACACCTCTGCTGCTGAAGAGACACAGAGCTTCAAGGTTGAAGTTTGCACGTGAGCATTTAGAGAAACTTGCTGAGTTCTGGGATACTGTCCTGTGGTCAGACGAGACAAAACTAAAATTGTTTGGCCGTAACGATGGCTGTCCTGTCTGGACCGAAGATGGCAGTGCCTACGACCCTAAGAACACCATCCCTACCGTGAAGTTTGGGGAAGGAAGCATCATGGTGTGGGGGTGTTTCTCGTCTAAGGGTACCGGCAATATCCATATCATAGATGGGACCATTAATTTAGCACTCTACGGCCACATTTTAGAAGAACATATGTTCTTTTCTGTAGAGAAGCTTGGACTTGAAGAGGGATGGATCTTTGAACAGGATAATAATTCGAAGAACTGGGAAAGTTACTCGCGAATGGTTACCTAAAATCAATCTAAACGTTCTAGAGTGGCCTAGTCAGTCGCCAGATTGGAACCCAACAGGAACTTGTGGCGAACATTTAAGAGCAAGATTCATTTGAGGGGTTCCAAGAACATCCAAAATAGGAGGTAATTTGCAAAGAAGAATGGGCCAAATTACCAAAGGAATGTTTCAGCGCACTAATAAAGAACTAGAGGAAACGATTGATGGGGATGAAAGCCAACAAAGGTTACGCAAATAAGTATTAATCACCAAAGATTACTTTGTAGAGATACATTTTTCAGCCCTGTTTTCATTAATTTCCATTTTACTGAATATCAATTATGTTTCCTGCCATTTTGTACACAGAAATTAGAACTTTACATTAATATACAACAATTGTGTAAATTTCATGAAGTTTAATGGGTTGCTAGTCTATTAAAATTGAATTTTGAATGCGTACAAATACTTATTTCACTCCACTGTATATATTTGGTTTTGCTTCATACATAGTATATTTCAGGAGGTCTTGTTGTCGGAGGAAGCTGTCAACCGTGGAACACTTCCCTTATTATTTCCACATATTATGTCATTTTTGATAGGAAAAGATTTATAGGGGGCTTCTTGAGCTTCCCTTGCTATTTATTTTGGCCCAAACGGTCCTATCTCTTGTTCTCTCCCCTCCACTGTCCAACAGCTACTATGCGTCAATGGAAGCAGAGTTCAGCCAAGACTGGGAAAGGATTCGGAAATTAAATGAAGAGAATAAAATGGGAAAAAGGATGAAAAGAAAGGAGGTTTAAATTTTACCGTTCCTTGTCTCCTCAAGAGTGGGAATGACGCCTAGACATAACCAATTCGTGTGGATCGGTGGATCTAATCTTTACTTTGTTTAGATTTTGTGTTCGGTTTTTAACATTTTCATTCCTACTCCTTCCGATCATTTGCATTATGCTACATTAGGAAATTCCTAGGTCGGGAGGATATCTATTCTTCTTTCTTCCCAATTACAGTTAAGGCGTCTCCTTGGGCAAGCCATAAGGTAACTTCAAGGCTTTAACTTAAACCACTTTCCCAGAGACTAAGATTGGTGTGCTTCAAATCTACTAAAACTAACCCTCCTCCTATTGAATACAAGCACACTTATCAGTCTCTTCGCTCTCAAGCACTCATTTACACAATAAACCCAACTTTAAAGTGGTCTTTCAACTCGCCTCATACTTGACACTCATTCTCGTATATTATTTTTACAAGTCTATTCTCATCCATTTTCCTTCTTTGCCTATATTTCCTCGCACCACTTTCAACCAAAACCACATTCACACTCTTTTTTACACCATAAATAACCATTACCTAGTCATTTTTAACCCTACTTACTTTTCGCATACCAAGCATCCTTCTCAAGTTGGCCCTTTGAAATGCTCCCCCTCGAGGTACTTACTATTCCTTCTATATCATATTTTCACTAACATATTATAAATATATTGGGACAACATACTCTCATTCAGCTTCCTGACACATTCGACACTCAAAGCTTTGCCATACACAAGCGTTTTAATTGCTACAGAGACTTTTCTGCACCCTCAAACCTTGTGGTTTCAATCTGATTCATCTGTTCCACTATCACTTCCAATTCATCATAGATAATTAAAAATTCATACAATTTTAAGTTTAATACAAATACTTTACTTATTTCTACATTCAAGTGTAGACTCATTCTCTGAGGCACCGTTTCAAAACCTACAATAATTATTTTATAATCCATCATACACTCAGCTACCAACACAAGCATATACTAAGATAGGCATAAGCAATCCCTCACCATTCATCACCAACATCACATAATCTTTCCTCATTCTCATTAAGACTTCTTAGAGGTCTACCCATAAAAATATTAACCATCCAGGCTGATATTACACAACATTGCCAAACTCCAACTTATGTCAACCAATTACTCCGGCTATCAGTGAACCTAACTCAAGCCTTACTTCCAACATACTGTAAATACTCTTCACAACATTAAGTAGTTTACCACTCAGTCCATACATTCTAAGCGCCTGCCATAATACTTTTCTATCTACAAGATATTAAATTTCTTCAAGATGTATGAGGCCAGCACATTTTACATTTTTGTCAAGACCCTAAAGAATGAAAATAATAAAAACACATTACGAGCGCTTTGAAATCCTAAGCTACACTGGGAGCTCTTAACTTTACACCTATATGTACTTTATTTTATCGGCTAGTTTTCTCGGGGCAAATAATTGATCTACACACAACTTAAGTGCTCTCAGCTCCCATTGTTCGAGCCCTATCAATCCTTGTTATCCTTCTTATACGCTCAAGCAGAATCTTCCCATTCATCTAACCTAAAACACTCAACAGACAAATGCCATTGGAGTTCTTGCATTGCCTTTCTTCTTTTCGCTATTTCAACGCCACTATTATTTCATTTTTTGTCTTCAGACACTCTTTCACTGGTATATGCCTTAGAATAAAGCCCTTAGACCCATTTCATCACACAATCACCACAATTATATAGCGTCTCATCGACTTTATCATCTTCTCCAGGCGCCTTTCCAATTTTACCCAATTTTACAGCGATAATAACCTTTGCAACCTCATATCTGCCATACCCTGATACAACAACTGATTTACTTACAATTTTTTACCTGTTTACAAGTACCTCGCCATTCTGTCTTTAATATTCACACAGCTTTTCTTTTCCACGTTTTTCGCCCTTCTCACTCCTTTCAAAATAGCTTCTTTTTACCATCGAGAACAATCAGTGTTCTTTTGTCCAAACGAGTCATTTGTTGATTTCCGACTCTGTTTAATCACTCGTTTCTCTCCCCTTTTCATATTCTTGTATGCATTCGAGCACATCATCCTGCCGTACTAATCTAAACTATTAAGTATTTGGATGTACGCCTCCTTCTTGGTTTCCATTACATACGTCACAACGTGTCCGGAAAATTCCCCATACAATATTTTACCGTGGAAAAAAATCGCCGTAAGAAATTTCAGCAAGGAAAAATTCGTTGCACCGAATTGTTGCCTCAAAATATAAATCTATTGCTTAAAAGTATCCAAGCATTAAACTATCAAAGTTCTAAAAATAAATTTATAATCTAGCATTGAACCTACGCTAAATATTTACAACTAACTAAACGCAACTTTTTTCTTTAATCTTAAGCTGCATCTTTCAGTCTTTGTGTCGTTCTCGTCAGCTAAACAGTTGATACGGACATATTTAATGCGCTGCTGCACTGCTCCTTCTGGGTGTAGGCAGTGAAAAATAAGTAGTGGTGGTGGTAAACTACTGGCTGGTGATATAAACTATGTATATCGATTAGATAAAAATTACTGTGCTAAAACGGGTAAACATGAAGATCGGCGGCGCGAACGATGGGACGCAAAATATTTCGTCCCTGTTCCAATATGCTTCACCTTTTTGGAGTAAATTCGAGGGGACTGCTTGTGGGAGGTTTATCCCTGTGGGGGGACCTTTCTACGATGATCCTTAGTTGTAATCAATTGGGGGGTCTGGAAGGCACAGCCCCCCAGTATATAATCATTATTGTTTATAGAATAATGTTTTAATGTTTTTATTTAACCAAACGCGCATGAATATGCATGCGCGGCTGAACGAAACATATACGAACCCCCCCACACTTTATCGGGGGCGCCGCTGATCTTCATGTTTCCGTCAAAACGTACTGCAAATGTGGGAATAAATAGTGCAAAGCAAGAGTACACTAGTGTAAAATTACATTTTATTAATTTGTAAATCAGGAAGTGAGCATTGGCTTCCTTCTTAATCCTTTAAGCTGCTAGTGAATCAGGCTAAATTGGATACTAATTCAAAAGCTTTTACGGGATCGAAAATTGCAAACTTAAGGGGAAATATATATGACAGCACTTTAGCCCGAAATCCTTCCTTTGGCTTATTTGTCTCGCAATATTAGTCTTGAGACAAATGGATCACCAACTCCCTCCTCTCTTAAATGGAAGAAATGATTAAAAGATCACAAATAAGTACTATTTTTTTGATAATGGCGAGCAAGTTTTACTACCTAATATTGGTGAAAATGATAAAAATAATATTAATGTTTGTCTCAAAAGAGGCGTTAAATGACATTGATATATGATAAGGATTGGGCACCTTTAATTGGAGCCCAGGTCTTTATAATTAGCTTTTTATGCTACATAGTTAGAAGAAAAAATTTAGCTCCACATCTTCATGTTTTATTATGACACAAAACTGAGGAAACGTACAACATAATTTTTAATGCAGCGAAAGATTTACGTCCATCACTAAATCACCAAATTCTAAGGTAGTTATTAAGGGTTGTCTCTTTCGCATGGCCAAAAATATTTACCGCAATATTGTAGATATTGGTTTCTAGGTGCCCTTTTGAACAAGCAGTGAATTAAAACCAAAATTAAATGCTTTACAGTATTAGCATTTAGGCCATCTACAATTTTGCCATAGATAGATAAAATGAATTTTCAGACGACGATGATATCCACAAGAATAGTCAGCTTATTTTGAGACGCATTGCATAGGAGAAGAGCGTGGCCGAGGCGCACGAACGCTAAGGATAGATTTATTATCATTTTACAAACAATTGTGGACCGTTTCTGACATGACGCATAACAATATGTTGCGAACAAATAATAACATAGGAGGATTCCACAACCCAATCTAGAGCTCCATTACTAATATGCACCCATCATTCTGAAAACTTATTGCTGCATTGCTGAACAAAAAAGCTTAGCGAAGAAGATATATAAGCGCAAATGGCAGAAGATTTCGATATAAAAAAGAACTACATATGTATAGTGATATTTACGAAAAATAGCATAAATTGTATACTTATTTTAATTAAGTTCTAGGATCTGTCCTTATTTGTTTTTAAAGGCAAGTATTTTAATTCTTTTTGTGATAATAAATTCCATTTATATGTTAATTTTAATTCCATTCCCATTATTAGGTTTTAAATAAGAATTGTGTTATTACACTGTGTAACAAAAGTCTTGTTACAAAGCAGAAAATAGGTGATTCTAGATGATATTTAGGGGCTGATTACAAATTTGTCTTTAGAATTTGCATATCACGTCTAGTTTTTGTGTAATTTGAATTTTCCTTTTCAAGCCATTTGATACTTTTGCTCATTATTGTACCAATATGCAATTTTTAATATATTTAATATATATAATTAATATAAATATAAATATATATATATATATATATATATATATATATATATATATATATATATATATATATTAATAAATAATATACGAGGGGCGGTCAATAAGTTTTGCGAATCGGTAGGGCAAAACAGAGGAAGGGGGATGGCTGTTTGTGGGGGTGTTAGGACAAGTTATGACAAGTCAGGACCTGCAGCTGCACGCTTTTGCCTCATCTATTTAAGAAGTAGTAGCTGATCGCAGATCGTCAGTCACAAATTTTTCAACAATGGAGAAGGTTGAGCACCGCTCAGTGATCAAATTTTTGACCAAGGAAGGCAAGAATGCAAAAGAGATCCATGAACGCATGGTTGCAGTGTACACCGACACAACCCCTTCCTATGCAAACCATTGATCGCTGGAATAGGGAGTTCCGCCATATTCGTGAGTCCCTTGAAGATAACCCCCGTCCAGGACGCCCGTCAGACGAACATTCCACGCCAACGTTATCACAATACCCCCTCCCCGAAGGAGTCAACGACTTTTCCCAGAGATCACACGAGTGTGTGGAGGCGGCTGCCAAAGCCACCAAAAGCCACCTCACCAGGCATCTATATAATCCTTTGACTCAGTTTAGTAAAGAGCACTAATAGACTTACCGCCTAACACCGCAAACAAGTTGCAAAACGCTCGCTTCCCCCTGCGATCGGAGACATCGGCGATTTCGATTCAAGAATGAAGGCTAAATCAACATCCGTGAACTCCGTGCCATAGTCAATCAGCGAGTATCTGAGGAGGATTCTCATCTCCTAAGGCTAATTACGAGTGCTCCCTCATCTGAAGCGAGAGGTAACCCGACTTCCCCCTTGGCAGTCATCGTATCCCAACTGGTCCCTTTTCTGCAGCGAGCACGTAAGCAATTGTAACCGTTGCCGCCTGCAGATTGATCTAGAATCTGGCTTACCCAATTGATGCATTCTTTGTGTGTGCGTCCCGGTTTAAAACCCTCCTATAAATCACCCACTTTAATCCGACCTCCTTAATCCCCTAATTAACCCACTTGTATCTCGCGTAGACATTTAACTCCGTCTGTACGACCATTCCTTTTAAACCTAATATTTGTGTATATAAAAATATTATTTTGTTGCGAGTAAAGATATATTTACGTCATTGTCTTTCTTTTGCAATCCCAAAGCGTATTAGCTACCCGTTAATCTTCGGCCAACTTGCACTCTGAAATATTTGTTTTAAAAAGAACCCAGCAAAGTTAATAATAAACCATCCCCACTGGACTCATAACAATTTTCCTATTCACTAATGGTCTTCAACCAACTTCGGCCCAAAGCCGCAAAAGTACCTACGTATATATATATATATATATATATATATATATATATATATATATATATATATATATATATATATATATATATATATATATAAATAAAGTCTGGCCATTTCACGACAAATATATATTTTAGTTTTTTCATACATTTTTAAAGTTTTGAAAATAAGAAGAAAAACCTACTTTGCCCTCTGGTCCTGTGCCTGTAGGAGAGGAGTTTCAGTCACTAGAACATTGTTATTGGATCAAAAAGGTAAAATAATAAGATATTGGTGTTAAATAATGATATTGTTTAATTATAATCTATTTCGTAACATTTTTTAGAAAAATAACAATTTGAATCTTGTTCATTTACAGGAATAGTTCTTTTCATAAATAAGGATTCCACCATTATTGCTCTGCACCAAATTGATCTGAAATAGATGGAAATACGAGTAGTTGCTAAGGCTAATGCATCAAAGGAAAACATGTTTAGGATTATTATTAACACCTAAGAAGTTCAAATAAACGCCAAAATTTTCTACCGGTAAGGTTCCAGCTCAAAGATCGAGTATTCTACAGTGCGAAATGTTTACTTACGATTGAAAAGGGGCAACTCTTCAGTGCGCACAATGAGACTTGACATTTCGAAAAATGTTTCCACTCGAGAAGGCTAAGCAGAACTCTCATCTGACCAATAACAAACAATCTTAATTATAGTCTCCACATGTTCAGGGAATATAAAGAATGGACTTTTAAGGACGGGCAAAGTAATAGTTTCAAACGAATTTCCCTTCCACGCGTATGGACAAGAAAAGGGAATCGCTTTTACGAGTCCTCTATCGTACTTACAGTGAAGCATCCGGAGTCTCTATTCTCATCTAAAGTAAATGGAGCACTAATAATTTTACCCATGAAACGTGCTCTAAACTCAAAAAGGTACCCAAACGTGCCTTATCAACACCTTTTCCAAACAGATCAAGACCAATTTAGGGATGATAACTGTCTTTTTTAGTCGCATGTGAGGTAGGTAGGTAGGTCGGTAGGTCCCCGTTTTGCTCTTTTGTTCTGTTTTTGTAATAAGATTGTAACTATTAGGCCGATTCTAACGAAATTTGAAATCAAAATTGTACATCGAACCGAAATATAACTAGAAAAGTAAATCAGGGCAACCTTAAAATTAACTACACATATTAAACCAAAATCGATGGAGGAAATGAAACCCGAGCAGACTATCACGTATAGGAAATTCAATATAAAACTAGCTTGGACTCAGAAACAAATAAGCAACCAGAATAAAAAAGACGAAGAGATAAAAAGAAGATCTTCTAAGGTAAAAACTATTACGTCATAGATAAATAAAACGAGATAAAAATAGTAGAAGTTATGAAAGAAAAGTGAGTACATAAGAGAGCATATCTAGTAATAGCAAATTACAAGTATTAGAAGCGGTTTGACGCCAAAATCATCAGCCACATAACTAAAGTACAGAAAGACACAAACATAACTTAAATACATATACAAAGTGAGAGAGCTTTAGCTTAACATCCAGGCAACTGAGCCCTTTAATTTCAACTCTGAAACTTTCACTCTCTCTCAACTCACACTAATCGGTCAAGCAGATTACAAGGGAAGAAAAAGAATTGTAAAGAGTAGAAAGGAAAAATACACACGGTGGGTGGATCATACGCTGAGATATAGGTCCACTGACCCCATACATCATCTATTTTGCCTCCTACTGTTAGTTCTTTTATCTTCCACTCTGTCTCACTGACACCATCTAAGGACATTCCACTATCACTATGAGTCTAGGAGAAATCTAATGGAAGGAGCGCGGGAGACTAGGAAAGAGTGTTGAACCCTCGTCCCCTCCCGTCTTCCGCCCTGTCCACTACAAGGATTACCAAGTAGGTGCGCACTCAATCTGTTTCTTTTTCTCCCACTTTCCTTTTCATTTCATTTCATTAAAAATTAATTTGTTCTTCTTGAAAATTAAAATTGTTAATATATATAAATATATATATATATATATATATATATATATATATATATATATATATATATATATACATATAGCCTTAGTTCTAAGAGGTTATAAATCAACTAACTTGATCAACATTTTCTTGTGCTGGCATCCTAACAAACATAGATCAACCTGTTTTAAGGTTGAAACAATTCACTAGCCCTGCTTAGAATATTTTATCTTTTCCCATAAAATCCTAATAATGACGGGATATCTTTTTTACACTGTCGTGTGGAAGAACAAGAAGTGGCAGAATGCTGAAGAAGAAGCTTAACTTTTCTTATTATTAATTCTAGTGATCCCGGAGTGAGACTCCCCATCCATCCTAAGAGGGAATTTTCAAATTTACAAGATTAATAGCAGGATTTATCCATGCAAAATCATGGTTCATGCAGCGGAGCAGCCGTGAGACTCCGTAGGTACGGTAAGCTCTATCAATGTTATTTCTTTACCTAAATTCTACCCAGGATCGCCCACATCCTGCTCCACGCGGGTGGAACTCCTCTTTATACTCGTAAGGGTTACCGGTGACTAGAAAGCCTCCTTATCTGTATTAAATGTGCTCTCACTCAACTTAAGGACCTCAAAAACCTGACCTTAAAATCTTGGAACAATTCACTACCACCGCGGCATAGAACATGTATCCGATCTCCATCGAATGTTCCGAGACATCTTGGAGGGTAAAATATGCTTGGATTTTATCAAGTCCTTTGCCCAGCTCTTTAAATCACACATCCAGGAAGCACTGGGATTCTTGGCTCCCGTGGCCCAGTTGGACTATATGTCTACGGTTGCTGCTCGTGGTTTGCTGCGAACTACCTAAGCATAGGTGGCCTTTGTTACAAAGGTTCCCTTACAACGAATCGGTGAGAGAATGGAAGCACTCTGGCTTTCCTCAAGGAGGAGATATTAAAATACTTCTTTTACAATTCGAAGTTTGGTAGAAGAAGAACCATGTCCAGGGGACGATAGACGTTTCCCATCTCTCAGATTAATATTTCTGGTACCACGCTGAGTTTAGAAAGTAGGCGCACCGCTGCTTCCCTAGCTGCCAATCATTCCATAAAACTCACAAACCGGACGACAGTCAAAAGGTACTCTCCCTCACCCATACAGAACCCTGCCTGCACGTCCAGTATCCCTTCACAGGCAGGAGGTTTATCATCGACAGCGGATCCGTTTTCTTTGTCGTTCCAGCCAAGCCCAGTGACATATTGTAAGAAGAAACACGAACTCCTCAACAAACGGCTGCAGGCACATTTATTAAGACCTGTGGCTAAAAGATCTTGAGTGTTTTGATCATTATAAGAAAGAAATTTTCATTGAAATTCCTAAATTGTTATCTAAACGTACTAATCGTATCATAGGAGCATATTTCTTATCTCAGTATAAAACTCTTGTGTATTTGAAGCGCTCGCGATTAAGAGTTGCTGTGATCAAAAGTGGAAAAACGGGTTTAGACCAACTCTTTGAACAAGTGGAGTTGAACGAATTGAAAATCAATCAACAAATTCTCATTTCGTAAAAGATTAAATCGATTTTGGCGATACAAATACTCATTTCGTAGTATATCTCCGGGTAATGTTAAAATCGCCACAATTAAGGAATATCCAAGATCCAACACATTCCAATATTTGTCGATGATCCTTTTGTTAGTGAACTTTGGCAAGAGATTTCGTCAAAATGCCGCCAGCACTCTTATTTTCCTGACCAAATTAAAAAAACTAAAACTTAGCAAAGATTCTACTTTACAATAATGCGACGAGGAAGAATTTGCCTTTAATTCAATAATAAAGGATGTAGTAATAATAAAGGAAGTCACCCTTTCGCTAGAACCAAAAGAGGACTGTAGTCTCCGTTTACAACAGATGCAGCAAACGTCGGTTATGCGCAGTTCTACAATGATTTTTTTAAAAAAATGAATAGAGACATTTAGAATTTGAGTCAAGCCTGGAAAGGTCCAGAAATTAACTACTTCACATTAAGCAAGGAATTTCTCTGTTTTTTCATTGTTATTAAATACTCGAACGTAATAACCTTTATTTTATCATAGTTTGCAAAACAGTTCTTCAGGCATTCAAGACTCGCTCTACTCGGCACTATCCAAGTGAAGCTTGCACCATCGAGTTTAGCAGCCAATCTATGAATGGCATCAGGCACATTTCCGACAAGAGAAGTAAAGTGATGCTCTTTTGCGTGCGATTCTAACGAAATTTGAAACCCTTATGTTGTTTTACATTTTTATTCAAATAATAGAATTGTCGAGGTCCTCACAAGGTTAGTCCGAGAATTATTGAAAGTTTTGAAGGTCGTAAGGTCAAAAATTAGAATAGGTTGAAACTGCATCAACTACTGACATAATCTGCGGTTCAGGATAGCAATGTAAAACATTTCTCGAGTCGATTACTTGCATAGTACTCTCATAATCAATTATAGACTATGAGGCATTATTTAATTCTCAAGTAACCGATCAGGAGTTATCTTGATCCTCATTTGACACTTATCATTAGGAGTTTCTATATTTGCTCATATTATTTGCATAGCCAATTCTTATTTTCATAAATAATTTTTAGTCGCGTGCAAGTCTAGTCACAGGCGACTCTACATCTCACTTTGTCGGTCGGTCGGTCTCCGTTTTGCTTTTTATTGTTTTTGTAATAACATAACTATTCGGCCGATTCTAACGCAATTTAGAACCCTTATGTTGTTTTACATCCTCATTCGAAAGCTATAATTGCCAAAGTGTTCTTAAGGTTAGCCAGGGAATTATTTTCTTTTGGCAATAACATCGATTAGGTTGATTCTAACGAAATTGGAAACCCTTATGTTGTTTTACATTCTCATTCGAACGATAGAATTGTCGAGGTCCTCACAAGGCTAATCCGAGAATTATTGAAAGTTTTGAAGGTCGTAAGGTCATAAATCAGAATAAATGAGAGCACGCGACATTTGTCAGCAGAGCTTGTTTTTTTCAATCTATAAATGGAAAAAGGTTCAAGAAAAAAATGATAACTACAAAATTGATAAAATTTACTTAGAATTATGTATTTTTACAAATTTTCCAACCTGCACAAACTTTTTGGATGAAATTCTATACATGGGGTGGACAAAATAATGGAAACACCTAGTATTGTAATAGTATAGTTTGGAAGACTGATTAAACTGTCTAAACCTTGTCTATGTTTATGTTTGTTGATTGAAAATAGAAGTCCATCATCTTATGCTAATATTGTTGGTTGTTTTTGCAGATATTATCCAAAATAAATTTATTAAAACTTATTAAACTGAGCGATCTATCTGATCTCCAAAGAGGTAAGTTTGTCGGAGCTCGGATCGCCGGTGCTACCATCACTAAAACGGCTAAACTGGTTGGTGTATCGAGAGGCACAGTCTCATAAGTAATGGCAGCGAAGGAAAATAAAGGAAAAACGTCCTCTTCAGAGCAAAACTCAGGAAGGAGCCTAAAACTGTCTGATAGAGACCGTAGGACACTTACACAGATGGTTACAAAAGAAAATAAAACTACAGCTACCAGAATTACTGCAGAATTTAATGATCACGTCCGGAACCAAGTCTTAACCAAAAATGTTCTCGGGAGTTACATAAAGCCCGATTCCAAGGAAGGCCTGCAATCCGAAAACCACTACTCTCAGAAACAAACGTTTGAAGCGTTTAGAGTGGTGTAAAAACCATTGAAATGGACAGAAGAGGAGTGGAGAAGGGTCAGATTCTCTAACGATTACTCCTTTCTTATTTCCCACCTCAGGTCGTGTATACGTTTAGAGACAGCCAAAAGATGCATTTGATCCAGACTGCTTACTCCAAACTGCTAAACATGGAGGAGGATCTATGATGATCTGGGGGGGGCCGTATCTTGGAAATCCGCCAGCCCATCAGTCTCCCTTTATGGTACAATCAACAGTCAGGACTATTTGAGTATTTTAGCTGATCAGATCCATCCTATGGTTCAAGAATTGTTTCCGGATGGAAATGCCATCTTTCAGGATGATAATGCTCCTATTCATACTTCTAAGGTTGTAGCTGAATGGTATAAGGAAAATTCCAGTAAAGGAGAACAGCCCAGAGCTTAACAGCATTGAACATTTATGGTGGAGTTTAGAAAAACAAGTTAGGAGTCGAAATCCACCACCATCATCCTTAAAAAAATTGGAGACTGCTTTAGCTGATGAATGGATGAAAATTCCCCCGGAAACAATTCAAACTTTGTATGAGTCGATTCCAAACAGAATTCAATCTGTAATTACTGCCAAAGGTGGTCCTACCCCTTATTAAAATAAAGTTTTCGAAAATTATATGGTGTTTCCATTATTTTGCCCAACTCCTGTATATATATATATATATATATATATATATATATATATATATATATATATATATATATATATATATATATATATATATATACACATATACTCATTAAACAGCAGGAAATAAAGGTAGATCGTAAACAAGCCATTTTCGTCTCGTATAAGATCAGGCAAGGACTATACGTATACTAAGAAATTTAGAAAGAGAGAGATTGGAAACGGAATAAAATATTTTATCCGTTAAAGAAAGTGTAGGTAAGGTTAAACGTATACCATTGCGTGCTATTCTCTTTTCCGGCCACAAAACTAAGTACAAAAAAAAGAAACAACTGTTGTTGCTTTGAAAAAAACTTCCTCAAATGCAAAAGGCTAGTTGTTTAGGGTATTGCGACAAGAGGCATTTTCTTAGGACCACTAATGCCTTTAAAAGGCCTAGTTATACTCTTGTGAATAAGTCTTTTGCACTTCCAAGCGCTTCAAGTGAACGCCAAAACAATCTTCTCGTAAGGTCCGAATTCAAAGATCGGGTTGCCTCCAATGCCACGCTAACTGGCGCATAGAAATAAGCAGAAGTGAACGCTTCAACGCGCACAAAAGCTAAAAGCCTTCAAAAGAATAGTATCTTCTAGAAAAAGTGGTATTGTTAAGGATACAAGAAAAATAAGATCAAGACTGTTACTTGATAACTTCTCTAACGCCAAGATTAATAACGAAAAATGAGTGGCTACCGTAAAGTCCAGAGTTTAACCACGTCGATTACTTGATTTAGGAGTTACTAAAAGAAAAGTTTTTTCAATGTCGGAGAAAAAATTCAATGAACCAGAATTAAAAACAAAATACGTGAATTTTGGTAGTAAATTGACATAATGAAGTAAGAAAAAGTTTGTGTGTGTGGAAAAAATGACTCAGGTAGTGATTCATCAAAGTGGGGGTCCAATCAATCATTTCTGTAGGTAAGTTAAATTTCTGATTATTTATTTCTTTACACTCGATATTCGTTTTTTTACCATGTTTTAATTTTTGTGAAGTGCAAGAAAACTATAAAAAGTATCTAAATTACATTTATTTCATTTGAATAGGAACGAGGTTACTGATATATTCATTTTTTAAAAGTGCTTCATTTTGTTGTGGCTACCCAATGTATATATATATATATATATATATATATATATATATATATATATATATATATATATATATATATATATATATAATCGAAAATCACCTGACACCGTGATATATAATAGATGAATTTAAAGGCACCAAGAAATGAAAACTGGTAACATAACCTGGAAAAACGCTAAAAAAATTAACTACGTGGACCATTAAAGCTTAGGAAAGAAAATATGAGAAATATAGAAACGGACAATAGGGAAACTATTTTAACTGTTATATGAAAATGAATAAAGGAAAGGATAATAGCTCTGGTGATGAGCGTCATGGTCATTTTAGCGAAGAGCGCTTGGTAACACAGGTTCCAATCCATCTTCTCTATTCATTTTCATATAACGGTTAAAATAGTTTCCATATTATCCGTTTCTATAATTCTCCCATTTTCTTTCTTAAGCTTTAATGGAACACGTAATTAATTTCCTTAGCGTTTATTCTGGTTGTGTTACCAGTTTCCATTTCTTTGGGCCTTTAAATATATATATATATATATATATATATATATATATATATACAGTAGCGGCCATAATATAATGGGTCAATAAGAACAACTGTATTTAAATATTTATTATAGAAGCTTAACAAAACATTGAAACTAGATATTATACACATTTTTAGATATATCTAATATCTATCTTTTGTGACAATTTCAAGTGAAGGGATTAAATATTTGCTAAGTTATGAGGAAATGAACAAACTATCTTCCAAATTGCAACGGGCAAAAGTTAAGCGACACTTGGAAAAACAATGCAAAATGAACAATAACAAAAAGGTAACCCTTACTATTAATATTTTGTGAACATCTCTTAACTACGAGTAGCAATGAGCTTCCGACATCTGTTACAACAGGAATGAATTAATTTTTTGAAAAATGATGGGGTAATATTGTTCCATTCGTTTTTCAATAATTCCCAGAGTTCATCTTGGTTCTCTGGATTTCTCATTCGCGCCCCATCTCCAATAATTTTCCAAACGTTTCCTATAGGGTTGAGACCGGAACTTTGAGGTGGCCAGTCTATTAGATTAACCCGATTTAATCACTCAAAAAACATTTGACTCTCTTCGCAGTGTGGCAGGAAGATAGGAGGTTGAACTGACGAGGATCGGAGATGTGGAAGGGCATGCTGTCTAAGAATCTGCTTGTAGATTTCAGCATTGACAGTCCCTTGTAGGCAAATAAGTGGATGTGAAATAACAACCTCTGCCCCCTCCACTCCCAATTTATCGGAGACCACGTGCTATGGTATCACGCCATGGACGACGTCATTTCTTGTTCGAACATTCTCGAATTTTCGACTCCTGACCACGTTGAGAAAATATTTCCCAATCCTGCGAACTCGTCCTAAGCGTCCCCCCTTCCCTCCGTGACGAGGTGCAAAAGAGCCGCTCTGTCTCTCCCCTTGCAGCTAAATGATGAATCGACTCCGCCTCCGGATTAAGATGTTTGGAGCTTGTGACTCCTTTTTCAAAATTCCCCCTTCCCCTCCAGATTCGGGAATTCAAATACTCGGGTTCTTCTGTAGTTCGAAGCCTTTGAATTTGCACAACAGTCTCCCTTCGTCTAATCGAACCAAAGAAAATCTCCATCGATTACCTTTGAGGAAAAAGAAGATTCCTCTTTCCGTGGAATTACGAGGATTCCCACATTACCCGTCGAACGTCATCTTTACAGATTGGCTATTTTCATTGGAAGGTTAGTTCGGATCATGCCCCACTTGCCTCATTCAGATCGTGCCCCACTCGCCTAATCGGATCGTTCCCCACTTGCCTCATCGCAAGAAGGATCTTCTTCGAAGTCATCGACCCGTAAGACTGAAACCCCCTCTATTGTTAGTATTGTCAAGTTCCACCTCTTGATCTGAGTCTAGTTACATTAATCAATTAATTCCATTTGAGAATCTCTCCTCATAATAATTTTCAAGAGACTATCTCAATTTAAATAATTCCATTTTGTGTATTATTATTCTTATTTTGATGTGTGTAAATAAAATTATATTTTTGTTGTTTCATCTTTAACTAACCGTGAAAGATACTCTCGCCCTATTCAAGTAAATCTCGCCAAACATTTATGCACTCTGTTTGATTATTAATAACTTGAAACCAAACACCTCAAATGTGACCTCTTAGTCGGTCGTTAATCCCTGGGAACAGTCCTTCAACGGTTCGCGTTGCAATAGGTGATTGAGACACCCCTCCCACATAATGTAGGAGTAGTATACAGAGTGGTTGAACCACGACAGTGGACTAGGAACAGCAGCAAAGATCACTGTTCTTACCATTACACTACATCCTCCATATTTCACTGTCTTCTTCACACATGCACAAGATAACCATTCGCCACATCTTTATTGGACGTACCTCCTGCCATGGGAATCAATCGCATTAAACTTCGATTCATCGCTAAAATGAACTTGGGCCCAATGTTATTTTGGCCAAACGACATGTTCGTGAGCGTAACGATAACGGGCTCTTTGATTCTTCTTGAACATCAGAGGTTTATTTGCCGGTGCCAGAGCAAGAAACACTGAACCTTGTAACCTCGGGAAAACTGTTTTGCGCGATACATTTACATCGGAGTCGGAGCTAAACTCGCGGGATATCCGAGCAGCACTCTTAAACCTATTCTTCAGTGACATTCTAACCTTAATACGATCCTGTCTTGGTGATGTTTTACTAGGTCTACCGGTTTTGGGTTTAGTAACTGTCAATTCAGATGACTTAAAACGAGCTACGATTCGTTGCACAACACTTCTAGACTTTTTTACAGTCGTTGCTATCACATAATTTGACTTGCCCTCTTGGAGAAGGCGCACAATCCTTTGTTTTTCATCACAGGACACCGGTCGTCTCTCACAAGCCGACATGTTGATGGTTGCATGATCATAAGCATTTACTGTTAGCTCTTCAACAGTCCCCCAAACACAAATAGCTCGGTTGGTAGTTCATTTTTTTCTAATTGACCCTTAACTTTTGACCGTTGCAATTTGCAAGATAGTTTGTTCATTTCCTCATAATTTACGAAATATTTATTAGATTCACTTGAAATTTTCAGAAGGTATAAATATTAGATATATCTAAATATATGTAAAATATATAGTCTCAACGTCTTGTTAAACTTCTATAATAATTATTTAAATGAACTTAATCTTACTGACCCTTATATTATGGCCGCTACTGTATATACATATACGAGTATAATGATTTTCTTTTGTGTGTGTGTTTGTCCATTTATAGGAATCGAAAATTTCCATTGCAACCCTCCCTCTTCTACCCCCTTTTCTCCCACCCCCTCTCTCTCCCCAACACTCCTCCCCCCTTCTGTCTCCCCTACTACCTTTCCCCATTCGCTACCTCCTCCCCTCATTCTCTCCCACCTTTAAAAAGAAAATTAGTCATTTCTTATATATTGGAAAGAAGGAAACAGTTCTATCATCTACATGAAAGTAAACATTTATTTCTTATACAGTATCAGTTCATTACAATCTAAGTGAATAACTTTCAATATTTATATTATAATTTTTGTAGTTTTATTCCAATCCAGTCAACAACGGGTATTTCTGCTAGTCTATATAATAAAAATGAAGTTTGTCTGTCTGTTTGTGTGTCTTTTTATTTATAGGAATACCAAAATTTCTAACCCTCGCCCTTCTCTCTCCCCCTTTACTTTCCTATCACCCCCTTTACCCATCTCCTCTTCTATCCCACCTCCCCATTCTACCCAATCTCGCCCCTCTCTCTTTTCTCACCCCCTCCTCTTTCCCCTCTATCCTCCCGCCCTCCCCTATAAAGGACATTCAAATAAAGAGAAAAAAAATCCACCCCCTCTTCCCCCTCTCGCTACTTCTCATCCTCCTCTCTCCTCACTATCTCCCATCTCCTTCCCCCTCCCCTCTCTACTGTTCCGCCCTTTTCCTCCTACAAAAGTACATCCAAATCGAGAGAAAAATCTCTCTCCCTCTTCCCCAATTTTTCCACATTCAATTTTTCCCCTCTTCATCCCCTAAAAAAGGACATATAAATCAAGCCCCAAAAAATGAAAGTCCGGTTCTTAAAATATAGTTATAGATAAGAAAATATTTTTGATTTTAAAAAAAATTTAAATTAAGCTTAAAGAAAGCTTAAAAATATTATTTTTCGATTTCAAATGCTCCTAACTCGAAAACTAATCATAGTTTTAAAAAGATAATCGGGAGCGAAATTAATAAAAATGCCGGAACCCAGAGGTTGAGATCTAAAATTGTCTTGAGTGTCGTGGGTTAGCCGAGATTATTTTTTTTATTTTTATTATGATTAATAAAGTGGGTCGTACGTTCGTACTTCCAGTGATCGCTTCAGGATCGATCTCTAAGAGCGCTTTTCTTAATTTTTATTCTCTTGAATAAATATAAAAAGGAGTTCTCTCTTTAATATACTAAATACTGCCAACGCAACTCGTTCAAGGATAATTTAAACACTTCAACCAAAATATACCTTTACTGTACATTAATCTACTCAAACAAAATTAATATATACAGATACAAAATACAACTTAAAAATGGTTCTTAAGTCCCGTTACCGACACTACGATTCTGGTTGCTTTAAAGGAGAACAATTTACTTCAAAAATTTTAAAAACTCGTTTTTAAGATATACAAATAATCTAAGTTAAACTCACGGGGACATGAAAATAGAATTGATTACTCACATAAGGTAGTGGGGTCTAACCAGAGAATCCAAACGAAATACCTTCATTCGAATATTGTCAGAAGAGGCGTCGTTAGTTTATTTTATTTGCTTCTCAATAGAGGGCGTTACTTCGAAGAGGGGTGGATGAGTGACCTCAGGCGGAATTTCGAGGCCACGGAGGAGAAGGAACCAAAACAAAACGCCAATTGAAAAAGGCGATAGGTCGGGCGTTTATGACCTTGAAAACGTCATAGAGTAAGATCACTTGACGATTTTTGGTAATCGAACTGTGCCGATGGTACTTGGAGGTAAGATCACTTGACCGTCTTTGGTAATCAAACTGTGCCAATTTGCTTGGTGCAATCTGGTATTGTCCAAAAAAAATGAAAGTCCTTCTTAACTTGCTGGGGTAATTCTGTCCCGACAATTTCTTATCGATGTCGTGACGAAACGAAAAAAATGTCTTCTTTTTCTCCTGACGAATAGTTTTATACTAGAATTACTCCCGCGCGGTAATGGGAGGGGAGGATAACAAGGGGACACCCTAGGGTGCCCTGGCTTTTGGGTTTCTGTTATTTCTCTTCCTAGACATTTTGAACTTAGGAAAATTAAATCTCATGTTAAATCAACAGAAGTGAGTATCAATTCAGCCGTGCTTAGCGTTGTGTCACTCTCGGAGAGTTTAATACGAGATCGAAAGTTTGAATTGTTTACTTGTTGTTTATAAATACAACCTCGGATGGTAGCAGAGGTCAGGAATAACTGTCTCCTAAATTTACCATTTTTATCGTACTTGTATCTTACCTGAGACTGGGTAGAGTGGCTTAGAGAAGCCCAGGTGGGTTTTTTTTTTTATTGTTTTTTTCACCATGTGAAAGACCTATATATATATATATACTCGCCACTTCTTACCTGCTTCAGTTAACTGGTATATCTCTACATTAAGTTATGTGTCCTAAAAGGTTCATATTTTAGATAAAAATTTCGCCATTTACATTCAGAAGCCTACATTTCCCAATCTTTTGTAAGTTTTTTAATGTGAATTAAAAAAAAATCGTATGATGAAACTTTATTAGTGACATGGTTGAAATTATAGGAATCCTGTTTTTCTCATTGTCGACTCTATGTGATTGCTCTAGAGTTGGAAGCAAAAATAATTTGTATATATGCTCCCCACGAATACCAAAGAATATTGCATACCAAGAAGATCTGTAGCGCTGCTGAACAACAGTGTTTAGTTCATAGAATGAGAATATTGTTTATTTATGAGAAATAAAAAAACTAAAAAGATCAAATCTGTCTTACATTATTTTCGAACGCAGTTTCTATCACTGCAACGCCGGGTATCTGTGCTAGTATATATATATATATATATATATATATATATATATATATATATTCCAGGGTATTTTTATCGCAGGCATCTCATTTTTACATTCAACAAGTTGCTGATTACTAGGAGAACTCTAGAAAACATGGTTTGCGCCCTGAGTTACACGACAACGTTTCGAGCATCATTTGCTCATATACTCGGCCTAAATTTTAATTAAAATTACCTACTTTATATAATAAATAGAATTTTTTGTATAAAGTATAAAATTTATAATGTTAATGAATGGCATAAATACAATAAAATCAATTTTAGATTCAGAAAATGTAAAGTAAATCTATGCAATGAGGGAATAGGAAATGACAGAAAGAGTTAGAAATAGCTTAATAAAAAAATACCTTATTAAATACATAAAAAAAACAATGAAAACAATTAATTACAAAATATAATTTGCATTAAAATGCAGGACTTATTTAAAAGATAACTTAGAGGGTGAGGTATCCAAGGTAATACAAACGAACTATATTTTCATTTTGATTTAACATCTGTTTGGTTATATAAATATAACTGTTGGTTGATAGTTACATTAGCGATAATTAATAACAAGTGCAGGTTGATTAGTTAAATAATTAAATTATATGTAGGAAGGACTGCAGTTGATTCGGAATTTGCTGAAGTTTTCTTAATGTTATAAAAATTGATTCCCAAATACTAAGTGCCTGTTCCTTCTTGCCTGCAGCTAGTATTTTAAAATTAATATCTGATTTACATTTTATGATGGAGGAATTTCCTTTTTGCGATAGAGTGTTCCCTGTTTTGTAGCTGATTTTACCCATGTAAGCCGAAACCCTTGCCTCGAGCGTACGTGTAATGCTGCCAATGTAGGTTTACCTAGAACAACCGGAGCAAGTGAATTTGTACATAACTTCTCTATACAAGCCTAAAGAGAGTTTGTCATTTGCTCTAAAAAAAACTACCTATTTGTCTTTTGTTTATAAAAATTGGTTAAATATTTACATGATAAAAATATGTCTTGAAGATTTGTGTGAGGTTAAATTTTAGTCTTTAGACCAGATGCCGTATATCGGGCAATAAGTGGTAGCGTTTATCTTTACGAGCAGTATGGGGTTTACGAATGGGTTTGTATATTCTATTGAATGTTTTTAGGATGTTCTCTTTAAGTCCAATATGAAGTTAATTGTAAGCAAAGTAATTGCTTAAGAACTTAAATTATTTACGCATTGCAAAGAAGTCGGATGAAATTTGGAAGCCTCTGTATAATTTTTATGCATGCAATCTTATATAAAATATCACAGAAGCTAAAAATTAGTCCTGAACTCAAAAATTAGAATTTGCTGTCAATTTTAATTTTGTATAGTGATTAATATACTTTAAAAGGGTAGAGATTCATTGTTTTTTTCTATATCCATAGTATAGGAGATACTTGGATGGAAGTTTGAAAAAATTTTTGTACTTTTTCTACTATATTAAATACGGAAAACGTATCATCCACATATCTTTTGTTAGTATATAGGCTTAATATTTGTATTAATTAAGGTGTACTAATTCTAGATCCAGTGGTTCTTAATTGGTTTTAGATGTAATCGATTATAAAAGATGCAGATTTAATTTTAATAAAAAGTCTGTTAACTTTTTCTTCACGCTGGAGTATTGTTTTCTTTAAGGGGATATTGATTCTCAGGAATTTTTTTATGGTCTTCAAATATATCTTAAATCTTATTGATATAGGCACTTAGCTTTAGTATATCTATCTTATTAACTTTATTTGGACGATTAATTACTAAATATTCTTTTCTAGAGAGTTCTCTAAAGGTATTAAGATCGTAATTTGGAAAGTTAGAGAACTATATCAGAGGTTAATTTATTTATGAAAAAATTCATGCGAAAAGTTAGAAAATTAGTGTTAAAGGCAGTGAATGACCCAGCAATTGACTGGTCTATAATTACATTGATAACACTGGTCAAAAAACATTTTACTGACTTTTGTATTGTGGTAGTTTTTAACTAATTTTGACGTGCTGATTTCAAATTAGACATTCATGTTTTTTGTAACACATCAGGTTTTCATTCTACCGCATATTCCTATTTTACGACGCACTGCATGTACCTACTCGGTAAGGATATTTTCCTAAGTGTTATAGCTTGAAACAATAACTTAAAATGTCAACAGAATTTGAAATATAAATGCATTGTAAGATAACATCACCAATTACTAAATACATACAGGTTATTTTTCTAATATAATGAAGTAAACACAAACAATCATTCACATACCTATACATTCATGGAAGAAAGTTTCGCTTGTGAAAGTGTCTGAGTGTTTGATGTCTACACAGTCTTGTTGAATACTCCAACAGGAGTCTGCCGTTATGTTTGTGTTCCATCGGTTTTGATATCTCTGCCCCATAATCTTGATATCTTGATAAAAACGCTCTCCGTGTTCATCAGTCATGTTGCTAAGATTAGGAGAAAATACATCAAGATGGCTCTTGAAGAAATAAACCTTTATGCTCATGTTTTTGGTAATGTCTCTACCAAATCCTTGGAGTTAGCAGCCTTTTTGTTTCCAAGAAGTTCTTTTACAACATACACAAATGAATCTCATGCTCCATTTTCTATGTTAGTCATCAAATTCGAGAAGTTTGGTTTTCTATTAACTTTCTGATTTGTGGTCCATCAAAAACTCCAGCCTTTATTTTATCATAACTTAAGCCAGGAAATATTGTATATATGAATTTGAAACAGTTATCCCCACATTAAGAGCTTTCACAGCCCAAGTTTATTTTAAACGTGTGGGAAGATGATTTTCTCTCGTCAACAAGTGGCTGGTGTATAATATTCTTCTCCCCAATAGTCAAACTTTCTCTAACTGGCTAGAGTTTCTGTTCCCAATTTTTTCCTTGGCACGGCTGTCCCATAAGCACAGGAAACACGGATATTTTATATAGCCTCCTTGTTGGGCAATTAAAAAATTTACCATTTTCATATCCACACATATGAACCATTTGTGTTTATCATATTTGAGTAAATCTAATACAGATCTCATGTGTTCATTCTTATCTTTTAAAGGCACAGAGTGACTAATAGGAATCGCACCGAACAAGTTTTCATAATGGAGTAACACAAATTTTAGACTCCTCTTTGAACAACTATCTATAAAACGTCCCTATTCACTTGGATCATACTCTCAAACACACACCGCATTTAACAGTCCCGCCACGTCACAACAGTAACATAATCTTCTTCATTTTTAAAGAATACCAGCAGTTCTTTCTACCTGTTCCGAAAAAAAGGTTCTATTTGTTTTTTCCTGCAACAAATTCTTCTTTTTAAGTCTAGAAGCTAACATATCTGCTAACTCTTTTGACATGCCTAGGTTTCTAGCTAAATCATTCAGTTCTAATTGGCTAAAGTTTTCACGTTCTTAGGTCAATGTATGTACAAAGTCCAGATCACTGTCAAGTTCATTCCTTACATCAGATTCATGTATATCACTTACATCGTCCAGTGAAGGAAGTTCCTTGAATACAGGTAATGGAATTTCATCTGAATAAAACACTGGATAAATTGCTGAATCAACATTTGAGCAACTTATGTTGCGTTTTCTTGCTATAACCAAAAGTCTTTGTGAAACAAAAGTAGCAATCGTTTACGTTGATTTTGGCTCCCGCCACACCATAGGAATGCCAAATCCTAGTTGTTTCCTTGTGCCCTTTGTCCATTGGCCTAGAGTTTCGACACATTGTTTACAAACATTGTGTGGGGCCCACGGTTTATCCTGATCACCTATTTGAATCTTAAAGTAAGCCAAGTATGCTCTTTTCACAATGGCACTAATGTTCATTCTTTGAGTTGGTGAAGTAAAACAACCACATACGAGTATATAGCAAAATGGGTCAGGGGAATTCAAACATTTCCTTCATAATGAGGCCATAATACTGAATGTTATTTCATAAAACTAATAAAGGGCTCAAACTATTTTGCCTGGACTTCTCCTAGTGATCAACTTCTTGGTGAATATATATATATATATATATATATATATATATATATATATATATATATATATATATATATATATATATATATATATATATATATATATATATATATATATATATATATATATATATATATATATATATATATATATATATATATATATATATATATATATATATATATATATATATATATATTCGCTCCGTAAGAATAACCGACGAAGTACTTAACAGTTATCTCTCTCTCTCTCTCTCTTACTCTCTCTCACTCTCTCTTCCCAGTCCGCATTATGCTTTAAACTCGTAAAAGTATTTCCAAACCTAAATTAGCAGAGAAGGGTCTCAGTAAACATGAATAGCTCCCTAATGGTACATTTCGATATATATAATTTTGCTCAAATAAATAGTTAGGGAATTTGGAAAACTACATTAAACTTTGTTCGTTAAGAGGCTATTAAAAAGTTTAAATGAAACGTTATTATAAGGGAGGCCAGAGCTATTTTCGGACTGCTGACGATTCAACGATTCAAAGATCGTAAAAGATAGGAAAATGTGGGGATAGAGTTCAGAAAAAAGATAGAATAAGGGTTGTTTTAGTGAGAGAAAATGTATGCCAGGTTGTCGGGCAACCTCATTAGATGTTGATTTATCTTCAGTCTTTGCAGTACCGTTAAGTTAAGCATTTAAACCTTTGTCTTGATGTAAGTCCTTCTAGATGCTATAAGACTTGATTTGCACTTCTTTGTTTAATCTTTATGGTCTACTTGTTTACATTTTATCATTAGTTTGTTCACTTCGGATCTTTATTCTTTTTCTAAGGGTTGGCCACTTCGGATCTTTTATTTAATTGTCTATATTTAAAAATTTGTCTACTTCGGATTTTTTGTTTACTTTATTTTTCGAATTTGTTCTCTTCGGATCTTTTGTTTTATTTTATTTTATTTGTTTTTATATTCCATTATACAGTAGAATATATCTTCTTCAAATCTTTCATTGTTAGTTTGTTTAAAATTCTGGTTCATAAATATAGTTTATTCTGTGGGTAAATTTATCGATAAATTAGGGGAATATCTTGTAGGGTTAGCAGCTGATTGCTTTGGAAGTTGCGCTTAAATCGCAGCTCGGGTAGTTCCACAATTGGTAGTGTGATCGGGTTAAGTACTTCGTTGGGCTTGATCTGGTAAATCTTTTGCCATATATCATCTGCTCTTCTGTTCATGGCAATAGTGATTGGTTCCATGTGTTTCAGTTCGTGTAGGACTTCGGAGGGGATCTAGCTCCATTGGCTGGCGTTAGCAATGAAGCGTGTGGCTTTATTCTGAGCAACATGGGCTTTCCTAATGATGGTTTTGTTCATGGTATGGAGGGGGATGACGGGATACAGTAGATGCGGCCTTACTAATAGCATATATAGTTTTTCCTTGTTGTTCGGAGAGAGTCGCTTGAAAGAGTATAGAGTCCGTGGCGTCCTCATTGCAGTGCCGATCTTATCCTCTTAGTGTGCATTGTACCCCTTCGATATCAAATTCAAGCTAAGCACCCGGCCCTTTCTCGAGTATTCATAGAGTTCGCCCCGGACCCAGACATTCGCTGTTTTCCGACGTGCCAAAGTTATCATTTTCAACTTTTGATCATTGGTTCTAGTTTGTTCCTACTTTCGAACTCGTTGGCATTTTCGATCTCCCTACTTGTCCTTTTACGATGTCGACAGGGTTTTTATATACGCTGGTGATGACCTGTGTGATGTCATCTGCCAGCTGGACGTACTGGGCAAGGTCTTGATTGGGGTAAGGTAGGTCAGCCGTATATACTGTATACAATGTAGGGCTGAGGCAACTCCCTTGTAGTACCCCTTTACTCCTACGACCGCTTCTCGATCTTCAAAGTAGTTGTAGAGTATTGGCGTTACGTTCTCATTTATAGGTAGATCGCTGATTTTCTTCTTTAGCCCTGCTGGTATCCAAACCTTGTCAAAGACGAAGCCACTTCTCGCGGTACAACGTCGACACTGCCGTCGCTGTCCTTGCCAAGGGCTATCCTTTCAGTAATTAAAGCCAGAGCCGTTTCGGTACCCAGTTTCTTTCGAAAGCTATGCTGTTAGTAATTATATAAGTTGTTCTATTCTAGGAAGTCATTCAGTCTGTTGTTAAGAAGCTTCTTTAGTAGCTTGCCCATGAATTCCAGCAAAGAAATCGGTCTTTAGCTTCCAATCTCTGTCTGTGGCTTGCCGGGCTTTGGTATGGATATCATACAAGCTCTCTTAAACTGGTTTAGAAAATATCTGACATTGAGCAGGGCGTTAAACACCTCGAGTAGAGCTTCATTAACTTTGTTGGGGTAGTTTATTAAATGCATCTTAGTGATACCACTAATCCCTGGCACCTTTTGCTTGGAGCATTTTAGTTCTTCCTTATACTCTTCATGGGAGAAGGGTCTATCTTCTTCTGCTGCGAGACGTGTCCCGGCAACAAAGTGATACGGTGTGATGTCGGTCCTCAGTTCACGGAGTCTTAAAAGAACTTGCCCCTCATACCTCTCATCAAAAATTTCATTCTCTCCATACCCGACGCGAAAACGATTCTTTCAATATGTTCTGAACTCACACTCGATTTCGTGGTCTTTTGTGAGTTGTACGCCAATAACTTTAATTTTGATTCGACTCTTGGGGAGAATGCATCGAAATCTTTTCAGTTGCTCCAGAACTTTCTAGGGTCTCCTCTGCGTGAATTTTAGCTATTATCTCATCCCATTGGTCACTCGATTTCTCCATTATGAGATGTTTTATCTCATTCCTTAGATCTTGTATCTCCTGTTACCGATGCGCCGTGATCCCATACATGTTTGTAAAGGAGACGGTTGCCTCTAGTTGATCTATTTTCTTTTGAATGTTAGAGTCCTACATTGGAGTCGGTATTACTTTATGCTCCGTCCAGGGTACAGCTAAGCGGTCAGCCTCTAAGATCTTTGACGTAAGGTGGTCGATTTTTTCGTCGAATTTTTCGAGAGTAGCACCTTCCAGTTGTCCGAACTGCACATGTTGTAAATGTTCACGGTACAAGCCCCAGTTGGCTCTTGCTAGACATCTACGCTTAGGAACCCATATTTGGATCGGGGAGGAGGAGACATGAGTGATCATACTGACGTGATCTGATGGAATGAAGGGGACAGGAAGAGTCACTTGATTCAGAGAAAAGTTCTTATTCGTTAGAACTATATCCGGTGTAGTCGCCAACATTGCTATATGGAAAGTGGCAAGGTTAGGATCTAATCTTTGTACTATGCCTCTGTTAATTAATAGGCTCAGTGATTGACCGGCTCCGTTGAATGCTGTAGTATATCCGGCTTCCTTACAGCGGGTGTTTAAATCTCGGATCAGGATTGTTGACGATTCTCTCTTGAAGATTCACAGGAAGTTAGGGATCGGAAGATATGGACACCTAGGAGGTTAATACCCTACCGCAACTACCAGGTCATCAAATGTCCTGCGGATCTTAATTGCCAGATAAGATTCCTCCAAGTCTCGTATCTCCTTGAAGTTGATTCCCTTTCTGATGACAATGGCTGCTCCATCTTACCTCTCCTTCTAGTGGTTAGCCATCAGTACCTCGTAGTTGTATATTTTTATGTACATATTATCATCATTTAGACCATGTTGGGAGATAAGTACGATATCGGGATGAATGGATCTTGTAATCTCGTTGTACATCTTACTTCTGGCGGTTCAACCATTTACGTTGAGAGAGAAGATTTTTAAATCCTTGATGAGTTTGGTACAGTTAGCAATTATTAATAATTATTGGGTTGCTTGACCTTAGTTCCTCTTTTCCTGTCGGGTCAGCTTAATCTTCCCGATCGTTTCTTTCTAAACTAATCCTGGTTAAAGTTGAAAGAGGATTTGGGACAGATTTGGATCTGGCCCCGTTTGAGAGCTTGTAACAGGTCTTCTTTTGAGATGTCGGCATCAAAATCCCATTCAAATTTTCCTTTTATGATCGCATCAATCAAATCCGTAACCTTGGAGTTCTTTAGTATAGGAGCGGCTGGGGAGCCGTAAATTTTGAAGGGTATGGAGGGCACGGCATCTGCCACTGCCACTGTATCAGATTTGTTTTCATTTTGCGAAATCGTCACACTTGGTAGGTCACCCGTTTATATCTAAGTTTCTTTGTCCTCGTCACGGTCCTCCTTGCGTAGGCGTGGGTCTCGAGAAGCCGAGTGAGCCCTTGGCACCGTTTGCTTCATGCTCTTTAGTTGGGCGTGGAAAAGATCTCCTGATGGGGGGTTGTCAGGGAACAACATTGGTTTAAGAACATTGTGAATCAACATTTTATTAAGCTCAGTTGTGTAGCTTCCTGGTTTCGTAATGGTAGTGAAATGAGCATGTAAAATGCACAATACGAGGTCCAGCCTCATGTTTGGGTCGAGGTCCTAGCACAATTTCTTCAATCATCGGCTTTTCTGTCAGAAATCAGTATTTTTTATTGTGCATGCCATCGATAAGGTGCGGTGGGAGTTACCGCAGTTTAGGCTCTTCTTGTTCAGGTTCTTGCAATCCCCCTAGTTGTGGCCGGATTCTGCGCACTCAGAATATTTCTTCCCTTCGAATTGGCAGTCTTTGGTCGCATGCTTCTCCATTGTGTAGCACGAGAAACAAATTTGCAGTGAAACAAACAATTCTCTCTCGATGCAGCTAGCGGAGACTTTTGAGTAAATAATAATCAACCCGTTTTCAGCTGCCTTTGCAGCCATCTCGGTTGTTTTTAATACTACTTTAAACACTTGTGTGTGTTCAACGCCATCACGGTTCTTGAATTTTATAGCCTCGTCGATCTTTGCCCAATTTCTTCAGCAGAGTGATCTCCAACATAAGGTTCAATACGCCGACAAATGATCCACCTCTTTGCTGATACATGTGGGGGAAACTTAGGCGTAAGACCGATTTCTTCTAGATCTTCTCGCGACATTTCACTAAGCAGT
Source organism: Ceratothoa steindachneri (assembly GCA_963969495.1). Classification (NCBI taxonomy): domain Eukaryota; kingdom Metazoa; phylum Arthropoda; class Malacostraca; order Isopoda; family Cymothoidae; genus Ceratothoa; species Ceratothoa steindachneri. The sequence continues at coordinate 14,139,199 of OZ018321.1, forward strand.
TTGTCAAGGTCTTGGTTCGTGTCGCAAAAGGCCATATATCCATAGGCCTGATCTTTGAGTCGGCAGAGTGCGATTCCCAACTTGGAAAAGATGACTTCAAATACTTTCTTGCGAGTGGGCTTCTGCATGGCTCTTTGACTCAGAGTGGGATGCGTTTCTCGCTGCTGGAGTCATCCATGACGGCCCAAAATGCGGGTTCCTTCTTGAAGCCTAGTAGGCCCTTATCGCTGGAGCGAGTTCTTAAATGGTCTCTGGTTCACCCCACAGCGACGATCCCACAGCGACATGAGTCTTTAGGTATTTAGACTCTTAGAGAGGGTCCCCATAGTGAGCCAATTAACTCCCTTGGAACAGTCTTTCTACAATTTCGAATCAGAGCTTCGTCCTTTTTGTTTTTTTGCCGAATTACACTGTTTGATCTGTAACTCAAGGCTGATGTGCCTTTAACGTTTCACCTAAACAAGAAGTTACAACAACATATTGCAGCCGCACCAAACACCAACAGAGTGGGAACTACGCCCGACAGCTAATCATATTTATATGGCTTAATTTTATTCATACTGGAAAATGGCTACATTTTATAACACTTTTCCCCATCGACCATCTCCTATAGACGTTTTCTTCTTTTCCTTCCTCCTCTACTATTTATTTCCTTTTCACCCTTTCCTCCTTTTCCTTGTACCTTCTATTTACTACTGTTTTCTCTTATTTCTTTGTATTATTTTACCTACCCTTTTTATCATTATTTTTCTTTTTCCTTTCAATAAATCGAAGTAAAATTTTTCCTTTGGCTGCTATTCCTGAGAATATGGCAAAAATTTCAGTTCTACACTGCCTCTATTGTGTGTTGTAAAGTATAAAAGAGAGGTTTGAATGACGCCTATATAATGGTAAGAATAAAATGCAATCTTTTAAAAAGGGGCATTTTTATCCAGTAGGGAAAATGAGAAGAGACCAGGATTAAGGGAAATGAGACTAAATAAAATAAAAAGACAAAATAGAAAATGCTTTAATACCAAACGGGAAAACTAAATCTTTTGAGTGACGGAAATCAGACTAACATCCGAGATCTGGCTACATCTAGGTTCTAGAATATATCTACTTAACCAAATTTAGCTCAACTAATCTTAAGTTATCACATTAATGAATTACTTTCCCAAAAGAGAAGAGTCAGAAATTTTGGAAACACGTGATATCTATTGGGTATAGTTATCCAATGTCTGTGTCGTAGAATGGACTCTCGACGATATACCATATATAACTATTCGTTGAGGGAACTTCTTTAATTATCTTTAGAGTGCGTGGATGTCTGGCTGGCCGATATTATGTATCTTCGATATGCTTAAGAAGTGGAACTGAGCTCAAGGATAATAATATTGCTATCATTACTAAAATAGAGTTTTATTAATAATAACTATCAACAACACACAAAACGGAAAATATTGACATAAACAGAGAATGGAAAGGGTCGTGGGGACTCGAGCTAATCCGAGGATTAAAAGATTTGAAAAGGTAAAACAAATATAAAGTTAAAGGGAGGTGATGGTTCGCTAAACCATTTAAAGCACAGGATAGAATTGGCAAAAGTGTTAAATACTCAAAGGTAACGTTCGGCTAACGTAATTTATACTTGTTGTGCTGAGGAAGGCGACGTGGAGGAATTTTCGGTCCGCTGGCGAGTTCCAGCTGAAGGGGGACAATAAAATGATCCTGACGTGGCGTCTTGGGAATGAGAACCGTTTCTCGACGAACGGCTCAAGGAACAATGGCTGTTCTACATTGTTCTCTTCTGAACAACAGGGGGGGTGAGAACTGTCTCTTGTCTACGGGCTCAAGAACAATGGCTGTTCTAATGTTGTTCTCTTCTGAACAACAAGGGGAAAAGGTGAGAACCGTTTCTTGGTAAACGGGCTCAAACGAACAATGGCTGTTCTACGTTGTTCTCTTGTGAACAACAGGGAGGAGGGGTGAGAACGGTTTCTTGTCAACGGGCTCGAACGAACAATGGCTGTTCTAACGTTGTTCTCTTTCTGAACAACAGGGGAAGGGTGAGAACCGTTTCTTGGCGAACGGGCTCAAACGAACAATGGCTGTTTTACGTTGTTCTCTTCTGAACAACAAAGGGGGGGGGTGATAACCGTTTCTTGTCAATGGGCTCAAAAGAACAATGGCTGTTCTAATGTTGTTCTCTTTCTGAACAACAAGGGGGAAGCCTTGTGGACTCGGCGTCACAAAGGCTCGAACCTTGGCACTCAAGGGATATTGTCCTTCTTCTGGACAAGTGATGGTGAATCACGAGGTCGAGGTCCCTTGGCGCACAAGGTGAGAGAAGGTCGTGGTGATGTTTCGCGACGAAAATCTGGATCTCCAATCTCATCTTAGTGGTAAAGTTTCCATCTAAATAGTCGAGACACTCCCTTGGCGTGGGGGACAATGGAGTGGGAGCTTCGAGGGAATGCACAGCCGAGCCTGAGAACAAGCCTTATCTGCCCATAAGCCTAACTCAATCTGGCGTGATCGGCGGATGGGGCGAACGGGGGGGGGATGATAAACCTCCTTGTGTAAACATTGACTTAGGTGGCTGCGATAAGGTACCCAGCTTCAAAGCAAAGATGCACGTGGGGAGCATCGTGGTTTTAAATAACATGTGATAGTGGTTGAAATTCAACGCGGCCTCAACCCGTTCTATCACACCCTGTTTTAGTCAAACTTGAAGATATTTTTTATCTATCAATACAAACCTCAATTCTTGGCTAGCTGTAATATTTTTAAGTATTTTCAAATTGTATTGCAATCAACAAAGTTAATTTGATTGGTTAATTAATAACCAAAGGCAACCTTAATCAACAAATTCTACTCTATTTGATGAATTACAACTATTTATTAATAAAATTACGAGAGAACTAATGAAGAAATATTTTCCAGTGTTTGTACAAATGGTTCTATAGACGAAAAGGGAATAAATTAGTCAATAAATTTGCCCTATCACTCCATATGCGACCTGAGATGACCTTTGATAGGCTCTTGTGGCTTTTGTCATCCGTGAAATTATTTTATGTTATGTTATATGTTATACACCACTCAGCAACAAAAACAAACTCTGCTCCTGTCCTGTACAGGACAAGCAGTACGGTAGCTCCGCGTTCATTCGGAACCATTCTGCGGGTTTTACCTTTCCTTCATGACACCGCCTGAAAGCTAACGTTTCCCACCTGCGACTACTCGTACCTGCAACGAGTCTTAGATTCGCAGAAGGCTAACCCGTAAGGTGTCCGTGATGACATCCCAATGGATTCATAAGACTGCCTCCCGGAAGTAGGGCAGATACAAAGGAGCTAGGGCTAATTTGCCTATGTCCAAGTTTGGAGGAAAGCCATGTTAGTGTCATCTAAAAAACGAGACACTTCTCATCTAAATTCTCTTACGAAATAAATTGAGTTGGAGAAGAGGAAGACTCTTACGGCAAGCCAAACCTCCCCTAGTAAGCCTTTAAAGGCAACAGCAGTTTCTGCCCATTCGAGCTAGGCTTGAAGGGCATTTTCCTATAAAGCAATTTTACCTGGAGTCTGACTAAGTAGGAGGAGTACATATTGAGTACATGTGCCTGACCATGCTCGCAGATATAAGATTTTGCAAAGCCACCCGCTACGGCAGAGCGGCCAGGCAGGCGGATAGGTTGATTTACTCTCAACAAAATATTTTTTTCTTTTTGTTGCTTTAAATATCTCCATTACGGCAGAAATAGCACAGCTACATCTAAATAGGATCTACATATACTTATATTACTTATACTTCATCAGACTGATCGAAGCACTGGAAATTAGTGTCATTATGGGGGAGGTCATCCTTATTATAACTTTTATTTAATTATTCTTGATCATCTTGCTTTTTTGATTGATTATCGAATCTATTTACTACTTTCTTGACTGAAATTCATTTTTTCTTCAAGTTGCCCCTTCAAACATTTGTCTTCCATTTATCTTGACTTAACTATTCTTGTTGGCTGGGTTGGTTCTCAATCTTCGTTTTTCTTTCCTGATGCTTTTTCATATTTCTTTTATTTATCTGAGTTGATGATTCCTTCGTGCTTCTTGATGAGCTAGTCCTTTAAGCCGTTTTCTTTGCGTTTCTTTCTTGGGTCTTCTTTATAAAAGGTTTTTTGGACTAAGTTCCGAACGCGGTACCGTTGGATTTAAACGCCAACACTCTAGTCTTCATGTCAAGGCTTAGTCCGTTTTGAGTTGGTAATTTTGTCGGCTATTTATATTATCGAGTTGGAAGGAATTTTTCTCTGATACATATTCGCACCCCTACACAGGTCCCTTTCTAGAAAGCGGAGCAAATTTGAGGATTAGGGAGAGACTAGGCTTGGATTTCTTAATCGAGGAGTAGTGGCCCTTCCTCCTACGACCTCCGAGTCTGAGGGATGAGTGGAGCTAATTCAGTGGGATTGAGGAAAGCCAACGAAGTCTAGTCTCTAATTAATGAGTAATGGCTTCTCCTTCCCGGGTCTTCGAAGTTCCCAGCAGCACCTTTTCTTAATCTATAGTAGGAGAGCAGGTGCAGTTGTAACGAAGATCAAAAGATTGTTTGGCCTTTTGAGGGTCACCAAGTTATGGGGGGGAGGGCTTTCCTTATTTTCACTTTATGTATTTATCATTATCGAATCTATTTACTTTCTGAATTTCCTTTATCTTTTAAGTGGCCTTCAAACATTGTCTTTCATTTAACTTGACTGGAGGGTCTCCACACGGACATTTTGAATTTGGCCGGGAGATGGTCATTGGCCTTCACTTTTCTATCTAATTATCATTTTATAAGCTGCTGCCATCAAAGAAACTGCCTCGGTGGTCTTGAACGCGGCGGCCCATATTTCAGCAAATGATTTATTTCTTTATCTCACTCGAGTAGCTTAAGTCAGTTGATAAGGCCGTTTTTTCTCTGATATACTCATCGCCATGGACGTGATTATCATTCATAGTATTTTCTAACCGTTTTTTACACCTTCCGCTCCTCTGCTGGCCAGCCGAGTGTCAGACGGACATTACAGAGAAGCCTTATGCATATATGCGCAAAAGCGCTACCCAGACGATTTCACCATCATTTCGTCGAACAAGGCTAGGTTCCAGTATGTTTTGAAGAATGCAACTCACTCTTTTCGTCACGCATATGTGTGTCTTTTCTCAACTGTATGACCATTAAAGAGGTATGAAATCGTATAAAAGAGATTCGGGGCCTCCAATCGGCTGTGATTGCAATCTCGGATGTCAAGTTCGTAGTAGTGTCATTTCCAACCGATTTACTCGACCTCTCTACCCTAGATGCTACTCTCTCTCAAAATTTATATTACGCCGTGGGCTCGTTGAAGCTCAACAATTGGACTTTCATCCCGAGATGAGTTATCATTCAACGACTTGTGTACACTAAGTGAGCTGCGATTCACTCTAGTTATATGCGCAGATAAAACTCCTTGTTTAACATCACCTGGAAGGAAGGTATCCACCCAGACTCTTAATGAATGACTACCGTGCTTGCCCTTTGCAGGCCAGATAGAGATTCCTAATTTTATGCGTATAAAAGTTGATGGAGATATTTGTAAACATAAGAACAACTTAATTCCTGGACAGAGGAGGCCAAATGTCTCCACTCTACTCCGGCTAGAAAATACTCTCTTCGAAGTCATTCTTCATAGACAGTACATCCCTACTGTGATTTTGATCTGGAGTAAGCCTATGACACAACAAGGCGATACGGTATTAGGGAGACACTCTACACCATGGCTGTGAGTGAATCCTACTAATCTTCATATATTTATGTGCTTATGCGAGATTGTCCATTTCGCTTACGATTGTGAGGAGCTTTCTTGGGGAAAACTAAACAGTAGGATGGCTTCTCGAAGGGAAGTGTAGTCATTATCACTCCTTTTGCCGTGAGTATCAGCAGTTTCATCATGCTGTTCTCCTTTTTATATCCTTTGGTGCGGCCAGATGTCTACTTAGGAGCTTCAAAATATTATAAAGGAAAACGCATTCAACAAGAGATCATTCGATTGATACGAAGTTATATGCAGACACTAACTAAGCTACGTTCATAAACTTCGCCGTCTTGCACATTGATTTTCGCTGATGGAAGGCTAAAAAAGAAAATATTACTCCCTTGGGTTTGTGACCAAGTGTTTGTGTAGTTTGTGTTTAAACGATTCAACTATAGTGAAGTTAATAACAATCCAGCGGAGACCATTCCATAACTTCACTATTCGGTTGAAGAAAAATTTAAAACTAGTGCGAGTTAAACGGTTTATACACAAGTTTGCAACCATTTCTCCTTGTGCAATTAGATCGGCACATAATAAACTACTTGTTAATGTTCATATTAACTATGAAGTTGACGATTATAATACTTAAATTAGGTCGCCTCATAGCCTATCCTAGGTTAATGGGAAGAGATTTAATTGCTTTAAACGGTCCTTTTAGATTAGACCTGGTATCATTTTTTGTAAATCTACGTTGAATCCGTTCTAGCTTGTTTATATATTTTTGGTAGTAAGGGCACAGTTTTCCAAAGAGACCGGAAAAAAGATTTTTGGGGAGTAAGTATTACTTCTTTCGATTTACTGGGTTTTAGGTTATTCGGTACTGTTACTCCTAAATTTGTTTCCTTGTTTAGACTATTTAACCTTGTTCCATACATTGAGTAAGAGGCTTTTTTAACTTTGATTTCCTATGTGGAACACTTGGATTTTATCCGCATTAAATTACATTTACCAAGTTTGGATCTAACAATCTAAATTTGCGTTTTTGTATCATCCACGTACTTTGAGATTGTGCATGTCAGAGCTTCAGCAATGTCGTTAATGTATACTAGAAAGAGGACAGGCCCTAAAACTCAGCCCAGCAGAACCCCTTTAGATGCATTTATATTCATGGCTACTCTCTGCCTTCTTTTCCTAAGCAAATTCTCAATCAATCTTGAAATGTCTCTCTGTACCATGTGTGATCAGAAAGTAATGACAGTCGGACTCGTGGCTGAGAGATCATGAGTGATTAGAAGGTTGGGAGCGCGGAGCATTGAGTGTTTCCTGTTGTGACGTGTTTGAACTTCTCGCCAATTGGCTAGGTTATATTTTCTCCTTTCGCCCACTAACTAGAAACATTGATTTCTCCAAAGAAGGTTGAAGGCTTTACATGTTCAATAGATGAAAACTCTGGAAAAAAGCAACGGAGATAAGACCGAAATTATTCTAAGTTTTTACAGAGTCTACTCCATAACTGGAAACTGTTTCTCGCTGGATTGGTGCTTTTGCAGTCGGAAAAACTCAGCTGGAAGATGATCATCGGTCTGGATGCATCCGGACATCCGTAACCGAAGCAAGGAAACAACGGTTCGTGTTCGGGCCATAATTGCTGAAGATCCAATTGTTACTCTTAGATTCTTATCTTTGCAGCTTGGTGTCAGTTATGGGAGTGCACATGACATCGTTCATGAACACTTAGGACTGAAGAAGAAGTGTGTTCAATGGATACCCCATTTGCTAACAGAAGAGCAGAAGAGCGAACGGGTCCCGATTTGTCATCTCTGGCTAGTTGAATTCGAATCAAATCGTCCTTACGGTTTTAAGATGTTGCTACTTTCAGATGTTACTTTCTTCATCACCAGAGACAAACAGTCCAACATGGTGTGGTTGAGTGATGAAGAGCCTCGACCTCAGATTTTTAAGAAAGGATTTCGCAGCAGGAAGCACCTTTTCGCCATCGTCTTCAATTTTCAAGGGATAATGTCTGTGGATGTGGTGCCTCAACAGTTTACTATCTCAACCAAGTACTACACTTACCAAGTCCTTCCTCAAGTCCACACAACATATCACTGATCGCGCCTTTTGCCGCACTCTACAAAGCGCGCCTGACTGTGCAATTCCTTGAGCAGCAGGGGATCACTTCTTGCCCACCCACTCTAATCCCCTGACCTTCTTCCCTGTGAGTTTTGGTCGTTTTCAAAGATCAAGGTTGCGATTGCAGGGAAGCAATTTCATCGTATGCAACACTCGGCACGAAAAGTCAATTCAGTGCTACAAGGTATACCTGCTTTTAAGTACCGTGCTTGCATCATGAAGTGCCAAAACAGGATGGAATGCTTCATAGAGGCAGGAGGGGAGTACTTGGAAGAAATGTAGACTACTGCAAGATAGCATAGGATTCATGTCAAGAATGTGAAGAGAGCGTGTTGCACAATTTAGATACGGCTTGGTTGAAATCACCAAAAATCAAGACTTCTCGAGTATGACATATTTCTGTAATTTGTTCGTAAATATCTTGGTCAGTTTGCACTAACATACCTGAGTGTCTGTATATTAATGCAAGGGCAAGTATTGACGATGAAATAGGGTTGACTTTCTTTGATAAAAAAACAAGGTATGCTGACCAAAAAGTCGCGTGATCTCAATTATTCTGATTTATGAGCTTACGAAATTCAAAACTTTTAATAATTCCAGGAGTAACCTTGAGATGACCTTGGAAATTCTAACATTCAAAAAAGAGTGTTAAAAAAAATAAGGGTTTCAAATTACGTTATTTCGTTAGAATCTGCCAAATAGTTATGATGTTATTACCAAAACAAAATAATCCTGGGTTAAGCTTGGGAGGACTTTGAAAATTATATTATTCGAAAGGGAATGTAAAACAACATAAGGGTTTCAAATTTCTCCCGAATTGGCCGAATGGTTATGATGTTATTGCCAAAACAAAATAATTCCTGGTCTAACCTCCGGGTGACTTTACCAATTATATCACCCGAAAGAAAATATAAAACAACATAAGAGTTTCAAATTTCATTAGAATCGGCAGATTAGCTCTTATGTTATGGCCAAAACAAACTAATTATCATGCTATCCTTGAGAGGACTTTGAGAAGTATATCATTTGGAAGAGAGTGTAAAACCACATAAGGGTTTCAACTTTCGTTAGATTCTGTCGAATAGTTATGATGTTATTGCCAAAAGGGATTAATTCCCGCGTTAACTTTGGGGCGACCTTTTCTATTATATCATTCGAAAGAGAATTTAAAACAACATAAGAGTTTAAAATTTTGTTAGAATCGGCTGAATAGTTACAATGTTATTACCAACAAAAAAAGCAAAACGGCGACTCACTCTCCGACCGACCCACCGACGCACCGACCCACCAACCGACATAGTGAGATGTAGAGTAGCCCTCGACTAGACTCCTCGATTTTTATTACTCTTATTATTTTCCGATTTTGCATAACCGAAAAATTTAAATTGACCTTTAAAATCAATGTTCTTAATATTTGGGCAGGATTCTGTAAAGTAAATAAAACTAAATTTGTTCTATGGCAGGCTGGGAATATACTGTGTGTGCTACGGGCATTCATGTAAAAATATTTAGTAAATTATTCGATTTAGGTGGATGATATAAGCCAAGCCGCACGGGTTCGGTTTTCTTTGGCCAAGACTAAGGTATTGTACTTCTTCCGCCATTACGGGTTCACTTTGCAAACGACTTCTTACCGAATGTAGCTCGCCTGCATGTGATAGACTCTACTACAACAGCCATTTGGGCAGCCTTAGAGTGTCTTGCAGTGGCGCAATGGACATTCACTTTTCCTTAACATTTAGCACATGGCGTAACGATAAGGCTATTACTTTGCTTATTTATAATTCCTGTGTTTCTCGAAGCTAGATTACAGATGAGCATATTATGAATCTACAGCCGAACGTGAATTGCGGAAGGTGGACTCAATCTATCACATTCTTGTCCCTTTTGAGACCTGTACCTTCCGCACCTCCCCTCTGGCGCGCCTTCTCCTCGATACTGAGAATATTTCGCTCGTAGTGCACAGCATAAATTGCACATCGAGTTTTTAACCGTGAGCCTAGTGTCTTCCTACGTCGCCAACGGCTCTCCTTTACCCTGGCTGATCTGGACAGTGCTTACACTGCCATGAAACGCCAATCACAGCCTACCTTTTGGGTTTAGGTCAAGTAACTCTTTCGAAAGCTAGGTTGAGTTCTCTGGTAGGTTACTTCTCTGGCTATGCTCAGGATGTATCTCTGCTGGGTACCACACTTGAATATTTGTCGACAAGCCTCTGCTCTCAAATTTTCCACAGCGCCTGTACTATTTCTTTCGAGCTTTTAGAAGCACAGCCCATATTAGGCTGGAGCCGAGCTAATGTATACAAATGGCTCCATGTCCAAAATGGAAACGGCTTTCTTGCCTTTTTCCCTTGATTGAAGTTGGCGTGGCTCTATCTGCGCAGTGTCAGTCTTCACAACCGAGTTGGTTGTAATACACCGTTGGGTACAGGGGATTATGCGTCATGCCCTATCTTTTGATCAGAGTTTAATTTATAGTGACTCAGCGCTCTGATTGTTATAGAGTCATTAAAAATTCCGCATCTCCTGGCCCACAGTATCCGTGATCCCACAGTTCCCGTGTGCCTGGGAATTTCTGGACTTGTACGGATTGCAAGAGATGATGGGGCCACATACTGCGCAAAGACTGACTGACCGGATCAGTGCTTCTCTCATCTCCACTCTGGCTACATCTTTTTAAGCTCCTTAGAATTGATGGGAAACAAAAACGGAATCTTAGTGTTCCCTACCATTGTGCCCCGCCTGTTCTTCTAGACCTACCTCTTAATGCCTAGACAGCTTCAGGCTGTCTCTGTTATTTCCGTATTAGGCACATTCGCCAGATGTATTGCTACTCGAAGGAGCCCTTCTCTGAACTTTACTGCGACGATTGCGCAGTAACAGTTCTGGAGTTTTTCGCGCACGTTACATGTCCAGGTTCTTGGAGGAGCAGGGTCGTAACCATTTGCCCCTTTTACTGGGGACGGATCGTGTACACTAAAATGTTGCATCCTTGAATTTCTGGGCGTAGAATTTGGTCTCTGAAGGAGCAAGCCTCCATCTAACACCTGAATATGCCTTTTAATTTATTATCTTATTTCTAGTTATTTTTTTCCCAAACTTTAATATCTCAAAAGGTAACTCGTGGTTCAACCTATTCATTAGTTTTCTAATCCCATCATTCTCTTTGTCATTCACATTTTTCTAATATTTTTTGTTATTTTTATTGCGTTATTGTCAATTATTCCTTTTTTCACTTGAATATAAATGATCGTTGATGGCAATACGCTGGTTCTGTTGTGAGACCATATAAATTCGTTCTCATCAAAGCTTTTATTTACACTTTAAATATCGAATTGTACATTACGTGAATTCCTACCAACTATTTCTATTTTTTTATGGTAGAGAAAGATGGTTACCTCACCTTTGAAAAACAAAATCTGTCATAATATGCAATTGTATGAAATATATTTAACCATGCTTTGTATCATAATTATGTAACTATCATTTTCACTTTTAATTAAATGTTTAATTAGGAATAATTTATTATGTGTCTTGCAAAGACATAATCTTTTGCTTTTCTTCAAGTTATAATTTTTGAGGAGAATTTTGTTTTATGTATTTTGTTTATTTAATTAGAAGAAAAGTATAGTAAAAAAATAAAATAAAATGGACTGGTGTAACTGAAGAAGGAATTTTTACTCGGTTACACACTGAAAGGATCTGTTTTGTTCTCACTTGCATATCTCCAAGGCCCATTTCCTTTTCAACGACCTCTCACTGGTTTTTAGCAAGCCGTATTTGGAGGTCTCTGAGTTTTTGATCTGACCCATCTTCGAGACATGCCCCAGCGCCAGATCTCTCTGCCTCTATTAAGTCAACGGCATATATCAAGGACGATCCACCTTCCGATCCAGCAGTCCCTTTAAATGAAGGATCTCTTTATTTTTATCTCTTTTTGTTTTCCCTTTTTTAACGGTGGCTCTCTTCTCACATGACAAGAGGTAGCTCGTCAGGTCTTTAATAATGGAGAGTGTAAGATGTCAGAATTGGTGAAAAAATGTTAGAGTTGAGAAAGAAGCGAAAATTAAGACCTGATAAAGGTAGGAGTCTCTCTAGACACTGAGTGCAATGGTTACAGTTAAAACTACTGCATAGGACTCCTTGTCGGGAGTAACGATAGGATGGCAAGAGGTGAGGATAGAAGAGCATGGAGTCCTCTAAATGTCAGTTTCATCATGGATGCCCATGCTGCTCCTAACACTTCCTTCCAGGGACGAGAAGATGGCCAAGTTTGTAGGACGAGTATAAGATGAGCTTTGTAGGGCGAAAAGAAGGTGAGCTCTTTAGGACGAGATTTGTAAGACGATAATGCGGCGAGCTTTGTCGGAGAGTATATGGCTATCGTAACTTTCAAATTATGTGGATAATTAGAAATTTCTATTTTTGGAAGGAAACACACACCGAAAATCTAGATATTTATGGAAAAAAAGAAGGGGTGAGCAATTTATAAAGATCGTCATGGATTAAGCACGCAACAAAGAGAGAAGGTATTGTAAAGTAAGAATAGAAGCACAAAATTTCTTTAATTAGTTCAATTTAAAATTTACTTTTTTCTAACAATAAGGCATCATTTTTCACGAATTTTATTAGCGGATAGACCCTTAGAGGACCTTGTTACTTTGAATGGATTCAATTATATTTAAAACGTAACCTCACTTGATTCATGACCTCGGCCAGAATCCCCACTTTCATTGTTCGACTGAGCATTGGGTCTCCAGGAAAACTCTTCCACTCGCCCCCCAAATGCTACATTCTCGTTCTAAAGATCATTAATTTATGAAGATCAACGCAAATAATCTCTTCTAGGGTGCCATCTCCAATCATGCTCATTTATTATCACTGAGCAGTTCATCTATCACCCTTGCATCCTCTTTGCTAGCAGGTCTGCGTTCCCATTTCTATTTTTGCTTAACCAATAATTGTTACTGCTTGTGTGTCACGTCCATTGTGTGTCGGTTCCTCATTTCGATATATCTCTTTGCGCTTCAACAACTTTCGCCAGCATAAGGCCATGGAGCACAATTATCAACAAGGCCCTGTGCACTGTGCAGGCTAGTTTGGTATGTGTCATGTGGCATGGGTTTGGTTCACTGTTCCACCTAAACACGTCATTGACTGACGAACGCTACGTTTTCACATAGTTATACTTTTCGAAAGAGCAGATCTTGAGACTTTTTATTTTTAGGAAGTATTACTCGTCTGTTGACTTCATGTATTAATCGACCGGCTGTTTATTTTCTACTTCGAAATCTGTTTAATAATAGATACTTAACATCTTTGTTCAGATAGTTTTTCTGGACATCCCTTCATCTTCTTTGTTTGAAAATGTCCAGTTTCTTTTTCTCTCCCGAGCGTTTCTTTTATAGTACTTATTGTACATTTGGTATCTGCAAAAATATTTTTGATATGTTTACCCAACACCTGTCAATGTCTTTAGTCTGCTTATTTGAATACTATTGAATTACTTTCTCTTTGGCATTGGAACTTATGTTAAAGAGTTTTAAATAAAGAAAATGGAAAGAAAATTTAGTTATGTGAATTAGCCAAAGTAAGACACTAAACTAATCGATATATGTTACTTTACAAAAGATGTTTTGGGAACAAATGCGAGCCACTTGGAAGCGAATTTATTAAGAAGCTCTATATAAATCAATCAGTTTCATCGATGTTAAATAGAATAAGAGCCTTTATTAAGTCGAAGGGTTATCATAAAAAATATAGATTTTTTTAGCTATTTCTCCATGATTATTCAATAAAAATAATTATTTAGGTTGTTAAAATAAAATATTTTTTTTACCTTTGCCGTTTATTTTTGTCACTACATCGTAGATTAGGTTAAAAATATTCCCCAAAATGAACTTGTTCGACTATTTGTGCTCTATATTGTATGTTATATCAATGTTTCATGAATAGTTGCTTGCTTTGAAGCCGTCATGGGAGGACCAAGTCAAAATCCAGCTAATTGCCTGAAAAACAAGTCTATTTATAAGGAACATTACGGTATAAGCTGATCCATTACCTTTGACCACCGGTTCTGAATCTAGTTCTACTTTGAAAATGAATAAATACCAGCTAATTGTTTGGCAGATACCAAGAGCAAGGCATTTCAATAATTATTTTTGACTGTGTATTTTATTTTACTACTTTACTCACTTAAATAAGATCACTTGGACATAATATCAGAAAACCTAGGAAAAAATACAAATTTTGAGCGTTGTCTACCTTAAATATAGGAATAAATACTATTTTCATTTGTTCACAACTTTTTGGATCCTCGGTTATATTGATACATTTTTTTTTATCAAGTCGATTCTGGCATTATGGTAAGCGGCATAAGAAACGCAAGAAAGCTCTATTATCAAACGAGAAGGGAAGATAAAACTTGAAGAGAGGGAATATTTTTAATTAATGAAATTATTTAGTCCCCAGTATATTGCAGTCATCTAAAACATTTGGCTTTAATTTCTTGAATCCAGAAAAGCATATTCAGAGCCATCTCACTAAACATTCATTTGACTACATATAATTTCATTGGTTGGTTTCGATTGTCTTGTATCCTTCTATAATTATAGGCTGCATAAGAACCTCAGGAAAGCTCTATTTTCACACGAGAAGGGAAGTAAGACTTGGAGAGAGGGATTATTTTTAATTGATGAAATTATTTGTTCCCCAGTATATTGTGGGGTTACTAGCGGGGTGCCTCAAGGTTCTGTCCTAGGAGCACTACTTTTAATAATCTACGTCAACGACATGGACGGTGACATGGTAGCCAAGATTTCTAAATTTGCAGACGATACCAAGCTTGGTATGAACGTTGCAAAAGATGGAAATACTGCCTGCCTGCAAGATGATCTTCCGACACTGAGAAGGACTTGGGTATAACTATCACGAGTGGCCTCAATTTCTCGAAACAGTGTATTGAGGTGGATATGAAAGCCCAATGGATGTTAGGGTATATAGAGCGACAGTTTGGATATCGGAACAAGGAGATAGTACTGTGTCTGTACAACTCCCTCGTCCGGGCGCACCTGGAGTATGCCGTACAATTTTGGAGTCTTTCATACCGAAAAGACATCGCGAGATTGGAACGCGTGCAAGCCAGGGAAACCAAACTGAATCCCTCTATCAGAAATAAAAGTTATGAAGATAGATTCAGGGAATTAGATATGTTCTCGCTGGAGACCCGGAGACTACGTGGTCAGCTTATCGAAGTGTTTAAATTACTTCGAGGCTTCGACTGACTGGACTACGGGTATATCTTCCAGCTCAGCGAGGGGAGAACAAGAAATCACGGCTTTAAACTTGAACTGAAGCGATACCACCGTGATCTGCGTGGGAAATTCTTCACTTACAGTATCTGCGGTAGTTGTAACGCACTTCCGACGGAAGTTAGCAACAGTGAATCTGTTGACGAGTTCAAGTCAAGACGAGATAAAGTCTTGCGAAATTGCCGTTAAGACCTCGCGAGTGATCATTGAGGTTGCCAACGGACACCTTCGAAGTTTGCGCCAAAAGTACCCTCCTTGTATGGTCCGTAAGGTCTTTTTGGGTACTTATTTTTCTTGTAACTCCTTGCAAAACATTTAGCATTAATGTCTTGAATCCAGAAAAGCATATTCAGATCCATCTCACTAAACATTCATTTGACTGCCCATCATTTCATTGGTTGGTTTCGATTGTCTTGTATCCCTCTATGATTGTAGGCTGCATAAGAACCTCAGGAAAGATCTATTTTCACAGGAGAAGGGAAGATAAGACTTGGAGAGAGAGAATATTTTTAATTGATGAAATTATTTGGTCCCAAGTATATTGCAATCAACTAAAAAATTTGGCATTAAAGTCTTGAATCAAGAGAAGCATATTCAGAGCCATCTCAATACAAAGTCCGTTGACTACACATAATTTCATTGGTTAATTTCCCATTGTCTTTTATCCTTATATGATTGTAGGCTTTATAAGAACCTCAGGAAAGCTCTATTATCATACGAGAATGGAAGATAAGACTTGAAGAGGAGGCCTAATTTTAATTGATGAAATTATTTGGTCCCCAGTATATTGCAATCAAGTAAAACATTTGTCATTAATGTCTCGAATCCAGAGAAGCATAGTCAGAGCCATCTCAATACATATTCCTTTCACTACCTATAATTTTATTAGTTGATTTACTATTGTCTTTTATCTTTATATGATTGTTAGCTGCATAAGAACCTCAGGTGAGATCTATTATCATACGAGAAGGTAAGATAAGACTTTTGAGATGGAATATTTTTAATTGATGAACTTATTCAGTTCCCAGTATATTGCAGTAATCTAAAACTTTTTGCTTTAATTTCTTGAATCCAGAGAAGCATAATCAGAGTTATCTCACAAAACATTCATTTCACCAAATATAATTTCATTGGTTGGTTTTTATTGTCTTGTAGCATTCTATAATTGTAGGCTCAATAAGAACCTCAGGAAAGCTCGATTTTCACACGAGAAGGGAAGATAAGAATTGGAGAGATGGAATATTTAGTATGCAGTATAGTGCAGTCTTTAAAAATATTTGGCTTTAATGTCTTGAATCCAGAGAAGCATATTCAGAGCCATCTCAATACACATTCCTTTGACTCCCTCTAACTTCATTGGTTGATTTCGATTGTCTTTTATCTTTCTATCAATGTAGGCTGCATAAGAACCACAGGAAAGATCTATTATCATAAAAGAATGGATGATAAGACTTGAAGAGAGGGAATATTTTTAATTGATGAAATTATTTGGTCCCCAGTATATTGCTGTCAACTAAATCATTTGATATTGATGTCCAGAATACAGCAAAACAAATTCAAGAGAGATCTCACTAAACATTCCTCTTACTATATATAATTTCATTGGTTGGTTTCGATTGTGTGGGAATCCTTCTATTATTGAAGGTTCAAAAAGAACCTCAGGAAAGCTCAATTATCATACGATACGAAAAGGGAAGAAAAAACTTGTAGAGAGGGAATATGTTTAATTGATGAAATTATTTCGTCCCCAGTATATTGCAGTCTATTAAAACATTTGGCTTTAATTTCTTGAATTTCAGGGAAGCATATTCAGAGCCATCTCACTAAATATTCCTTTGACTACCCGCTAATTTCATTGGTTAGTTTCGATTGTCTTGTATCCTTCTATAATTGTAGGCTGCATAAGAACTTCAGGAAAGCTCTATTTTCACACGAGAAGGTAAGATAAGAAGTGGAGAGAGGGAATACTTTCAATTGATGAAATTATTTAGTCCCCAGTATATTGCAGTAATCTAAAACATTTGGCTTGAAATATCTGTGGTTGACCTTTTTTATTCAAATTCATTAATTTTCTTGAAATTTTGCGTTAGTAAATCTTTGCTTATTTTTCAGAAAATCGAATAAAGCAATTAGTTTGCAACATGACTATAAGAAGTAGGCAAATTATAAGCCTGGTGTGAACTGAGTTGTCTTAGCCATAGGATTGAACCTACCATCAACTGATCTCAGCGCCTCGGAATCTGTGGTTCGACTATCGTCACTCATTACGGTTCTCTTCTTTTGCAATTTTCTTTTTTACCTTCTCCCCCGCCCACATTATGCTTGCCCATAATGCGAATGAAACAATAGGAGTTTCTTCAGAAGACTGGCAAAGAGGTGTGCTAAATACAATCAGTATTTTAGCCTGTGTAAGACTGTATGCTCAGACTTCTAGAGAGGCCATTAAGTTGATTTACATTATGTGATCTCTCATTTAAAATTCATTAACCATTACCTATAGAAGTTTAATTCAATATGAGAGACAATATCAGAACAACTAATTTGAACACGTTGGTGAAAGTATATTGGTCTGGTGATATTTTTACACCTGGGGTAAAGCATACTACACAGCACAGCCTGAATTATAATTTGTTTACAGAAATTCTGGAAAATAAAATGTTTCCAAAGATAAAATTTATTTAGCTACTCTTATGTTATATTTTTCAGTCAGACAACAATATGAAGCATACTATGAAACAAGAGTGGTTCCAGACAAAGAAATTTGAATGATCTCAAGGATGTTTGTCAACAGGAAGAGAATAGGATTAGTGCTTCTTTCTGCATGAAATTATTCGAAAAGTTTGACAGCCGAAATATCAAATAGTATACAAGTTGTAAATGAAGGTTTTTGAAGGCTCCCAAAAAGTTGACGTGTCACTTTTTATTCCATTTTTTACTGAGTTTTGATGTGGGCAAACATTGGTATATTTCTATTTTTCTATTGTCTATCTTAAATATTTGCAACTCATTTTTTTTATTAATAACAACAGTACGATTAAAAGTTTTCCTCAAGCTTCAGCATCTATCACTTTCTCACATGTGGAGTCGGCAAAAATTAACACCACTACGCACGTGAGCCAAACTCATTTTGCCATATCACGTACAAAGCTCCACTTTATTTTGTCTTCATTGCGATGCGATACTAAGTGAGTGCTAGTAAAAGTGATTGATCACTTTCTAAAAACAACCTACATGTCATAGTAGTTTTAAGTCTTGATGTATATGTTTATATGTATATATATATATATATATATATATATATATATATATATATATATATATATACTGCCTGCGAAAATTAGCCGATCGCCCTCGAAATTTGAAATTTATACAAAAGAAAATCATGTTTAATATTGACTAACCTTATATTAGTATTTTGTCATTTTTCCTTTGGATTTGATGACTCATTGTAGACGCTTCGGCATGGATTTTATCAAGCTTTAACAAACTTCCACTGATATTTCGTTGCACCATACCTTTATGATGGCCTCCTATAGTATTTCGACTGAGCCACTATCTTGGCCTTGAAACTTATTTATTATTAGTTGTCCTAAATTTTATATGGGATTGAGTTATGGTATGTTACCAGGCCAATCCAAAATATTAAATTTATTGGCAGTATGCTATTTTGTCACAAATTCTGCCTTGTGACAAGGTGCCCCATCATTCATGAATATTTCTGTCTCATGGATTGTCATTACCACTGGAAGTTTCTCCTGTAACATTGCTAAATACAATGCTCGATTCATACTTGTGTTCTTAGGAAGGAAATATACTGTAGAGGAATTATAATATAACTACACCCAGAGGGCCAAGCGTACATATATGTTAAAGTCCCTCGTCGGAGAGAGCGAGAGAAATGTACCAAAAGATGAGGGGCGTGATAAAGTTAGTTGTCTGACTAATAGTTAAACTGCCGAAAGACTTTGATCTTCCCCGCCGAGTTGGTAGTTGAGTCGAGCTGCAGGACCAAGGTAGCCACAAAAGGCCATTAAGCAGCTATCAAAATATCCGATTAACTACGAGGTCCGGAGGCCCGCGGTTAAAGCGGCCCCCAAAGCAGTACCAGATCAAAAAGAACACAGAGGAGAAATAATGTGACGGTCGTCAGTGCCTCTCATTAAGAAGCAGACCTGGGCTCCGCGGTGGCACCTCCATCCCCCCCTCGCGCTCCCCTCAATGGCATTACCCCATCCCCTTTAGGTGGGGTGGTCACCGAACTATAAATAAGCCCCGTGAGGAAGGAAAAAGAAATCATTGATTATTATGTTAGAGACGATAGAGGACTAGATAATTGTGATCAGTCTCTCGCCCAGGTCCGAATTCGACTTCTAACACTTAGAAGTTCATCTCTTTTTCTTTGCGGTGCCATACCGATTTATCCTTCGCAGACTTATCAAGAGGTCTGGCAGTATCACAATTCCTAAGTGCAAAATAGAAATTTCGGGAGCAAGACAAAAGAAGATCCACTCACCCTCGTGTGACTCTCAAATTGCAATCTCACTCATTTTGAGAAAAGAAGTATTAATCCCCAAGTAAGTCCCTTTTATTACTGTCGGGATCACCTCGTATACCAAAACTCAGTTTGACAAGCCTACGATGAAAATGAGGATACTAGAAGAACTCAAGAGCTACCAAGAGGAGTACTCCTTGAGCCAGAGAGCACAACTCCTCTCTCCGTATTTTAGACGTATAACCAGATAGATAAAGTTATAAGAAGAACTAGAAATCATTTTCCACATCTCCGAGAAAAACTCAATCCGCCTGCTGCAACTCAAAGAATCGTGAAAAATCCAATATAGCGACATCCGTCAACCCCTGTTCCTTTCAAGATCATGTAAGTCTGAATGACTATATATATTTGTTTTAATTAAGTATGATTTTAATGCTGTACCCAAGTTAACTAAAGGAGAGATAATATTTAGTGACTCCCGTCATATTTGTAGTAAGATTAGAGGAACGTAAATTGTGGCTAAATGTTGTACTAAAGGGTCTCCATAAATTAACTAACTGGCAATTGGTTTATTTAGGTGAAGCCTACTTTGCTTTGATCAGGATTCACATCAGGAATAAGCCCTTGTTCAAATCTTGCGAACCATATTAAACTTTTAGAATTTAGTGTAAATATTTTGAGTTAATTGATAAATTTAATATATATATATTTTGGGGGTTAATTCTCGGTGTTTCACTGGATCCTTACGTGTTGACTGGCTCTTTCCTTAAAACGGATTAAACGCTGTGGTGCTCACATAATACAGTAATTAATGAGTCCACCAGCCAATAGAGGAATTGGTTCCCTTCCTAAGTAGTAATGTCAGATTGACTCGATAAAAGTCATTACATATATAAATACTTTCCAAAAAGAGGTATAGTATCGGAAAAATTGTTAAACGGCCAACGGTTAAATATATAATGCTCTGACAAAAAGAAGGACAACAATACTTCGACATATACATATGCTCCCTCTCCCTTGGATACTTAACATCACCATATCATCACACTTGGAATGTATTTCATTGTCTTTTGGGTGTATTTTGGGTATATTCTATTTGAGCCAATGGGCTGACGAACCTTTTTAGGGCAGATTCTAAATGTTAAAAATGTTGGCTTATCGCTGAATAAAACTCTTTCGACTCCTCAACATTCCAATGAATGTATTTTTTACAAAATGCGACACGTTTGTTACGCATTTTTTCATTAATGAATGGTTTCTTTGCAGCATGGAGAGATGGTACTCCGAGTTCTTTTTGTAGCCGCTCATAGATAATTCGTTTAGGAACATCAGATAATAAATTATTCCTATTAAATTTTAGTTCTTTCGCAGTTATTGTTCGATTATTCAATACTAAACGTTTCATGAGTATGTCTGTTCGCAAATTTGTTTTTATCGGTCTGCCAGATCGTTTTGTAGGTACTGGCGTAGATAGGCTAACATTGATTTTGCACGTGAAACTCATAAATTAACAGTAATCCGGGCTATATGTAATTCATTAGCTATCTGTCTCTGAGATTTCCTACATTTATGAAACGCAACAATAGCACCTCGAAAATCAATATGGAGTTGTTTCCTTGCATAGATTAGAAAGAAATTTTATTTAGACCACTTTCTGCAAAAATTCACAAAATACTAACGAAATAGCAAAAAACATTAAATCGGATAAATTTGAGGCACTCCCACACGCAACGAACGTAACCTTATTACTAATTTAAGAATGCTTTTGGAAAGCTGTCATAACAGAGCGTTATATAAAAGCTAACAGATGTCAATTGAACTAATAGAAAGTGAATTATGCGTCAGTGAATATCATTGAAAATAATAAAAATTCTGTGGGTGTTTGGATAATTTTCGCGGGCACTAAATATATATATATATATATATATATATATATATATATATATATATATATATATATATTATATACTGTATATATCCAAACAATTGTTAAATCCAATGACAGATTCCAAATATGTTAATAAGACCCCTGTGGAGGAGCGTAGTATTTATTAACTCGAGACCACTTTTGGCATGGAATTTGTCATGTCAGCCTAAGTCGAACACTAAGAATACATCAACATGGATTCAGAAGAGGTAGAGGGACTAACACTGCGCCGGCTACCATCACCGAAAAGCTGTCAAAGATTGCTAGCCAAAAAAGGTACGCTGATCTGGTGCTTAGAGACGTCAATTGCATTTGAAAAGGTATGGAGGACTGGACTACAGTACAAGATACTAAGACAAGGATTTAACCTAAGACTAGAAATATACTTTGTGACTATATAACAGACAGGACAGCATATATACAGATTAAAGGCTACCAAGGAAGGACCAGACTTAGAGCTATCTGCAGGCACACAGCAAGGAGGGTGCCTAGGCCCCTCCTCTAGAACATCTACGCTCTTAACCTCTCGAATCCGGTCAGGAGAGACTCGCTGTACGTCCAATTCTCAGGCGACATATCCCAGATTATTACTGCCCCCTTAAGAAACCCCGACCTCCTAGCACAATTAACAGCAAATGAGAACGACCATGTCAACAGATATGAAAGAAGGTGAAAAATCGACACCAACATCCAGAAATTCAGGGTGATACCGCTCTAGGAAACTAGTCAGCATCGAAACCGATGACGCGCGCATTCCCTACAGCACAGAGGAAACTGTGCTTGGGCTAAAGATAGGTGAGTGGGTACGGTTACCACGTTGTTCAAACAACACCACGAGCGAAGGCTAAGCTTAAAACCCTCTACAGGTTCAAAAACCTAAGCACGGATAGCAAGAAAAAGATCTATAATGCACTCATTAGATCTAAGCTGCTGTACCTACCTGTACCTATTAACACAAGCTCCAAAACACAAATAAGTCATCTACAATGGATAAAAAGATAAGGCGGTACTTCTAATAACAAACGTTAGAAAAAGATAAAGAAGGAGACAGAGGGGCTTACAGGAGGAGATTTAGATATCTCCAATTAACATCGAACTTTAAGCAAGGACCTCAAGATCTGGAAAAAGGTGACGGGACAAATGACGGACGAAATAAGGTAAATACATATTGAAATACCATTGTAGGACAGATACAGAAGCAGGAGAAGCTTCATTAGTAGTAAAGAACAGACTAAAAGACGAGTAGAACCCATTTACACTTAAGACCACGACTATAAGACGACAAAAAGAAAACCACTGAAGAAAAGTACAAACAAGAAGAATAACACGGAAAGTACAAACATAAAGACTAAAGGAGAAACGCATAAAAACACCTCAAAAGCTTGACTACCTAAAAAATTACTACCACAAAACCACACGTAAGAAACAATACAAATAGAAGGGAGATACAGAGTACACAATGCTTGAAAGAAGAAGATAAGGAGAAACACCAATCTATGAAAGAACAATTCCTGAGATTCCCTTTCACCAGGGATCTTGAAAAAAGCCACTGAGAAGAACACAAAACTAAAACAACCAAATCCTGCGATACCCTATCACTAGGGATCTTTTAACTCCATCTATTTTTCCTATATTTCTACCTTTGCTATCTACCTTCTCTAACTTCATTATGTCCAATGCCCGCAGTAGTGACTCAAACGTCCAGCAATACCTCAATGGGAAAACACTAACGTGTCCAGAACTCTGCATCCCTAATAATCAACAAAGCCAGAAGGCGTGACTACCGTCGGCAAAGGGATCTTCATAGGAGAAAGAGACTAGAGCCCATCAATATCTTCATCCATAAACTGGGAAAAAAGGTCTGGTCGACTCTGACCAATGTCATTCCGGAGCTACAGGGAACAGGTGGCAGACTAAACATAACTGCAAGACTACGGGAGAAAGTCTGCCGAGCACTAAGCTATGCTCATTTGAGAACATAGCACCAATATACACATAACAGAAACACTAAACCCTAAAATCTAACTCAGTACAACCCGGAACAAATACAAATTAAATAAATAACAATACACTAAAACAACACAAGGTAAATTACTGAGCCAAAAACTATTAAAGGCTTGAATGATCAAAGAATTTAACCCCCCAAAAAAGTACCCAAAAAGAACACGCTAACAACACATAAAGAGACACAAACATAGGAAAATTCGACTTACCAAAAAATAAGACAAAAAGAAAAATATACAAAAAACATAAAGCGATGCCTTTCCTACTAGGGCAATATAACCCTCCCGGTTTTAAATTTTTACCCACTTTTATCTACCACTATCCAACCATCTTCTAAAATTGAGTACGCCATCATCGTCATCATTCCATTTCTGTTCATTCCCTGAAGATGACCGACCAGACGAAAAACTTGTAAGAAAAATAAAGAGAATACAAGTTACAATCAATAACTCTGCCACTGCTGTGGACTTCAACAGTGCATATTTGCTTATAATCTCTTAAAATAGAATATGTTGACATAAACGCGTTGCCTAAAATAGGAAGAAATAGTGATGGTGAATAGTATTGGCGGCCAGTTTATCAATGCCGACCGTGATTTATCATCAAATTCTTGGAAATGCGGAAAACGCCTAATGTTTGATAAACGATGGCATCGTAATTTATGTAGGTGAAGAATGAAGAAGAATAGACATAAACATACTAACGCAATTGAACGCTCGCACGGTCCTATAAACGTAGCTATTGCTAGGAAGAGGGAAATTTCATTTATAAATAAATTGATGTCTTTGTTTGTTTTCCTTTTTCAATTTATTTGTGATTATTTGCATATATTAAGATATTTTTCATTTTTATCTCATTGGCCCTATATTTCCTGAGATCTTACTCTCCGGCCCTCATCAGAGGGATCCGATTTACAAAATCGATTCGAGTTTGTTGTTTTAGATTCTGATTCTTTCAAAGATTCAACCATCTTTGGAGATGCTTTATCATTCATATTTGGCAGTAAAGGCAACTAGAGTCTATTCAGTGGTTACAAAACCCATTATAGTTGGTGGGAAGCGGCTGGCGGAGAAATTCAATGCTGGAGTTAAGAGGATAATAGGTGAAAGAGAGGGAGGAAGAGGATGAGTAATGCTGTCATTCAGTTAGACTATATTTATTAAAAAGGTAGCTAAAACCTATGTAATTGAAGGAAATTTAGTCTTCCTTCCATGCAAAAAACCTAGTAGAAAAGAAATGTATAAGAGGATTAGACAGTGCACAAAAACAAGAGCACAACAAATATTCCTTTTCCTTTTGTGTAATCCATATTTGATTTTTGCATATCTATGATACAACTACAACAGAAAATATTATAAACTCCAAATCTTTGGCTAGTGGCACGTATATTTATGCACATTAACCCAGATTTCTAGATTTTAGGCCTTATCTAATGGTAAACAAGCGCCTTTGAAGACAGAAATGAAATATTCCTTTGCTTTAACAACGCTAATTTGGAAGCGAAAACATTTCTTTGCAATAAATTGAGGCTGCATAGCCAGTCAATCGTACTCACCAGATAGACACAAAATAAACGTACATGTATCGTTTTCTCCCCTCTTACATAAATGTAAGGGAAAATCTTGTTCCACATCAAAGGCATGCTTCTTCTCACACGCTAAATCACACACACCCATCTTGTCTTTTCACATGCATGTACAACTTTTCACATATGCATGCAGACATGTTACAGTAGTTCTCTATCCTCTCGAACTATAGTATAAAAAGACCTCTCTTACCTATGTATATACATATCTGCAAGTTCTTCGCTTAAAAATGTCATGGAAACATGTAGGTAACTGGGTCTTCAGGAACCTATCTTATTCTTTCTTCTCCACTGCCCGTAAATTAGTAAGAAGCAAAACATCAAAACACATTGTTCGTTTGATTCACAACTTATAATCTTTTGGGTAAAACGAGAAAAAAAAGAGTTAATTATTTGTGAATAGATTGGATTCATAAGGACGTAAGCAAAACGCAAGATTTGATGATTCATGTTGCGTGGTAGATTAAATGGTAGGGCTTCTAGACTTCATTAAATTTCGACTTAATTGACAAAATATAGATCGAGGAGCTATGCAAAGCTCGCGTCTTTCCAAATAGTCAAGAATAAAATATGGTGTATTTTAATGGCTGACTTGTTTAAATGAAAAACAAAACAAACCGAAGATGAGAGACCGTCAAAGAAACAAGAAGCTAGGCACGAATGGAAGAATGTGGAGAAAACGTAAAGTAAAATAATGAAAGAATAGAAAGGAAATTTAGATGATGAACAATGTTTGTAGACTACATCTCCTTTACTACAAGCCTTCATTTAAGGTAGTTTTGTAAAACGTCCTCCAAGAATTTTGAGATTGATTCATCTCGTTATCAAAATCATTCGAATCTTTTTATTCATTGGAAACGACAGGATTTGTTGCGTTGCTTTGAAAAAAAATCGGCTAAAATATTTAATAGGCTAAAAATTTCCTAAGTTCAAGAACTTTAAATGACTAAGGTTAAGTTGCTAAAATAGGATTTCTACTTGTTTCAGAAATATCGGGTGGAGGTCCGAAAAAAAAGCACAGTGCCATGGCTTTTATGGTGACAAGAAAGTTGAATAAGTTTCAGTAGAAATGGAATGCAGTTTCCTTCTTCCTGTATTAATTATTACAGAAACAGCTTCGATTCCAGCTCTTAGCATTTTGGCTAGAGATAGTTACAGGATAAAGGGGGGGGGGAGCATCAAGCTATTGCAAAATAACATCCTTTGTCCATCACATGAGCTGCTAAGAAAGGGTGGCAGAAAATGGATCTTTGATTTCCTCTCTTAGACTCCTCCATTGCCGAAAAAGAAGGCAGGAAAGTTACAAGATAACCTCCCTGATCTCTAGCGCTACATGTTCTTTTCCTTGTTTGGTTACAGAGCTTATTTAGTTTCCACTATGTCGGTACCTTCTATCTTGAGGAAGCCCTTTTCCAAACTTCCTTGTTGGTGCCTTTGTGTTTTTGATTTTTGATAAATAAATAATTATAGTATTTCGAACAGAAGTCTATTTCATTTGTTGACGCAATTTTTCATTAATACCAACCGTTCCCAGATTACGAACGGGTTGGGTTCTCGCGAACGTCTTTAAGTCAAATATTACATTAATCGTATTCCGACCGAAAGAAATGTCAAACAATCATATCATATTAATCGATCTTTATAAAAGAAAATAAGCTTTTCATTTTAGGTTCGGAAAATATGCTTATAAAATTTTCGAATTGCAAAAGCAATTTAAGTTAAAACAAAATGTACGATTCAACATGAGAATTTTTAAATAACTATGATAAGTGTAAAAGATAAAAAAAGTCATTTGGTAATAAAAAAACAATAACGTGTCAAAAATCCTTCGATGTTCTATACAATAAAAAAGATGCAGATGTTCATGAGGAGTTGCTCAAGTTAGTTCAGGCGCAAGGAAATATTGTGATGTGGGAAAGATGTGCGCGCTTCTGGTCCTAAAAGCACCAAGATGGTTTAGGGCAAAAGGAAGGACCTTTTATGGGAGAGCTTCGCGCCCCTAAGGTCCAATGGGCCAACATGCGGTTAAGAAATGGGAGGGCACGTAGCTCTCCTCGGGAGTGGTTTGTATCCCTTAATCCCCGAGCACTCCAAGTTGGTTTAGGATAAAGCAATCTCTTTGGAAAGTAGTCACCATCAACATCATATTCTGAAAATATCTTATATACAGGGTGTGTCAAAAGTCACTCTTTATTAGACAAAATATAAGGTACTATCAAAGATTCTTGGCGTTGTCTTGGCTTAAAAAACTATCTTGAACAAATTAAATTCTCTGCTTGAGTTAAATTACGCAATTAAAAGTTGGAAGGTATAAAATAAAAGGATTATTTTAATTTTGAATAATTGACTAGTGTATCATGAAAGACTAACAAAGAACGATTTTCACATTACAGTAGTGCGGCAGGCCGAGCAAAGGGTTAGGCGGGCAGGCAAAGGTGAGTAAGCGGGTGTCAACTACAGACTTTAAAGTGCGCCTAAAGCAGATGGGCACGAGTTTTAACTAAATATATAAATTTTTCGAGTCTCGAGCATGCTGCTAATAGGTATTATCGTGTTTTTAAACATTGCAGTCGCATAATTGGTTTGGTTAACCTTCAATTTTTCCACGGACAATCTTCATGTTTAAATCGTAACTCATAGCCGCGATTACTCGTTTCCCCTCCAAACTAGAAAGGGGACAAATTTGAACCTAACCTAACAACCAGGTGATACTACTTTTTTCAAATCTGAGTAGCCTATTCTACTCCCCGGGTCAAGTTACTCCCAATGGTGACCTTTTTTGGCATTTAAGGTTGCTCTAAGTAGCCTTCTATAGCGGTCATATATTTATATATATATATATATATATATATATATATATATATATATATATATATATATATATATATATATACACATACGAACAGACTTTTGGAAATAGATATTAAATATTAGGGTAATGATATTTGTTTTTTCTTTTATTTAAACATAAATTACGGAATCATGTGAAGAATAAGGGACCTAACACCTTTGGGGGGTCGTTTTTCTTAACAAGGTGATCCGGAGGGGTCGCTCTCCTTAACATGGTAAATTGACTTGCTATTTATGACATTTCCTGAAACATCGTTTTGGGTTAAGGTAGTGGTAAGTTAGGTTTTGGATTAGGTAATTCTTGCGCTTACTCCTAACTTAGCCCCTAAACTAATATAACCCCAAACCTAACCCAGCTCCATACCTAATCTTACCCTTAAGCTAACCCCAACCTAACTTACCCTTACCCCTAACATAACCCCAAAGATATCTCACCACTAACCTAACCCCAAACCTTACCCTTCTTCCTTTTAACTCTTCTAATTTCTAACTTCCACACTTCTATCTTCTTTCTTGAACTCGCCTCGAGGGGACCTTAAAATCTTCGCTGGTGCGCAATTTTGTTAGAATCTTGGCTGGTCCGCAATTTTGTTAAAATCTTCACTGGTCCGCAATTTTGTTAGAATCTTCGCTGGCCCGCAATTTTGTTAGAATCTTTGCTGGTCGCAATTTTGTTAAATTCTTCGCTGGTGCGCAATTTTGTTAGAATCTTCGCTGGCCGCAATTTTGTTAGAATCTTCGCTGGTCCGCAATTTTGTTAAAATCTTTGCTGGTCCGCAATTTTGGTAGAATCTTCGCTTGTCCGCAATTTTGTTAAAATTTTCGCTGGTCTGCAATTTTGTTAAAATCTTCGCTGGTCCGCAATTTTGTTAAAATCTTTGCTGGTCCGCAATTTTGGTAGAATCTTCGCTTGTCCGCAATTTTGTTAAAATCTTCGCTGGTCCGCAATTTTGTTAAAATCTTCGCTGGTCCGCAATTTTGTTAAAATCTTTGCTAGTCCGCAATTTTGGTAGAATCTTCGCTTGACGCAATTTTGTTAAAATCTTCGCTGGTCCGCAATTTTGTTAAAATCTTCGCTGGTCCGCAATTTTGTTAGAATCTTCGCTGGTCCGCAATTTTGATAGAATCTTCGCTTGTCCGCAATTTTTTAATATTGAGTGGAACGAATTTTGAACAGCTGTTTGCTTTATTTTACTATTCGTAATTCTACTTTTCACCAATAATGAAGTAATTTTGCATATTTTATAAACTATAACTCGTAAATCGAAATCCATGTATTTCCTCTCATTTCAAAAAAGAGAAAACCAACAGGGGATTTGCAGTGAAAAAGATTTGAAGTGATTTTTTAGAGAAAATGGTTAGTTTTAGGGAGGAAGAATGAAAAGATATAACTAGAATAAATCAAATAGAAAACTACGAGGTGCGCTAGTTCTCAAAACCCGTTTTCGGTTTACGACTAAAGGAAACATTCTCGAGCCAGAAGTTAAACCAATTTAATTAGTCGATGATTGGAACAAGATTCCGCTAAGTGGGGGGGGGGGGAGGATTTATGGGGGCTATGTTGCTAGTTTAATGTAAACGCAAAAATCGCAACGATGTTTGGCGTGGTTTATCACCTCTTCTTTTCCTCAACAATGTGGTTATTGAGAAATGGACAGTTGTAAACTAATTCTTCACCCTCACTTTTTTAACATTCAAATACTCTATACCTTGAACACATCGGATATTAATTATTTTAAGTTATCGGTGGCCATATAGCTCTTTAAAGGGTGTTTATGTGTATTTCTTGTTGTGATTCCAACTATTTCCTCTCTTCGTAAGAGGATATGCATCAATTTCAGAATAGGGATTGGTTCAGAGAGTTCCGCTCTGGCTCAAGTATTTTCGTGTTTTTTTTTTTGTTGTTTTTTCTAGTTATGTATCTAATACCTATTTCCATTTCCTGCTCTTTCACCATTTTTTGTACAACCCTATTTTTAAAAGTTTATCCGATAGAGATGCTCCCATTGATTGCCTTTTAATAAATATACATTTATATTTTCCCTCACTAAAGAAAGAAATCTCTACTAACAAACTGCACTGTGGGCTGAGAAGGAGGAAAAAACTAGCGAAAGAATAAAAGGGGAAATAAATGATAAAAAACAGCTGAAGTAAAACAAAAACATTTAAAAAGGGGATACGGACAGCTGAAATTATGCTAACCCAAAATTTACGCAAAAAATTATCTTAAAATTTCCGGCTCATATTTGCAATGCGGAGACTTTCTCTAAGGAACATATTGAATGAAAACCCAAAATTTTGGTTTCGAAACAATATTCTAACTATCTTACATCTCTTTAAACATACATAAAGAAAAATCACTCCTGGAAATAATAAAATTCTTTATTTGACCTAGAAAATCTGTTAAGAGGCACGATCTACGACAAGTAAAATTTCCTTTAATCAAATCCTTTTACACGTATCTCCTTTCAATTAAATCATATCTCTTTTACGGGTTTTCTTCGCAATGATCTGAGTCCTCACTTAGTTAGGACACTACCTTTTCCTAATTAAATCAAATCAAGCAACTGAAAATGTACTGGTAAACAATCCTATGCAAGGAATATCTTAAAGCAAACATCGTGGTAATGGCCTTTTGGACGCGTTCAAATAAGCATTTTTTTTTACCACAATAAAGAAATAGCGGAATAATTACAAGCAAAAATTATTTGCTCGCAGAAAGTTTGCAACTTTGACTTAACATTTTTATTTAAGTCCCAAAAGAAATAAGTAAATGGAGTTTCGTATGAGCGAAAAAAATAAGAGAATGTAAAATAAGACTACATACTCCCAGCTTTCGACGCTATAGGGATGAATATCTGTTTTCATTTGTTTAAGGTGGTTTTGCCAACGCATTATGGAAAAATATGCAAAATTCATCGTCACCCAGCTTATATGGATCATATCACGGTTAAACGCATCTCAAAATAAAGACCATTCTGTAGTAAAAGATATGTGAATTTGGGATCAGCTCTTCCTCGTGTTTAAATAAATCAACTTAATACAATTTTATATCTGTTTTAGAAGCAATATAATTCCATTCAAGATAAGTGATACTAACATACAGAAGAAAACGGATATCTGAATCAATAATTTGCTGAGATTCCATCTGTTACATTGAAAAAGAGGCAGTTTGCCTTTAGAAGAATCTTCAGCAGAAAATAAATGCAGAATTAAAACTGAATGCAAATCAATGGACGGACTTAGTTTCCTGAAACAGAACTCAAAGAAGTTATAAAATTATGAATGAATAAATTGACTTTTCCGCAATTGTAAGATCAAGTAACACGAGCAAGTCTTGACAGGAAAATTAAGATTTATGATAAATGTGTCAGGAGGGAATAAAATGATGCTCTGGATGAACTTTTTATATCACTAAACTAAATCGCTAATAGTGCAAAAGCCTCGGAAGAAAAACAATTGACCCTTCAAAAAGACAAAAATTTCTAGCTGAATGAGCTTTAGCGTTAACATCTTACGATCATGTATCTGGTGTCAGTGGTATTGAATATGATGACAGAGATCAAGAATATGAAGATTACAGTACTACTCCTCCAACCAGAAAACAAAGGAAAAATGTCGATTGCATATGGAAGTGGCTAGGCTGAAAGTAATGCTGGGGGAATTTCAAAAGTTATTGTCATATTACAACAAGTATTCTCAGAAAAGCTTATCTGCAAACATCAATTAATTGGTTGTCATCATTATCTTCTGGTTAGGATTCTCCTTATGCTAACGGACAAAGATCAGGTGCTAACATCAGTTCTCCGAGCATTAAATATACATTTGTAGCTTAAGTGGCGAAGAATTGTGAAGAAATAAAGGCACATATTGTTAATGGAAAGGAGTGATCCTCAGGAAATAAGGATGGGTAGATGATGTTAATTTTTGTAACATTTTAACACAGATGTTTAGATTCTTGCAAATGGTCATTTTTCTCTGATTAACGTCCAGAAAATTCCAAATCTCAGCAATGTGAGGTAGGAATCACGAGCCATTCTAGCTAACTTTGCATTCATTCTTATACTCACAACAAAGAAGACTTTGGAGGAAGTATGCAGATTTATTTCATAAGACTTGGGAAGATTATTATTTTAGTAATTAGATGTACAATAAAAAATAACTAAAGTAATTGTCAGAAATATTAAAAACTTATAAAAAACAAAGCACTCATTGGAAAATCACTATAAGAAAGCTATCGTTACTCACGATTTCAAGAAGTAAACAGTGTGAAGAACGTGCAAACAAAGGTATGCAGGAAATATATGCTGCTTGCAGAAATTAAAGCAAATTACAACTTCTGTCTATTATAAGTAATAAATTGTAATATATGTACGAGTATTATAACAATTATATGTTGTTTTATCTTTTATAATATTACATGAAATATGCAATAAGGTTTACGGATGAAATCATCGATTTTTCTTTATTTAGAGCTAACCTTTTCTTAAAAAATGGTTATGAAACTTCATTTCTTGGTTTTACGCAACAGTTGAGCGAGTTAAATTACATGAACATTGAGTCTCCTAATAGATCTACATTGTATATTCGCTGCGTGTTTAACTCAATTTCTCCTTTATTCTTTGAGTTCCCAATTAATTTCTCTATCTTTCACAATCACGATCGGCCTTGCAACACGTGTCTTAAAGGCTTGTCTAAACAGAAGACTTTTGGTCTTCCACATAGCCGAGTGATTAAAGGCTCACTTTAATTCAGATTTAAGCGGTTACTCGATGAAACAGTGTGCATGGTTCGAATCCCACCCCAGTACGAACTTTTCGAATGAGGAAATAACTTTTTCCGAAGAAATATTTCTGAGAAAAGAATTGGTTATGGTCTCGAGGAATTTCGGGAAAAAATGTTTCATAGGATTTCAGTCTAACAGGTTGGCATTAATAAACAAAAGTAGAAGGAATTAGTTTAGTGACAATATCGTGCCGCCGAGGTTGTTGATTTGGGAAGAAGAATTTGGTAGAGGGGAAACAAGGAAATCTTTATATGGTCATTCCGAAATTTGAATATGGGAAAAGACCGTGCAGTAAAGTTTGTGTGTATGAGCGTGTAAATGAATTATAAATGTACTCATAAGAAAGAATTACCTAGCTTCTGAATGAGAAAATTGATTTACATTTGTAGTGTAGTTAGATTATTATATCATACATATAAAATAGAAAGAAATATAAACTTAGATAAAAGTAACGACAATTGAAAACATTTGATTCAAAATAATGACATAATTCAATCTGACTCCTTCAATTGAATCAAAAAATATAAAAAGGATGATACATTCACATGATAACTGGAATAATAAAAGTATGATTGAGTTAAGATATTTACGTTTTGGTCCAAATATATTTTCCGTATCAAAATAAAGTAAATATTAGTTTTGAAAATAAAATGGTTCAAATAAATAAATTGAATATATGTACCTAATAGAAATGATATAACTTATGAAAGTTAAATGAATGAATACCAATTGAAATAATTGTGAATTTTATCATCGGTTAAAATAATGCACGAGGGTAAAAAATGACAGTAGCTCTTGTTAGCTAAATGTTAATATTCGATACATCAAATATCAATAATATAAAAAAAATGGTTAGAAATAGATATACGTAATTGAGCACATCAAAAATGCTCATCACATTCTCATGACGAAACGGAATTGGAAGAAACATCTCAAAAAAGCGGAACAAAATTAAGGGAAATTAATATAACACGAATTACAAAGGAAGGCCTTCCTAAGTTTGACAAATTAAATGATACAACGAAAGTGTTTCCCCAAACACAACCGATTTGAATAAAATAGATTAGTTAACCTAAATTCGTGTATCAAAGATAATGGAAAAACTAGAGAAAAACGAATTCCTTGGTTGCTTACTAGTGATTATGTGTGGTCAGTAATTGTGCATGTGTGTTTATAAAGGTTGAAGTATGTGATTGAATATAGACAAAAAGGACTTACATTGCCGAATAGATGTGTCTTCAAAATTGTTAATTTCGTTGAGTGGAGAATATCGCTCTTGTATAGCTTCCAAGTTGATGAAAACTTTAATGAACGAAGTGATCGAGTTAAAGTGGAAGCCTTAGTGAATGAGTTAAGTTGAAACCGTACGTGTTGTATGGCCTTGTGGTGGAAAGTTAGCTCTTCTAGTGCTGAGTGAGTTGCGCATGTTGCCTTTTCACTGTGTCAGGGTTGAGTTGATAGGTGCGTTGCTGGAGCACATTGAGAATTCTGAATTAGT
Organism: Ceratothoa steindachneri; assembly: GCA_963969495.1. Taxonomy (NCBI): domain Eukaryota; kingdom Metazoa; phylum Arthropoda; class Malacostraca; order Isopoda; family Cymothoidae; genus Ceratothoa; species Ceratothoa steindachneri. Next base: position 14,173,541 of record OZ018321.1, read on the forward strand.
GTATTGGCTTGTTGCTATATAACTGTGTGAGTACTGAGTAAGTTGATTGGGGTGTTGCCATAGCACTGTTCGAGTGGTGAGTAAGTTTATAGCGTGTTGCTATAACACTGGAGAGTGATGTTGGAGGGAGTGTGATAGATTGATTTTAAATTTGCCTTTTAGTGATCTAGCAAGTTGGCTAAAGCGAGGTTGTGCGACCACATCTCCGGGTGGAATTTGTTGAAGTTGTGTCACTTACAAATGAGTGATCCGACTAAAAGATTAAGAGTTGCTTGACTTGGACGTTGAGCGTCCCGCGAAGTTGAGTTGTTGACTTAGGGATAGGATTTTAAATCCTTCTTGATGAAGGGTAGTGAAGCTTTTTTCTGATTACTAATTCGTTGTGGTTATCCTCATGACATAATCCATGTTCGCAATAATTTTGAGCGAATTTAAGGGTAACTCCAGAAATTCGATGCGATGTCTTCGGAATATGATGAAATGAGTTTAAGCCCTTTTTCGTTGAAAGGAGTGAATGAATGCGGATGGAAAGAAAATACCTACTACAATTTCAACTCGTTTGTTTATCGTAAAAAGTGCAATAATGAAACTAACTTGTATTGACGTTCACAATCGTTTCATTATGGTAGATAAGATGCTGGTGCCTCGACTCTCGCCGTTCTTTCATTTATAAATCAAACAATGAACACTAACAATAAATCACATTTTTTCAAATTCATTGTAAACGAGCATGATAATGGTCAACCTAGACATGTAAGAATTCTAGTAATTGAAGAAAACATACTACATATTATGTTTGCAAACAGTTCGGACACGAGTACACAAAGTGTTGGACGGATTTCTCTTGGATGTTATGTGTTGTTGTGGTAGAAGTTATGTGAACAATAGCTTCATCCATGTTATCGACAGAGTCCAAGCATTTCTACCTCAAGATCATCCTCCACGCGTGAAATTCACAAAGTGATGGCTCTTGCAGCAGACAGTGTTACATCCTGATTTCCTTCTTTTGTGCTCTCTACTGATGAGCCCTCTTTCGGCCTTGATTGATTTTTGCATTATCCTAAATGATCATGGGCATCTAAAAAGTTTTATCTTTAATGTTTGGGTGGATATCATACATTATAAGCTGATTATGCCATAAATTATGCCGCTCCACTTAACGGATTCATAATAGGATACTTTTGAGTAAAAACTGCCCGAACACTTGCAAAATGTCTCTGTGACCACTCGTTGCAGAGTCTGCTTTCTATGTGATGAAAACCCAACCTATTTCAATAATATGTGTGAGAATCTTTGAAGGTCAATTTTCAGAACCGATGGATCTGCAGTAGTGGTCTAGTCACCTGTCATCTAGATCCTCAGAGTTTACACGCATTATTTTGGGGGAGGGGCGACAAATGAACAACCGATGTACGAGACGCCAACTGAATAAGATGAAGACCTCTTTTCGAGAATTGTTTACATCGTGCTAGTATTGCCAAACTTCTTGGAATCTTTAAACGTGTGTTCGAAAAGGGGAAGCAAGGCCAATAAATTAAAGTATCAAACTACAAAACAATTTACAAAGGACACTAACATAAGGGTTGTCAGAGCATCTCTTGCCACCAGAAATAACATAGAATACGAACGGTTCCCGGAACTCTTTTGCTGCCATTGAAATACTAACACAGGTAGGTAGAATCACAGCGCGGCGGCCTCCTCCCCCCCTCCCCGTGCAACCCATACCTACCAGTCAACTAAATTTATTTTGCAAGGCAAGACAGCGCTACTTGGAGCGAGGGGTATTAACGCAAGATGCAGAGTGTTCCACTACAACGCCATCAACGAGAATGGTAGGAACTTAGAGTTAATCAAGCACAAATAAATATCACAGGGTTGGACCAGACTTCCCTGCATTATAGATTAATCTGTGAAAGAGTCGAGCACAATACTCGTACCAGAAATTTACTTATCCACCACTACACCTTTAACCCTCAAATTAAAAAAAATAAACATCAAATTAAAAAAAGATGACTTTCATATTAAAAAAATTGAACTTCGAATTTAAAATGTTTACATTAAAATTAAAAGGTTGACGTTTGAATTTAAAAAGTTGACTTTTAAATTAGAATACTTGGATTTCATATTAAACATGTTTACCTTCAACTTAAAAAGCTGACTTTCAAAATATAAATGTTCCTTTCAATTGAAAACAAATTAAATTCAATTACAAAATCTAATATCATCTGAATTCGCGTAACAGCACTAATTTTGCCCTCAACCTAGCCTGAAATATTCTAGTGTTTTCACTTCTCAAGCGCTTATTTCTTCATGAAATACCATCTTTTATACATATAAACATTCGTAAGAGTCATATCTACAGTATTATTTACTATATGCGTTTGTAATGATAAACTGCTTAAAATTAGAAAAAATAAAATTCTTCATCAATCATCTTCCAAACGTTTCCAACATTTCGGCTAACTCTCTACCGTGACGTTAAGAGAGCTTATTTTCATAGTTTGTGGGATTTATTCTCATCATATCCTCATTGGCAGCTCTTTTGCGCCCCTAGCAACCATTCCCGTACATAACTCAGCCCTCTCAGTAACCAAGTGAGTATTCTTTCAAATACTGCACTGGAAAAATATTTAATAATGCAAATTTTCAATATTGTTATTTCCTACCTGTATAAAATTAAGACATCTCTGAAAACCTGAAATAATATCCTGTAAAAAGATAAAAGTAACTGAATAAACAGCACCTCGAGGTTGTAAGGAACGAACTTAGAGCACATGGCCAACCAAAATGAGACCATTGAGAAACTTCACATATTTTAATTTGAAAAGAAACTTTCAAAATTTTAAATTCATTTTTTAAATTAGAAATTCATCTCTTTTAATATGAAAGTCAACTTTAAAAATTTGAAGTTAAATTTCTAATAAGAAAGTCAATATATTAAAATTTGAAGTTCATTTTTTTTTACATATGAAAGTCAACTTTTTAAATTTGAAGTTCAATTTTAATAATATTAAGGTAACTTTTTAAAATTTAATTGTTTTAATCTGAGTGTGAAAAGCTGTAAAATGAACAAGCTCATCTTGTTTTGAGCGACCACATCAACATAATCATGACACTCTTACTTGCGGCAATGCTTGCACCAAGCCATTGCTTTGTCCGAGCCAACTAGAAAAATTTAAATAGCTGATCAGCCTCTACCAGCCGGAGCGAGGTCAACCAAAAATAGGTAGTATGAATTCAATGATGGTGAATGAAACAGAAGACAATTAAATAAATAATAAATAAAGAAAGAAAGGAAACGAAAATAAAGAGCAATAAAGACATAGCAGTACATAATAGATAAAACAAAAATAGTAATAAACCAAAATAAACAAAAGTTATGTAGAGTATAAAAAGTTGCGTATAAGGAAAATGAGAAAGGTACACCCACAAAACAATAATATAATGAAAACCTATGCTTAAAAGGTTCAAGGAGAGAAAATGCAAATGAAAAGCAAAATATAGGGAAAAACACTCTACCCAACTGTCTTGCAGTGTCTTAGTATAGCTCTATATACCATACATACATCTATTATATTTGATTTTAGAGTCCGCGGGCGTTTCCTGTAAATAACTTTGGGTAGGCCGAGGTCCGGTTACAAGGTCAGATCCTTGTAAGAGAGGGCTAGTCCAATAGATGCTACTTTAAATCTTAGTATTGGCTGAGAGTTCCAAATCTCACTTAGTTACAGGCTATGATGAGCTCAAGGGTCGAAATTAAAGGAGTCGGAAAAAATAGACTTTAATAAATATTAGTAATTAAAGTTAAATGGTACAACAATAAACAAACATATAAGACAAATAGTTACAGTGGTTAACGGGCTATTAAAAAGATTAGGTATTCTAAAATGCAATAAAATTGAGGAGGCTGGATGGATTTAAAGTTTGAGCTTTACATGGGGACATGATAAGCACATAAATGATAATGGGGGAACGGTAGACGGCAATTATAAATTTGGGGAAGCTAAAATATTTTTTACAATACTTTGTACAAAAATGGAGGGGTTGGGGGAGACAATATTCGTTTTCGGTGAAGCGGTAAGATGATGGTTGGGTCACTTCGACGAGGTCCAGGGTCAACTTGCTTGTAGTTGAAGTATTTTCTTGAGATGACGGGGGCGGGTGAGCAGAGCCGTCGAGGAGGGAGGCTGGGAATTCTTCCGGTGCAAATTCCTTTGAAGAAAACGGAGGGTGAGTTTCTCCGAGACGTCAAACGGTTTGTTTGGTCGACTATGCGTAATCAAAGGGGTATTATGCTAAGATTAATCTTCACTGAAGCCTTTTGGGATAAGACTTGGTTCTTGTCTGGAGATGGCGTCGTTGAGCGGAGTTGAACGGGTATTCTTACGGGAAGAAGAGTTCGAAACTAGTTCTAGGGTGGATATTTGTGTTATCCAAGGAGGGATACTCGGTTTTATCCCACAACGTTTCCTTGCCCTAGGCGTATTACAACATGAATCGAGGAGGAGTAGAATCGTTTGCTCTTGTAAGCTTCTCTCGAATAAATCGCTTTTGATTCCTCCTCACACGGGTACATATGGACGCCTGAAGTGAGGGAGCTTACCTCATCGAAGGGGCAGAACTATCCCCCGTCGTTTGAGTAATGGCGAACGTGACCCGGATGGCGTTTGTCTCAGCCACTCCTAGCGTAGCTGGAAAGGGGGGTTGTGAGAGACTTCTTGTCTTGTTTAAATAATCGGATTGCTGAAGGCTGCATTCCATGAGCCCGCTCCTATACTTCCTCACGCTTTTGAGCTTCGAAAATTGCTTGTAAGCTACACGAGACCCATCATGTAGAGGCAATGCCTTAAAGCGACGTTATTTCTCCCATCACGTGCTTGTTCCCTCACATGCAGAAATATAAACATAAAGGAAAAATGCCACAGTGCTGCCGTGCGCGTATTAACTCGGCCGGTCATCAGCAATTGCTGTAAATTAAAATGATTGTATGTTTATCATTGTTTTGCTTTGATTAAAACAATTTGGACTTTGATGTGTTCAATTTTCTTAAGATCTTTTGAGGGGCTTACACTGTTTTGCTTCTATTAAACATTTGTGACTTTGATATGTATGTATATTACCTTTAAATTAAACTGCTCTTCTATTTACACGATTTTGCTTTTAATAAAACAATCGTATTTATTATTTATGTAATATTTTCTTTAAATAAACATGCTGTTTTTTCACAAATAATTATTCATTTTAGTGCTTTCAAAATATATGTTTAGACTTTGATGTTTTATTTTATGTAGCGCCGTAAGTAGACGTTTCCAGACACACACACATACAATGGCAAATTTCTTTTTCTTAAGGTGTCTGCTATCACCTATCACAAATGGAACTTTTGTAAATTTGATGAACTCCGTGTATATACATAATACAACCTCCGCCTACTGGTCTTGTGGCCTTATCTGTAACAAAACCTCCGCCCATTGGTCTTGTGAACCTTTATGTAATAAAACATTCACCCATTGGTCTTCTCTTTCCATGACTGCTTGGTGTGTTGGCAGTTAGTGCCCCTTTCCTGCTTGTGTACAGGATTGTGCTCATTTATTTTTTTCGGATTGTTGATAAAAATGAATCTCTGTGAAGGTGAACTGCTTTGACTTGCTTGGAGTAGTTAATATAAATTTAGTGAAGGCCATACAGCGTGATTTCGTTGGAAAAGTGGACCTTTGCTTTTCGATTGGAGTGAAGTTAAGGGGAAATCTTCGCACCCTTGCTGAATTCAAAGGATCAAGCCCGGCCAAGCCAATTCGTAAGCCCTAAAGAAGTCAAAGGTATAGTGAAAAACCCCAAATATTTGACTTGGTCTCTCCCTCCCCTTCTTAATCTCTCAATCTTTCTCCATTTATACTTATTTTCAAACAAAATCCCCGAGAACTCAGATACATTTCCTTTTCGCTCCACTATTAGAAGGCTCCTCATCTATCTCGTGCAAGTATCTCATGCAAGAGAAATGAGAGAGACCCTCCGTATCACTCTCTTGGCCCCAAACCGGATCGAGGTAAGGTCTTTGAAAAGGTTTTTGGTACATTGAACATTGCCCTGGTCAGACTCATAGACGTTCCCCATTGTTACTCGGCCATCTGTGCGAGGGAAGTTGACTGCAAAGCCTTGAACTCATACAAGGCCGTTGAATGCCTGAAATCCATTAACCTAAAACCTGCAACACCTCCACAAATACGATCACACAATAGCTTAATCTGCAGGCGTCTTGACTCCTGGGTTGGATGCCATTCGGCAGACGAAATACATGAAGAGATCGAAAGAAACCATCTATAGGCGAAGGTAGTGGAGGTAATAAAATTTTAAAATTTCACGCACGTCTTCAAGGTTATTTTCGAAGATACGACAATGGCACAAAAAGCTAATGAGAATGGCCTGCTTTTCTTTAGCGTAAGAGTTTGTCCAGAGCAGATGGAACGCGAGGAGTTTGTCGACTTAAAAATGTGTTTCCGAAGCTATAAGTACGACAAACATACCACGGCCACCTGCCCGGACAAATTTCTTACACTGTGTTCTATCTGCGCCAGCCGAGATCATTTATGGTGTGAATGCAAAATAAGCACCCTAAAATGCTTTAATTGCGAGGGAAATCACTGGACTATGTCTATGGTATGTCCGGCCAAAAAACAGGAGATACAAAAAAAGCGCGAGAACGAGGAGAAAAAAGCCAAAACGACTTATGCCAAAATTTGCAAAAGCCGCTATCGCCAAAAGTAATAACCATTGAACATACCTACACATGGAAGTCAACCGAAGTCAACCGCATGCTGGATAAAAACGGCATGAAAGAGATGTAGTTTCCGGAAACCCCTCCATCAGAAAAGATTATGTGCATTAGTGTAGCCTCTTAGTGCCAAAATTCGTGTAAAAAAATCCCACGCCCCAAAACACAGCCAGTGCACGCGACCCGAGTCTAAATAAACAAATAAACTCACAAACACCAAAACAAGCACCGCAATATCCGAAGAATACCGCCGAAACAAAAGACACCCAACACTGATGCAGTGCAACCCAAGGAGGCCAAGTCTCCACGATCAAGGAAGACTTCAAAAAACCCGCCGCTCAAGGTCAACCTCCTCCTCATCTCAAGGTAGAGAGCACCAGCTCAATCCAATAGAGCTGGATTGCCCTGAATTAATGGAAGGTCTGAGACCGAAAGGGGAAAGTGGAAATGTTTAGATGAGGTTCCCGAGTGGCAGGTAGAAGATGCTCTTGCTCAAAATATGGTTAAACTGACCCCGGACTGCTTCCACACGATCACGGATACGGAATATAGGAAAAAAAGAAACGGCAGGGAGCGCACTCCGCCCAGTACACTACACGGTGCTAAAGTAGAACGCAAATAAGTCTACTTTAATCCCACATACTAAAGGACCTAAACTACACAAAATGGCAGACAGACTTACGATACTCCACATCGACGTCAATGGGTGGTACGGAAAAGATCCTACCTATGGCAATATAATACGACAGGGTGACGCTGATCTAATACTTGTATCGGAACACGGACTGACTCCACAAAAGCACTTAAAATCTTTTTATTACGACGTCATTAGCAAAAAAACATAGTCAGGAACGGTATGACGGATGTGCAATAGCCTTCAAAAAAGGAATAAAATATAACCTCTTAGGAGAATTAGATGAATCTTATCTGGCTATTGAAAAGGGTACTGCCCTCGTGGGACTGGTCGTTGCCTCGGATACCAGCTCCCGAGACGCGGTTATGTGCTCATGCACAGTATCTTGCAGATTTTGGTCACCGGAGAACGGTTCTCTTCGCCGGCGATCTAAATGCAAGATGTGCAACGGCTTAATATACCTCCTACCATAACGCAGGTAGAAACATCAAGATACTGATCGACCGACAATATATAACAAGAATAGGACCCTCCTTCCCGACATTTATAACTGCGAAAACAGCCACAAAACTTGGCATAGTTTTTTCTAGTTTTTCAACTATTACGTTGAACGGGGCCCCATTATTCCGAGCGACCACCAGGCTATTAAATTACGTTAGCAGTAAACCCCATGCAAATCCTAATCCCAAAATGCAAAAACCGCAAGCAAGTGAACTGTGAAAATTGCAGGAATTCACTTTAAAATTACATCCCCGACCGGTTGTGTGACTCAAACTTAGAAGAAATAGATGAGGAGCGGGATAAACTCACCAATTACCTAAGAGGAGCAGATTTAAATAGTATTCCCCGCATTAAATATAAAACTCTACCAGATCCCCCCTGGACCCCTCCCATGAGAGATCTGTCCCTAGAATATAAAGACTTGTTTAATGTAGTAGCGTTGATAGGCCCCAACCACAATGCCTACAAAAGACTAAGGGAAATAATAGACGAACTAAGGACGCTAATCACGGACCAACAAACACTACTATGGGACAGACTTATAGGCAGGCTTGATATAGAAAAGGACTCTCACACTTTCTGGGAAACAGTAAAACGTCTAAAAGGAAAACCTCCCTACACAAATTACACGATCAAACATAACAACACAACATCGACGGAGACAGAAGAGATCGAAGAAAACTTTAGAATTTTCTGGTCTTCATTCCTTAAAATTACCCCAGAAGAAAATAAAAACTACGACCTCGAATTTGAAGAAATAATACAACTAAACTACAAATATATAAAACCTCTCTTCATCATTGTGTGTCGCATGAAAGATTAATGGAGAACTATGGTAGCAAATCACTGCCCTAGAACTCTCCATTACTCTAAAATTCTTTCGTCAAAGAGCCTCTGATTACACGGGACTGACCCGCGAAAATTTTATCCAGGTTCCGCGTAACGTTTGGAGCGGCCTACTAAACATCAGGAACACAACCCTGAACACGGGCTATTTCCATGACCAGCAGAAGTTGGCCAAGATGATTTTCATCACAAAAGCGTGCACGCCTCCGGACTGCCCTGCCAGCTTTCGACCAATATCTCTCTTAGAGTTTGCCGGCAAGGTCTTTGAGAAGATATTGGCTAACAGGGTTAACTCTTTTCTGGATCAAGCCAACTTGCATAACGAGCAGCAACACTGCTTCAGTCGGAAAAGAGGGACCGACATGGCACTAGCCGTTGTCACAGAAAAGCTCTCTTAGATCGAGATATACAAAAGGCATGGCGATCTGGTGTTCCTTGATGTCAAAAAAGCTTTTGACAAGGTTTAGAAGAGAGGCCTAGAACTTAAGGTCATTCAAGCAAGCCTCAACCATATTCTTGAGAGGATTTTGTGCGACTACATAATGGAGAGGAGAGCATACATACAAATCAGAGAACATAAAGGCCTCGAATTCGAACTCAAAGCAGGGTTTCCTCAAGGGGGCTGTCTCAGTCACCTTTTATACAACATTTATACACGTGACATACGACAACCACTCTCCGAGGGTTCGGTATACGTTCATTTCGCTGACGATATATCGCAAATTTGTACCGCAACTTATGTTCACAGGGAATTTATGCTGAGGTCACCTCCCCAGACAATACCTCTATTATACATATATGTATCTATTGGTTGGGAGGAAAGAGATAAAAGTCACGAGAATATGTATATATACAGTTATATACACATATATCCTCTAATGTACGTACGTGTCCTTTGCTACTTAACAGTACGCTCACTTCGTAAAAGAAATCCGTTGATTACGAGGTATAAGAGTGCGATTTTACCTCAGGGGCCAATAGGGTTTAATGAGTTTACAAAGTTGCAGTTCAAGGATATATTTAAACAGTGAAAGCCAAAAATATAATGTTAATAGTTTACTATTTAACATATATATATATATATATATATATATATATATATATATATATATATATATATATATATATATATATATATATATAAATACATAAAATATAGGAAATGTAAATAAGGATAATACTGACACAATATAGATAATTGGCAATCGGATAATGTTAATTACTTGTAAATTAGCTTTTAAATGGGATCCTATAAATCAGCTATACAGAAGGAATATTTGAAAGTCGGAAAGTCGGTTAATAAACGGGAGATACAAGCAAGGGTCGTTTTACCTTGAAGGGGGTCACCTCCAGGAAGGGAAATCCTTTAGCGAGTCGGCGCGGGGGAATGGAAACGGAAAATGGTCGTGATTCTCGGCTGAATATCCTGATCGTGACGAGAATGAAGGCGGGAGGGGGGGGGGGCAAAAGACAAGTTCACGATTCTCCTTGAAGACGGACGATGGCACCTCTGCCTAGAGTAGTACAAACTCCAAAAATCGAGAATCTGACGCAGCTCGGAGCAAAATCTCACACGGGAAGCTTGAGATCCTTGAGAGGGAGGGGGGGGGAGATGAGAAGAGAGGAATCTTTCGGGGACTAAACGACTCGATTCTTGCTCTGAACAGATTAAGCCTTCACAGCAGAGATGGATCTGCCTAGTGAGATTCAGCTTCGCTGGTATAAGCGAATACCAGGAAGTTGGGCTAAACAGATTCACGATCTGAACTGAAAGAGACGAGTTCTCAAACTGAATCTCTCGATATTCGAAAAACCCGGGATATTTATATAACGGCCATTTTTTTGGTGCTCAATCGCTGGAAGCCACACACGTCTAGAAAAAGTCTTCTAGCGCCTAGAAGGATTAGCCTTTGTCGATCGACACAGGTCTTAATGGTCTCCAACGATGTGGGTGGGAAACCTTCGCCTAGCATTTTTCCGACTACAGAGATTAGCGTTTCATCGACGAGGTGAAAGATTTTAGCGTCTAAATCAATTAACTAAACCTGTGAGGCGTTGACGGATATTCTAATTCTTTCTTCTTTTATTTTTCTCTTTGGGTTCAGAGCTTACTCCACGTGGAGTTATACTTAGGAGACATACGGAGGGTGAGGAATTCAATAACCAAATGAAGGGGGTATTCTTCTTGCTGTCCCTTTCTTTTATAGTGAGAAATACGGCAAGTGAGATAGCTAACATCAACGCATACGAGAGGAGATGGAAGATATCAACCAATGCCCCCAAATTCAAAATAATTCCCATGTTTAGCAAGATCTTCAACGATATACGTGCAAGGGACGGTTCTGGGGCTCAAGATCAGCCCGAGGACTTACACGAGTCATATCAAGCGTACAGTCGCTAATGCCAAGGAGATTTGAGAGAATTCTATAGGTTCCGTACCTTAAATCTTTCAAATAAACTCAGGATATTCGATGCGTGCATCCATTCGATACGCCTGCACCTCCCCACCGTGCTTTAAATGCGAGCGCCGAGACCCACATTGCGAAACTGCAAAGGATCCAGAACAAACTGATGCATATTATCACAAACACCCGAAGGAGTGAATACAAAAGACAGAGGGAGCTCGTTTGGATTATCTCCAATCAAGTGGAGCTTCGAAAGAGAGCAAAGAGGATCTGGCAAGCCATTGGCACCCGCCTATCCCCCGAGTTCTATCGTACACACTTGGACATCGAGGTCGCTCGACAAAAAAGACCTTTCAAAAGCAGCAAGGCTTTGACAGACGTCGACGTGACTCCAAAGTACACATGACAAAGTCGACACTTAAAAAACTTAAAAAACTTTCTTAAAAACCCAGAGCGGGAACAAAAAAATCCGCCCAAAATAAAGGCTTTAATGCTAATTAGATTAAATTTAGTCTAATTAAATTAACAGGTTTAATTAGTATGAGCTAAAAATTTTATAGTTTATAAAAAAATAACATAAAACTTTAAAAAAGAGATACACTTTCACCAGGGACCTATTTATTCTGTCTTACACACCACCTCTGTTCTTTAACTTCACCAAAATTTCCCACTTTACTCTCTCGCTATCTCTCGCTCTCTCTCTCAAAATTTCACCATCTTTTTAAGTCCAAGTCCAAGTCTCCTCCCATTTGTCTTGTAGTCTTGACTGCAACAAAACCTTCACCCATTGATATTGTAGTCTTGACTGTAACATAACCTCCACCCATTTATCAGGAGGCTTGACTGTAACAAAAACTCCACCCATTGATCTTGTAGTCTTGACTGTAACAAAAACCCCATCCATTAATCTTGTAGTCTTCTTGACTGTAACAAAAACTCCACCCATTGATCTTGTAGTCTTGACTGTAACAAAAACCCCATCCATTAATCTTGTAGTCTTCTTGACTGTAACAAAAACTCCACCCATTGATCTTGTAGTCTTGCCTGTAATAAAATCTCCTATTGTTCTTGCCTTTTTGTCTGTAAATAGGCGAGGGTTTCATTATGCACATATACTTTTTTATTTGATGCTTGTATTCCGTAAATTTCGAAAGCGCTTTGAATTCTACTTTCTATTTAATTTGGAAAATTTAAATCAATACCTAGGAATAACTCTCTTGTTTACAATTGCAGGTTGTCTATAAAGTAACTGCGTATTTTAATTAATAACAAAAAGGATTTTAAGGAAACTTTCAGCATTGTTTTGGAATTGGTACAAAAATACAAACGATCAAATTTGATCCGGATTCATTTGGGGAAACCTCTATTGGGTCTGGACCGGTCCTTCGAAAGTTACATATGGACGGATTTTGATCAATTTTCGGAGCTTTTGGGTTCGTTGGACGGTGACAGATTTTTTAATAAATTTTGTTAATGACGTAGCTTTACATACTGATTTCAAAAATGAAAAATATTTTGGGGAGAAAAAGATGATTAAAAAGTTATGATCGGGTTGGTTTAGGTTAGGTTAAGATATGTTCACATATATAACATATGGGATTTTTACAGATTTACTCATTATGGATGATGTGGAATCAATGTAGAACCTAAAAATTCTGTGGCATCGCTTGAAAACCGAAGAAGATGCAACCCCCTTTTCTCAGAAGCATAAAATCATGCTAAAGTAGAAGTTATGGCAGCGTAAGCATGCAATCAGCTAATCGTGGTCAGTTTAGGGAGTGTGGCACTAACCCTTATTTAGTGTAACGGAATTTATCTATGCAGTGGCGAAGGAGATGACTACAGTTATATTATGGAAAGATGAACTAGAGATTTATAAAAATGCGGCAGTTGACTACAAAAATTACTTGCGTGAGGTGTGCGCGGATGATATTCATAGTAAGCCTTCTCATAGTGGCAGGTTTGGCAAAACGGTTGAGATCGATGAATTCACGGAGAGAGTACATTAGAGAAGAGTTCTTGCACAACGCGATATTCGGTCGGGTGTGGCGTTAAATTTATATTATACAAATGGCTTTTGAAATTTCGCTTTTGGGAGAAATGGATGGTTTCCTAGTCGTATGGGTGGTGCTTCTAAAGAGGATTAAGGAACTCTAGGGGACTTTTGGAGCATATTAAGGAATTCTTACTATTACCTTTACCTAACCGCATTAAATTGAACGTTATTGTTCGATTATCAAACAATTAAAGGAATATATTAAGGTTTCTATTTAACCCAGAACCACAATCACAAACGACATAAATAGGAAGTCGTACAGCTAACAGATATTCCGGGATAGGAACACACTCAGCAAATCTAGAGCAAATGGAATTTACTGAAACACTCAAAAACAAATGTCGTTGTGGGACTGACCACTCGATGTTTGATTCGTATTTTTGCGATTTTTTGTTACGTAGGAAATAGACATTTGTCGCTCTGGTGGACCTTTCAGGATTTGCCCTAAACATATTCATCCACACTGTAGTCAAGTGGATTGAGGTCTGGCGAAAGCGACGGCTAAATGACTTAGACCAGAAGTTCATGTTCTATTACAACCACTCTTGCACGTACTTAGTTGTATGGGTTTGGGTGCAGTCCTGTTAAAAGACTAAGTCCGCCTTCGTGATCTTTTTCACCTAGGACCGGAATTTTATAAGCAAGTTGTTCCTGTCATAGGCCGCGGTTAGTCTGCAACTAAGCGCAAACTACACAGGTGGCATTTTCTACCCATTAAAAACTACGATCCCGAGCTTCTTCTCGGAGGGCGGTGCTTGCATGAGGACACGTAGCAGATCTCGTACACGTCCTGGCCAAAGCTTACCACGCGCGATCGTTTTACCTTTTGATGATTGGATCGAAGTTGAAGGTGATAATTAGATTGCAATGACACTCCAGAGTACGTTGTAGATAAGGCGACGACATCGCTCCAAGCGTTCTTCCCACATATGGTCGGTAAAAAAAGGCCTTTGCATGGACTTCAAGCTCAGTTTGGCCACCAAGATGTTTTTCTCCTTCGTGAGCGCATTGATTTTAAACTTCCGAGCACTTTCTGAGGGAATTTTCACGGTAAAACGGTTGAAAAATAGGTTTGCCTGAATGAGGTCTATTTTCGAGGTCTTTCCCGTCTTTCAGCCTCACTGCGACTCTGTGGACGATCATCTGTAAGATGATGAGCCGCTTGGCGATGAGTGACTTGTTGTGGTCCGCGCGCAAGAGTCAAGAGAGCAAATATATCGAATCTTTTTTAATTCCATCCTGACAGCCATGCACACAATGGAAAAGACATTTTAATGACACCTGCTGGAAAAGTATAACTTTAATTTGGAGGGCGTAAAATTTTCTATCACACACGTAAACTTCTTTAAAAAAAAGAAGTTTTGCAAAACACCGTAGACTTGGCTTCCACTCGCGCACATGGTCCTAGAGACTGCGCTGCTCTTCTCTCAAAGGAGATACAGAGAATGAGCTTTCAAGCTGGTGTTGGTTTCAACAGAAGTTCAAAGAGGATGCCCATCATTGCCTGTCACCATGTGATATCCGTGTGGAAAGAAGCCAATAAATATCTTATATTTTCTCGAAAAGAGACACGACATCCATTAACACTTTGATTTTAAGAGCCACTAAAAAGAGTCCTGCAGAAACTGTAAACCAATGAGCAGCTAATAGCTTAAACAATATGCCTCATCCGCACAGTAAACGGAATTGTGTACACGCTGAAATTACCATTCATCAGTTGGAAACTTTACAGGAAATAACAACCAAAACGTAACCACACATCGTCATATTTGTCATTCTCCTCTCAACACTCAATCATCTGCCCCTCATCTTGCATCTTTATCCTGGATACAGACACAGAACCTAACTTACTCGTGGGCCGCTGCTCTACTTTCTACGTTATTCCGGCTTAACCTGGGAATAGAAGTCAACCCTTTTGTCTCTGCGCTTAAAGAAAACATTTTCTATGTCTTTATTTCCTGGACGTTTTCTCCATTGGTTTTCTTAGTTACTAA
The DNA here is from genome assembly GCA_963969495.1 of Ceratothoa steindachneri. NCBI lineage: Eukaryota > Metazoa > Arthropoda > Malacostraca > Isopoda > Cymothoidae > Ceratothoa > Ceratothoa steindachneri. The sequence goes on from OZ018321.1 coordinate 14,188,749, forward strand.
AGTTAGTCAAGCCATCTTAGGAGATGAGTTCATGAAACAATTCTCACTAGCCCTACACATTTAGTGAAGTGCTCTCATAGACCAAGTGGCTGGAAGCCGTATGCATTGGACTCCTTTTTCTCGCACCCCTCATTGCTCTGTACCGGGCTTCATCGAAGACTTGACTTGCCAAATTCAACAGTCCTCCTTTCAGCTGTGTTTTTCAAAAATATTTAATAAGTAGGATGCATTAGTTTCATCCTTCCTAGAATTAACCTTACTCCGGGTGTGTAGACAGCCAGTTAAGCACTCTACCATACATTATATAAACACAACAGGCCCCCCTCTCTTTAAGCCTACCTGAGCCGCTTGCCACCGGCCAAACTCAGAGACGAGAAAGAGAAGTTCTACAAAATGGAGAAAGAATGTATAATTTAAAAGTTGCCATTTCCGTGAGCATTCCCATTAAATCTAGATTCAAATAAACATGGGTTCTATGGGCCAGTGTGTCACTTCTGTGCATTAAACAGACTCACTAGGGCTGATCGTTACCAAATTTAAAGCTATGGCCAAATCAAAAGTGCTAACAGCTTTCAATAAAACCTCGGTTGAAAAAAAAGAGTTTGGAAAAAACATTCCGTTTGCGGGGTACGTTTCTCTTTACATGCCAATTTGGTTGGGGTCATCTTCACAAAGGTTTGTGTGTTTTATTAACGACGTCTTGGGAGATCTTCCATTCATTTTTGGTTTCATAAACCAGACCACGAAACATACCTTGTATACCTAAAGCATGTAATTGACCGCCTACTGGCCTATGGTTTAAAACTGGCCCGACACAAATGCTAATTAGGAATATATCGGCTAGAATTCCTCGAATAACTCTCAAGCAGCGAGGGCACCTCATCTCTGCCTGATCGATTTGGGGCCATGCGCAATTTACCTACACTCGCTAAGTAGCACTCTCTCAAATTCCTAGGTCTGTTAATTTTTACAGGAATTATGTAAAACACGTCGTCTCAACTTTAGCCCAGTTAAATGACATCCTGAAGGGTGCACACATTCTCAGCAAATCTGAATTGACTTAGGGAAAATTGCTATCTGTGCCTTTCAGGAGGCTAAACTTCCTATTTTATAAGGCATTTCGAATTTTGGCTGATGAAAGTGCAACGGGTCTGAGGGAAATGGGGACGGGTAGTTTTTTACGAAACAGTTGATCCCAGCTCAGACAAAAATGTCTACGTATCGAAAATCGTTCTGCGGCCTTCTCAGCCGTCAAAAATATCTTCTCTACCATATAAGGGTTACAGGTTACCCTTTTCACTGACCACAAGGTTCTTGCTTTGAGATTTCAAGTCCCTATGCCTTCGCACCGTACTCTGGTGGTTTTACGAATGGATTTTATTGATCAATATGTTTATGACCTACAGTATTCTCACGCCAAACATCTTACCACACCTGACGATCTGTTCCAGAATACACAGACATCGTCTCTCTCGGTAAAAATGACGATTTACTTCTGACACTGTTTGACCGCACTCCGGTCACACAGCCTACTCTCGTGGTTGCCACGTCAATTTTTCCTACTTCCTTAGCAAAGGTCGAATACACCCTCCTGCCCTCTTTTCCCTAATAAAAGAAAAAGAAATACGTTCAATAATCCCCACACCTATGTCTGCCGAACACTGACCACAAATTATTTGTGAACTCCTTGCTGAACAGGCTAAGATTCGTCATCTTCCAAACATTTAAACAACAGATCTCTGAACTTAAATAGATTGGCTGTCTGATGTTAAACCACATGCAATCTACTTTCCAAGCACTTGGCGTGGCCTAAACATGTGCGAAGATGTAAGAAATATTGTTTATCTTTGCGCTACGTTGGGTACTCAGAAACAGAGAGCATAGATTTGACTGGAGATAACCACAAGAAAAGCCATATGCCAGCATATACCATCGTGTAAGCAGAATGTCATTTGGGATGTGGTATTTGTACAAGCGAACGGAGAGTGTACTTGGAAAAGATACAGCTCTCTGCTTTTGGTCTCTTTATGTCAGTCGGTAGAGCACTGTTCTAGATAACCACATATCTGAAAGATAGTTCTTAGCGGGGCGATAAGTTGTATCTTTACTCGTAGTTTTTCTTGGGGTCATCTCCTGTAAGCTCTTTGCTCTCCTGTTTCGGTGTAACCTTCTTTACGCATTTCCTTTCCTTCATCATGCAGCAAAAGCCTGAACGTGTTAGATGGTGGCTATGTATATTGTCGAGAATAAAGGTTCTTTGCTGCTATGTGCCCCGTAGAAACCATAAGGTCAGACAACGCCGAGCGAGAGCCGTGAAAACAGTTCGAATATCGAAGTACTTTCAGCGATAAGAGAGCGAGTGGAATGTCAAACGCGCGCCTCCCGGGGCGTTATCAAGAAACTCCCACGGGGGTACTTCCTATCCATAAGCGCCGTGTTGAACTAATGACATGTCCCCCTCCCCCCGACTTGGGGCAGTAACGGTTCCGACTGCTCCATATATATTGTGGGTCCTAATTGGGCATCGACAGTATATGCCTGCCATTCTCAACGAGACACGTCATTCTCGATCACATCCGTTTTTCCTACGAGCCCGAAGGCTAGAATTATACGGAAGGATCTGAGCCCCAGTCAATTAGCCTATCATTTATTTCAGGAGATTTAGTTTACACTAGAGGTTAAACTCCCTATGGTTAAATTCTCTAGAATAATCAATCGATCCCCGTTTCATCTCTTAAAGCTTCGAACCCAAGACAGACAGAGACGAATCATCTGTGGCATCGTTGCCAGTCATTCCTGTGTACATACGTACCGAGGCTCGTTATAATATTTATTGCGTATTCTGTATAAATCATTAAAGTTTATTTTTGTTTCTACCTTTTCATAAGCCTTATAGCCGCAGCATTCATTAGTTTAGTAATGGCCAACTGAAATTTATTGTTTGTTATTTAAATTCCTCGCACTCTTATATGGGAAGGTTGTTCTCCCGTTCTCCTAATTCGACTCCCATTTCTATCATGACCAGAATTGAGGCAAGGTCCCTCATTTGACCTTGAGCGTCCCCTCATTTCGGGTAGGAGTAAACATATGTGTTTGTGAGTCATTCTATGACACACACACACAAATATATATATATATATATATATATATATATATATATATGTGTGTTTACATATTTTATTTAACGAATCGCAGTACCTTATACATGATATTTGACTAACATAGTGCTTCCTTTCAGTTTCAAAAAGTTTAAACTTCAATTCGTCTGCCCAGACATCTAAGAGTGACATGTGTCCACTACATGCATTAAATCACTGGCTGTTTTTTTCTATCTCATATGCTAAATATTTCATTTAAGCAATCCTTTCTAGCACGGAGAGATTTATTGGCTCTCTCCTTCATTTGCTTGTTGAAAACTACTCTTATCTTTCTCTGTGTCTAGGAAACATTTCACTATATTTGGGGAAACTTGCTGCCTGCTACAATCTGCCGTGATATGTAGCGAGCATTCTTAAGGCTTTTTTCTGCTTCTTTCTTTAGAAGAGAATTCGGAGGACTTTGCTACTTGAGCACTTAAAAAAACTTATGTAACTCACAAAATTATAAGATATTTTTAAAATAACAAAAGTATCTTAAAATATACTCTTAGGCAACTATAATGCGTAAAAGAATTTTAAGAGAAACTTTAATGAAAAGGGTCAAATGCTATAGACATTGAGCAGGTAATTAAAGCTTATGGAATTGTACAAAATAAGGATTTTTCCCCTTTTTACTTATTCAACAAAAAACAACAACTGTGTCTAGTGACATATTGTTTTTGTGATCATACAGAAATGAAAAGAGGTTAAACTTAAGTTATTCTCATTTTCTAATCTATTTATTAATATGTGCATGACAAAATGAAACCTTACCAATTATCAATGAGTGCAAATTGTTGGAGAGCAGATGGCTGGAACTTTGATTACGATATTGGCTAAGTTTTGCTATGGTTTGACAGGATTAGTAGCTGAATTTATGTTAGACTAGTAAAATCAAGGAAAATCCAGCACTGGTAGTTCTACCAATGAGTGGAAGTCAAAGTTCAATGGCTCGTACAGCAATAAAACGCATTACATCCTAAAAGCATAAAGCTACAGCTATAAAAGTAAATGAAGTGCAAACGCACTCCATTCCAGCCCAGTGCCGACCAAAAGAGTTCTCAGAGAGCTGTTGGTACCAGGATACCATGTAAAGTATATATTTTCCAAACCTCTTCTTTCTGACTTCAATATTCAAAATCCAAAAAATGGTGTACCTGACAATCAGAACTAGAGAATTGGCTATATATATATATATATATATATATATATATATATATATATATATATATATATATATATATATATATATATATATATATATATATATATATATATATATATTATATATATATATATATATATATATATATATATATATATATATATATATATATATATATATATATACAGGGGTTGGACAAATTATTTACAACACGTTAATTCAAAGAATATTTATATAATACGGAGTTGGTCCTCCTTTTAATTTCTGAAAGGCATCGATGCGTCTCGGAATTGATTCATACAGTTTTCTGACCTTATTGAGAGGAATCTTGACCGATTCTTCTTGAAATACCTACTCCAGCTGTTTCAGACACGACAGTGGAGGGTAATGACTTCTAAGTTTGCTGCTCCAAGGCGCACCACAAATGCTCAATAATATCAAGCTCTGGAGATTATGGGGGCCACTCCATGTGTTTCAGCCCACTCCTATGCTTCTCATAACAATTCTTAACCACACGAGTGGTTTGTATTGGGGCATTGTCATCTTGGAAAAGACAGTCACTATCAGAGAATAATGTCTGGACCATAGAATGGACTTGATCTTCCAAAATATTTAGATATTGGTTGCTGTTGATCCTACCATGCATTGCAGCGATTAGACAAAGAGAATTCCAAGATATGGCTGCCTAAACCATCACTGACTCTCCTTCATGATTCACTGTAGGAAAAAAGCAGTTAGGATTAAAAGTATCCCCTGGCTACCTCCAACCATAAACTCGCCCTACAATGGAGAAAATAGAAATACTAGACTCGTTGGAGAATATTTACTTGCCTCCATTGCTCAGTCGACCAACCATTGTAATATCTACACCAGTTCAGCCTTTTCTGAATGTTTTGATAAGAAAGTAGAGGTTTCTCGATAATTGATCATCTTCCATGATATCAGGCTTTATTGAGATCATAGTGAACAGTTTTGGTCAAAACTGTGCTAGTGAGAAGTTGATTCAGCTCTGCAGTCACTTTAGGGGCAGTTCTCCGGGGATTTTTTTTAACAATGCGTTTGAACACTCATCAAAATCCTGCCGGATTTTCTCCTCCTGCTGAAGGTTTTGCCTTGCTCAAATTCTCTCATGGTCCTTGATATGGTAACTCTCGAAAAACCAAGGAGTTTAGTTGTTCTGGTGAGGGAAGCTCCTGCAATTCGAACTTAGTGAGGTCACGCATCTTAGCATCCATACCACGATCTGAAAAAGAATACGAATAATCATCAAAGTTGATAAATAAAACTATGTATCTAAACCACCAAAAATAACACTCACAATGAAATTAGGAAGGATATTCCTAATATAATGGCTCATTGAAATATTGGTGTTAAATTGCTACTGTTCCAATTATATAATTCAGACACGTGCCGTGAGTTAGTTCAGGGTAGGTAAAGACTGTAAAACTGACTCAATTCATTTTATGAAGACACCTCATAATGTCGTCAAAAAATAAGAATTATTAAATTTAAGTGCAGCAGCTTGCCTACCCTAAGTTTAGTCACGGCACGTGCCTGCGCTTGATATCAGTATGTGTAGAGGAGTGATACACAGAGACAAGAGAGAAGAGATACTACTGGAGATGACCCCGAGAAAAATCAAAGAGAAAAAAAATTGCCCGACAAGAATTCGAACCTCAGACCTCTGGTTATCTAGACCAGTGCTCTACTGACTGAGCTAACGAGACACGTAAGCCATGCCAACACATTTCATCAATTTAACTTTTTCGTTCGCACCTACAAAGACCACCGCTCAATGAAACCGTACCTATAAGGACGGAGAAGATACAAATGAAAAAGCCCGACATCCCTTCTTTGAGCGACCAAAAGCTATCAGCTCGTGTGGTTGGCGCGCAAACTAGCACACATCCAGCCCCAAGCTTAAACGCTTGATATTAGTATTGCTCAATACGAAGTACGTCTAATCGGTTGGATTTCTAAAGAAGATTCAATGTTATACCAGAGCATTTTGCACAACCTTGTAGTTTGGTACAGAGCTTTGCGAATCTCTAAAATTCACTTCAGTGCTAGTTGCTTAGCGCTTAGATGCAGAATTTCTCGCTAATATTATTCAAAGCTTCCTCATTCCCGAGTTTTGGCGTATGCTAAAAAATATCAATGTCCAGTTACAGTTCCAATTCTAATCATTCTTAGCAGTCAGCCCCCATTTCGGCTTCCAACAGGCCTTCTGCATCTCTCATCATCTTGTTGGAGTCACTGAACCTTCCTGTGGCGTGACCTCTCTCCGCTCTGGCCACTGTTTCAAATGTGCTCTTCCTATACCTCTTTAAATAATAATTGATGTTAAGTGGGCGAGAGTTTTGGTCGGAAACTTGAATGTTACATTCTTAAGCGTGGCATAGTTGTGGTTACTGCAGGCAGTCAAAATATAGAAACGACCAAACACGAGTGTTTTTACGCAAATTTTATTATTACTTTAGCAGGAATAATTTAACAAATATTCCAGCTTTTGAAAAATCCGACATTATACTCGTAGGTGACTAATCTTTCTAGAATTCCGAGCTAAGCACCGTCTACAGCATTATCATAGCGTGAAATATGACAATTGTCTTTTCCCAATCTTTTTTTACTGCACATGCGCTAGGAAAACTTTAAAAAGGAAACCCCAATAAAATATAGTAGGGTGGTAGATGAGCGTTTTGTTTTAGATCTCAGCCCATTCCTCCTTGAAGGTAAAATACGGTCGGAGAGGATTCGTTGATAATATAATAAAAAGGGATTAGGAAACCTAATTTGGAAGGGATCTCTTAGCGAGGTGGAGGTACCGGAAGAAGAGGTCGGTTATATAATCAGAAGCAAACGTTCCTTCAAAGGATGGGTGTTTCTTTTCCATCAGGGGGAGGGGAAGACATGACTTCGCGAGAAATGAAAAGACAAGTTGTTGCAAAGGGGTGAGGGGTGGGGGGGTGGGGGGTTAACTCATACGACTTGCTCATAAATAGTGCTGAATTTAAATTTAAACAATGGTTTTAGGGGAAGAAATTCCTCTGGTTTCTTAGTAAGAGTGAAGTAGGTATATATACTTATGTACCCGTCTATACTTATTTAAATTTTATATTCATCTAATGACGACTATTTTAAGTATATAGATAGTTGTATAATTTAAATGCTCGTAGCACAAGGTTGGAAGCAGGTCTGTCACGAAATAAGTTACCTTATATTTTATTTAATTTACATACTCTGGTTGTTCACTTGGTTAATTTTATTAATAACAATTTCTCAGATTTTTATTCATTCTTCCTATGTGTATGGTCATATGTAAATTAATATGGCAAAGTAAGCCTCTCTTCATAGGAGTCCTTATTATATAATTCGTGTTACTTATTTACTTGTTTCATCTCATAGGGTCTTACAAATTTAACTTTAAAATATGTTTATTATTAAGCAAGAAAAATACTACCTTATCATCTGGCTTAAACTCTCGGGACACAGTGTTATTATCATAATTCTTTTCCTATTTAACTGATTTTTTAACAATTTATCCTGATCGAAGAGATTTAATGTACGAAGTTTATTGTTTAAATTAATAACATAATTAAAGCAAGAGACCTCCATAAATTTAGTTCTATTATCTTCGCCACATGGTCACTTATCTATTAATATAGCAAGAGAACCGTTAACTCGCTAAGCTAAGATGAGCTCGTACGGTTTGAAGCAGAGATCCCAGTTTTCGCTGTCCTTCTGCGAAAATACAACAGATATTTTTTTAGCCAGTTACCAGGGATTTTCGTAAGTGTACTTGCGTATTAAATTCTTAAGTCAGCCTAAAGTAAAATTAGTAGATTGATCGGAAAGAAGCGTAAAAGGAAATTATATCTTAGTTAAAAATTTAATTAGCGTATTAACTACATTTTTAGACGTCACGGCTGTAAGGGGTATAGCTTTTATATACCTCGCTTCATTGCACATAATTGATAGAAAATGCTAATTACACACACACACACACATATATATATATATATATATATATATATATATATATATATATATGAATATGATTGTATTTAAAGGCTACCTTAATATTAAGTTGTTTTAGAATGGGCACAACAGACATAAAATTATCATGAAAGGGTAAAATTAATAGGTTTTTATGCTACCCAAAGTACTTTCTAGAAAAATGTATGAATATAGCAAAAAATCTTTTTAGAATTGTAAATTTGAGACAATAGAACCTCGTAAAAACCTATTAATTTTACCCTATCATGATAATTTCATGTCTGTTGTGCCAATTCTAAAACAACTTAATATTAAGGTAGCCATTAAATATAATCATACATTAAAAAATCTCTTAATAAAGCATAGCCCCAATAATGACAATAATGTAATTTACTGAATTCCATGTTTAGATTGTATTTTATTCTATGTAGGCCAAACTTCCAAAAATGTTTCCATAAGGACCCAACAACACAAAAACGCAGTAATTAAGGGTTATCAATGGGACACGGAATTATCTGGTCAAAAACTGATACTATAATCCATAGTAATGATTTTCGTTAGATCCAATTTTATCAATGTTTCTAAAATCTGACTTATCTTATAGCATTAAAATGTTGAACTCATCCCAGGGAAACGTCCTTTGTATAAATACTGGGTGTCTTATTTTTCTTAACACTGAGTTGGAAAATGTCGAATAGACGAAATTACTAACTCCAATCTGCCTTTTATTCATTTTCCTTCGGTGGTACATATTCATATTTATAGTTATCACGTGCTAACTTTTGTGATATTTCCCATATATATATATATATATATATATATATATATATATATATATATATATATATGCAAACACATATACATCCATACAATCATTTGTACATAAAATAGAGTCCCTCAAATGTATGTCTGCATGTACCTACACACATGCGCGTACGCACATACGTAAAAAGAAAATACAAAAGCTTAGAGAGAATAGTTTAGAAAGGGTTAATTCGGATTTAAAGATTAATTATGTGATATATACAGATACTCCTTATAGTGATGCCCCTAGGGATAAATCAAACGAGATTATATATGTCGATCAAAATATCTCTTCCCTCTTTATAATTATTTTAACTGAAAACTCACTGTAGCTACAAACCCGCATGTTAATTGGGCTTGACTGACATCAACGCAAACTGGAGAAAATCGATCACCATCCCTTTACGCAAAATCTCCTACCTCGGCTTCAATATCGACCTGAAACAGGACCGCATCCAGCTAACACCCACCATGTTGGAAAAGACGCGCTCGGCACTCACCATCATGTCATCACGTCCCGTCACCCGCAAAGCCTGGACCAGGCTGGCGGGCCTCCTCAACTTCATCTTGCCTGCCCTTCACCTCCCCTTCTGCTGGATCCAGCTCTGTTACCAGCAACAAGTCCACCCTTACCCCGGCCCTTTCCTTTTCCTCAGCCGTCTCATTCACGGAAAATGGGTATGCTTCCGCCCCCCGAAAGGGGCGAGACCTGCCATCTACGTGGATGCTTCCCCTTGGGGCATCGGCTGGTGGTGTAGGGGAGTGTCAATGGCTCTTGATTCTCGCAATTGGAACGCGGGCATATTTGATTTGGAATCTCTTGGTGCCATCCTCTCGATCATCATGGCACCCCACGCTCTCCTTTTCAGTGACAACATTGGAGCCATTTGGAACTCCAAAAGAGGGACGCTCCCTGATTTGATCCTCCGCTCCCTCTCTCCAGTCTCCCTTGTCAACTTCGCCTCTAGGAACATTGGCTACATTAGAAGCAGGCGTAACCCGGCGGATGTCCCGTCTCGGTGTTTTTCAAGAAGTAACCTTTAGGCCGTGTGTGGGCGTCCCCCCTTTAGGGGCTACTTAAGGTCCCACACTCACGGAGACGGGATGGACGTTTAACAGCCTTCTGCCGGGTCACACCTGCTCCCTCCGTCCGTCCCCTTCTCCTCCTGTTTTGTCTTATTTTTGACTCCTGTGAGTCTCCTTGTTTTCATATTTATTTTATGTTAAAGTTTTCTACTGAAAACACTTTTGTAAAAATCTTAAAATAAAAGGAAGGTCCTCCTCACCCTGCAGGGGGGGGGGAAATATATAAATAAAGGAATCTGTTTAAAAAATGATTTCTAAATTTCTGTTCAGTCTATATTTAATTCGGACCTTGATATTACACCTAGTATTGATTTCGGTAATCAACGTGGTCAAGATAACTCTGTCTTGACGGCACAAGGAACGGCCATCAGGTGTTTTACTGGAGGAATGTGAACGCCGTCGTCATTATAGTTGCAGAGCCATAGTACAAATATGCAAAAAAGAAATAATTAATCAATTAATGAGTATAACCACTCTCCTGATACAAAACAACAGAAGTTTTTTTGTTACGAGACGACATTAATAAAAGGTAAAAATAGTCGAGAAGCTGTTGAAAAACTTATCACACAAGGCGGTAGAGGGCATTTCTGAAGAAGTTGCAGCAAATTCACCATGTATTGACCATATTAGGTGTGTTGGAAAAAGACAGGCAAGTTTTAATTACCCAGCATCCCATTCCAAATAACTTAATGGAGATTATTATTCCCGATGAATATAAAAAAGACGGCTGCTGGCGAGGATTTTTTGCTTTACGACGTTCGACCAGGTAATCAGCGTTTGTAGTATTTTCTAGAGCCATGAACACGAAGTTCCTCAAACCTCGTCTGAATTGTTTTGCGATGGAACATTCAAAGTTGCGTGAACTCTTTTTTACCAGCTTTTTACAATTCATTGTCTATGCAAGGATAGAATAATTCCACTGAATATTCCTATAAATTCCTATAAATATATTTTTAAGCAACTTTTTGCAATCAATCACCGGCTTAATCCAAAGATCCTTCATTCTTATCGATTACGACCAGGCTGCTAAAAGCGCTGTCCAAGAAGTCTTTCTAAGTTGGATAGTCAAAGGATGCATTTTCCACTCGTCCCAAAACTTACATCGCAAAGTGAAATGGTAGTGACTGCAAAATGATTCCAACTTTGTTCTCAAAATTCTTGTTTTACCAGCTCTAGCTTTTGTTCTCAAAGAGATGCAATTGATTAATTTGAAGAAATGCAGAAAATTATGCCTCAGGATGAAGATCCAGTCACCGATTATTTCGAACATAATTAATTTCGTTCGTAGCTTATTCCGCCGCAACAGAGCAGCGCCATGTTTTTCGAAAAGTATGCGGATTATTAATCAGCGCTTTGATTACCTTCCACGCCCTAAATCTACTTGGAGGGTTGCCATAACTATCTTAAAGCAAGCATTATATCATGCCACCCCAACATCTGGATCTTTCTTTAATTGTTATTAAAGGCGCAAGGACTCAAACACGTAGTCATAAGCCAAATATTTACAGAGCAACTGCAAAGACTTATTGAAGAAAAAGAATCAAGATTTTTTCACCAAAATTGCAACTATTGTAGAGCATTATTGGAACCCATCGTTGTAAATTATTTAAGAGGAATTGCAGCTAATTTCAAATTTTAATATCTAGTTTTTTTAATAGTATCTTATTTTTCTATACGAAAATCAGTTTTTGTGAATCTCTGCATAGTAGTTTATGTTTGATATGAAATTTGTAGCTACAAAAGGATAAGCTTATATAATATTCTTTATTATAGTCATTTCTTTTTTATCTATAAATTATTTCCTTTAATCGAATGTATGTGCACATTTTTTCATTAAAATGTATAGAAAAACCCGATTTATTTTTTCCAAAAATAAGCGCGAATGATGAAAGTGAATAGACTAAAAAAATAATATAAAAACGAATATGAGAAACATTAAGTTATATGAATTAGCATATTCTGAATTTTACGAAAGGTTGGCGGACCAACTACCATATTCAAACTCTGTTAAAATTATAAATACTTAAATATTATGCTTAGCTGCAGTGATTCAACGTTAAGTAGCACTCTCTCTCTATATATATATATATATAAATATATTTATTTATGATCAATTATTAACCAAAATATCTCCAGATAATGCCTAAAATGTAAAAGGTCTCAAAAATAAAATGAAAATGAATTACAATAAGACTACAGATCACCCTAATTACTATTCCAACGATTAAAAATATTAATCTTTGGTTTTTGGTATATTGGAATCGGTGAGCAAGATTGGAAGATCCATTTATAAATTGAAGCTATTGAATTCAAATACATATGCATGGGCTAAATTTAGTGACAGATACTACATATATTATTATCTTATCTCCCTAATGGTTCGGCACAGTTTTAAGAACATGTGTACATATGCTATTTGCTGTTGCTAGGTCAATAAAATCTGTTGGCTTAAAGAGAGACAAGTCTGGGGACCTAGAAAAGTAGAATATCAGGCTTAACAGGGTTTACATGTATCCGTATATCTATCAAAGTGAGAATTAAACCGTCTATGACTGTCTTATGTCAATAACAAGTATAAGCTGGGGTGAGAAGACATGCTTTGAAATAGCAGTGTTGAGTTAGAGACCGAACCAGCAGTCTAAATAAATTATATACATAAATATTCTATATTAGAAAGAACCTAATTATTTCGGTCTTTTTAAATTATTTATATAATAAAACCGTTATTGCTTGGTCGTTAAACATGGATAAATGGGAACCTGGAAACCTTTAATTGCAATAGAGGTAAATAACATACACGAATTTTCTAACTCGGCTAATCTAAAAATATATAAAAGGCAATTAACACAACAGGGGATTAGAAATTTGTAATTATATACTTTTACTGATGTATTCGCTTTTAGATAGTGTGTGTATGTGAGTGTGTGTGTGTAAGTGAACGGGCCGATATAAGGGATGAAAGCATAGGAATCTGGTTAAGCCTACTACCTCTAAATATGCAAATGTAATTTTTCTTTCTGTAACATTAACTTTCGTTTGAGTAAGTTTGATTTTCACTTGTGTAATATTGACTTTAATTAATTCAAGATTGATTTTCATTTATGTAACATTAAATCATTTTTCTGGAACTTTGATTTAAATTCGTATAATATTGAATTTCGAGTGTGAAGATAGACTTGCAGATTATATAGTTATCCATGCAGTTTTTATTTAGGTGCTATTTTGCAAGCTTTTTATCTCCAGGAGCTAGTTAGCCAAGGGGCCATTTTTCCATCGTGGCAGATTTCCACGGTGGCCTCTGTTTGGGTGCCTGTTGCCCTATGGTAGTTCTCCATGTGGCAGTTGTCCCAAAACCATCTGACAGAAGTAGCACATTTTGGCGCACTTATTTGCCTCACCTTTCAGGCCTGGCCAGAAGAACTGACTTAATATCCTCTCATACGTCTTATGCACAGAATCATAGGCAAATAATAGAACACTGCCTGTAGATTCCAGGAACTAATTTACGCACTATCTCCGAACACTAGCTCTTTCCTTATCATCTGGGATGCTTAAACCTTCTTATAGAAATCCTTCTCCCTCGCCTAAAATACAAAATACAATATATGGGTGATACCTCAGCAATCTCTTGAGCCAAATTATCAGTCTCCAACTTCTGGTTCCTGGAAAATTCTTATCTCCCTCAACACACTTTCTATCGAGTAAGGCTCATTTGAGGAACAGCTTTCTTCTTTATTCTAACCATATGAAGAATCACGTCGAGATTTATTCGAGCTTACATTCATTTTAACTCTCTCTCCAGTAGCATTCGGTCCAGTCAAGGAAATCATTGTCCTGCCGATTTAAATCTCATTTTCTCGCATTATCCGACCCCCTCTTCCTCATAGAGAGCATGATAACAATTGTAAGAACATTGCTAAATACTCGGCTTCTATGTTTTTTTTATGACTAGCCTCTAAGAGAAAGTTTATTTATCTAGCATTAGTCACCAACGAGCTGGAAACAATGTAATTGCTTATAATTACAAGCCTAACACAGTCCTTAGAGTGGAAGACATAGACATCAATCTCGATGATCCAGTTAAGAAAGTAGAATTCAGATATAACAGCTGATGAGATAGTCATTATCCCCTAAAACCTTTGAACTCTGATTTCCTGCTCGGTATAAGCTTCCACCAGCACATCAAACGAGCTTCCACCAATAAGAGTTAGAGAAGCGCCTGCAGCTCTAAATAGCTTTAGCACCAATCAGACTGTGTTAGCTACAAACTAATTTTCCCTCGTGAATAAAGTCGCAAATGCCTCTTGTATTTACCTCGTTCTATACTAGTTCCTGCCGTGCTAACGATGCGGTCTGTTACTCCCATAGAGTTGTAATTCTCACCTGTGCCCTTTTTTTCCTCTTCTCCACTTCTCTTCATGGTAACTGACAAACACTCATTTAGTGATCCACCTTTCGGCCTTATCAGCACGCGATGATCCTTTACTCTTCGGCCCTTTACCCTTCTCCCTTATTTTGGGGCTCTTTAGTCTCTTTTAATATGCTTTCCCGATCTATATTATTGTTCTTTCTATATTTTACACTTCTCTACATATGACGCTTTTGCCTCACCACTTTCTTTAAACTCCTACTTTTAAATCTATTATTTTTAATAGCGTAATTGGGAATCACATTGGCTTTGAGTTGCGCTCTCTATCGATATAGTTACCTTGGGTAAATTCATTTTGAAAGACTCGAATAAGAAGGTTTTCTTCATATTCACAACTCTCGCGACAGGCTTTGCTCACAAGTCTCTATGCCAATTATATATTTTTGATTTTTCTCTCAAATGCTCTAAAGAAGTGTTTTAGGGGCTTTCATCAAAACTAGGCAGTAAACGAAATATCATACTAAGTCCTCTTTTACTTAACCACCGATGATACATGCCGCCGCACTTTTGTCTATGTCTTTTAATTGAAGGTCAGACCTGAGACGCTTTGATCCACAATATTCCTACGGATCTGCACAACTTCCTCGCCTGCGCCTGACTTCATCGTCGCGTTGCTTCTTCGATTTTCGAGAGTCTCTTACCCTCTATCGAATACCGTGTTTTCTTCGTTCTTTTTCCCTTCAAATCAAGGTTTCACGATACGCCTGAAGAACTCATCCTTTTACCACAATTTAGGAGCATGAATGTACATACATATATCATAACTGTTATTTTCCCAACTCCTTTCCTGTGAAGGTGTTTAGATTTTACCAAGTGGGGTTTTTCAAAAATTCTAAAATAAAAGCCAATTCGAAATTACTTGAAATCCCCCCTAAATGCCTATGCACCACTTTCAGTTTCAACCTAACCTTCTTTCAAATCCCCAGCCTCGCCCTTTAGCTATCCTTAGAACTTTTATTTAGTATTAGACCTTTTATTTATGCTCTAACACGAACTCACCAGATTTCATAGAAAGTAATGAAAACGAGGAAAAAAGTACTATTATTTTCTGCAGTGTTGCGAACAAAGGCTGATTGCTAACGATGAGGAATATATAAAACAAGAAATTAGTTGCAACTTACTTAATGCCTTCTTTCTCAAGGACGGATCCTCATTTAAATTGAGGGTGTTTTCGGTGTGCCAGAATAAACATTAAGCTCGGTTTAAATGAGCGCTCCATTCAAAACCCACGCAGTAGCCAGTTGAGTCTAGAAGCGTCTCAACTTAACTCTAAATTTGATAACCACCAAATAAACAAAACACTTCCTATTAGGATTATAGCGGCTGGATGATATTAGAAGAAAATGATGGCTGTAAAACACTCCGATAAAAATACTCTAATACAATTACTAAATAAAGCTAAGTAAGAGGTGTTAGGTTCAAAAAGCTACACTAAACCATGAATATATTAAAGTAGAGAATGATTAAAATGAATTAAATTAAGCAGGCAAGTTAAAATCACTAAACATATAATGGAGTTAAGTGAAAGAGATTCCTGCGCGGATCCCGTCACAAGAATGTTAAAGAAGGGAGAGTTCTGCTCAGATTTTGGTAGGACTCATAAAATAAATCAATTATTGTTCTCCGTTGGAAAGCATTTCAATAACTGAGATAAAATCAGATCAATTTTGCTGGAGTGATATGAATGGACTTCAGGTAAATGCAGGGAAGTGAGCCTTCCTACTATATCGCTGGCGG
Source organism: Ceratothoa steindachneri (assembly GCA_963969495.1). Lineage (NCBI taxonomy): Eukaryota > Metazoa > Arthropoda > Malacostraca > Isopoda > Cymothoidae > Ceratothoa > Ceratothoa steindachneri. The sequence goes on from OZ018321.1 coordinate 14,205,103, forward strand.
AATTCAGTGACATCTTTACAAAAGTTTGTATTCAAGAAACTTAGCACGAGTGGAATGTCTGACGCCTACCTTTTGACAGATTATCGAATGAAAATTTTAAACATTTTACTTTTATGGTACGTTGTAATAAGCAGTCGAGAAGAGGATTTCCCTACATAACATCCCTTCCCATATAGGTAGGGTTATACATAAGTTTATTCCCGAGGCTCCTCCTTATTCTTAGAAGTAAATTGGCTTACGCTTCAACTAGGGATCAATTGTAAGATTTGTGGTAGGATGGAATGTAGGCTAAAATATATTTAAACACTAAATATTTTCCTTTGAACGAATGCTGCTTGTAATACATTTGTTGCAAGAGTCACTAATCACACACACCATAAGAATCTATGAGTATAAACTCATAAATGATACTCGGCAACAGAATCTAGAATTCAGCCGTTAGTTAGTGCTTTAAGAACATTCATCATTCTAAAGGTTTGACACTACTTAGCTCTACAATGCTTGTGACAAATGTAAAAATTGACAATGTACCTTCATCCAAACTTCTTAAATTACATACCGTTCAGCCCATTTTCACACCTACACCCGTCACTTTTTTATTCTTCAATAAAACATGTGCCCCCATTCAAAATATGCTTATAGTACAACGGTTGAGCGTTTAAATAAAAAAACGGAAAATTTAAATTTCTTTTCCCTTGACATAACATATAGCGTCCTGCCACGACCGGGCGAAAACTCTCGTGTATTGCGACGAAAAATAGTAAACGTTAAACAATCCCACAGGAAACAGTTCGTATCATGGCTGCTAATTTGGTCTGTTGGATAGAGTCATTTCCTTGTTGTAGATGAAACCGTTCCCTAGGCATGCTCAATTCAGTGTGAAGGTAGCCAAGCATTGCTAGATTTGCTGCATATCAGCACTACTTTCATGGAAACTGACAATTTAAATAGCCTAAGTTTATTTAATTAACTTTACGTCTTACTCAAGGGGATTCCGGTGATAAGACGCTTTATCACGGTAACATGTTATGGAAAAGGCCTCCGTGTATCCAATCATTATTATAGACAATGCTTTCTCATATTTTAATAGGGCAGTGGATACCTTTCATTTTTCATTCCCTCCATGTCAGACAAGATTCACATGTTTTCAAACAAACAGCAGATAAGTGTATCTCTTTTATTTGTATCATTATTGCCCTTTAAAGCTCTCTCTAATTTTTCCATATTTATACAAATATTTTTATTATTATTTATTCGCGATATTTTCATGTGTTATCGCGTGATTAAGTACTGTAATAAATTACTATTAATTCTGGTTATTATTCGCCTATTTACTTATTTACTAATCAAAAATAGCGTTCAGTGTGTTAGTGTTTTTCCTTCTGTACTTTTATTAATCATAAACAGTTTATTGTGCATTTAAATTTTAATAATCAAGTAAAACTCATTACTCGTTGCTACGTTGTTGGAGGACGGGAGGATTTTTAAGTTCCCCTTGGTTTCTGTTTTACGTCGTTACAATGCTCGTTCAAAAGTTCTTCTGTCCTCATTACGGCCCTAACTACAATGAAGATATTTATCTCGAAAACTCAGAAATGAATAAGAAAATATGTTTTTACTTTATTGAAGTTATCAACAAGAAAAATAGATTCGCTCGAAAATGAGCAGCTAAATACCCTAGGTCAGGAATTAGTAAAAGCCATAACTAACCTGCGACAAAATGTATTAAGGGAAATAGCTGATTTGCACAAAAAATTCATTTTAAAACGCCATTTCTTGAAGTAAATCACTCAAGAAACGAACCAACATAGATTAAAAGGGAATCATATCATTTAAGAAAGGACGCGCTACTTTAAGAGTGTTTACGTTTGCTTTTTAACCCATTAGTGCCCAAATTTTGTTTACAGATTTTTATGTGGTAAATGTGTTCATTTTATCTCATTAAAAGGATAAAAGAATAATAAACAAAATCTAATATAGTTAATATAGGAATAATAGATTTTTATTTTTGATCTCCATTTGGGGATCATGAGGACTGGATGTGAAATTTCAATGATAATGGGAAAAATTTTAAAAGCAGTTGAATTTCATCTTGCAGAATTTATAGATTAGTAGCAACATGAATAGGATAATAAAATTATTCAATTTTATTTCTTATTCAGGAATTACTACATATTACTTTTTTTGCTTACTTTCTGTGCCATTGGTTTTCACATTCACCAAAATGTAATCCAACATTGCATTTTATGCATTGTTTTCTAGCATCCTTTTTACACACTGCACATTTCTTTTGTTTTCCGCCATCTGTTCTTTCTATTCTGTGCCCTATGAGAGAGAATCGTAGGGTAGTAAACACTTTTGAATAAATTTTGGGACGTCCTGAAGATTTTGGTGCAGATGAAGATTCGGTTTGCAAGTAGGCTCATGTGACTGAACACTTAAAATAAGCAATGACACTTTGCTTTCATTAGATACATTCTACAGTCTCCTTCCTTTCATAACAGCTATATCAAGGCAGTTTCATAAAAGGGGAAAATATCATTTTTTTATCACACTGAAATTCTGTACTTTTGAATAAACCAATCAAGTTGATCAACGCCTCCCATGTACCTGTTATAAGAAGCAATTACCTGAGGCTGAGACACATTTATTTCCTTCTTCATTGTAACCGACCACCTTTTGGCTAAAACAATCGGATCTATTTCCTGGTGATTGGGTCCTATTGTTACTAAACTATTGTCATACCATTTGACGAACAAAACCTCTTTCTTGTGATCAAATTTATAATCCTATGATCCCCTTACACCCTTTTTCATTGTTTTGTCATAAGTGAGAGGGCATCTTCCTGTACAATTTCTCGAGTCGTTGCTGTAACTCGAATGCCGATATCTACCATCTCCGTGAGCAGTTTATGACTGGTGAAGAAATTGTCAATGTAAATTTCATGATCACTGGGATGTGAAAGTAGGTTACTATTTTATTCACTACCGTTGTTCCAAGAACCTCCATTCTACCTTGTTCACAAATACATTTAGCTCTTCCTTGATATAATTCCATGCAGTAACAATACCCAGTTGTGCCACAGCAGATTACCCACTGTTTGAATCCAAATCTGATTGACTTACTTCTAATAAATTGTTTCAAACTGTTTCTCCCAGAATATCGAACAATCTGCTCATCAATTGAAAGCTCTTTGAAAAATATGCCAAACTGTCTGAATTTATTATTCAAGTAATTCCTAACAGGTCTTACTTTGAATGCTCTGTCCTCAAGGTTGTTTTGAGCTTTTGTGTTGTCAACAATAGTACAGATAACGTTTTATTTCAATGAATCTATTACGGGACATAACATTTCTAATAATTGGTAAAGACATTTCTTCATCTAAGGTTCAGTACTACCGCTCACTTGGCAGTCTGTGATAACCAGTAAAAACAAAATTCCTATATAATATCTCAAACAGTTTGTGCCCAGAGTAAAGTCACACATATTTTTATCTCCAGTAACTATTTTATCAAGAAATGGTTAATAAGCATTTCTGGCCAATGGAGGTGAAGCAATTTTTAAACCTAATCGCTGTCTTAGATGGCACATGTTGCATCTAACAACATTTTCGTAGCTTAAAGTGGACTAGGCATTGCTTGCATAAAGACTAGGCATTACTATGCTGGAAAAGAACTTGGTATTGCTTACGTAAAGGCTAGGAATCCTTACCCTAGTAAAGAACTTGCATTGCTTGCGGAAAGCTCTGCATTACTACATATTTCAGATAACACATCGGCATTGTTTGTGCAAATGCTAGACATTACTATCTTAGAAAATACCTTAGCATTGCTTGCACAAAGGCTAGGCCTTACTATCCTAGAAAAGACTTTGACGAAATTAGTTACGTAAAGGCTAAGCATTACTATCCTAGAAAAGACATCAGAAGTGATTGCGCAAAGGCTAGGCATTACTAGATATATTAGAAAAGACCTAGGCATTTCTTGCCTAAAGGCTAATCATTACTAGCTTAGTAAAGACTTCAGCATTAATGGGGAAAGGGTAGGCATTAGTTTCTTATAAAAGACCTGGAAATTGCTTACGTAAAGGCAAGGCATTACTATCCTAGAATAGGCCTCGGCAGTGCTTGCGTAAAGCCTAGTCATTACTACCCTAGAAAAGACCTCGGCAGTGCTCGCGAAAGGCGGGGCATTGCTAAACTTATCTTTAAATAGAATGAAAGAAATTTTGACAAAATTAAACTATTCCATAAAGCATTTTTATATCTTTCTTAAACGATCTTCTTTTCTCAAATTTTACTGCGATACCAACGAGGGAAATCAGGCAGAAGTTGGTAAGGAAAGATTTCTAAAGAAAGTGTTGAAACTAGTGAAAGGGAAAATGTGTGCAGAATATATAGTCGCAGTTTCTCCGGAAGGACATTGGGCCTGAGGGCAAACTGCGAGAGTTGGAACCATGAGGGGACACATTCTTCCACATGTCACTCACAGCGAGGCTACACGTGAAATCGTCTTACGGGTCTAAAAACAACAGCAATTTCTTGTAAACCTAATATAATTATTTAACAATCCATCCACCATTGTTAGCCACTCTCTTTTGGACAAACACACATAAGTGATACAAACTAATTGATCTACTCTTATACTCATAATTTGGGATTTTGAGACATTTCTGACACTGGGTAAAATGAAGCTCAAATAACACAAAATTCAAAGGAAACTTTTGGTTGTGTACATCTCATCCCCTTGTAAAACAGTTTGAATCAAAATAATGGGCAGACAGAGCGTAAAAATAGCACTTATACGACGCTAAAATTAATAGCAATATACTATAAAATATCAAAAACCAGCTGATATTCTATGGCACAATTGGGTGAGTTTGGAAAATTTGTAGGGGTGATGATGAAGTTCAGTAAAATATTAGCTCACCCCATAATTAATGAGGTATATTTTTAAGAATTACTATTATTTTATAGATATAAATCTAACAACTATTTAAAGTGATTTATATTCAAATAAGTATTTTTTGTAATTTAATAAGTAATATAATTTAAACCACTATCTACCAATAGTCTCCATCTTTCGACTAACCTTTCAATACCAGACTAAAAATCTTTTGATTTTGATTTTAAAAAGTTTAAACTTGTTTGGACCTTTTAGCTTGAGACATCTTCATTCTCTTCAGGTGATTCAGTAAACTTTTACAAAGAGAGAAATCTGGTAGAGCATAGTCGAGTGAATATGGAAGATGAACCATTAGTTTCCAATCAAAATTGTTAACCTCTTCTACATTTATCTTTTGTGATCTGAGGTCGCGCGTTGTTTTAATGAAATAACACTCTTCTTCGATTATTAATACTAGTATTTTTTTCAAGTGCTTTATGTAACCTGCAGAAATGAACAGTTTGAACTTCTTTGTTGATAGTATGATTTGGTGTAAAGAATTCACAATGGATTATGCCATTCATATCCAACCAAACGAGAAACAGAATCTTCAGTGAGTGTATTCTCTGTTTTGGCTGGGGTATTGCTTTTTCTAAAAGAATAATCAATTTTCTATAGGATTTAATGTTATTGTACATGACACACTTTTCGTCTCCTATAACAACTCTAATCATTATTGGTTCTGGTAGCATTGGTGCCTTTTCTAAAATCAAAAAGCATCGCGTTGCGAATGTGCTCTTTTGACACACTTGCTTTATATTATTCATCATTTAACGGTAAGGCACATTAAATTAACAATAAAAAATAAAATTAATAGCCCAGAAAATGACGATTAAGATATGTCAAATAAGTTAGGATTAAATATATAAGTACCTAAATAGGCTTCGAGTTTAGTAGACTAGACGAGTGTAAAAACAAGTCTGTTTTCGATCACGTCTTCCATATAACAATGATAAACTAGAAAAAATGTAGTATTACATTTTGGATCACCTAATATATAACCCTAATGGGTAAAGATACATAGGAGCCTTTCTAACCCCAAGGAAGATTTCGACTAAATAGTATAAATTTTCACTATACCTTCACCTCCTAATATATCAAATAAACTAATTTCTTTCTCTTCATGCTCTCCTTCATTCATAAAATAGAATCGATAACTAGATAGAATTTCTCTATTAATCCTATTATCTCAAAGTGTCCTGTTTAAAAAGTCCGTGAAGCCTAAATAAATAAACTTTAATTAATTTCAACCATTTAATGATTTACAAAATAATTATATTTCATAAATTCATTTCTCTTGACTCAGACATTTCTCATTAACCTTCAGTTTCTCCACAACTTAAACTATTCTATTAAATTATACTATAAAAGGCTTCATTATCTGAGCGAAGAGAAATGAATTTATGAAATATCATTATTTTGTAAATGCATTAAATGGATAAAATTAATTAAAGGTTGTTTATTTATGCTTCACGGACTTCCTAAACAAGACACTTTGAGTTAATAGGATTAATACTCCATTTTTTCAAGGAAACAGTTTCTAGGGAAATTTCACGACGTTAAATAAGAAAGAAAAAATGATACGGTTTTCCATTCCTAATGGAAGTTCTTTCTCAAAATGCCAAACGTCTTTGCTAGAAGTGACCAATTGATATAGAGAATAAAATATCCATTTTGGTCTTCCTTTCCATTTATATAGGGGTAGAGGATCTAAGAAGCTGATTAAGAGAAGGTATCAAAGCATATACAAAATGCTGATGAATGTCACGGTCTCTTGTCCTCTTCATCTACGTCAATGTGTAACTGTATTGGTTATATAGAATGTTCGATGTCTAGGTGATGAAAAAGTTAATAGATAGGAAGAGAATGTATAAGAATGAGAGCGATTGTGGATATTTATAGAATGTGAAAGATGCATGAAGGGCAAAGAGTTATGTGGGATAGAGCCAATGGACTAAATCGCGTGCAAGATGAGCGTGGTGGAATGGGGGAAAGGTCATAGCTTTGATTTTGGTTGATGAGTGGCGTGATGCAACGCTTGGGTACGAAAATTTGAATTCGAGGATGATCTGAATAAATAAAAGACTTGTAATGGTGAAATGATAGAAGTGGTACAGAGAAATAAGTGTTCTGGTGTGACTTGAGCTCGATGAGTGTCGAACGAAATATGAAAGGAAGATTGCCTGAAAGAGTGAGAATGGAATAAGAGAATTTTGCTACACGCAGTGAGATAGAGAAGAAGTGGTAGGTTTCTACGCTAAGTATAAGTACATGGTTTGTACATCGAGCGTAAGCATATAAGTAAGATTGATCTGCTCCAGGTAAGAATGAATTGTAGAGAGAGTTTTAAATAAAGCCGCAATGAGGTGTGCAGGGAGAAGCACGTTTCCTCTGAGAACAGCCATTCACGACACCATAAACATACCATCTCAGCGGCAAGGGTCGTATTCTTTTCTTGTAGTCCGCGATAATAAATACTCCCTTTTTGTTTTCAGAAACGGACATCTCCTAACCAATTTACGCTTGCGCGATGAAATAGCATAGAAACCACAAAGACCATGATTCCATGAGTCTTGTTTCCTAAGGATATCATACCTTTGATATGAAATGATTGCCAAGGAAACCTGGACCCGTTGCTTTGCACTCCAATTGGAAGTATGTGTGCACCGCCCCCCCCCCTCAAATTGTCCCCCTGGTGTTTTAATAGCAGGTTCCTCTCCAGGTGGCCGAAAATAACTTACTCAGTTGCCAATTATTGTTATTCTATCCAACATTTATAATAATATCAGCTGATCTTGCATTCATTATTTTATATGTCCATTTTTATTAATAGTGTCTTTAATCTAACCATTAGTCTTCGATAATAATTCATTTTTATCATTGATCACACTGGTCAACACTAAATGTATTGTCTAATTTTTTTTAGCTGATTTAGGACAATGTTGATGGGCTAAATCCCCAAATCACAATGGTTTTGCCCAATCAGGTCAACTTATTTATTTATAGCCATATGATGTTTTTTGCCGGGTTTTTTTAACATGGTCGGGTGTTTTATATTCATATGATGCATAGATCTTTCATATTTCTTAAAATAAACCAATTTTAAAGAGTTTACATAAGGTAATTTTGGACTATCTGGCATTTTTCTATTGCAGGTGAATGAATTCGATTCAGCCAGAAGATCTTGTAAAAATAAGCCCAATGTATTCTGCTGCATCTGTTGCAACTAAATCATTGTTTCTAACAGAAATCTAGTCACAATTTTTATAAAGCGTACTTACCATGTTTATTTTAGAATGAAATTTGGTTACCAGAATAAAGCTTAGGCATTACACACAGTATGCAAAACATGCACAGAGTATCTGCATCGTTGAACCACGGGCAATAAGAGTTGTCTGAAGTTTGGAATTCCCAAGGTTTGGAGGGATTCGATAAACCATTGCACTGCCTGATACTTTTGCGCTATTAATTTGACTGGACTCAAAAGAAAGAATTGGAGGAGCATCAAGTATCAAGATCTTTAATCAGCACGTGTTCGAGTAGCTCATTGCGATCAAATTCCAGTATTTTTCTTTGGAAAACTTCCTGACATTAGTAACGAAGATTGATCTAAGGTTGAAGAAAATGAAGAAAGAGAAGTGTTTATTAACGATAATGTTACACCTCCTTTTTTCTCGAAAGGAGCTAAATAATCTAGGTCGCAATCTTAGCTTGCAAAAGTCCTATGCCGAACTCCTCCCATCCAGATTGAATAAAAAAACCTCCTCTTTGAAGGTGCTTACCTCAACCTCTACCTCAACAGCCATCAAGAGTATCTCCTTTTTTCGGTGGAGAGAATTACTTGCTGTACTGTAAATATGTTGCGTAACTTCTACACAAGCTCAGAGTGCCACAGTACCAACCCGAAGATTGGAGAATGTTCATTGACAATAGCAAGCCATCGCTGAAATGTGTTTTGTTGCACAACGACAAATAGTTTGCCTGTGTACCCTTCACTTACACATCTACGCTGAAGGAGAAGTATGAAGCAGTGAAGTACGTGCTAAGAAAAATGATCAGCATGAGTGATTGATTTGTGTTAACCTAGAGATAGTGAACGTTTTGTTTGGACAGTTGGGGTTCAGCATATTTCCGTGCTTTCTGTGCATGTGGGATAGTAGCGACCGAGCTCATCATTACCTGAAAAAAACTGGCTTGTACTGCCAAAATGGAGCATTGAAGAGTAACGAACGTCATAAACAACCCTCTAGAGGACATATGCAAGATACTTTTCCCATCGCTACACATCAAGTTCAGCTTGATCAAACAGTTCGTCAAAGCTCTGAAAAGGATGGTGGCTGCTTCACACACATGTGTCCCACTTTACCAGGATTGACCATGTAGAAGGCGGAAGCTGGCTTCTTTGAGGGTCTTCAACTTTGTCAGCTCATCAGAGATTCAAAGTTTGAAAACTCAATGACCGAAGTGGAACTGGAAACGTGAAGGTTTTTGTTCTGGTCTTGAAGAATTTTCCTGGCAAAATGAAGGCTAAAAACTACATATAATTTTTCACCAATATGATGACTGCTTTTAGAAACCTCAGGTGTAACATGAACATCGAAATGTTTTACTTATTCTCACATATGGGGTTCGATTTCATGATTATTCGGGATCAATGAGCGACGGACAGGAGGAAAGATTTCATTAAGCTATGAAAGAGATGGAGACCAGGTATCAGGGAGCCTGAGGTGCAGTCATGATGGCTGATTACTGTTGGACTCAGAAGAGAGAGGAGACATCCATATCCGCTAAGCATTCTAGAAGTTCAAGGAACAGAATTTCATGACCTCACTTCTTAACAAGGATGACCTAATCCAATTGTCTTACAATTCCAAGTACAATAAGAAATTTTTTAACAATTAATTAATAAATTGTGTTAGGAAACGATAATTTTTCTTAAAAATTTATTTCAGATGAGAAATATTAACAAAATTAATCACAAAAATGTTATGGATTTAGTTAAAAAATCGATTTCTTAAAAATCGACTTAGCACAAAAACCTGTCATTTTCGGATTCAGCAGTGTAATTTGTTTCTAAATCAGTTGGAAAAACCTAGACGACTTAAAAAGATTTTTTTATAACCCAGTGTATTCTCCTTCCATCTTCCTCCGATGGCTTATGTAGACCACAATCATCCCTGAAGAATCTTGTTGAACTAAGAAGTAGCCAGAGTCTATTCTCATAACAGTGATTAATTATAATTTAAAAGATATTTTTCTTATTAATCCATGTTGAAACCCAGGTGTTTCTTCTCCTTGCAACGAAATGAGGCCTCGAATTCGAGCGTGAAAGCCAGGCACTCTTTAATTCATCTGAACTGACCTCACAAACCTGTTGATCCCGCTCGGAGTGACTTTCCACAGGAACAACCTGGCAAGCTTCCGCAGTAGCAATCAAGAGAATGACCGGAAGTCCAGCCCAACAGAACCAGCAGATAAATTATGATATACGAACAGCCATAAAGCTAGAGCACTGTTGTATGATACTCCGTTTTCACAATTTGACTGTGAGTACTAAACAAAATGTTCAATGCCCTGGTTTACCCAAATATAATTCCCCTAATGGAAGAGTCTCACGTCAATCCCAACAAGCTACAAACGCATTTTCATACTTTTTCCTGCCACGTGATTGACATTTTTATCTTAGTATTAAGGTGCCTGAACAGCACTTGCTCCTACAAAGTACTCAAAGCCGCATTTCTCGAGTGTTACGCTCTCACTTTCACTCAGAAAATAAAGATGCTAGCCATGACCAGGCAACTCTCCCAACTAAACCACTTATAAATTCTTTAAAGATTACGAGACACAATGTTAGATAGCATTAGTTATAACTCGCTCAGTGAATCTTTTGTGCGATAGCCACCGCTTCACAACCAGCAGGCACTTGATATAATATCAACTGAAACTCCAGACATCCAGTTAACCACCGCAGCAAACCACCGTCTGGAACGAATGGGCAGCCAACAGATAGGTGTGATCGAGGAGAATTTACTTCACAAAACGTGGATTAGCTATAGGAGGGGCGGTCAATAAGTTTTGCAATTCGGATATAAGGAAACGAGATATGAGGAAAAGTGTCCTATTATTTTTCAATATAACTACCCTCAACTTCAATGCACTTGCGGCACTTGTCCCTGAGGCTTCGAATTGCCGGCAGCCAGAAATCTCCCGACTACTGTTCAATCCACTCCTGGAAGGCTAGCTGAAAAAATTCATTGTCCCTAAACCGGCGTCCATGCAGTGCAGCCTTGAGCTGGCGGAATAAAAAGTAGTCGCTAGGGGCCAGATCTGGACTGTAGGGTGGATTGTTGATCTCTTCGAATAAGCACTCGCGCAGGGCAGCTTGTGTAACTCTAGCCTTGTGGACAGGGGCATTGTCGTGGAGGAGCAGGACACCGCATGTCAACTTGCCGCGCCGTTTCGACGGATGCACTTTTTCAACCTAGCTAGTTCTTCGGCGTAATATTGGCCTGTGATGGTCCTTCTACGAGGCACATAGTCCACCATCAACACTCCCTCAGAATCCCAGAAGATGGTTACCATGACCTTCTCAGCTAAGGGTTGGGTCTGGAGCTTGATTGAGTCGGAGAGCCCCTGTGCTTCAAGGTCATGCTTTCGAGCTTGGTCCAGGGATCTCAGTGATGGACCCACGTTTCATCACCTGTCACTATGCGTGACTCAAATCCCGCCGGGTCTTGGTTGTACAAGAACAGCAGCTCCTCCAAACTTTGACGACGTTGAAGTCGATCATGGGGCGTGAGGTTTCTAGGGACCCAACGGGCAGAGACTTTGGTCATAGCCAAATTGTCGTGGATGATGTTGATAACACTTCCATGTGATATTCCAAGTTCTAGCTCGATTTATTCAACCTTCACCCGTCTATTTTTGAGGATCATCCTCTCCACACGGGCCATATTGTCCTCGTTGGTCACGTCTGACAAGCGTCCTGGACAGGGGAAATCTTCAAGGGACTCACGACCATAGCGTAACTCCCAATACCAGCGAGCAATATTTGCATAGGAAGGGGAGGTGTCGGTGTATACTGCAACCATGCGTTCAGGGATCTCTTTTTCATTCTTTCCTTCCTTGGTCAAAAATTCGATCACTGCGCGGTGCTCAACCTTCTCCATTGTTGAAAAATTTGTGACTGACGATTGGCAATCAGCTACTGCTTCTTACATAAACGAGGCAGGAGCGTGCGGCTGCAGGTCCTGACTTGTCATAACTTGTCCTAACACCCCCACAAACAGCCATCTCCTTTCCTCTGTTTTGCTCTACCGATTCGCAAAACCTATTGACCGCCCCTCGTACCCTGAAATAACCTTTGAAAATATGAGAAGAAGATCCACCACGACTGCACGGTGTACCGTTGACTCATAAAACGTAGTTTTTTGGCACCACGAGGAACTTGGGGATCAGGCCCATCAATCCTATTCGGGGGCAAAAATGCTAGCAATCAGCAATGAAACGCCAAGATAGGGTGCTAATAGGAATTTGACATCTACTTTCCCTGGAAAGCCTGTTTACACTAATGATCCCATTACGATTATGCGTTTCCTTATCGACCTGGGATAAATTATTTCGAAGCTATTAGCAAGAGCTTGACAGTATTTTAGTTCTCTTTGAGATAATCAATGAACCAATTGAAGTGATGGATGGTTATTACAGTAATTAAGAAGTGCAGCTTTAATTCTTCTTAATGTACTATCATTAAAATCCTCCATTCATCTGAATTGCATTGAAATTCCAATTCCCTTAAACAGAACAGATACATCATTGCTGTAGCATAGCCCAGCTTGATAAATAAAGAATCTTTCGAAATGTTTATGACGTTTCCCATGGTTTGTCACTGGCACAATTTCATCCAGCAAATCACACTCTTCTCTTTAAGCATGGAAATTAAAAGCTAAGTATTTGCCTTTGATAAGTCATTGAGGTCTCTTTTATTTTGATAGTATGGATTCCTCTTAAAGGCATATCTCTGACACTGTAATCTACATTTTCACTGATCTTTTTAGTGTTTGAATTGTTGCTTTCTTCCCAAGGATGGCATTTTCCTTTCTGGAGGAGTAGTTACAAGAAGCTCAAAACTGCCTGGTACTGTTGCAATAGAGGATAAGAGATAGAGATAGGAAATATCAGGTGCATTTTTGTCACTCATACGTTTGGAAGGGTCAAACATGCAAAAGTAGCAGTTGGTTGACTGGTCATTGGGTTCATGCCAAATCCTGGGAATGGCAAATTTCATGGCTCTTCTTTATCCTCTATACAATCCTGTAAGGTTAAAAAATGCTTTGCTACTCTTTTGGCCTACAAACAAACATAATATCCTTAATATTTGTGGAATTTATTATGTTACTCCTTAAAACAAACAACTTTCTTACCTGGCATTTCAGTTGAGGAAATTAATAATCTCTTAACATTATTTTCCTAAAGGGCAAACTTAGAAATTCAGTGGCTTAGTTACAAAAGCAAAGATTTAGGATCGAAATAATTTTTTTTCATTTACTTTATTTACAAACAACTGCGACATAACCTTTTTAGCCAAGGCCAATAAAAAAGTAAAAATTCTGATGACCATTTTCTCAGACTTCAGTGAATTAAATAACCTGAAAAACGGCAATGGTGAAATAGGGGTAGGGAACAATTCCAGTCCTCAATCTTTATTCGTCTATCAAAGAATTTAGTGAAGGTCCGCCGGTTGCATGTAGGTGCAAAAGGCATTCGCCTAAATTATTTGCCTTTACCAGAGATATAATCCAATCATTGTTGCACGAAGGAAAATTCGTCCATCCTTTCACGAACCCGATGAATTTAATTGAAAGTCATTTAGAGTAAACTATATTTACAAGCAATTAAATTCAAGCCGTTAAAGATCGGTAGCTTTTTGCTTTATTTAATTGCCTATCCGGCAAACTCTCAAGATTGCAGCTATTATAGAATATTGACCTGGTGAACGTTTTCTTCACAAATATTTTGAACCCGCTTCTATACAGAAGAAGGATATGGCCTGGAGAGTTAGGTTAAATGAGTGGATTGCAATGATACAATTACTTTGCAACAGTAACTACAGGTTTCAGCTATATATTATACATGTTTTAAGAAGAATAGTTTCGTATTCACTTTTGTAGACGACATACTGATAGCAAGTAATAATGAGGAAGAACTCCTGGAGCATGTGAGCTAGCTGTTTGCTTGATCGAGATGCATTAATTAGAGACTACTCTTGCAAGTTTCGTATTGGTATTTGATACCGTAGATATTCCTTTCTTGCAAAGTAGATTCAAATGCTACAACAGATAGCAGTAATGTAATAGCAATTAAGGAGTTCCGACGCCGAAACACCTCATGACAGAGGCAACATATATTGTACCTAGTTACTTTCGTCTTAAGGTTTCTACAGGACGCCGGGACTAGTTCTCTCCTTAACTTGACTCCTAAAGAAGAAAAATAAACGTGCCTCAATTGTATCTTATTTTGTAACGATGAAGCAGAAAATGATATTGGTAAAATCATTAGAAGGATTATTTAAAAGGATTATTTTGCTGTCTTCAATGTCGTCTAACTTAAATATTCCACATTAGCATTAAGTATATTTTTAGCAATAAATCATTTGAAATAAATGATAGAGGGAAGTGAATTGTACTTACGCAGCGATTGACGCACCATCTCATGTACGTTTCGCTCTAATTCCACAAAACACTCTTGAACAAGCTCGTGCTTTCAAGATTATCAGTCAGTATACTAACAATATACGACTTTTTCATGAAGCCATAATCTAATCGCTACTCACTAGTGGTGACGCGCAGTTTTGTTACATGAGTTTCTCTCATCATTCCGTATATAGAGCAATCCTCTGACTCTTTAGGTTAATCCACTCTCTACCTTTATTTGATCTTGTGCCATATTGGTTTACGAAGTTTTCGTTTTAGCATTCAGTCTACACATGATGAATTGATTATATGAGAAGCTGTCCCTTCAACTTCCCTTGAACTATGAAAACACACTACCTTCTTGCGTCCGAATCATTTGTGATTGATCCCAAAGCTTAGTCAGAACCTATATCATAGTTACGATTCTTAAGTTTGTATTTGATCAGTTGAATACATTGGGCCAACTAGAAGCTAGATCTAGCCCTAAGTTGAGTTAAGATTGATTCGTCCAGAAAATTATAATCAAACAAGTACGCGATTGGGACAAATGTTGCATAATTTGACATGAATAAAAAATCCACTGCCACACAAAACCTCATACATACAATTCACAACTCCCGATAACCGATTTTCCAATGTCCATTGAGACCTTTCTGGGTCCTATTTCATTACCAGTGAACGTTGTAAGTGCCTCCTACGCTTCTTTTTAGATTCACTAAAGAGGTAGAAGTCTGTATATGCCATTGCAAGGTGGATTAGGATTAATAATGAAGCCTGACAAATGAGTCTCATATAAATCACATGAAGTCTTGAGATGGTCACGCAAATAATTATGCAGATACAAATAATCTAAAAAAAAGTATACCACTCTCCATAAATGAGAATAACTCTTTGTGTAAATAATGTATAACATCTTTGTAAAATAATAATGTATAACTTTCGACCATGTAAATAATAAGACAAAAGTGCATTGCAAGGTGGAATAGGTTAAACAATGAAGCCTCACAAATGAGTATCATGTGGATATTTTAAAGACTTGTAACAGGCACATAAATCGAACAATGAAATAATATACCATCCTCTCATAATGAATGAATATAAGAAAAACAAATACTTGTAAATAATGTAAAATTACAATTTAATAATCTATGTATCAATGTAAAGCAGAATATTTTGTAATAAGGCAAGTGAGTCGATGTTTTCCCACGCGAACGTACAAACACGTATAAAGTAGGAAACATATGCATCCGACGGTCTGGCGGAAGAAATAAAGAGAGAAGGTGGAAGCAGCTGTGCACACATAGAAAGGAATCCATAGTTTACATGAACCCGTAAAAAGACAAAATCAATCTTGCTATAAATGCTGGTTTAGAAATTACCGTTATGTTTCAAAAGTCAGATACTATCTTGATGGACACACACTCTTTGACCAAACAAGCTTCGCCCAGTAGTGTTAGTAGAGAACACACACATACTTATTGATCCGATATGCTCCGCCCAGTGTTCCGACGAGAGAAGCGAAGCCACCCCCCCCTTAACTGGCGTAAGTATAAATAAGTGGGCATAAACATACAACAGTGTTAGTATTATTATTAGTATCACCAGTAAGTACCTCTTTCACAATCCGTCCGTCCATAGTCCTAACAATATGACGCAGAAGGAGACTTGCAACAAACACTAAGTATTAACATTGATATTCAACCGAAGACATGATCACACACACAAACCACGAAAATCTTAACAATTTCAGTTGCCCGAACTTAGGTAGCCCTAAGCAAATATTAAAGTCTACAAAACTGCCATTTTTCGTTAGTCTATATTCTGCCAAGCAACAACCAAGTTATCATTTAAACCCAGTTTTCAAGCGGATTACCCTAAAGAACACCTTGGATTCAGACTAAACTCGACTGTAAGGCCAGCTTACCTTTTCTACTAAAATAATCGGATCATTAACGAAATCCCTATAATTGGTGACCTACCATAAACTGGTGGTAGCAAACCCCTATAAGTCTTTCTTCTAGGAGACCAGATACCAGAATCTATAACCGCTCACTGGTAAGAGAACCTCTGACACCCTTTTAATTTTAGTCAGGAATAGAAAACTAGTTATTGCATTTAACGGCAACGGAAGTGTTATATATTAGCTTATGGAATCCGAATGCATCGTACATGAAATATTACCTTCTAACAAAATGATGTACATCTAGGTGGTTAGAAAACCTAGTCTAATTCCTAATGGCACTACGTAACTTCCCCTAGTCATATGATAATTATTTCTCAGCATAAATCTAGGGGACAGCGAAACAAACAAAGCAGTTTTGCAAATAGTGGGAAGAAGAGAGAATTGATGAAGATGGTGAGAGGAAGACAATCGAGATTCTTTGGTCATGTGATGAGAAGAGAAGGGATGAAAAGTTTGGTTGAAACTGGAATGGTGGACGGAAGGATGGGAAGAGGAAGGCCAAGAGAAAAATATATGGGAATGACTGGTGAAGTTGATCAGAGGCGGAACGTCGCGCGAGCAGTTCATAAGAGCTACGCGAGACAAAGTAAGATGGAAGTCCTTGGCTGGAGAGATCCTGGAAGATATGACACAGGGGTAATGTAAGTAAAAATACCGTACAAATGCAACCTGCGTCTCTCAGGTGAAATGTTTGCCACCCGAGGTAAAGAATGACCTCATAAAGATTCAAATTATTCTTGGCTTGCGATCCAGGATAAACTCAATAGGATTGATAATATCTAGAAGATTGCCATGCATGAAAACTTCATTCCAAAATATTTGGAAGAATGTACTATGGATTATGTGAGATATATATTCAAATACGTGCAAGTTTCTTCCAATTTATAACCACTCTTACAAGAGAATACCTCTCAACAAACATGCCTACCAATTAAAACCGAAATGAAGGACGGATTTGGGCAAATATTTGAAAATTAAAACAAGCTTTCCTGCCAACAGTGACATGACATTGGACAACAGACGTGCTACTTCCCATCAAATTCGAAGATATAAATCAACTGACACATAATGACCGACACTCCTTGCCGAGAAGTCCTTAATTGTCATTAAAAAACCTTGCCCCCTTTTGATAGCTCACCCATTCTTAACTTTGTAATGTTGACCTGAATGACCACCGATGTAACAACTTAGTTAATTACCAAGATGAAATAAAATTTACTGTAACATAATAATTTATCTACCCAGCTCAATATTTTTTGTTATATTTTTCACGCAAACATATCTTAGTAGCTTACCATTTTAGCATCCCCTTGCAATTATGTAAATGTCTTAAATAATCTGTTACGTATTCAGAAATCCTAGGATTAAATGATTCTGTTAGCTTTTTAAGATGAACTCGAATTAATGTGTACAAATTGAGGTACCTACCATGTGACTATGTAATTATGTTACCCATCATCCATGGGTAATCTATTGACTAGACATTAGCAAGCCATTCATCTTTTGTCATAGCATGAATGCACTCATAATTCTTGCACATAAACTCACAGATTATGGGTGTATGTATCAAATCTTCTTTGAGAACAGCGCACGACGACGAGCGTCTTATTCCTTTGTATAACGCCCTTGCGTTATACTGATGCAGGTAATTCAGAAATGGACGTCCAATAATAAATTTACGCCTGCTGGATGGAATAACCTAGAAACCTCAAATACTTTGAGTCCATGATTACTTGTTTTGATGAGTATATCATACCTTTGATGTTAAATCGCTGCCAAGTAAACTAGGAGAGGTTACCTTGCCTACAATGGGAATTCTCAGAAAATATTTGGGACGTCATCAAGGGATAACAGTTTAGCCTCACTTAGGTGTTCATGGCATGCCCCCTTCCTAATGGTCCAATAAAACCTGCCAGATTGACAAATACTCTTATTGTACCTAGCATTAAAAATAATGTTAGCCGATCTTTTATGGAGTATTTATTATTGGCTTATCATAATTATTACCTTGACTCTTGTAATTATTCGTCAATACCCATTTATTCATGGGAATTAAATATGCTACCGATTCCATCTCCCTTCCTTAGCTTAAATTCGACCAGAATTGTTCTCAGTCTTGCGCAATTTAGTATCTGCCGGGTATTCTCATATTTGTGATTAATTATAATTAATAAGCAAATATTCCTCCTAATATATCTTTTGAAAAGAAAATGACTTACAACATGAGAGAGAAGTTAGTTTTTCTTCTCTCCCTCTAATTATGTATATAAGGAATGTGTCAAGGTAATATTTTGTAAGGCTTTGTACAGCTGAATGATTTAGCAGTCTGCTCCGATACTTGACATGAACTTGTGAATTCAACGGTCATTCTCTGTTTTCATTAATAATTATCAGCGTATACACTACGCTAATCAACTAATAAGAATATAGCGAATTGCTACAATACATTTTTTACCTATATGTAATCGGTGTGTTCACTCTCGGTTGAAAACTAAATATGTTGAAAAAGGACGTTTAGCCAAATCTCATATTACCTAGCTTGGCTTAAAGAATAATACTGGGTAGTCATAAACTGAAAATATAGTGGTTATTTTTCTAATTTTCTTTATTAAATTTTGGCTCAGATGTGATATTTAAATCACTTTGAGTTATTGTTAAAAATTAATTCAATTTATATTGCTTAACTACATATTTCCTTTAATCCTCCATTCTCTAATCTCCCGCATTCTGCTATACTAACAATCTACATGTGTGTGCAAGGGAAGCATAAAAGTGTACCTGTTTGAGTCATTTCCTAATATTGAAACTTTATTTGGATTTAACCATTATGTTGTTGTATGATGGAATTTTGTCATCTTTCTAACTTTATATTTATTCGGGTCTTTTCGGAATAGGTCTGGCAGCAAATTAGATTTTCGAGGTTTATCGCTAGGCTACTTAGGCTCGTAGTGTTATTACAGTCAGTAGATTAGGTTAGGTTTTGGAGCAAGGAACTGGCGCCATCTTCTCGCAGAATGTTTTTCGAATTAGTTATGGCTTTTTATAACATTTTAAGCTATTTTGTACACAACAAGAGTAGTTGTTATCCTTTTGCACACTATGTGGAAATAAAATTAAGGATTGTCTAAAAAAGATAAATTTGATTCTTCAAACCAAGTCTCTATTTCATGGTTATAATGCTACTAATTGACTTAATTTGAGATCGGTTAGGTCTAGTTTGGTTTGATACTTTTTTCAAGGTTTTATACTAATGATTCATTTACTTTAAGATCGATGATTACAGCGTTGACGGTAACGACAAGATGCTAATGAAAGTTTCATATTATATCGATTTTTGCAAAGTCGCTGTCCTATCCTTACCTAAACTGATTTTAACCTCTTGCTCTTCTCGAGAACGTAATTCGCTACCGACCCTGTTTTGAAGAAGCCCCATTAATTCTTTATATCATCGAATAATATATCTTGAGCAAGCTGTAATTTGCCTGGCTGGTGTTTGTTCTGGCCACCAAAGAATTTTCTGTAGGGAAAGAGGAAGACGTCCGAACAGTACTATCAAATTATTGTTTTTAAGCCCAGGTCAGGATCTGGGTATTCAGTATTTATGTAGTTTTGATTGGGGAAACATATGAATTCTAGATTTGATGTAGAATTCCGCAAGAGTTTATTCAAAATATTATATTTTAATTAATACCACTTTATTTATAATTCATAACCTAACTTTTTTCAGTTACTTCTGACCCAATGCATCTAGAATTAGTCATTGAATTCGGCTACAACTTTTACAATCGATTGAATATGTCACAAAATTTAAATACGAACCAATGATTGCACTAATAATTTTAGCATATAAACTCATAGATTATGGGTGTATGTATCAAATCTTCTCTGAGAACAGCGCACGACGACGAGGGTCTTATTCTTTGTATAACGCCCTTGCGTTATACTGATGCAGGTAATTCAAAAATGGACGTCCAATAATGAATTTACGCCTGCCGGATGGAATAACCTAGAAACCTCAAATACCTTGAGTCCATGATTCCTTGTTTTGATGAGTATATTATACCTGTGATGAAAATCGTTGCCAAGTAAACTAGGAGACGTTACCTTGCCTGCCAATGAAAATTCTCCGAAAATATTTGGGACGTCATCAAGGGATAACAGTTTAGCCTTACTTAGGTGTTCGTGGCATGCCCCCTTCCTAATGGTCCAATATAACCTGCCAGATTGACAAATACTCTTATTGTACCCAGCATTAGAAAATAATGTTAGCCGATCTTTTATGCAGTATTTATTATTGGCTTATCATAATTATTACCTTTACTCTTGTAATTATTCGTCAATACCCATTCATTCATGGGAATTGAATATGCTACCGATTCCATCTCCCTTCCTTAGCTTAAATTCGACCAGAATTGTTCTCAGTCTTGCGCAATTTAGTATCTGCCGGGTATTCTCATATTTGTGATTAATTATAATTAATAAGCAAATATTCCTCCTAATATATCTTTTGAAAAGAAAATGACTTACAACATGAGAGAGAAGTTAGTTTTTCTTCTCTCCCTCTAATTATGTATATAAGGAAAGTGTCAAGGTAATATTTTGTAAGGCTTCGTACAGCTGAATGATTTAGCAGTCTGCTCCGATACTTGACATGAACTTGTGAATTCAACGGTCATTCTCTGTTTTCCTTAATAATTATCAGCGTATACACTACGCTAATCAACTAATAAGGATATAGCAAATTGGTACAATACATTTTTTACCTATATGTAATCGGTGTGTTCACTCTCGGTTGGAAACTAAATAGGTTGAAAAAGGACGTTAAGCCAAATCTCATATTACCTAGATTGGCTTAAAGAATAATACTGGGTAGTCATTAACTGAAAATATAGTGGTTATTTTTCTAATTTTCTTTATTAAATTTTGGCTCAGATGTGATATTTAAATCACTTTGAGTTATTGTTAAAAATTAATTCAACTTATATTGCTTAACTACATATTTCCTTTAATCCTCCATTCTCTAATCTTCCGCATTCTGCTATACTAACAATTTACATGTGTGTGCAAGGGAAGCATAAAAGTGTACCTGTTTGAGTCATTTCCTAATATTGAAACTTTATTTGGATTTAACCATTATGTTGTTGTGTGATGGAATTTTGTCATCTTTCTAACTTTATATTTATTCGGGTCTTTTCGGAATAGGTCTGGCAGCAAATTAGATTTTCGAGGTTATCGCGAGGCGACTGAGGCTCGTAGTGTTATTACAGTCAGTAGATTAGGTTAGGTTTTGGAGCAAGGAACTGGCGCCAACTTCTCGCAGAATGTTTTTCGGATTAGTTATGGCTTTTTATAACATTTTAAGCTATTTTGTACACAACAAGAGTAGTCTTTATCCTTTTGCACACTATGTGAAAATGAAATTAAGGATTGTCTAAAAAAGATAAATTTGATTTTTCAAACCAAGTCTCTATTTCATGGTTATAATGCTACTAATTGACTTAATTTGAGATCGGTTAGGTCTAGTTTGGTTTGATATTTTTTTCAAGGTTTTATACTAATGATTCATTTACTTTAAGATCGATGATTACAGCGTTGACGGTAACGACAAAATGCTAATGAAAGTTTCATATTATATCGATTTTTGCAAAGTCGAGGTCCTATCCTCGACCCAATGCATCTAGAATTAATCATTGAATTTGGCTACAACTTTCAGAATCGATTGAATATGTAACAAAATTTAAATTAAGAAACAATGAGCGCCTTTTAAAAACATTATGGCGATAGTTAAGGATAATAACTCCCTTAGAAACTTTGTAATGATAGATCAGTAAAAAAGGCTGCTTAAGATAGAAGAAGTAACAAGATCTGTTGAACAAAAGTCATGTGCTTTCATTTCTTTTGATTAATGACATTACGACTTTCAAAACCTACAATAATTCCCGGACTAACTTTAGGAGGACCTCGGCAATTCTATCATTCGAAAGAGAATGTAAACACCTTAAAGGATTCAACTTTTGTTAGAATCGGCCAAATACTTATGATGTTATTGCCAAAGAAAAATTATTCCTGGGCTAACCTTGGGAGGACTTTGGCAATTATATTATTTAAATCGGCCGAATGTTATGATGTTTTCACCAGATAATTCTATAGCTACCCTTGGGAGGACTTTTGCAATTTTATTATTCGAAAGACAATGTAAAACAACATAAGGGTTTAAACTTTCGTTCGAATGGGCCGAACAGTTATGTTGTTATTACCAAAACAAAAAAAGAAAAACGGGGACCGACCGACATAGTGAGATATAGAGTCGCCCGGCACTAAAACTTTGAGGAAGATATTTAGCCGAAGATCTTCCTACAATTATTAGAGCTGGGATTACACGACATCATTCAGATGTCAGCTGTATCCTGCTAACTCATCTTGCACCTGACATCATCTTCTTGAGTGCTAACAACGAGCGAAATTTTAAGACGAGACATTTTACCTTTTGATTCCGAGACAATGACGCATGATGACATCTAGTGCTCTGACACGATGGATTTAATTCTATTAATTTCTATTAGGTTAAGAATGGTTAGGTGTAGTTTGATTTGGTTTCTTTTCCAAGGTTATAATGATACTAATTTACAAATTTAATATCGGTTAACTCTGGTGTGGTTTGATTTTTCCATGGTGATAATGGTATAATGCTAGTAATTCATTTAATTTAATTATGGTTATCCTTGGTTTGGTGTCTTTTACAAAGTTACAGTTCTATTAATTGAATTAATTCAATATTGGTCATGTATAGTTGGGTTTGGTTTCTTTTTCAATATTTTAATGCTACTAATTTACTCAATATAAGATTGGTTAGGTCTGGCTTGGTTTTCTATCTTTTCCCAGGTCATGAGGATACTAATTTACTTCTTAATTTATGATCGGTTAGGTCTGATTTAATTTGGTATCTTTTAAACGGTTGTAATATTACACCTTAACTTAATTTAAAAAGATGAAGTTTTGTTTTGTTTGGGTGTTCCATGGTTATAATACTACAAATTAAGTTAATTTAATTTAGTTAGGCTTGTTCTGGTTATTTTCCAAACTTACCCTGCCATTAATTTACTAAATTTAAAAGTATTCAGGGATAGTTTCGTTTGGTTTCTTTCTTAATGTTTTAAAGTTACTAACTCACTTAATTTACGATCCGTTAGGTCCTGCTTGGTTTAATATCTTTTCCAAAGTCCTAATGCTACTAATTCACTTAATTTATGATCAGGTAGGTCTGATTTAGTTTAGGTATCTTTTAAACAGTGGTAATATTGCAAATTCACTTAATTTAAAAGTGTTCAGGGATAGTTTCGTTTGGTTTCTTTCTCAATGTTTTAATGCTACTAACTCACTTAATTTACGATCGGTTATGTCCTGCTTGGTTTAGTATCTTTTCCAAAGTCATAATGCTACTAATTCACTTAATTTAAGATGGGTTAGGTCTCATTTGGTGTCGTCTCTTTTCCAAGGTTATAATGCTACTAATTCACCTAGTTTAATTTTGGTTATGAATGGTTTAATTTCTTTTTTCCAAAACAACTCTGCTACTAATTCACTTAACTTAATTTTACTTATGATTGGTTCAATTTATTTTTTCAAATTTATTCTTCTACTAATTTACTTAATTTAATTTTGGTACATTGATATTATTTTTTTTGGCAGTCACTCTATAACTAATTGACTTAATTTAATTTTGGTTATGATTGGTTTAATTTCTTTTTCCAAATTCACTTAATCTCATTATGGTAAAGATTTTTTAATTTATTTTTACAAAGCCACTCTGGCTCTAATTCACTTATTTTCAAAATTGGGCATGTCTATTTCGATTTGGGTTCTTTTCCAAGGTCTGAATTGTCGATGCAAACAGGAAAATCATATGTGGTACTTCCTCCCT
Source organism: Ceratothoa steindachneri (assembly GCA_963969495.1). NCBI lineage: Eukaryota > Metazoa > Arthropoda > Malacostraca > Isopoda > Cymothoidae > Ceratothoa > Ceratothoa steindachneri. The sequence continues at coordinate 14,229,622 of OZ018321.1, forward strand.
TTGAAATGAAATTCATTAACATAATAGTAGAGTTAATTGAGGTAAATAAGTGTCCTGGGAATCGAAAGAACAGGCAATTCTCCTGATTAGGTTTTGTTAATGAAAGAACTGAACTGACCTACTAAATCTGAATATTCCTTGAATCCTTCTCCTAGGAAACACTGATAATAAGTCTTTTCGTTGGGTAGGGCATTTGCGGATATTAGTGTATGTATGCATGCATTTGTGTGTTGTGTGTGAGAATTGACATTAAACTTCGGCAAACTATTTTTTAGTGATAAAAACGAGGAACGGCCATCAATTTGCATTGGTCCGAGAAGTTGCTGCGACCTGTCTTTTTTATGGTTGTGGCAGAGAAACGAAGACGAAAAATAAAAAAATGGGGAAAAGCGAAGATTGGGCTATTAAAGACGAGCTTTTGAGTAGAAGGAGCAGAAAAAAGAGGCACTCAACTGTTTATTTCTTTTAAAGTGTCTAGGCGTCACTAACATCTGAGCATGTTCAGCAATATATTCGAGTTAGACACCGAAATTAGGAACTGTTATGTCCGACGTGGTGAAAGATAATTTGCGCTGGTTTGACAGCCAAAGCCGCAAAAGAAATATTGTGTTCTAATAATACATCCAACGCATATACTCATTTCCCATGTGTTGCTCCTAAAAGATGGTGGCCCACTTGGCCCTAATCATCCTATCTAGTGTGTTAAAGAATACAGGAAAGAAAAGGAAAACAAAGAAAATGGAAAAAAGAAGTTTTATATAACATTTTAAGAAATTCTTACTATTTCCATTACGCAACCACATTAACATAGACGTTATAGTTCTGTATCAAAGAAATTAGATGGGTAAAGAGCCGCAGGGAGTCTTATAATTTGTTGTTTTCTGTACAAGTTGAAAGGCCAATCAGTACAAAGGCTTCTTGAAATTTCTCTTTTTTAGAGAAATGGATGGTAGTTCAGTGGTATGGGTTGCGCTTGTAAAGGTGGTTGAGGAACTCCAGGAGACTTTTCTAGCATTGACATGGACGTTATAGCTCATAATATATATATATATATATATATATATATATATATATATATATATATATATATATATATATATATATATATATATATATATATATATATATATATATATATATATATATATATATATATATATATATATATATATATATATATATATATATATATATATATATATATATATATATATATATATATATATATATATATATATATATATATATATATATATGAATTGAAAATATCACATTGGCGTGATGTACGAGGGGCGGTCAATAAGTTTTGCAATTCGGATATAAGGTAACGAGATATGAGGAAAAGTCTTTTATTATTTTTCAATATAACTACCTTCGACTTCAATGCACTTGCGCCACTTGTCCCTGAGGCTTCAAATTTCCGATAACCAGAAATCTTCCGACTGCTGTTCAATCCACTCCTGGACGGCGAGCTGGACATCTTCATCGTCCCCAAACCAGCGTCCACGCAGTGCAGCGTTGAGCTGGCGGAATAAAAAGTAGTCGCTAGTGGCCAAGTCTGGACTGTAGGGGGGATGGTTGAGCTCCTCGAATCCGCACTCGCGCAGGGCAGCTTGTGCAACTCTGGCCTTGTGGACTTTGACGACGTTGAAATCGATCATGGGGCGTGAGGTTTCTAGCGACTCAACGGGCAGAGACCTTGGTCATGGCTAAATTGTCGTGGATGATGATAATAACACTTCCATCTGATATGCCAAGTTCTCGCTCGATTTTTTCGACCTTCACCTGTCGATTTTCGAGGATCAACCTCTCCACACGGGCCACATTGTCCTCGTTGGCAACGTCTGACGGGCGTCCTGGATGGGGGTCATCTTCAAGGGACTCACGATCATGGCGGAACTCCCTATTCCAGCGAGCAATGGTTGCATAGGAAGGGGAAGGGTCGGTGTACACTGAAACCATGCGTTTATGGATCTCTTTTGCATTTTTGCCTTCCTTGGTCAAAATTTTGATTACTGCGCGGTGCTCAACCTTCTCCATTGTTGAAAAATTTGTGACTGACGATTTGCGATCAGTTACTACTTCTCAAATAGACGAGACAGGAGCGTGCGGCTGCAGGTCCTGACTTATCATAACTTTTCCTAACGCCCCCCACAAACAGCCATCCCCCTTTGCTCTGTTTTGCCCTACCGATTCGCAAAACCTATTGACCGCACCTCGTATATCAGTGAAACATAATGGTAAATATCTAGCGGACTACTTTTGGAAGGATGCCATTTTCAACTAATAATGAAGAAACTAGGCAAGGAACACAATATATATAAGGTAAGACACATCCTAAACAAAATGAAACCGCAGGAAACAATCTGGGAAAAAAACCCGAGTGTATCTGGCGCAAACCACAAGCTAAACGAAATGAAATGAACGCGAAACATCTGGAAAGTTGCTGATCTCCAAGACCCATTGCTTCCGGGGGTTTATAAATAAGATTGGCGACTTGATTCGAAATATATTTATTAAATTTGTATTTCCCTTCAGATAAATTGAAATGGTCAACTTTGTTAATGATGATGGATTCCGCAATTCTCCTCTCAATATAATTGTGTAATTTATAAATGATTTTTGCTTTGCGTAAAGAGACTGCAAGAGTTCGTACACCTTCTGATATCAGCTAAATGTCCTTTTATCTTCTTATTAAAGTGGCTTGACTCTCCGATGTATGTTAATTTGCAATTATAGCATGGTATGCTGTATACTTTAGCATCGAGATTGATTGAACGCAGTCTATTCAAGGACTTTCAAAAGGTATTAGAATATTTAAATGTAATATTTATGTTATTTCCGTTTGAATATGATTTTAGGGGGGCTAGGGCTAGAGCATATGCGAAACTGATATATTTTTTAAAATCGTCCCTACTCGGTGAGGAGATGGCCTAGAAGTTTTTTTTGTGGTTACGAATAGCATCTATTTATGAGGTGAATTGGGTATTTTAGTTCAATGTAATTGCAGATAAGGTGGTTAATTTCACTCTGAAGAAAGATTGGATTGCACGTTCCATAGGCTCGGATCAAGAGGGAAGAAATAACAGATATCTTAACGGATTTGTCATGTAATGAGAAAAGATGTATGTAAGCATTTGAATTTGTAAGCTTTCGATAGATTAAGCATGAAATATGATTATTTAAACGTGGATATTTATGTCTAGAAACGGTAGAAAATTGTTCTGTTCCCATTATACTTTGAGTGTAACGAATTCAGGTTGTTGAAAACTCCATTTTAATTGCTATTTTCTATGCGCCATGCGGACAGGATGTTGACGACAGGATTTAGATGCACTAAGGGCGCTCTGTGAGTCGCTATAAATCAAAATCCTGTCTCCGAACCGGGCACGTTGCGTTATCTCCTGTACGAGCGGTGTATTGCAACCAGCTCAGCCGTGAATTCAGACGCAGAGCCCTGCTGACTTCAAACAATGGCGATATAGCGTGGAAACCTCCCCCTCCCCCTCTTGGAACTTGGAGCGTGACAAGAATTGTGCTCTGAAAAGGCCAAACGCATTACTCCCAGCACTGTAGAAACTTTGAGAGCAGAGGCGTGGCGACACATATTCAAAGGTGGTGCCCTCCAGGGTGGCCTCCTGGACAGAACTAGGGGCGCTAACTGCCCGGGAGCTATACTGAGCTCTAATAGGAGTTTTTTATCCTAAAATCGAAAGGGCTTAGGGTATGACTGGCGTCTCTCGGCGGCATAGTCACCGTCGAGATCAGCTGATGATGCAACGAGAGCTGTTGGCTACTGAGGGAGGGGACTGGCTCGCGCGTGCAGGCGAATAATGCACTGCGCACACGGCACAGAGCGAGTGACATTGCCCAGGCATCGAAAAGTAGGCTGTCAAGAAGGAACATGTGGAAGGCACCGGGCGCCAAGCGAAGGCCAGTGTGGTGGATTGAGTCTACCTTCTGCAATGCACGTTGCCTGTGGATGCATAAAACTCGCATCCGGAGTAGAACTTCGACCAAAAAAAGGATATTAAAAAGGTAAGGCAGGAGCCATATGATCACCCAGGGCACTGAATGTCACAAAGCGAAGAATATCCATGGCGCAGCTACAATAGACCCTAAGGTTGACATTATGAGCCTCCCAGGTGAGGCGTCGGTCAAATAGAAGTCCAAGGAAACGGTACGAGGCAACCACTTCCAGGCAAACCCCATTTAGAGAAAAATCTGGGTAGTCAAATCTAATATTTACCAATTTCTCTATTAATTTGCAGACACAGGAGGTTAAAAATATTGGGCGGAAACAGACCATCGTAGAGTGATCTCTCCTCGGTTTAAGAAAATCAAGCACATTAGCGATTCGCCAGGACTCTGGGAGGATACCTTCTTCCCAGATCCTGTTGAACAAATCTAACTGAAAGGCCATACCTCGCTCACCCTGGTGTCTAAGCATTGCGTACGCGACATCGTGCGGACCAGGGGCGGTGTTGGCGCACGAAGCGAGAGCAAAATGCAACTATCTGAAAGTAATCCTGTCGTTGAAGGGTTCTCCGCCTCTGGAAGTAAAGTCCGGTTGGCGGCCTTCCGCGACATGATGACACGCATTGATTGCTGGCGGAGCCACATCCTGGCTAGAGAATGCGGAGAAATGGGTCGCGAAGGATTCTACCCCGGATACCACGGTGTCTGAAATTGCGGTTCTATTCTCCTGGAGAACGGGAGGGGAGTCCTACGAGAAATTGCCCCCAATCCTTTTGACTCGCTTCCACACCTCTGCTAGAGGTTTCATCCCGTTAAGTAAAGACACGTATGCCCGCCAAGAAGAGCGGTGGGCGTGCTTCAAAATATACTGGAACCTAGCCCTAGCTAGACGAAGTTCACCGACAATTAAATCGTTCGGGCGGCGTTTATAGCGCATGTAGGCATAACGCTTCTGCTTGAAGGCCGCCTCACACTCGGCTAACCACCACGGGAGTGATCGAAGAGAAAAACGGCTAGACATTTTAGGAATAGTAGTTAGGCCTGCGGCGATGAGTTTGCCGGAGAAGAACTCAACGGCTTCATCTACCGACCTAAACTCCTCGACTGAGATAAAGAATTCAGTCATTTCCTGAAATGCAGACCACCGTGCCCACACCAAGCACGATTGGAGTGGGCTCTCTGGCAGCAGCATAACAGAAAAGGATATTTGAATTGGAAAGTGATCACTAAAATGGATGTCATCGACTAACACCGAACGAAAATCAGGTTGTGCATCCGGAGAGCACAAAGATAGAACGAGGGAGAAAAATGAAGCGGTTCTCGGGCAGTGATGCTTAAACTCATCCACATTTAGGACCCTTATCTCCCGCTCGTCAATCATGTTGGTAAAGACTTGATCCCTGGGATTAATTGAGTAGTCTCCCCAGAGTGGGTGTTTACCGTTTAGATCTCCAAGCAAGATAAAGGGCCTCGGCAACCATGCCACGACGCAGTGGAATTCCCTCGCTTCGAAGTTGCTGAGGGGTTGAATGTTCGCGGAAATAACAGTATACCTCCTATCCAAGTGAGGCTGCACAGATACTGCCTGAAAGGGGGTATCTAAAGCAAAAGAAAGAACGGAGACAACATGCCCGGTGTAAATCGCACATCCTCCTGCCCGACTCCGCTCCCGTGGTGTTGGGGGTCACAAAACACTTATACCCTAGAGGGTGGGAAGAGGGCACGCGCCCAGCATGGTCTCCTGCAAAAAGATAGCTAACGGGAAAGGGGAAGAGGCCGCAGCAATTCCATTGAAGAAATGCCTTCCAAGCCTAGCACGGAGGAGATGTAGGGGCCCTCTTCGAAGAGAAGACCCTAACGGGAATGGCCATACGCTTCCTGGAGGAAGAAATCCGGGCGCTATTATCGGACAAGGCGCTGAAAGTGCTGTCGCCTTCAAGGACTCATCGGGAGAGGTTAGGCTCACCATGCGAGACTTTTCCTCCCTCTGCCTCGAAACCATTGGCAAGCGGGGCTGCTTCGGGGGCGGGGAGCGCTATTTTGAAGTATCCACCGTCTCCGAGCAACCCAGCCTACTAATGGGTGTCGGTATAGGAGCCAAAGCTCATTTTGTGCAGTTCCTCTTCCGGTGGGGGCAGCTTTAGGAATCCCGGAAGATGGCCTCACGGCCCACTTCAGGGGTGTTACCTCCTGTGAATCTAACGACTTGGTGGAGGCGCGCGGCCGTTTTGTCTTACTGGAAATGGTCACGCTGCGGAAAGGAAGGGGGAGCCCTGGATTTAGCTGGGGCTGAGTGTAAACCTTTTGTGCGGCTAGCTTTACCAGGGGAGCGCCTGGAGTGGGTAGAGCGCTCAGAAGGGTTACAAATGGGCGGGGAAACGACCCTACTCATAGGTGTGGACGGGCTAAGAGCAGAGTGTGTCTCTCTTATCGTTTCAGGAATAGGACGCCCTGGCAGAGCCGGGTGCGCTAGGACCAAGTCCTTAGCCTCGCGAAATGAGAGACGATCCTGGCTCTGAACGGCCAGGATTTCCTTTTCAAGAAGATATGCACCATATTGCTTCTATTAAGCGGGATGCGGCTCTTGCAATTGAGACACTTGGGCATACACGATTTCGATTTATTGTGTTCGGCATTGGAGCAACTTACACAGACTTTGGGTAATCCCAACTTTGCACGTCTACATGAGCGATTTGAATAGCCAAAGAGATGGCAGTGGTAACGCCTTCGCGGTAGAGGCAAGAATTCCTTCCCGCAGTAAGGATTCCAACTGACACGCATAGACTCAGGGATCTTGTCATAGTGGAACGTGATGAAAAGTGTAGGGGTGGGTCTCAAGGTCCCTCCCTGTATTCTTATTATATGCTCGAAATAGACCACCCCATGGTTAGCCAGCTCTAATGTGATTTCAGGTATAGATCGTTTGACGAGTTCCCTTGTATCAACTACACATTTCACAAAGTGCATGGTAGAGTGCGGCGTTACATTTACCAGTGTGCCATCAAGTGTCCAAAGAGCACTAATCATGGCAACTTCGGAGCGATCCAACGCATTCGCCAGAAGGCCCTCGTCCGAGAAACAGACCACCTTCGGCCCTCTACGAATCAGACTAGCTAGTGCTCTTCTCTCATGGATCATGTTGCCCTTGGCCAACATGCTGGCATCAGTGGAGCGAATAACAAGAAAGTGTTTGAAACCAGCATGCTCGAAAACACCAAGTAACCTCTGAATGAGGGGCCCCGACATAATCGAGGCTAATCTCTGCGCACCTTTTGTATTTGTCAGGAGTTCTCCCCCTCCCACCCACACGTGGCAGTACCGGGACGCGTCATGCTGTTCTTGGCTTGGTCGCATACCAAAACTGAAGCGGTCCCGTTCATCCCCATGGTTCCCGCAGGGGGAGAGGAGCCCCGAGTCTTTTTTCTGATTCTTTTCTTTTTAGGAGAGGAAGAATAAACCCGCTTTTCTCCTCCGCCAGCAGGAGCCCCTAGGCCAGATGGACTGGCCTCCGTCTGTTTCTTCTCCGAAATGGAGAATGTCTTGGCCCCCACAGGGGCAAAGGCCGGGGGAGGTAGATCCCTCCTCTCCTTGTGAGACCTAGGGGGCCCGATCCGTCTGAGGAGGAGCTTGCACCGGGGGCGGACTCGGATTCTGTGCTTGGCACCGAGCCCGGGTTCGACCCCATGGAAGATCCTATTGTCTGGGACTAGGTTATCTCAGGGAACATGTTAGTCTCAGTAGCGGGGCCTGCATGTGGCCATCCCCCATTTAAGAAATCACGGATCCCATTCGAGGAACATTTCGTCTCGTCTTCGGTGGGCGAACCGGCAATAGTCACCTCCGCGACTGGTGCCGGGCACGGCCCGACATACGTTGCCATCCTTTGCTCCCCTAAGGGGGTTGGCCCTATCAAGTCGCTCCCACCGGGAGTGGTAAATTTTGGTCCGCCTACGTGCCTTCTTGGCAGTCCCATGAGAAAGTAAAGGAGTGACTGTCGCTAGTAAGAGGGAGTCCCCCAAGTGCTTTTTCAATTCTCATCATTGGGCATGGCGACCCTTTTAATAGCATGACACACATACGCTTGTCACCCGACACTGCAAAAGGTGAACACTGGGACGGCAAAACGAGTTGCAACCATTTGTGGCCACTCTTTTTACCTAGTGACCTGGTAGCCTATCGGCCTGTTGGCACCACCTTAGGCGAGGCGAAAATTGATAGACAGTGAAAGGAGAAAGAAAGGGCATGCGGGGAAGATGTGGTTGGGGATGAAACAGGTTGTTAATAACTCACCAGCCTAGACTGGATCCCGGATAGTTTGGTGAGAGGAAGCTGATCGAGATCTAGTCTGTGAAATTAGAGTCCCACCAGAGGAAGTTGTGGGAGAGGTTGTATGGATAGTGAGGAAGCAGGGCAAAAAAGACAGGGTGTCAGAAAGAAGGAGAAGCGGTTAAGCTGTGGCCGGACGGGAGGCTGAGTTCCATCAGCAAAGCGGCCAGGAAAGCAAATCGCCATGCTCCTTACGAAGTTGCTATGAACCGATGCGAGGTAATAAATGTAAGTATTGTGTTACTTAGTGTATTCTACATGACTGAAGCGGCTGGAGGGTGGGTCGGTCTGAAAGGGCGCCTATACTCATGGAACCACGTATACCTGCAATGCTGTCACGTTATGTGTAGATAGATATGGGTTCGTGATAGTCTCTAGCCGCTTGGTACCTAGGTGCCCGTTGATCATTATGCCTGTTAATGTGCGCGTACAGTGGGCCTCTTTAACGTTTACAAAATGTCTGGTCAATCATGTAGTGCAGGTGTTTAGCAGTACGATTTTTAAGGGGTATTATATCCATCTAAACTTGATGGAATTTTTAGAACAATTTTAATGTTCGATTCCAAATTGTAGCCTGGGGGTCCAGGCTTTGCCTTTCTTCGTTGATTACGATGGCTTCTAAGATGTTTAGTCTAGATTGGTTTTTCTCTTTTCTTTTTATCCTGGTATTCTCAACCAATATATATCCCTTGTTTGTCTGGTCTTACGAATGCTCCACAAATGGTTTTGAGGCGCTCCGTTAAGCAGATGCTTTTTTAAACTCCTTGAAAGAGTGATGGTTGTCAGATCAACATACTGAGAGGTATTATGAAGCTTGTAGTCTTCATCTGGGCAGTTAAACTCGTAAGCTTTGTTGGTAAACTTCAATTTCGAGGAGTCTTGGCAGATGTTACTTTTCTTTCGGAGATTGTTGACTTTTTCTTGTTTTATAATATATAATAAGTTTAATTTTGTTCGTTTCACTTTTGACTTTGATGTTACGATTAACAAACTCCTTTTTTCCATCTACGCTGTAGGCCGATAATATTTGGTTTCTATAAAACAGTTTGATGTTATTTATTAATTTCTGGTTGTTGTCCGTTTTATCTGCGACTTGGAATTGCATTTTAAAAATTATTAAAGTTGTTGTTCTATCATGCTGTTTGGGAAACCGTTGCTTATGAGGGATTGTTTGATGCGCGAGATCTCCTGATGGAATAGTTCCCACGTGAAACAGCATTTGTATGCTCGGGGCATGTATGAGCTGCTTACACTCTTTCTGTATCTTTCGGGACATTCAGCATCTGCGTTGAGGCATCTCCCAATCTCTACGTTTTTTGTACACTTTTGTGATGTATTTTCCAATAATATTTTGTACTTCACCGTCCAGTAAATGGAGTTTATTGTCCCTGCTCCATTTATAAGTAAATTTTAAGACGGATTTCTCCTCAAATTTCTTCTTGATATTTCTTAGATGTTCTTCCTTTTGGACGGTGATCTAGATGTCATCTATGCATCGGAAGTATGCATGTGGCTTATTTTTGATGTTGTCTAATAAATTCTATTCGAGTTAACCTATGTAGTAATTGGCAAAGGTCAGACCCAGGGGCGACCTCATAGCCACTCCATCGACTTGTATGTATCGATATCCGTCCGGGGTCCTCAACGGGGCTTCTGATATGCATGATCTCAGAATGTTTTTTAAGTTGTTTGGGTCAAGATTTGGTTTAGGTGTAGTAGAATGGTGATATACATTTTGTATAATGATATTTATGGTCTGGGAGATATGCACATTCGTAAGCAGGCTTTCCACATCAATTTGGTCAATGAGACAAGAACATTTTTCTGCCAATAGAACAACATTGCCTCGATAACATCCAATTTTTAATTGATGCAAAGCTAAGTAGCTGCTTTTATCAAACAACATAAATTAGTTTTAATTTAAAAAATGTTTCTAGGACATTATTGTATGTTACATCACGTCTGGAAGATATCTTTATTTTTAGATTTATGAAATGTTTGTGACCATTAATAAGAAGCTGACAAAAGATCTCTGTCTCTACATCGCCAGGAATTATCTAGAAATCAAAAGCTTGATGCAAGTACAAAACTATTTACAATAGGAATTTCATTCGAGAGCCCCTTCAACTAAACGTACTACCTAGACTCTTATTTTATGTTTATTTTTTCATTTTTAATTATTCCTTTCATTTTCCCTCCCTTTCGCTTGCTCCCTCTTTCTCGCTAACGCCTTTTTCATGCCTCACTATTCTATAATATTTTATATAGGATTCCTTTTTTTCAGCTTTGATTTCCTCTTTTCCCACCCTCTGGAAATCTTGCCAGTTTGTTTACTCCTTTACCCAGACAATGTCTTTGTTTGTATAGTCATGTATATATTTTCATTTGGATTTTGCCTATGCCGATTTCATTTATATTTAAGTACAAGGTGGATTATGATCAACAATAAAGCATCACAAATGATTGTCATGGGAGTCCTATGAAGTTTTGAAATCGGCACGTGCATGATTATGCACATGCAATTAATCTACTAAAAGATTTTGTCATGTAAATGATAATATATAAAATTTTGCCATGTAAATATTAATATATAACATTTTATCATGTAAATGATATTATATGACATTTTGTCATGTAAATAATAATATGTAACATTTTGCCATGTAAATAATAATATATAGTGTATTCTTGTATGGGCTAGATAGGCAAAAAATGAATTAGAGACGCTTTCACAAACATACACACTCACACGCATACACACTTACACGCATACACATGTTCACACGCACACACGACAAAGATATTCTTCTCGCGCTATCTTTGCTAACTATTCGGCCGCGAAAAAATTCTGGGAGACACCGAAACAGCTGTGTAGATATACCTATTAAAACACACCAAGCTGAGAAACAGGAAAGACGCTGACTTTTGTTAACTCTCACAGTGCCGTGAAACAAGAAATCTTATTTCCTAAAATTATCTCTGTCCTCACGATGAAATTCTCTAGCAGAGGCCTGAATCAAAACTCCCTGCTCACCTTCTCTCTATTCCCCTGTACACACGAATAAACCTCGATTCGAGTATGCTCCGCCCAGGCTGCATGATTGGCTAGAAGTGGGCCACGCTTACACTTTTCGAGACAATAAATACCACCTGAAGTAGTCCCACATAGAGAGAAAGAGAGTAAGAACAGGAAGATCAGTAAGAAGAGTAAGACAGCAAAAAGTTACTTCATCCAGCTCAAGAAAGAGGAAGCGTTGTCAGCTCCTGAAGAAGCAAACCTCTCACCAGTTATGGGGTGCTCCTCTCATAAGGCGGTAGATAGATCCATAACCGTCAAAGGATGGGGAAGAAAAAGATGGATTCACCAAGAGAGAAAAAAGCTGCTCCCTTTATTATCGAAAAGAAGAAAACCTGGAGAAATCACCTATAACTAGTAACCATCAGTACTGGCCATAAGACTTTGCCAGTTTCCGGTGTGGCCTGCCTCAATTGAGGCATTTCTTCTCTGTTTGTTGGGCAAAGTTACTCGCTAAGCAAATTCAGAGCAGCTTCGAGGTGCAGTTTCTTGGCGTGTGCTCCTCCATCTTATAGCACTTGAAGCACATTTGTCCGTTGATGTGCCTCTCTCTTTCCATATTTTCTGGTGAAATCCTCATGATAAACAAAAGCAAGATGATCTGGCAGATTTTGGTTACCATTTCTGTCTTAATGAACACTATTTTGAAAATAGTGTGCTTACCAAATTTTATTACATTATTTCCCCCTTTTCTGAGTGATTTATTTTGATTTTTGTTTCATAATTTGGCCATATTTGAGGTGGATTCCATGGTTAAGTCCGATTGTCTTTAGTGTCTCTACTCCCTCTGCTGAAACTACTCTTTCTTCCTCTCGGTCTGCGTGGCAGATTGTGATGTATCCATTTGATATGTCCAGGATTTGGAACAAAGCCAATTTGAGTGTCCACATTGCATTTTGATGGACCTTCCCCTTTTAAGTTTGTTCCTTTTCTCGAGAATACTTAAGAAGTACTTACATAGAGGCATTCGAGTCGGCCCGATTTCATGTTGGCGAGAGGCGTTCCCAAGATTGATATATCCTTACCGATAGTCCCAGGTGCTTAGTGTTTTTTGAAGCTCTATTTTCACTCTATTTTTGTTGTTCGCCCTTCCAGTCATCTTAAGAGAAAGTGTGTTAGAAAAGTTCTTTTATCTCTTTCCCACCAACTATTGGTCCATAATTAATTCTATAATATGGAAGCATTCCTTTACCACACTATGTAATTAGGCCTACAACTATAAGGCACCCCCACTACATTTTGTGTTCGTGGTCCTTATGACCCCCTTTACTTCACGCCCCCTACAGGGGCTTCCTTCTGGGGTTCACTACGGTCTACTTTAAATTTGTTTTAATTTCTGTGTTGGTTAAGCTATGCTGCTTATAGGGTTTGAAAAAGGTCGAGATGATTTAGATATAAAAAAGGGTAAATTAAGCATATGTAGATCCTCTTCTACGGTTTCTAACCCGCTACTGTTTAGAAGGAGCAATCTCAAACCAGTTCAGTGGATGTGTATCTTTCTCCTTCCTTTTAATATTCTTTCTTCAGTTCCGATGAAAATTGAACATTTCTTGATCGCTCGTGTGCTTGAATTTGCATCCTTTAACGGGCGCTCAGCTCTTTGTTCGTAGTGCGATTTTAGTTGACTAAGTTAGACCGTCAGAAACTTTTATTGTTCTTTATAAATATATAGAAAGATGAGAAAAAAGTGAGGGACCCTTTCCTCGTTTCCGTGGATAAGGAGACAGGGAAGAGAGAAATAGTGATGAGACCTAAATGCAGGAGGAGGTAGAAAGACTGCCCTAGATCAGGCCATCTAAGTATGTACATAATACCCTATATATATATATATATATATATATATATATATATATATATATATATATATATATATATATATATATATATATATATATATATTAAAGAAATTGTTGGTAAAACAACAAAATAATAGTAATAATAATATTAAAAAAGTAAAATGAACGAGAATCACTTAATTTGGTTCGAATATTTTATTATATTGATCTTTAATATTACACTTATCAATTTTGTTCGTTAGCGTCAGTTATTAATTGATTCAAACTTTAGTCCACGAGTGGATTGGCTGCAAGTTTACCTATAGATTTGCGGTGTGTTCACTGAACTTGTGGGTGGGAGGCATATACGACTTGTTTCTGTCACAGTCCTGTAGTCTGAACAAGTCGTCTACAGTATCTGGTGGAAGAGTTGCCTCCAAGATTTTCCAGAGAGCGTTGCTTCGTGAATGCAAGAAAACATTTACTTTTTCGTCTCTGTTCTTGTGTGAAACTCCCTTGATGTAATATTGTTGTCCCATTACACGTTATAGATGAAGCTTAGGTCTCGATTTTCCACCATTTACATTTGAATCACCATGCTTCTTGAAGAGGCGGCGAGTGGAACTGCTGGGTACAGTAGTATAATTATTACTAGGGCAGTATACAATTTCTTTTTAATTGTACATTGAGTTACTAAATTGATGAAGTTTGTCTAGTTTTAGTTTTGCAACTTGTGCTTCTGAGTTAATATGGCTTCCTGTGCCATGCTTGGAGATCGTTTAGCCTAGGACGGTCGTGCTCGAAGAATAATTAATACTCAAATTTTCTATTCGGATGGGTTTTTCTTCCGTCTGACAATTGTGACTGCGTTGAATTTAGTGTGATTTGTCTAGATTTTCTACTTCTCTTAGTACTGTGAGATTTTTTAGGCCTGGGATGCAGTTGTCTCGACATCACTCATCAAGATCTAGTTTGGCGAGTCATAAGCTGGATGGTTTCGTCCGTGTACTCTACTTTAAGGTTCAGAGGAGCAGTGGTTTCAGAATGTACCTGGTATAGACCATTAAGAGGGTGGGACTCAGACACACTCAGTTATGACTCAGGAGAGCAAGTCAAATGGCTATACGACGTTGTCCGCGAATGCTATCACGACTTTCCTACTGGCGAGGTAGCTGTAGAGGATACTTCTGAAATGGGGTGAAAATCCAAATCTTGAGATCTTGTACTTTTGTCCGGCGATCCATGCATACCTTTTCCTGGCAGACCACATCAACCATGCAGCAAGAGGCAAACCCCTTGCCCGCACGCTGGTATGATAAGGTGATAACAGTCTCCTTGCTCATTTTCTTGTGGAATTTATGTTGTTTGGCGTTCTGCAGTGAGTATAAGGTCAGATTGGAGATCAACCTGTTATTTAGGATTGTTTCGAATCCTTTCCCAATTTTCTCAAAAAGGGAGATCGGCCTGTAGTTTATCACTTCATCTTTGACTTCCATGTTTGGGAATAAATATCATATTAAATGTCTTTAGGCCATCTGGGAAATATCTTGCAACTAATTATGCATTAAAAAGACTAAAAAGTCTGATTTTTGTGTTTACTGAGGCTTATTTCAAGTGCTTCGTTGTTATTAGGCTTAGGCCAGGAGTTTTTTCCTAAAAAAATAGATTGTAGTATTTTGCCTTTCTTGGGTGATTGCCACGTCTTACGGAGCGCACTGCTGTAACCTATTGAGGTGTGTGGTTCTGTGCGGGATGAACCTTTAGTCGTTCATCTCCAAATGCTCTAGAACCCTGTCCTTGAATCCCTGATCAAAGCTTTACTCCTCTTCCTCTGAGATGCAAAAATTGTCACTCCAGACTTCTCTCAAAAGCACGGCTTTTTCTTGAGGAGTTCTAGCGCACTTGTCAAGATGCACTATTGGAAAGTTAGCCTTCGATGATGGTCGCTCTCTCAGGATGCTGATGACGTTCCAGGAGTTTTTCGATATGTCTTCAACATCTAGGTTGTGGATCCTACGGTCCCACTTTACTCTTTTCTTTGCAATGTCTTCAGTGGTGAAGGTCCTTGTTTGGGTGGTATTTTATTTACTGCGATGACCAGGTTAATTTAGCTGGCATCGAGTTAATATGACCTGGACGGCTGTTTGGTTTCGCCCTTAGGTACTAGGCTTTTCTCTTCAATTTTCACAGGGCGAGTCTTTGGGTGGGCTTGCTCTGTGAAATAGCCAGCGGCTTCCATTTCATCGTCCATGTGTGCAAACTCTTTGGGCTCTGGGGCTACTTCCTCTGTCGTTTTTGTCAACTCTGCTGCGGTGGTTAGAATGGGAGTTACGGACCGCAGGGATAGAATGTTGTCAGAGGGAGGGTTGGAGGAGACTTTAGGGGTTCCATGCCATTGGCTTCTATCATTTAGTTTAGCTCTGTATTTAAGGAGTCAGGGGCCGAATAGTTAAGAATATGCGCGTTAAAATGCACGCCAGCAGTTTCATGCGGAGCAAATCCGATATTTGTTTAACTATTTGTGGGTGAGGTTTGTGCTTGATGACTGACGGTTGCGGCATAGTTCTTGCTGTAATGGTGTATGATCGGTTTACGGAGACTCCTTCTGCAGTCTTTGAAGTTCAGGTTCTCTCTGCGCACGGCAGACACCATGATCAGGGTTATGTGTGGCCCGAGCAGATTAGACACTTATTTTCATGTGAAACGAGGCGCATCCAAGCCTGCCTTTCCTTTCCGCATTCCTATCGTAGTCTTCTTATTTTCAGGACAATTTCGAGTGAGTTATATCTCTATTTTATAGCAAACGAAGTACATGAGAAAGGGTTAGTGCTTCTCTTGCGAGATTTGCGTAGCTGTGATAACCATACTGAAGAGTCTCAGCGCAGTCATCTTTGCCTTTTCACTCAGGCAGCGGAACTTAAATATATCTGCAAATTTGGCCCATGCAGGGCTCTTCTTGATATCTGCCTGAATTTCTTCTTCCATTCTGGCTCCCTGCCTTGAGCCAATCTGCCTGCAGACCACCGGCTTTCGTGCAGTGACAGAAGGGCAGGTTTCGGCTCAAGTCCTATTTAGGTTTGTAGCTGCGATTCATTTTTGGATACCAGGTTCTCTAGGTTGGAGTGGTTATGGTAAATGACCCCGTATCCATAAGTTAGCTCGATGAGCTTTTATGCCGATGTCCAGTTGTCCGGAGATGAGCTCGAACAGCTGACATAGACAAACGTTCTTCCCTTATCTGCTGAAGCGAGACCAGAAGGTCTGGCGTCTCCTCTGGGACGGTAAGTGCACCTTCGTCACCCGAGTCCAATCAGAGCACGCGCAACAGTGTCTTCACTCTGCCCAATTCCTCACCCACGGCCAAGGGCAACATAGGAGGAATCTCAAATCAGTCACCCTCAAGTCATTTTTGACAGAGCGACGCCGATATAAACAGGAGGAATTTCCAATCAGTCTATCACTTTTCTATTATTTCCAGGATGGATTGGGGGCCTAAAACCCTACTTTTAAGCAGATCAGACAGAGGAGGTATCTCCAATCTGCATGCGCACGCTCCCTTCTGCCACTGTTGGGAGCAACCAAAAAAGGAGGAACTCCCAATCAATCGGCCGTTTCTCTTCCGTGAAAAATGGTTAGATATTAGGGCGCCGAAGTGTACCAGTAAGGACGTCGGGCTATTCCTTCTCGCGGTGTATAAGGGGACGAAATCCTTCAGCTCCGATAAGGGTTTCGTTCTCGCGGAGAAGTGAACCGTATGAGGAGGTGAAAATTCTGTTCGAGTAACGAGGGTACTAGTCTCCTAGGACCAGAGAAACTCACAAACCAATACCAAAGAGATGCACAGAGGTCACGGTTTCGGATGACTCTCCCAGTTGGACTTGCCTCTTTTAACTGGTTGGAATTTACAAAAAGAAGAGATGGAGTTTTGGCTTCTCGAGTGTTAGCATTCATCAGCTAGCCGTCAGAAACCTGAACAGAACCTCCGTCTTATATGCACTAAGCACTAAATATTACTCTATCCTAGCGTCTGAGCTCGTCGCTGATTGAGCATTTTTTGGTGAGTCTCCATATAAAAAATACTTAACAGAGGCTTCTTCAAAGATTAAGTAAAGGTCGCTTAAATAAACTTTACTTTCAATCCAAGAAAACCACAACTCAAGTTGGGAGTTACAACCATATATATCTCTCTACTTGACTTCACCGGAAAGGTATTTGATAAAATAATCAACTAACTGCTGAATGAGCACCTGAAAGCAAATGAACTACTAAAAAGTTACCGATTTGGATTCAGGAAGAGAAGAAACACAGAGATGGCCCTCACTCTCATCATTTAGAAAATCTCTAAAGCAAAAAGGAAACATCTACTGATAATATCGTCTGCATGGACGTATCAAAGGCATACAACAAGGTTAAGATAAGGAGATAACCATATTTAACCCTACACTAGGAAAAAACTACAAGGAAAAAGACTACTTTGCCACTATATGATGGAAATATATACATTCATCTAGATCGGAACCATCAAGGAGAAAATTCAAAATTGAGACTGGTCTTCCGCAGGGATGGTGTTTGAGACCATCTGAGCACTTAATGTATACCTCAGACATTCCAAAACTCCTTGCTGAAGAGTGCCTCAACATCCAGTTTGCTGATGACTTCACGTAAATCATTTTAGGCCTATACAGGAATGGCGATATGCAACCAAGATTTACGGCAGAATAAATAAGGATGATTAAAGAATATGAAAGAAAATGGAAAATCAGCGTGAACCGGAGCAAGTTTAAGATCATTCATTTGTTACCAAAAAACTCGGAGCTATCTACCCTTATCAACAAAGATACATACATATATAGTAACAAGAGCAAAGTGCTAGGATTAACGATAATTAAAACACAATACAGCAAACACGTAACGAGACGAGTCAACAGAGGAAAAGGTGGATTGAGATTACCCTACAGGCTCAATTCACTCAAGTGGAAAAAAGGAAGATATACCAAGCTATTATTCATTCATTGATGGGGTATCCAGTTATCCCGATGTACAGAATTTCTAAAATAAACATTATTATCCTGCAAGAATTAAAAACAAGGAAACATTAATTATGATAAACACAAGAAGAAGAGAAATGAGAATACAACGTAACATTCACACAAAAGCTGAAATGAAATCGATGGACAAAATAATTAAGGAAATAGCAAAGAAATAAATAGAAAATAACAAAGAAGAAATAGAAGAAATAACAGCATTGATAGCCAAAAGGTGAGATCACACGGTCTCTTCCCACTTCCCAGGAAAATGAAGTAATCAACAAATGGAAATTTTAGAAAAATTAAAAATAATGAACAGGGAAGCGTAAGTTAACAACATACTAAAATATATATAATACACGACATTTTTACCAAAATAATCTAGAGAAAAAAGATACTTGTAAGCTAACCAAGAGGTAGAAAGAAATAAAACAACGATATGAGCGCATTAAAATCAACAAATATAATACATAAAATAACGATGAAGGTTAGCGGGATACTCATGCAAGAACTAACTAAACTATAGATTTTCAAAGTATACTTTACTACAAAAAAAGAAAGAGATAAACATGATCTACATGCAATCTATCATTCATTTGAAAACCTAATACTTCTTACCATTTCTCTCTACATATTTTTTTCTATCATTCTCACCTTACAGGCTGAATACTTGATACTATGGCCAGGGACAATGTAGTAAATACTGTGGCTCGTGAACCAAGAAAAGATATAGCTTTACAGGCCACTTAAGTCACCTGTCAACTCTACTCCTATATTTCTAGCTTTACTATCTCTAATCTTTACATCTCTCACTGTCCCATGGCCTCCTCGTCGCTCCTTTCCACGGCCGGAAGGGCTCTGTGGGAAAGCGGAGAGGATGTTGGTCAGGCCAGGTTTCTCGCTCCTCTCCTCCTTCCGGGGAAGTGAGGCGGGGGTTCGGCGGAACTTTAACAGTCTCTCACCTTTTACCTTTCCTTTATTTTCATTTCGTGTCTTGGTTTCTTGTCACCCAGAGGAAACTCCAGAAGAGTAAAACGGCAGTAAAGAAGAATCTTGTACCAGTTGTAGTTTCTCTCTCTTATATATATATATATATATATATATATATATATATATATATATATATATATATATATATATATATATATATATATATATAAAGAAAGGAACTACAGGATCTGCGGGTGATTATACAACCACCACACGGCTATGCCATTTTTATTTTCTGTCTTTCAAATAAAATTTGAGACAGAAAGAAAGATGTAGAAAGAAACCTGGTGTAGCTGACTATAAATACATATAGTACAAAAGGAATAAGAATTGGACGCGAATGAGCAAATCAGCTGGTAAGAGGATGTGGTGTAAAAATTTCTTGGAAGTTCTTAGCTTAGGGAGATACTGGGTTTGATGGGGTAACGCTTTGGGCGAAATATAGTTACTGTGCCTGGTAGCTTAGCGGTAAAGCATCTGACCGGCAATCAACGGGCCCGGGTTCGAGTCCCGGCCAGGAATTCAAAATTTTTCCCCTGGCGTCAATTCTGTCTTCTCGGTAAAGGATCGCCTTAACTGTGCCGCCCTCTGCTCCCTTTGATTCTGGATTCTTTTAATGTCCCTCTCTTTTGCCTTTAAAAAGACTCCGGTTTCTTGTCTCATTTGCTCCTTCGCGTCCAATTCTTATTCCTCTTGTACTATATATATATATATATATATATATATATATATATATATATATATATATATATATATATATATATATATATAATAGATAGCTAGCTAGATAGACTAGTGAGCAATAACGTTCTTGTCAATGCGGTTAGGTAAGGGCAATGATAAGAAAAGAGAAAATTCTCCATAAGTTCCTCAACCCACTTTAGGAGCACACCCCTTACGACTGGGTAATCATTCTGTTCTCTAAAAAGAGAAATTTCAGGAAGACTTTTATTGGATTTGGATTTCAATTTAACAGAAAAAGTAAAGTGTGAGTTTTCTCGCAGCTTTTGACCACGCTAAATTTTAGATAACTGAACAATAAGGTAAGGTCAATGCTAAGAATTCTTTAATCCGCTCGAAAATTTTCCTAGGGTTCCGTTACCCTCTCTCACATGGTTTAGTACAGTTGTTGTTAGTCTGTAATAATAATAATCAAATCATATTTTTTGGAAAAAACTCCAAACAATACCTACTAAAGGATCTTTGACTAGTGCATATTTCGTTTGAATTCATTAAATAAAAACCCCTCCATAATATAACGTGCCGCACTGTGCACCTTCCCCTCCCCCTCTTAGGTCCGCCATTGGATCATACCAGGATTGGAAGCTATTGGTAAGTGTGGTGTGAATGAATAGTTGAGGATATATTTGTCTGTATTGTGAAGTAGGAACAAATCAATGATCATTATGGGTTTACATTTTTATTTTGCTGCCGGTTTGCGTTTGTGTTGACATTAAGAGTATGTATTTTAAGGGTTTTATGGAATTATATATGGGCGTCGTTTAGTGTCAAGTTTTTTCTTATGGGCTTCTTGTTTGTGAGAGTTAAGCAGTTTTAGAGGTTTAATGATATGCAGTGATGTGTTGTTACTGAGCGGCACGTTTCGCCCAAATTTTTATGTTGGGGAAAATGAACGCTCGAGCGTTGCGCCTCAATCTATAATCTCTATCAGCCCCATCGACTTCGAGAAATCAAAACTTAACTTTAGATGTGATTCAAAGATCAAAAGATTAATATTTAAATCCGCGCTCATCCATAAAATCCATAATGTTAATCATTATGGATTTCGGTCATAGTCCCTTGCCCCCAAACCTGTTTGTTTAAAAAATACTCCAAAATTAGAATTCTGCGACCCACTTGATTAGTATTGCCCATCCCATCCATTGCGTATTTTACCACAATTTTAAACTTGTTAATATTTATTTTTTAATTTATTTAACTTATCACGTAGAACAAGTCTGCTTTATACTTTTTTCTATCATAAAAAATAACGGGCGGTTTATAATATTATCCAGGTCACTTCCGAAAACCTTCCTAAGTAAAGCTCAATCAGGGGTTAACATATTTAAATCCTTTTTAAATCCAGCACACACGAATTTCTAACTCAAGACCGTGACGTAATCATTTTTAATATCTTTCCATCCTTCTTCCATATTATGAACTCCTAACTACCCTTTTCACGCATGCATATATTTCTTAATTTTGTATTTTCCTCTTTCACATTTACCAATTTTGTTTGGAATTAAAGACTACGAATTTAACGTATGTACTTTAAACTTTTAATTCAGCTCTTTATATTAATTTGACTACGTTCTAACAATCCATGAATATCCTTTGACTTATTGTTAGCCAAATAAATTAGGGAATTACCATTCTATTTAATTATAATTTATTTCATGTTTCATTCCTCTACTTTTGTAGGCAAAATCCCCTTCGTTTTCTTGTAATACAAAGGCTTCCTTCATCACATTCAATGTCATACGCCTCCTCTTCACCTATTTCTCGTCTGAAGGAAAGAGAATTTCTTTTTCGTTTCCTATTTTCCATTTTCTGAGCCATTGTCTACACTTTTGCGGTGGATTTTGATTATTGAACTTCATTAATAGAAGTGTGCGAAACAGATTGATTTTTTTTTTTACTTATCCAATCTTTTTCCGATCGAAATATTAGATTCCTAAGTTCATAGTATACTTAAAACAAGTTAGAATGTGGAAAATCTTAGAAAAGATTCTGTTCTTATAATTAAATCCTGAAGGTTTTAAATTGAACATTAGTCTAGTTTGCAGGATTAATTGTGCACGAACATTACTTATCATCGTTTATATTTTCTACTCTATATTAACTATTGATTCTAAAGGTGTTGGACAAAATAATTGGAACACGTGTTGAATTCAATGAATATTTATTTAATACGGAGTTGGTCCTCATTTTGCTTTCTGAACAGCGTTGATGCCTCTTAGAATTGATTAATAAAGCCTCCCGACTTCATTAAGAGGAATCTTGAACCTTTATCCCTGCAATACCTGCTCCAGCTGTTTCAGAGAAGACGGTGGAGGCTAACGACTCTAATTTGTCGCTCCAAGACGCACCACAAATGCTCAATAATATTAAGATCTGGAGATTGTGGGGACCACTTAATTTATTTTAGCTCACTCCTATGCTTTCCATACAAAGACTTAAACACATGAGCAGCATGTATTGGGGCATTGTCATTTTGGAAAAGGCACTCACCATCAGAGAATAATGTCTGGACCATAGAATGGACTTGATCTTCCAAAATATTTAGATATTCGTCGCTGTTGATCCTACCACGCGGGGAAATGGTTGGACCAAGAGAATTTCAAGATAAGGCTGCCTAAACCATCACTGACCCTCCTCCGCTCTTCACTGTAGGAAGAAAGCAAAGAGAAAAAAATGGACTCGTCGGAGGATATTACTTGCTTTCATTGGTCTATCGATCATCCATTGTGATCTCTACACCAGTTCAGCCTTTTCTAAATGTTTTGATGAGAAAGCAGAAGTTTCTTGATATCGGCTCTTCCATGATATCCGACTTTATTGAGCTCACGGCGAACAATTTGGGTAGAAACTGGGATAGGGAAATATTGATTTAACTCTACAGTCACTAGGGGCAGTTGTCCAGGAATTCTACATCACAATGCGTTTCAACACTCGTTGGTCTTTTTCAGCTAGCTTCGAAGTCCTGTCAGAATTAGTCTTCCTGCTGGAGGTTTTGCCCGGCTTCTTGAATTCTGTCATGGTCCTTGAGATGGTAGCTCCCGAAAAAAAAGGAGTCTAACTGTTCTGGTGACGGAAGCTCCAACAATTTGCCCTTTTTTAAAATTTGTGAGGTCACGCATCTCACCATCTATACCACGATCTGAAAAATAATCATTAAAGTTGATAAATAATGCTAAGTATCTACAACAAAAATAAAATACACAAAATGAAATTTGGATGGATATTCTTAATATAATGGCTTAATGAAATATTGGTGTTAAATTTCTACTGTTCCAATTATTTTGTCCAACCCCTTCCAACCCCTCTTTATTTAGCCTCTTTTCTCTACCGTTGATGTTTTCCAATGGGTCTCTTTTACTCTTTCTGGTTATTGTCACTCTCAAAAAGCTAGCTTAGAGGTTTAACAAAATTGCATTATTACTCTTCTCATTTTTTTCACCAATTTCCTTAATTGCTTCTTTTACTCTCATTATTAATCTTTTCATTTGTTAACCTATTTACTTCATTTCTCTATTCATCTTATTATTAATCTTCTCTTCATGTGTTCACCATATTCCTTCATTTCTCTTCTCATTTTATTATTTCTTTTCTTTTCATTAGGTCACCTCTTTCCTTCATTTCTCTATTTATTTTATTTTCATTTGTTCAACTCTTTCCCTCATTTTTATAGCCATCTTCTTTCCTTTGTCTCCTTTTTCATTCATCTCAAATCATCTTCTCATTTATTCCTCTTTATTATATTTGTTTAACTCTTTCCTTCATTTCTTGATTCATGCACTCATTATTCCTCTTCTTTGAATTTTTTCACTTCTGTTTTCATCTGATTATTCCTCTTCTTTTCATTTATTTATATTTCAACTTCATTTCTCTATTTATCTTCTCATTATTCCTCTTCTTTTGATTTTTACCTCTTTCCAACTTTTCTCCATCGATCTTCGCATTATTCATCTTCTTCTCATTAATCATCTCTTTACTTCATTTTCCTGTTTATTTTCTCATTTATTCCTCATCTTTTGTTTTATTTGTTTATCTATTTCCTTCATTGATCTATTTATTCTCTCATTTTTCTTCCTATTTTAATTTGTTCACTTCTTTCCTTCATTTCGCTTATTATATTCTCATTATTCCTCTTCTTTTTATTTCTTTCCCTCATTCTTTCTTGATCTTATCATTATTGATTTTCTCTTCATTTGTTTCTTTTTTCCTTCTTTTTTCTATTCTTGTTCTCATTTTTTTCTCTTCTTTTCAGTTTTCACCTCTTTCATTCATTTCTCTAATCTTCTTAATTTTCCTCTACTTTTCATGTGTTCACCTCTTTTCCAAATTTCTCTCTTGATCTTTTTCTTATTCATCTTCTTTTCATTTGTCACCTATTTCCTTTTTTTCTTTATTTGTATTCTAATTTATTTCTCTTCCTTGGAGGTTTTACCCGTTTCCTTCATTTATCTATTCTTCTTCTAATTTATTCCTCTGCTTTTCGTTTATTCACATATGTCCCAAATTTCTCTCTTGATCTTCTCTTTATTCATCTTCTTTTCATTTGTCACCTCTTTGCTTTTTTTTCTCTATTCATCTCCATTTCTCCCATATTTCGACTTCCCATTACCAAAGCATTCGCTTTAGTAGCTACTCCCAAAACGCAATAATAAGAATATTACAATTATTTTATTTCTTGCTTTTCATTCCAAAGTAGCCAGGAAATGATACCCAAACTTGCCATCTTATTTTTCTGTAGCAACCTGGCCAGCCTTTTGCTTGTTTGTTTCGGAACGGTGCTTTTGTAGAGTTTTATTTGCCTGATGCCCCCCTCAGTTGGGAACTATCAGCTGAATTATCCTACTGTGTCGATGTTTTTTAATACTTTCAATTTTAGCAATGGTTTGCAAGCAAGTGTTGTAAACAAATGCACATACAAGCCTTTCACACTTCCTTCTAAATCTTCTTATGCTCTCAAAACTGCGTAGGGTGCAGCTCTCTTCTCTCAAACCTGAAGACCTCCTGAACCCAGAAATGACAACTACCTTGGTAGCAGAAACGTTGATCGCAGGGCCAAAAAACCGAGAATCAAGAAATTACTTGTGACGAGCTCAAGATGTGGCCTCTGTCAACTAGAAAGCAGGAAATCTTCGCAGGGGGCGGAATGGAATTTATCGCTTGCAGAAGCAGTCAAAGCTGTGCAAACGCAACAGCGATAAGGGAATTGACGGAAATAACTATCAATCTTTCTTCAATTTTATCTTTTCAACGAAAGGGGAGTTGTTACTTCAAAGGAAGAGTAACATATCATTTCTCCAGGATTGAGATGTCTGCTCTTCAAACCAATCACATTGAAACCAATTCCAAATTGATGTGAAGACATTTGCCCAGCGCCATTTCTGATAATATAAAATAACACGCCGATGCACTTCATGATCTACCTGCTGTTTGTGCTTAGAGGCCAATGCATTTACCGACCATGCGTGTTACCTTTACTCGCTGGGTAACAATTTATTCTTGTGGCCGAAAACGACTCTATTAGTCTCATTAAGCTTAACCGTTCCCTAAGATTGCAGCAAATTAAGTATGCACTTGAATATATTGGGGCAGAAAAGTTGACTTTCACTCAAGAGAAACAAAACAGAAGAGGAAGCGAAAACACACTCTTTTCGTTTATCAAAAGGAAGCCATTTGTCATTTAAGATGAACAAACATATTCACAGGAACGCTAGCATATTTATTCCCCATTGTTTTCTACAATATTTCTTTACTCCTCTTTTATATGTTTCTGTTGCCAGGCATGGAGGCATTATTTATGGCGGACCGTGAGAGCAATTTTTCCTATTGTCTGCCATTCAATAATGTCACAACCTTTTTCAGGGTAGTGAATTTTTTTTTATTTTGCGTTACAAAACCTCGCCTGGTGACCTGAGTATATTTTTTTCCGACAGTGATTTCAGTAAAACAGTTTTCTGTCGCTTAGATTTATGACGACTACGGTTGGTAAACACTATATGCCTTGAAAACTAACTACAGCAGATTTTTCCTTACTGTTGGACGAGTCGTTGCTCCCTCTTTTTCAGGCATTCGTTTGCATATGCCGTTTATTCATTAATTACGAACATTTATCTTAATTTCTTCAATGCCTCCTTTTATCACGGGAAACCTTTAATCTTTAATTGCCACCTTTATTAGTCTTCGCTTGCGTCTTCTTTTAACTTGTACATCCTCATCCATCATTTGCTTAATTTTTAGTTCTTCTAAGGAAATTTAATCCGTAGTATTTTAAGGATCAGTCATTATTAGCGGAATTATTCAATCACTTTTTTTCTAATTTCAGGTTATTTGTTTACTCTATAAAATCTAAAAAGTTTATTTAGGGGTAAATGAACATGATTTCTATAGTACAGCATCTTTAATAAGTAAATAACTATTTTTACATTATTCCATAAACTCCTCTCAGCACAACGCACTTATTCATTCCAAACCCGAGGGACCCTGAAGCAAGCACGCTTCTGGTTCTACCAAATGGAAGGTCCCTCACGGGACTTTTGCGCTACATCAGCTAAACGCTTCCCGCGTCGAAAAAACTAACCATCCCAAATATCATTTTTACACATTTCTCGGCGCAATATTTCCTACATCATTTCTCTTAGAATGTTTCATGCATTTCGCCCGCCCTTTAGAAATTCAAGATTGCATTTTATCGTATTTTGTTCATGCCAAAGTTCCACTCTATTTCCATTTCTTCTAATTTTGAATAGTGAAAAAGTAAAATCCAGATTATATTTCCGTTCCACGAGGAAACAATAGTAGGGAGTGCGGACTTGGGGTTTGTATAGAAACCAGTATTCACCTCTACACTCCATCAAGCACTTCGGGAGTAGGTGAAGAGCTTTCCATTGGCTAGTTCATTGTAGGAGGCTTAGAGTTAAGAAAGGATTAAAACTTTAGATAAATCGACTAAGACCATTATCATGGGTTAAGCCAATTTGGATTATATGAAGATATCGTCGATAGATTCCTGTACGAAATTCATTTTAAATATTCCAATCTATTGTCTGACGAGAATTACTACTCTATCCATACTCTAAGTAGGTATAATGCATCACACCTTTGACTGAAAAGGTGCATAACTTCCTCAAAAGTTACCCATTATATTGAAAGAAAAGTTCTTTTTAGTATAAATGCATAAAATATCCTCACAATACTCTGGACTGTATACATCTATTAATACATAAATCTATTTATGTATTAATAGATGTATACATAAATCTATTTATGTATTAATAGATGTATACAGTCCAGAGTATTGTGAGGATATTTTATGCATTTATACTAAAAAGAACTTTCCTTTCAATATAATGGGTAACTTTTGAGGAAGTTATGCACCTTTTCAGTCAAAGGTGTGATGCATTATACCTACTTAGAGTATGGATAGAGTAGTAATTCTCGTCAGACAATAGATTGGAATATTTAAAATGAATTTCGTACAGGAATCTATCGACGATATCTTCATATAATCCAAATTGGCTTAACCCATGATAAAGGCCTTAGATTTATAAAGGAGAGGGGAGAATGATAGACATAATATTTAAATCAAACTATATGGAAAAAAAATATGGCGTAAAAAGTTTAGTACATTGTCAAAAAAAGGTAATAATATATTATCTTTTAATTTTTTGGCTAAAATATTCTTTTCTTGAAATTCCCAACAAAAAAAAACACGTCTTTTCTACAATGACCTTTTGCGTTGAGGAACTTTAATATAACGACCATTGGTGCACAGAATTAAAAAGACATCGTGGCCACAAATTTAAGTAAAAGGGACAAAATCCATGGATATTAATTTATTGTGCCATTTGGTCTGGCAAAAGAGATTAAGAGATTTTCAGGTTTTTAGATCAAAGGGGTGAATGAACCAAGTATTTGATTTTGAAAACTAGGAATCTACACGTAGAAAATAAATAAAGAGAATAAAGAGTAAAACGTATTTAATGATTTATTTTATGAAATTTTATGCCATTTAAAACGAAAGGTAGAAGAATGATAATAATTTGTGTTGTTTGACCATCTTTGATAATTTCTTGCTAACGATTTTGACTAGAATGATCGGATACAAGAGTAAAATGTTTAATTTTTAAGAGAGTCTCTTCTGGTGACACACTACGAGGGCATAAGTCGCCGTATTAAAGTTAGCATGTTGATTAGGCTATGGTCAAACGCAAAACATAGATCATCATAAGAAAAAGGACAGAATATACATTATATTGTTTTTAATGAATTCAAGGAAATTTTAAACTTTAAAGACCTCTATAATTGACGGAAATTAAATTCCTGATGACTTGTTTGTATTTCTTTACTTATATACTTATTTATTTTTGAGTGTTGCAAAGTGTCTTTAAGTTAATACTTTAAAATGTCGCTGCTCTAGTGTATAAACTTTTTCGAGACGGTACCTGAGGACTACAAAAAAATACCCCCGAAAATGCGAATTAAAAACTAATATAAATTTGGCACTAAATAAAAATTATCCAAATTATATACCTGGATTATATATATATATATATATATATATATATATATATATATATATATATATATATATATATGTATATATATATATTTATATTTATATATATATATATATATATATATATATATATATATATATATATATATATATATATATATATATATATATATATATATATATATATATATATATATATTTATATATATATATATATATATATATATATATATATATTTGGTAAACAACCAAATTTTATGGAGCAACACCAACATTGGTTAGGTTAACCTTATTCCTGCGCAGTTTATTTCTCTTTGTGTATGTCCTAACTGACTGAAATAAGTTTGGAAGAAAGATGATTGTAGTTTTGATTCGCTACCGTTACAAGCGAAATCTTTATACAAGGGTTGCTGTAAAGAAAAGTGTGATGCTGAAGAAGAAGGCACAGTCTGTCAAGCGAAGGTCTCGAGGTGTTATAGACGTTTCAACCCAGGGGATCTTCTTACCCTTGACGATCAAAGACGTCCAGGCCGACCATTAACCTTTGGCAGCGTGACTTTAGTGGCAGCATTGAAAGTTGAACATTCTGCAAACTGATATGATCTTACAAAAGTCTTTGGAATATAATCCTATCAGACTGTGCTGAACCGATTGCATCAATATAAATTTAGATAAAATGTTAAATGAAAAATGAAAAATAGTTTTGAAGCTGACAAAAAATTCCAATGAAATTATTAAAATAATATTGAACTTTCTTTTAAAAAGGCATTGTTGGGTGTTGTTAGAGGCTACTATTTTAAAATTAAACAATAAAAACATCAGTTTTGTATTAATGCACGTTCCATAACTGAAAATTCCTCTTTTCTACTCCATATTTTTCCTGTGCTCTAGCTAATTCCCATAAGAGCAGATAACCTACCTCCAAGAAACCTATCACTGCTGCCAATGCAAGAGTCACCCGTACAACTGTGACATTTAAATAGATAAAAATCATCACAAGGTACGACAGAAAGATAGGATTTTTAATGGTGAAGAAAGTCCCTATCTTTGATTTGTTTACAAAAGCTATTTGGAGGTTAATTTGGGGAAAAGAGCTTCTCAAAATAAATCAGTTAGCAAACGCATCTCTATAATTAACAGATATAGCGGGATCTATGTAACATTTATGTAGTGCTGAGGTTATCAATTTGTTCATCAAGAAGAGTATTTAAAACTCTATTGTACAACTCTGAGGGAAATAAATTCTTATTTATTTTTTAAAAAAATAAATTGATTGTGCACTGGAAAGTAAGTGAAGGTGATTTTAAAACGTCTATGTAGTAATGTTTTTATTGTAGATATTTTGTACTTAATATCGCCAAAACTAACATAATATATTCCTATCAGTGTGAGTTTTTTTCGGGAAGGAGAAGTTTGAAATTTCCTTTGCTCACTATCCGGGTGACGAAAAGATCAATTAAGGCCATCTTCTCAATCGCTTTCCAAGATGGCTCCGCTTTCTTTTTTAACTTGTTTTATAATTCCCTTTATGCATAACAGTTATTTTGCTCTTATATTATATTTTTATTTTTTAAACAACTTCCAATCTTTGTATTACTTTAATTGATTTTCCTTGTCAACTTAAAAAGTAGCTTTTCATTTAGCTTTAACATTTTATATAAATTTACATTTCAGAATTTTATTCTATGTACTAAATTAGCAAAATTTATTTTATTATGACCATTGTTTGTTTAATTATTATCTTTTTCTACTTGTGCACTAATTTAGTTACTTTGTATTTTTAGCCTGAACATGAAAAATTATAGTTTTCGAAACGTTGTTTGTAAAAATAAATGATGTTGCATCCATTACTGGTGGTTCTGTAATTTCTCAACATTATATTTAGGCTTCACAGCCAAGCTCCGTACAAATATACATCTATACCAAATATGTGCCTCAAGTTAACAAATTTCATCGCAATCTTGATAGCAAAACAGTGAAGATGGTGAAGGATGTTTGTATCAACTCAAAATTATATCCTTTTTTTTAAGTTACATCGCAAAACCTTGTACAGTTCCTATTTCTATAAAAATTTCTTCGATCAATTAATTAACCTGGCAATAACAAAAAATCCAAAAATGTTTGTATTCATCCCCCCAAAATATCGAAATTGTTTACCAAATCGAAAACGCACATGTACCTTTCCAATATTCTCCTAATCCAGTTATTTTTCCATCGAACTAAACTATTTCACTAAAATAGATGGATACAAACCGACATCAGAAAATTGGCAACCTTGGGATTATCTTTCCCAACATTTATGGATCCTAAAATGGTGGTTGTTATATTGTCACGCAAGGTTTTAAGTTTCCGAGAAAACTTTCTACTCACTTTTGGTCTTGAGCTTAAACTCCTTATTTATAAAATAGTTAAGGCTAAATTCATGCTGTATTTTGAAAACATAGCTCGTAAACTTAAGGATCTAGCTGTAAAAGTAAACTTTAGTAACTTTGGAGTTATCTTCCCTCTCTATTTAACTCTACTCTAAAATTCATTCATCAAGAATTTTAAAGTTCAAAATTAAACCAGAGTGCCGATAGATCTTAAAGACACTAAAAGACAGAAAGGAGATAATAGTCACTAAATCAGATACGGGTATGGGTTAAGCGCTTCTTGACAGGAAGGAATATATACACAAGAGCCATAATATACAACATAATTGTACGAAATTTCAACCTACCAATGAGCTACCCAAACTATTATCCTACAACTCATTTTTTAAAACAGTTTAAACTGACATTTACCATTAGTAAATAAACCTATGATGAATTATTTGTATCTTCTAGTTATTAGAATCTAGGTACTGTTCAATAAAAAAACCAAAGGTGTTCCAGTAAGAGCCTTACTTGCTTCTTCTTCTTTAAAATAATAGCATCTGTTAAAATATTGGGTTAAACTCTTCTTGCCATTATCTAAGAATCAGTTTTCCATAAAAAAAACAATATTGTTTAAAGAAAAACTATTCACCAAAATAATGATGGCTAAACTTTAGTTATGACGTATAATCTTTATTCACCAGCATTCTTCTCATTTATACAATCAATATTATTTTTAATAAAGTATTCCATTACCAACATACTTTTCATGGATTTTCACGAAGCCAATTTAAAAGAAACTCCTGGCATTAACTCTGTAATAATCATAGTTTACCTTTAATGATAAAATATATGCCAGAACGATGGCATTGCAATTGCCCCCCAAAGTAACCCATTATAGCTGACTTCTTCATGACACATCTCGAAGATGAAATGTTTCCTGCTAATTTAGATTACAAGCTCTCCTTTATCATCGATTTCTGGCCTCCTTTGCAATTTTATAAAAAAAAGCACTTAGCAAACTTTTTGAAATATATTTAAACTATTTAGACCACAACATCAAATTCATGATGGAAATATAATGTAATAAGATGCTCTTCCTTGATCTTTTAGTTACCCGGGATAGTGAACAAAGGAAATTTCAAATTTCTCTTTACTGAAAAAAAGAATCACACGGCTAGGCTTAAATTATGTCAGTTTTTTGTGATTTTATGTACATAATATCTACAATTAATTCATTACTACATTGAAGTGTCGACATCACCTCCATCTACTTTCAATGCACAATGAATTTGTTTACTAAAAAAATAACCAAGTATTTTTTTCCCTCGGAGTTGTATGATAAAGTTTTACAAACTTTTTTTATAAACGCAGTGACCCCTCCCCCTTAACATTCCATATATATTCTCATGATGCCTTTATATCTGATAAGTTCAGAGATGGGTTTTTATTTTGAAAATATTTTTATCCGGAAATTAACTTCCAACTAGATTTTGTAAAAAAAATAACGATAGGGACTTTTTTGAACATTACAGATCATATCTCTCAGCACGTTGTGATGATGTTTATCGATTTCAATGTCACAGTTGTAATGGCGTATCTTATGTTAGCAGCACTCTTAGGTCTCTTGTAGCTAGGTTCTCTGCACATATGGGAATTAGTTAGCGTTAAAGCAAAATCTTGGGGAGAAAGGAGAAGTCTTCAAATAGGAACATGCCATTAATTGCAAAACTGATGTTTCTACTAATAATTTTAAACCATCAGCCTATACCAAAGACTACAATGCCTAAGAAATCGGGAAACATTATACCTAAAATACTAGAAAACTACTCTCAATGAAGATTTAAGTGCGGTGTATTTTTTTATCACATAAATTTAACTACATCAATTACATATATTTCACACCCCGTTCTCTCTAGCGAACGGGGTATAACAAAAGTTCCGCCCATTCATCATGAGGTTTAGTCCTCAATAAAACCCTGTGTTTAATTCAATCATTCACTCTCAAAGAGGGTTCCACTTTAATAAGTATTAACACTATCCTCTTTTAATTCTATGAATTCTTTTTATTTCGTAACAGTTATTTTCCGCCTATATTTTTTTTTACACAAATTCATCTCATTTATTAATTTAATTGATTTTTCTTTACAATTTCAAAACTAGTTTTTTATTTTGCATTTACATTTTATCTAAATTTATATTTTCTAATTTTCTAATATGGAGTAATTTTGAAACAACACTTTTGTCAATTGACTATTGCTTATATTATTGGTATTTTTATCTACTACTGTAATAATTTGGTTACTTTGTATTTTTAGCTTGAATGTGAAAACATTTAGTTTGCGGAAAATGGTTTGGAAACATTAATGATGTTGCATCCTTTACTGGTTCTTATGAAATCTATCATTCAACTTAAATGCCTAGTACCAATGGGTAGAGTTTGGGTTACAGACAAGATCGCAAGACCAGAGCGCGGAGGTTTTATTAAAGACTAAACCTCATGATCAATGGGTGGAATTTTTGTTATAGACAAGAGCACAAAACCAATGTGAGGATGTTTTTTACAGACAAAACCAATGTGAGGATGTTTTTTACAGACAAAACCAATGTGAGGATGTTTTTTACAGACAAGACCAATGAGCGGGTGTTTTGTTACATATAAGATCAATAGAAGGAGGTTCAATTACACACAAGACCAAATGACCAATAAGTCTGTTTTGTTAGCGACAAGACCGGAAGACCTATCAGAGGAGGATTTATTACAGACAAAACAACAAGATCAATGGGCGGAAGTTTTATTACAGATACGACCGCAATACCCATGGGCGGAGGTTTTATATCAGACAGTACCACAAAAGCAATGGGCGGAAGTTTTGTTACAGACAGGGCCTCAAGACTAATGGGTGGAGATTTTGTTAGAAACAAGACCACAACAGGAATAGGCGGAGGTTTTTTATCTATAACAGAGCGCTTATCAAATTTACATAAGTTCGATATGTGATAAGTGATGGGAACATTTTAATAAAAGAAATCTGCAATTGTGTGTGTCAGGAAATGTCTACTTACGGTGCTACATAAAAAAAAGCATCAAAGGCAAAAGGTTTATCTTAAAAGCATTACAATAAATAATTATATTGACAAAACAGAATGATTATTTGAAGAAAGTGTCACATAAATATCACGATTGTTTTACTAAAAGCAAAGTAGTGTAAATAGAAGAGCAGTTTAATTTGAAGGGATTATACATACATATCAAAGTCACAAATGTTTAATAAAAGCGGAGTATAACCTTTCCCCCCTCTAAAATTCTTTAAAAAAAGGCACATATCTGATTCAAAATTGTTTTAATCAAAGTAAAACAAGTGTAAACATACAATCATTTTAATTTACAGAAATTGCTCAAAGTTGGGAACAGCCGCGTGCAAGCGCGTACGGAAGCACCGTGGCTTTATCAAGTCATGCAATAAACAGTGAAAGAATTGATAATTGAAGGGAGTAAATGAGTAGAGAGAAAAAATGTAGGTAGTTTTTTAGTATGGAAATGAGGATATTGTTTTGTTTTTAATGTCTCTTTCCTTCTCCTTTATGTTTATATTTCAGCAAAACAGTTAGGTAGTGTTTTTCTCTATATTTTGGTTTTCATTTGCATTTTCTCGCCTTCTTGAAGGTTTCAAGCATATTTATTTATTACTATTTTAGGGGGGCGGGGAGGTGTACCTTTCTCATTTTACTTATACGCAACCTTTATACTGTAACATAAATTTTGTTTATTTTGTGTTGTTTTTATTATTAATATATATTTATTTACTCCTCTATGAATTTATTACTGTTTAATTTTGTATTATTTATTCATTTTTTTAATTGTCTTCTGTTTAATTTGCTATCATTTCTTTCATTCTACCTAACTTTGGTTGTGTAAATGTATGAGCAACTTTTGGTGTGTTTAGGCGTACATACATAGGGATCTCCATCACCGATTCTAGTATATATATATATATATATATATATATATTTATATATACGTCGAAACCTGCTTTCGCATATAAAATTAGTTCTATTACTGTGGGTTATCCCTATAGTTACACTTACGCTACTGTACTTTTTGTGTATATATATATATATATATATATATATATATATATATATATATATATATATATGAGGAATTAAACCACATTCTCCGAAGACAATTTAATTCAGAACAGTTTCGGTGTATCTCACACCCTTTTTCAACTGACACTGGATAAAAAATATAAGAAAAGTGCATACAAACATAATAACACAGGGTCAGGTCGTGAAATAATTTGCATGTCTCCATCAAATTTAAATATGAATGGGAATATGATAATAGATTACCCTTTTTAGATGTCCTTATTAATAAAGATCACCATGAATTAAAACTTGACGTTTATAGGAAACCAACCCACTCTAATGCCTTATACATTATTTTTCGTTTCACGATAATACTGTTAAAAATCGGTAATTTCTAACCTTTTCCTTAGAGCATACAAAATATGTCATCCTTCCTATTTAGATGAAGATATTGTCATTACCAGGACCATTTTTTCTAATTTGTATTACCCCGATTGGTTCATATCGTCTGCCCATTTTGCAGCTAGGAAAACATTTTATGGTAATAAGCCTTCCCGCACTAAAGACTTCCACAAATGTATAACATTGCCATTTAATAATAAATTAACTAGTTTAAAGGACATATTTGGAAAAGCGGGTATTTATCTAGCCTTTAAATATAACAATTCCTTAAACCAATTGACGATTGCCAGGAAATCCAAAGAACATCATAACATAAGAGTATATGCAATACCATGCAACGATTGCCATAAAGTTTCTATAGGGGAAACGGGGAGAAATCTAGACAAGAGATTGTATGAACACAAAAGAGATATTAGAGTGGGCAGCGAAAGCAGTGGAATATTCTGCCATGTTAGAGACTTGAATCATTCGAACGATTTCAATGGAAGTAAAATGGTATTTAAATCGGCTAACTATGTTAAGAGAAGAATCGTAGAATCGAGCTTGATATCGTCAGTTCAAAATTTAAATCTATCTGAGAGTCAATTTTCTTTTAATCCCGTAATAAGAAAGCAAATAAAAAAAATAGTAAAATGTCAGCCCTTTAATATGTTTAGGCCTGACCCCCCCCCCCAGATTAGCCACAAGTAGGGAATTGGAAGAAAAAAGGGGATCTTTCACGACCTGCCTCTGTGTTATTATGTTTGTATGCACTTTTCTTATATTTTCTATCCAGTGTCAGTTGAAAAAGGGTGTGAGATACACCGAAACTGTTCTGAATTAAATTGCCTTCGGAGAATGTGGTTTAATTCCTCATCTTTTCTTGAGATATTGCATAAAATTTCATCATATATATATATATATATATATATATATATATATATATATATATATATATATATATATATACGCCCGGAGATCAAAATGTTCTCAGAATTTTTTGTATCTTTGAAACCATCAGGTTAAAACTATATAAAACCTGTCAGAATGTGTTACTAGTTCCTTAGCTTGCTGTTAGTCTCTTGCAATCAGTTATGGAGAGATTATTTGGAGTACAGACCCTCGTTAGAAAAGCTACTTTTTAGACCCAGAGAAAATAGCATGTTTGAAATGAGATCAAATTTTTGTTGAAACTTCAATGGAAAAGTATAGAGATTATGTAGGACTTGGACAAAGTTTATGGCATTAATACCCCAAATTAAGCCGCAGTTAACATGTGGATTCAACGATTTCGAGAAGGCAGATAACTTTTTTAAGATGACCGTCGAAATGGGAGGCCAACAAAACAACAAATGGGGTTGTTCAAAATTTCCCGAAGAAGATCTAAGAATCTTTGTTATTTAGATAGCTACGTCCTTAGTCATTTTATATGGTCAATTAAATTCAATCTTGCACGATGATTTGGAACTCAACAAGCTTTCGAAGCAATGGGTTCCGAAAGCGTTGACCGCAGATCATCTGGATCTTCAAATCATCAACGGAGATTAAACATGGATATACCACCATGATCCTGAAACCAAACAGCAGTCGAAACTGTGGGTGGCTTCTACGTGGATCAATGGTTAAATCGTAAAAGTATGCTAAAAAGTGATGGCGCTAGGATTCAGACGAAGAGATATTGGTGGAATGTCTTGAAGTTCGAAGAACTGTTAAAAGAGCTTACTTTGCAGATATTTTAAGCATACTTATAAAGGCATTGGTCAAAAGACGATGAGGGTAACGCCATGGTGGATTCCTCTTTCACCATAACAATGCACCAGCGCATTCTGCAGGGATTGCGAAGGATGTTCTCCGAGAATTTCGATGTGAAGTGCTACCTCACCCACTCAGGATTCAGCCCCATCAGACACTCCTTTTCTCCAAAGCTAATAGAGATGCTAAAAGAAATCCATTTCAGAAGCGTAGAAGAAGCTACAAATACTGCCAACACCTGGTTTCGAACGAGGTTTAATACATTCTTCAGTAAAGGTTTAAGAAGCTGGGAACATCGTCATGATAAGTGTATTAAGCTACTGCTCAATGATTCTTTAATTCCGGTATAAATGTCATCATTTAATTTCAACTATTAAGCTCCTGTATGGTGTTTTTAGAGATTATATTTGTTACTTTATCAATTTAACATTATCATTAGATCACATTAAAAAGTTATCCATTTTTATCAATGTATTCATTTGGATATTCATTTGATTTTGCACCGGCATTTCATTTATCTGGTGCCACGTCATAGCCACCTCAACATTGTATCCCATGACTGCCTAGAGCCTGGGGATCCGCGTCAATCTCGGCTGTCATGGTGTACCGTGCCCGCCTCTCAGCTTCTCTGATTTCTTCTCGTATGTTCTTTTCTTCGGTATTTGGTTGGGTTAGCTTTTGTTCGTCTTATTTTATTTAAATATCGGTCTATTAATTTGTATTGTTATTATTAAGGTGCTCATAATTTTGTAATTATTGTATTGTTATGATATTCATGATGTAACTATTCCTGTAATTGTGTGTTCATTATTAACTTGTTCATATTATTTTAAACTCTTAATATATCTTATTTTATTACGTAACATTTTTATTTATATTTTCTGTTTTGGAAAGTGCTGAAAGTGAAAACGAGACCTCTGACACGAAAAATAGGGGAGGAACGTATGGAGGTGGTCCTTGTTATTTAATATTGACGATCCCAGCACTTACATGCAATTAGTTCAGTACTATTAATATTGGAGAAGATTTTGAGGCTATATTTCATAGATATAGCTAAGACTTAAAATCCTTTAGGTCTTCATTGAATCAAATGTTGCATATAAATAATGACAAATCCGTTGACATAAAAGTGTGAAAAATATTAATCGCATGCATGAAAAAGTAAATGTCA
Source organism: Ceratothoa steindachneri (assembly GCA_963969495.1). Classification (NCBI taxonomy): domain Eukaryota; kingdom Metazoa; phylum Arthropoda; class Malacostraca; order Isopoda; family Cymothoidae; genus Ceratothoa; species Ceratothoa steindachneri. Next base: position 14,267,794 of record OZ018321.1, read on the forward strand.
AGCGAAACTTGTTTGGCAACTTGAACAATCTCTTTGATATATGTGCCTGTTCTTGTTCTCTGAATATTGTGTCTTGCGGTAATTCAATTGTAAACTGCAGAAGTTTAAATGTGACCAAGATCATTTCATCTCTGTTTGCCTTGCAGTTGCAAAGGTGGCGCTTGAAGAAATAGCTTATATTCGAGATAAGCGATTAAAACAAACTCTAAGGATGCATTCTAGATGTTTCCATTGAACATGGCTAATACCAAAAAAAAGATGAAGGCCAAGCAGCAACAGTGTATAGAGTGGCCAGCACTTACACGTAATCCATCTAGATTTGAGGTTAATATTCTTCTCTTTATGTTTATCAAAATGAATAAATAAATGTATTTTAAACACATACAAAAAACTACATAAAACGCTCCCTGGTTATTACTTTATGTTATTCATATTTTTAGGAAGGGAACGATGAATGACAGCAAAGCATTAGGTTTCAAGAGCTTGTAATAGGGAGGCATAAGTTACCAATTTATAGCGAGGTAACCAGTTTATAGCGGTGATATTACCAATTTATAGCGGTTGGTCACCAGTTTATAGGTGAAAGTTGAATGAATTATCTGACTCCAAAGATGATTCTTTACGGGTATTCCTTATAGTTGGCTTGGTTTATCGAAGGTTGACGGGTAATCGAGGTAAATAAGCAATTTGAGAAAAGACGTAGCAAAAATATACTTTTATTCTAATAAGGGCGCGATAACGAAAAAATGTATCACGATAACCAATAAATCGATAACGATAACCTTATCGGCGATAACCGATAATTGATAGCTGGCGAGAAGATGATAACCGATAAATCGCTAAATCCAAAATTAGAATACAATATTGATTATTGACTATATCTAGCGTTATTTTATAATACAATAGTAAGAATATTTGAATACTGTTTCTTAGTTTCTTAACTGGTGAGGCTTTTCTTCATCTCCTCATAGGTTTTAAGGATCCTCCACCCCTGTGTCCTCCAGGAGGGTACCTCTTTCTTAGGGTTGAGTGTGTGGACCATATCCCTGAAACTCTGACTGTTCACAATCTGCAGCAGCAGCAGGTTGTCCACTACAAAACTAATAATTGTCTTGTCGACGGTGGACTGCAAGACGGCGATGCTCCTGGCCATGATGCCAAAGGTCTCGGCGATGGACATCTGGCGCTGCTTCTTGCTGGTTGACCCGCCGTCGTCTGACTGACCGGACGGGTTCCTGCTGCGGCCGCCATTCCCAACGTTGGCCTTGTAAGCTTCTTCAACTTGTTTTACCTTGTCAGGATGAATCCTGTTAAGTGGCTCTTCAGGTTGGCCTTGGTGCCCTTGTTTACCTTCACTTCAGTGATATTGGGCAGGCAGGACAAGCACTGGAAGATGTAGCTGTCGCAAACTATCTTCTGGTACTTCACCCACTTGTCAAGGAATGGCCAGGGTAACTGAGGCTCAGCCAGAGTGAGCTCAGAGTCAATGGACTCTGCTGAATCTCTTTGGTTTGATGCGGGCACAGTCTCTTGCGACGCCATCGCTAATTCAATACTATAAAATAGCAAAGCACTGAAATACTAAATTGCAATAAAAATAGGATCAGTTTAGAACAGGGGTTAACTTCGTAAGTGTTCAAAACGTTAATAAACGGATATTAAAGAGTAGAACCAAATAGTACATGGGTTCATATTCACGTGCACAAAAAAATTAGAACAGAAGAAGCACGGGAACATAGGAGAAAAATCATCAAAGAACACGTAAAACCGGTAGCGCACAGGAGCAACACCTCGTGACTTCTCGCCTGACAGCTGATTCATAGCTTAGAACTACTTATTTCTACCTCCAAGGCTCGCGCTGCTCGGCCATGTGCTAAACTGGAACTCAAAAATGAAATTATCAATTATCGCTAGTTTGGAACCAAAAGTATCGGCGATACCGATGAATCGATAAGGCAGAAAAAAATCGGATAACCGATAACCCCATATCGTTATCGCGATAAATTATCGCGATCACGCCGACCTATGCAAGCGGCACATCAAAAGGTACTTTGCGTGATACAAGCAGTCTTTCTTATTCAACACGAAGTAATGAATTCTAGAGAGAAAAAACTCAGGAAAATTAAAGGGGTTTCCGTAAACGCTAATATGGGTATGACAATGTCTTAGTAACAATTATAATCCGTAATGTATAATTCTTCTCATTGCTCGCCTATATATACCGTTTTATCCTCTAGGGAGCGTGGCCTAGACTCGTTCGATGGACAAGCCCCCATCATCGAGCTCCTAAGTTTCCACCCCTAAGGCGGAGCTATCGAACAGCTGTGCGTGTGATTTATTTACAAATCCCAATAGTTTTATCTCTATTACTTGTCACACATCTCTGTTACAATTTCCTTTAGCCGAAGTCTGTATTTGCCCAGCTGCTTTGTAAACTCCTGTCTTCTGATAAATTGATCCCGGGATGCGAATTGTTTGTTTATCCGTTTCTCTTGTTGACTTAGGTATCTTGACCTTTTATCCTTTTTTTGTGTTCTCCCTTTTCGTATTTTCTGCACGGCACGTTAGAAGTTAATGAATCCTGCAATTTAGTGCCAGTAGCCTACCTATTATATAATACACTCCCTACAATACTCTTCCGATGTTTCTCAGATATTTTATTGACCTTCTTAGAGGTGAATTTTTATCAAATCTGGGTTTTTTACCGTGCCCCGTCGTGACACGGTTGCCAAGGCCCTTTCTCTTGCTTAGGGATCTGAACTGTAGAAACCCACTTAGGGGAGATTATTCGATCAATCCCAGGGGTCAGGTCCTTGCTGACCTGATCGACGAGCTAAGGATAAGTGTCGTAAATATGAATGATTTTACGCACCACTGCCAGAAACCGCTTCATTTTCTTGTCTTAATCTATATTTGTGCTCTTCGGATACACAGTCTGATTTGGAGTGGGGGGTAGTCGATGACCTCCATGATAGTGATCACTTTTCGATTCAGATATCATTTTCTCTACAGCTGCCGCAAGAGAGCCCACCATGGTGGTGCTTGGCGTGGCCGCGGTGATCCACATTTCAACGAATGACTGATTTCCCTGTCTCAGTCAAGGAGTTTAATTCAGTAGATGAGGGCGTTGAATTGTTGTTCTCCGGGAACCACATAGCCGTGGGACTAACTACTATTACTAGAACGTCTGGCCGGTTTGCACGCCAACCGCTTATATGGTGGTCAGCCGAGTATGAGGCTGCGCTCAAACAGAAGCGTTATGCCTACATGCGCTATAAACGCCGCCCAAACTATTTCACTTTCGGTGAATTTGGTCGATCTAGGGCTAGGTTCCTGTGTATTTCGAAGCACGCCCACCGCTCTTCTTGGCGGGCATACGTGTCTTCACTTAACGGGAAGACTCCTCTAGCAAAGGTGTGGAGTCGAGTCAAAACGGATTAGGGGCAACTTCTCGCCTGACCCCCCTCCTGTTCTCTAAAAGAATAGGACCCCAATCTCTGATCCAGCGTCTGTGGCGAAATCCCTGGCGACCGCTATCTCCACATTTTCTATCCGGGATGCTGCTTCGCCAGCATTCAATGCGCGCCGTGATGTCGTGCAAGGCCGTCTACTGGACTTTACCTCCAGATGCAGAGAACCCCTCACCGACAGGTTTTATTCACTGAGTTGCGTTCCACTTTCACCTTGTGCGTGGACCCCCCCCCACCTGGTCCAGCAAAGTCCTCGCCATGTTTCGAGACCGAGTTAAGCGATGCATGGCCTCTCTGTTAAATTTGTTCAATAGGAACTGGGTATAAGGTATCTTCTCAGATTTCTAGCGAATCGCTATTTTCTCGCTTTTAGCAAACCAGGAGAGATCACTCGACCACGGCAGGTTTCCGATAAATCCGTCTAACCTCCTGCGTGTACAAGTTGATGAAGAAATAAATTGGTAAATGTTAAATTAGGCCACCCCTCTTCTGCACAGTGCTGCTTACGAAAAGTTCCACTTCTCGTCGGATGATCTGCTCCGACTGGAAAATACCATCTGCGAGGCTTTCCTTTGTAGACAGCATTACTTCACGGTGTTTTTCGATATGTAGAAGGCCTATAATACCGCAGGACGATATGGTATTATGAAGACTCTCTACAGGATGGGGGCAAGGGGATGCCTCACAATCTCTATATTACAGAGGAATGGAGAGAGGGCTCGCTATGCGAGTCTTTTTACTCCCTCTGAAGCAGGTGGTGGCAGCCCTCTCCAGCCCAATTGAGCAGTAAGAGGGGTTCCAGCAGGCAAGTGTCCTCAGTGTCACACACTTTGCCCTGAGCATCAACAGCATCACTTCGGTGGTTCCGGAAGATGTTCTTGTCACGTTCTACGTGGACCATCTTTCGATCTCTTTTGGCGCGGCCCAGATGCCAACTCCGGAGCGTTGAGTCGAACAGGATTTGACCCGCGTCTTTCCTTATGCCGAAGCACACAGGTTTTATTTTTCCTTGGCAAAGACTAAGGTGATTGACCTTTAGTGTTAGGGGTGGATAGAATCTTATTTTGACTTAGCAGAATGACAAAGAAACGTGGTAATCACAAGCAATAAAAAGGTTTATCTGGCAAATAAAATAAAAATATGAAAAAGAGGGGGAGAATTAAGTAAATAAATAAAGAGAATTCTAAATAAGAACTTAAAATGGCAATACCCTAACGATTAACTTCTTTCCAAACGTAGATCTCAGTGTCCAAGAACAACCAAATGAAAAACAGATTATCAATAATCTAACAGTTTCTTAGAACCCATCCGAGTACTAGGTAAAAGGTATAATTAATACCTTTCCGTACGAGAAATAATATTTAAATGCGAATGTGACGCAATGTTTTTGAAACCACACCAGAGTTTCGTCAATTTCCCATTGTTTTTATACGATGGAAATGTCTTGTTATTTTTCAATTTCCTTTATTTAGTTATCTATTGGGTAGAACTAATGTGAGGTCTTTTACGTTTTATTTTTTCGATCAATGATCCATAGGCTATTGTGGATTAGTTTGGATTAAACGCATTATTTGAAAGTGTACGTTTCTGCGAACACTGATGTATTAAGGATAAGATAATAGGTTTGCATCATCAAATTGTTTGTGGTTGGCGGTATTTTTTTTTTGCTTACGCTAGAGGAGGCAGCCGCAAAATTAGATCATTAGTACTTAAACTGGTATATTTTAAATAATAAAAGTACGTAAAGTATCTAATATTTAGTATTATTTGAAGTATGAAATGTCTATCAAAGTAATTCAGAAGTAATTCCTCTTTTTTGTTTTTCTTATGTTTTTCTAGAAGCTGAGCAGCAAAAATATTCGCAGGAAAAAAACCAATGATGGAAAAAGGTGTTAGAAGAAGGAGAAAAGGGGAAAAAGTTTATGTACATAAATTATCCAAAAGGGTATGTGAAATTTACATAAAAAAAGCAGAAAGGTCGAGAAGATGTAATGAAAAATAAGAAAGGATGACGCCATTAAATAACCGCTCATTCACCCGTCCGTGGCTTCTTATGTCTAAACAAATATTATAAATTATTCGGTTAAAGCAGAATTGGGATGTGTGTAGATATTATAATTTATTATAAACATGTTTGTATCATTAGTCTATTTTATTATCATAAAATCATTACCTTATTGTGGAGGTTGTCAGGTCCTGGAGAGTTGCGTGCATCACGGTTGCGTGTTCACTAGTTAGTTTTCTCTTGAGGCTACTCGGTTATGCTCTTTCCTGACATTTTAACTTCTATAATTTTTATAAACGTCCTTAAATGCTTTTCGACCTAAATGCACTCATTAGTTTTTTCTTCCTTGTTTTTAATATAATATTACCCTAAGGAATATTTATTATAATCATTATTATTATTTCTTAAAACGAATGCGCAGAGATTTGCAATAGGCGATTACTTTCCTCCCAGTTATAATGTTTTTCTCTCCTTTCCAATACTTCCAGAGAAAACCAAGGATCTTTAGCTCAACTTCTTTGCTGTAGAATGTAAAATTCAGCGGCATTGATCAGAATATTCAGAGACCTATATTGAAAAAATGCAGAGATATCTTAAGGCAAGTTTGGACTTCTTTCCTGATTAAATTAAGTTCAATCGAAACCTTTAATGAGAGTACACAGAGCTTGTAATTGTGAAAAAATGTCAAAACTGAAATAACAAACAAGATTATACAGAAAGGGATCCTTGCTTTTAGCAAGAGGATCCATCCATATAACATTAAAAAAAACAAGAAATATACGTTACTACAGATGTACTGTAAATGATCAACGATTGAAGGGCACATAACTACCAAATGACACAAGAAGGAAGAGGTCATTCGAAGGGCAGAAGGGCTAACGAGCGACGCCGAGATTGAAGAATCGTCCAAATATATTAGTCTCCCATTAATCCAATATCCTTCATTTTGGTAGACACACAGCTTGTTAGATGTTGATTAAGCGAAGTAGCCACACCTGAAGCTGTAATCCTATGATTCTTTGAGACTATTTATTGACTTTAGAATTCTTCTATCACTGTTCCTTTTGTTGGAATTTATGTTTCTCTGATTCCTTAAGAAGCAATCTTAGAAGCAATTCTTTGGAAACATTAAATATTTGAAAAGGTTTTGATACGGATCCTCCAGACCATTGCGCTCTTACAATCTTCCTTCTTTGAATGACTAGGCGGTCTTTCATATTTGTATAGTATATTAATAATCAGAATTGGTCTCTCTAGCTTAGTAGATAGAGCTTTGAGTTCCTAGCGTCGAGGCACGGGCTAGATCCATGTGAACGCGGACACAAAACACACTGATGCAACGAGCTAGCCACTCATTGGCTGATACGATGGGGCATTGTAGTATTTCCAAAGGGTTGCTCATATCCACATACCCCTGATGAGGAACGGCTCACCGTCACTATGAGGTCACGAAGTGTTTCATGATCGCACGTTGGTGTGAAACACATGCAACATTACCATAAAATCATACCTACAGCACAATAAGGACTTGCCACTAATGACTTTGGGCTGAGCATGGATTGTCTTTCTGATCTTTATGCACATTTTATTGATCACGAGGTTCTGTTTAGGATGCGTGGAACGAATGGTACAACTTAGCCTTGTAGATAACATTAAATATAATAAAGAAATTATTTAATATATATTTATATATATATATATATATATATATATATATATATATATATATATATATATATATATATATATATATATCATCACTAACTCTATAATTTAAGAAGGGGATATTTTTTAGTATTTGAATAATAATTTCATCTTAGTTTGGTTCTGACTTAGGGATTTTTTATCAAAGTTATTTTTTAAAACCCAAAGAATTACAAATGGAGAAGTTTTGAAAATTTATTTTTATATATCTTCTATAAAATTATTATAATTGGCGAAGTTCAGAAAATTTATAAAAATTTAACCCAAGTTGCTTTTTTTCAGATTTAAAATTTTAATCTTAGTAGCGATTCGTAAGCTCCCCCCGTTGAAAGGCACCTCGGGCGAATAATAAATAATGATTTGAAATAATATTTATGGTTCCCCCTCTTTTAAGGGACTAAAAAAAGCTGTCAAATATAACAATTACTATATCCAACATGGCCTCTTTATAAAATATACTCATTCCAGCCAGGCCGTCGACAATCAGCAGTTAACTGAGAAAGAACGATGCTCAGATTTAAAATGTAAATTTGGAACAAATAAGAAAATTCAAGACGAAATCATGTCTAAGGTTGAACTTCTCGATGAAGAAAAAAGTTACAAGAGGTCTTTGTCTATGTACCAATATTCATTTCATAACGGTGACTGTGAGCATCGTAACTTTAAGTACATAGGCGTAACATCAAGTCTTATTTCTGAAAGAGGAGTTTTAATTTTGATGTATTTTCCTGTCGTTTTTCAATCATATATACAGTCAAAATATTTCAAGAGGAAATTATGTAAGAATCTTACATTATCTATGAAAAAAATAAGTACTTGAAATCTACGTCTTTTTACCACCAATTATTTCAGACCGATGACTGTGAGCATCGAAACTTTAGGTAAATTGGCGTGAAATCAAGTATTATTTCAGAAAGAGATGTGTTAGTTTTGCTGTTTTCTCCTGTTATTTTTTATAACATATGTTCGTTCTAAATAGTTTCATTTTAAATTCAAAGTTTTTTTTATTTTGATCTCAAGTTTATTTTTTTCTATGTTACTCTTCAATATCTTGTAAAATATTTACATATATTTTGTATTTATAGAGCTTAAATTCTTTAAATTTATCAGTATAGCCCCTGAAGATGACCAAGGTGGTTGAAAAGCGCCTCGGCCGAATAATAAATAATGATTTAAAATTATATTTATGGTCCCCTCTCTTTAAGGGATAATCATTTATGAAAATTATCAAGAAACTAAAAAATGCTGTCAAATATAACAATTATTATATCCAACATGTCCTCTTTATAATATATATATGTATATATATATATAATCGACAAAATCTGCAAATAATAAATTAAACGAAATGAAATGATTTCGAGAAAACAATTTATATGCTCTTCAGTTGAACGAACATTAAAAGAAAGACTAAGCTAAGTGACGAAATAAAAGGAAGTATATTTCGCCGATTCACGGACAACTTAAAAACTTGGGAGATGTTTAAAATATTAACATCCAAACTATAGGTGTTGTTATTATCAAAAAGTGCTTTTTTAATATAAAAAAATTCAGCAGGCTGCTTAGATTCTACATCCCTTATTTTGAGGATAATTTTGAATTTTTTGAAGTAAATAGAAATACTTTTTTAGTTCTCTCTTTGAGTAAACAGAATTGAAATTACCTAATTAAATATCCCTTTTCTTTTTGTTTGATCCTGCCCTGAAAATGAATTCTCTCGCCTATGTGTTTACTCTCGCCTATTTCTACCTTTGAAGAAAGCCTCTATTTAAGGCGTCTTTGTAATCAAACATAATAAAAATGACTTTTATAATGAAATTTTTCATCCATAAAATGGGGAAACAAATGCGGACGGCCAGAAAAATCCACAGCCATAATGACACCTCTTTTACAGAAAGAGAATGTTTGGAAAATGCGAAACAAATTGTTTGCAATGAATGGGGTTTTTGATATATATTAGAGCTGGCTTTATTCTGCTTATTTCTGAAAAGTAAAATGTCTAAGACGGCAAATTTCTTCTTCTTTTCTTTTTAGGGGAAAGGATATGAAGAAAGAAATGACTATGAAAAGGAAATGAATACGAAGAAAGAAATAAAGACTGGAGGCAACACGATCCTTGAACTGAAACCTTACCAGGAGGCGATCTTAGCGTTTATTTAAAGCATTTGGGTGTCATGAACCCTTCTTCAAAGGAGTGACGCTAGTCTTTTTAAGGTCATTAATGATTCTAAATATGGTGCTGCTTTTACGTTTGCCTGAATAACCATTTCCTGGAATTTTCAGCCCACTTTGGTGCAGAGCAACAATAATTGCACAGTTTTCTTTAGGATGAACCATTTCAGGAATTTAAAAACATTCAAACATTATTTTTACTTCGAAATATTACAAAATAGATAATAATTACACATCATTCATTTAATCCATAATTTTCCTTAATTTACCCTTATGATCGAACCGCAAACCCGCAAGGTACTAAAAATCACATCCTACACGAAAAGGACCAGAGCGCATAGTTGGATTCAACGAAAGAATATTATTTTTGAAATGTAGACTTTTTAATAAAACTGCAATAATTTATATATTCTAATAATTATTCCTACAACGTAAACTTGAAAAAACGAATATATATATATATATGAATGCAATATCCCACAGGAAAAAATGAAATGGTGTTTCCAAGTAGTTTCAATCTTTATTAAGTTTTTTAACAAGGATAACTACAAGAATTAATATTATATTAGAGGTATATATACGAAAGAAAAGTATAAAAGACCGCCTTAAAAACAAGAAATCACCGATGAGGAAGACGGAAGGGGGAAGGTAAAGATTCACATTAAGAAATACAAAAGTAGGTAGTAAGGTCAAACTGAGAAGACGGAAAGGGTAACAGATTAAAAGAAATGGAGATAGCCTAACGAGGGAGATTATAAGACATGAGGAGCGAAAAGGGGAGAAAATACAATATGCATAACAGAGCAGTGACAATTAAACTAGGGGCCACATAACTAAAGATTGTATATAAAAAATTAAAGACCAAAGTCAGAACTAATTTCATTAAGTGTTTTGTCTTTTAATTATAGCATCTATTTTATATGAGCCAGGGAAAAGGTTAAAATTATCACATTGGCTTATAAAAGCACATTCAATGATATTTCTTTATATAGGGTCATTGGAACGAAAAATAAATTTTGCAGAGTTCCAGTTAATTATATATATATATATATATATATATATATATATATATATATATATATATATATATATATATATATATATCCAAACTTTTAGTCATCACTATATATATATATAAATATATATATATATATATATATATATATATATATATATATATATATATATATATATATATTCTCATTATAACATATTTTATTAAAAGCGACCGCTACGAGGAGCGGTCAATAAGTTTTGCAAATCGGTTCGAGCAAAACAAGGGAAGGGGGATGGCTGTTGGTGAGGGTGTTAGGAGAAGTTATGACAAGTCAGGACCTGCAGCCGCACGCTCCTGCCTCGTCTATTTAAGAAGCAGTAGCTGATCGCAGATCGTCAGTCACAAATTTTTCAACAATGGAGAAGGTTGAGCACCGCGCAATGATCAAATTTTTGACCAAGGAAGGCAAGAATGCAAAAGAGATCCATGAACGCATGGTTGCAGTGTACAACGACACCGCACATTCGTATGCAACCATTGCTCGCTGGAATAGGCAGTTTCGCCATGGTCGTGAGTCTCTTGAAGATGACCCCCGTCCAGAACGCTCGTCAGACGTGACCGACGAGGACAATGTGGCCCGTGTGCAGAGAAGATCCTCAAAATTCGACGGATGAAGGCCGAAGAAATCGAGCTAGAACTTGGAATATGACAAGTAAGTGTTATCAACATCATCCACGACAATTTGGCCATGGCCAAGGTCTCTAGAAACCTCACGAAACCTCATTCCCCATGATCGACTTCAACGTCGTCAAAGTTCGGAGGAGCTGCTGCTCCTGTACCACCAAGACCAGGCAGGATTTGAGTCACGCATAGTGACAGGTGATGAAACGTGGGTCCATCACTGGGATCTAGAGACCAAGCTCAAAAGCATGGCCTGGAAGCACAGGGGCTCTCCAACCCTCAGCCGGGAAGATCATGGCCACCATCATCTAGAATTCTAAGGCAGTGTTGATGGTGGACTATGCGCCTCGTGGAAGGAACATTACAGGCCAATATTAAGCCGAGGAACTGGCTGGGTTGAAGAAGTGCTTCCGTCAGAAGCGGCGCGGCAAGTTGACACGCGGTGTCCTGCTCCTCCATGACAATGCCCCTGTCCATAAGGCCAGAGTTTCATAAGCTGCCCTGCGCGAGTGCAGATTCGAGTTGCTCAACCATCCCCCCTACATTCCAGATGTGGCCCCTAGCGACTACTTTTTATTCCTCCAGCTTAAGGCTGCACTGCGTGGACGCTGGTTTGGGGACGATGAAGATGTCCAGCTCGCCGTCTAGGAGTGGATTGAACAGCAGTCAGGAGATTTCTGGTCGTTGGGAATTCGAAGCCTCAGGGACAAGTGGTACAAGTGAATTGAAGTCGAGGGTAGTTATATTGAAAAATAATAAAACACTTTTCTTCATATCTCGTTTTCTTATATCCGAATTGCAAAACTTATTGACCGCCCCGGTAGTTTCGAATTAATAATTCTTTTTTCAATCTTCTCGATTTGTCTTATATTCGCCTTTTCTTCATTGTTTAACCTGTGGATAAGCGTCCAGAAGTTCAGCCTGGACTGATGCTTGTTATTTTTCCAAAGGTAGAAGTAAATTACTGTAATTTAGCACTTTCTTTAATTTAACTGACGCGTTTTGATACATCGATTATCATCTTCAGAGTTACAATGAGGAATTATTACAAAGTATTCAGTCTTATATGTTACAAACTGTCTTAAAAAAAATTACGAACGAAGCTATTTACATATAGGCAGGTTGGATCCACATGATAAAAGGTCATAGAAGTAGTTAGCCAGAGAGCGGGAGGTGGGGGGTAAGTAAGCTGCTTGCCAGAGGGAATTAGTGGCTAGGGTCAGCTCTTAGTACACCTATCCCTCTGTTTGCTTTTCTTGCGTTGGTCAGGTTTTCATTGGAGTTAGACTGTATGTTCAAATTCGGTTGTTTCTCTTGGATATATATAGCTTTAAGGAAGAGCAGTTGACGCCTATTGGGATCATATTCTAAAATTTTGGTGTTTTCTTCTATCATTTTTCGGTTGAGGCATGTTCCGTGTACTTCCTGTGTATGTTTTTTAGGGTGCACCGTTGTTCAGATGGTATGACATTCTTCTTGGCAGAGTGGTTTCGGTCACCTGACATACGAGTTATGTAGGAGCTTACAGTCTCTTAGTTTACATGTGTACTCGTATATCAGATTTGTCCTTTATTTCGGTTGTAGCGGGGGTTTAGGGTTATTTTCCATGAAGGTCTATTTTGATAGTAGATGATTAGTGCAATCTTTTCCTCGGCGTTTATGGGTTTTATTCCTCGGTCTATATGGTCCTTGATGGCTCTTTCATCTGCTTGGTGTTTTGTGCTCATAGTATTCTTGTAAATACCTATTCACCAATGTACCAGACGCCGAAACAATAGACATAATAATTGAACATATCTATGATCAAAATAACTGTCCCTCAATTGGAATACCAAGGGACGACACAAAGAGACTCCTACAAATGTGCACCTCTGAAGCCCCCTTCTTTGACGTCAATGGAAGCATGTACCGCTAAGTCAATGAGTTTGCCATGGGTTCTCCCTTGGGAGTTCTCTTTGCCAACTTCTATATACGAGTGGTTAAAAAAAGGGTATTCTTAAGAGTACCCTAGCCTCATATTTACTGCAGATACATAGACGACATCTACATCAACTTAAAAACACAAGAAGAAATACATAATCTGAAAAAAACATTTAAAGAATGTTCTTCCCTCAACTACACCATCGAAGAAAGCCATAACAACTAATTACCCTTCTTAGATATCCTCACTACCAATATCAATGAAACAATAACAAACAAAAGTTATGTTAAACCCACCAATCCTGGATTTTGCATAAGTGGACAGCGAATGTCCTAAGCGCTACCGAACAAGCGTTATATCGTCGTAAATCAATCGTGCTTTTACCTCCTGCACCACATGGAAGGACACACACAACAAACTTGAGATGTGATCTACATATCGGAGAGTCATTTCGTAGTTTCCCATAAATAGATTGCATAAAACTACGAAATGACCTCCTTCCTAGGGTCCATTTCCAGCCTCTTATCTAGGCTCCAATATGTAGACGAGATCCTGTTGGCATAACCCATAGACAACAACAATCTCAATGAATCTTTCAACGACATGAATTCGTTACACCCATCGATAAAATTCAAAGTAGAATGGGAAGAGAATAATTCTTTACTGGTTCTAGACGTAAATATCCATCGTTTAAATAATTATATTCGGTACTCAGTCTATCGAAAGCCTACAAATTAAAATGCTTACATAATTTTTTCCTCACTGCATGATAAATCTGTTAAGCTATCTGTTATTTGTTCCCTCTTTCTCCGAGCCTATATAACATGCCAACCAATCTTCCTTCAGGATGAAATTAACCACCTTATCTGCAATTTCTGCAAACTAAAATATCCAATTCACCTCATAAATAGATGCCATACTAAAGTACGAAAAAACTTCTATGCCACCTCCACACCACGAAGGGATGATTTAAAAAAATATATTATTTTCCCATATGGTGCAGCCTTTGCTCCTCTAAAATCATATGGAAACGGAAATAACATAAATATTACATTTAAGTATTTCAATACCATTCGAAAATTCCTGACTATACTGCGCCCAATCAATCTCGATGCTGGAGTTTACAGTATACCATGCTATAATTGCAAATTAACATACATCGGAGAGTCAGGCCACTTTAATAAGAGCATGAAAAAACATTTTGCTGATATCAGAAGGTTTAGGAATTCGTCAAGTCTCTTTACGCACATGCAAACGCAAAGTACCCTTTAGATGTTTACATGATGAGTTAAAGAAGGAATAATATCAACATGGAAACATAAAAAGGGAACCTTTGCGCATCCGGAGAAGAGCGAAAATACTCGACCTAACGAATGTGTTAAGAGTAATCTACTGAGAGCTTGGAGTCATCCTAATTAGGATATTGGAATGCACCACAAATTATGTTGCAATTTTCCAAACCGAGAGATTCGTCGACAAACTTCTGAGCGAGAATGTACTGAGTACTTAAGGATAATAGGATTAGAAGTCAAAGGCCCTGTCCAAATCGAAGCTCATAAGACAATATACAGCCATCAGATTGACCCCTGGATTAGCGAGCACTCAACAACTGAAACCAAAGTGGAAATGGAAAAAAAGTTAGAAAAAGGCTAAGGTTAAAGAGGTAATTAAATTAACATAACAACGAAGACTACACTCATGTATTTAAAGTCATCTTTAGAGAGAGAAGCATGGGTAAGAGGGAGAAGAAAAACTGAATTTTGGCCTTCAACTAAAAGATAACCAGGATTAAATGAAAAGTCATGAATTTATCAATTTGCTAACTTGTTTCAACTTCTTTGCTCTTGACAAAAACACTTCAAGAGACTGCCCGAATAAAGATGAAAATTGGTGTTCAGAATGCATTTCAAATTGATTTGGAAAGTTTAGTAATCTCTCCAGAGAACTTATTCGAAACGATGTTTAGTTGCGAATGCCCTCGTTAGTTAGATATTAGTTTAAGGGTAGTTTGGGAGTATGAGCAGAGTTTGATAGAAGTTTGATGGTTCCAAAATGGATAGAAGGTTAAGAGTTTGAAGGATCGAAGGTTAAAAGAATTTATGCGAGAGAGAAATGGGGAGGAGGGAAGGGGGGAGCAGAGTTTGATGGGAGTTCGAGGGAACTCGCAGAACCAATGCGAGAAAGAGGGTATAAAAACCTACCTTAACCGGAGAACCCGGGTAAGGACCTTACTTGCGAGGAGGAGTCATTCGTGGTGCCTCACACTTCAGAAGGTTTCTGTCCAGCCGACTACCTGCTCAGGGACCAGGAGTTTGGGTAGATAGGGATTTCAGCGAGGTTTTTCTTCCTCCAGCTTGTGATGAATAGTGACCGTGTGTTCCTCCTGCAAGGGGGTTTTCAAGAAATGGGAAAGATGGAGTTGGGGGATTATTAGGGGGGAGGAGTCGAGGGAAGGTGTCTGAGCCCAAACACCCTCTACCCATAGTAAATCCATAAATGACCGTGTCCACTGTGCCGATCGCCGAGGGGGCGGAGAAGGGAAATATTCGTACATCTGTTTAGGATGGTCCTAAGCTCACAACACCCTCTCAACCATAAATACTGATGAACCACATGGTCAGCCTTCGATCGCTAAAAAGTAGGCCATAGAGAAAGGGGGGGGGGACCCCAAACAGGAGGAAATCCAAACTATCTTCTTTGGACTTACATGCGTTCAGACCCGCAAACCCAAACACAAGTGCAAGACCATGCAATAAGCCTTGCAATCCTAACCTACTATTTTATTATTATTATAATTATTATTATTATTAATTCATGCGTTTAATTACCGTCTTATATATATATATATATTTATATATGCCAATTTTAAATTTGTGTAGAGTAATTAATTGTAATTTTACCTCTTCATATTTCTAGTTTAGTATCATTATTTGATTATAATTATTGATATATGTCGTAGAGTCGAACGTCGATGATATCCGAGGATTGACTCTGCATTTACGTGAGAAGGGAGCACGCCAGAAATCGGGATACAGATTCCAGTGCATACAGAAATCGAGTGCATTCGGCCTAAATAATCAATATTTAGAGGTTCTGCGTTATAGAGAAACTGATTGTAGCAAATTATCTTTACAATATACAAGGAAAATATCATTAACAAAAGTAAAGAAATGAAAATAAAAAAAAGAAGAGTCGGGGTACCAAACGCAGGGCTTATACAAATGACTCGAGGGGGACGAGAGTCCGCATGACAATGTACAGTGATTGCTTCCAAGGAAAGGTGAAGATTGCAAATGACGAAGGGAGTCACGTAAAGTTTAATTAACTGGAGGCTTGGATACGACGAGTAAGCGGGGCGCTGAAAAGTTACACTCGCAAAATTCCCTATTCCTTAACCTTGGTGAGAAATGAACGAGGGAGTACTCCATAGGAGAACGAAGTCGATAGCCGAGTGATAGATGCCTGCCCGTGTCTATCGTCTATCGGGCGGGAACTCTAGCCTAAGGTACGAGCGAGGCAGGGTAGACGCGTCGCGTTCGTAGCTGTAAGCCATTGGGGGGCGGGGCAGGACGTACGAGACTGTACGTGGCTGTATCCAAGAAAGGGGCTGCATGGTACTAATTTCTCAAAGCTTTTCTCTAAATATTTATACTGCCTCGGCGGAAGCGGGTCGCCGGAGGCCCCCAAAGGGGGGATGGGGATGTAATTAGATTTGGCGCGCCAGAGGATGGGGAGATATTCTCGGCGCGCATCACAGCCTCGCGCGAAGGTCTCCAACACCGTAGGTCTGGCGCCGATCAGGCGATGTAACGGGGTAGAAAGAGAACCCAAACGGATCACGTAGTCGCGTGAAATTCTTGATTCTTCCTTTTAGCTGTCTGGCCGTGCAGGTGCATCTAACTTAGGCGCCACGGGTAGACGATTATTATTTTATTTTTATTTTTAATATATTGTTATCATTATCATTATTTTTATCAATTATTATTATTGTATGCGTTCATTAGCCTCTTATACAAATGTATGCCAATATTAAATCTTCATCAAGATATTAATTGTTATATTACCTTTACATTATTATAGTTTTAATAAATTTCCAACATTTAGTTGTTTCACCTATTAAGAAGGTTTAGCTTAGCAATATAATATATATGTAACACTAGCAATATCCTAATATGCGTTCAATATGCTTCGATTATATATCGGTCAATTAGTTTTTGTGCAATTTTGTAAACAAATGAATTAAAATATGTTAGCGATTATATAATTTCCACCAATTTATCTTGGCCAGAAAAATAATAGTTTCCTTCTACGCTAATCCTCTAGTGATCCACCTAATTTGTTAGAAATCGGTCCAGTAGCTTTTGAATTTGTTTGAACACAAATGAAAGATCGAACACCGTCGCCGTCATGTAGATCTGGTTGACTTAAAAAAATTAACAAGGTGTGAGCCGGACAGAGTCTGAACCAAATAGGGTCAGCGCCTAAAATTGTCCGTGCTGAAACTAGTCTGCGCCGAAAGGGGTTTGTGCTAAACTGGGTCATTCTAGACTGCAGGAACTCAACAAAGCCTACCTGGTGGTCAAAATAGAGACTTCCACAACAAGTATAATCTTAATGACCGGGTATCAGCCCACAAGAAGGGATTTCGTGCCGATCTATAATTTATGGAAATCTTTGGTCAAAATGACCAGGTATAATTCAAAGGCGATCTAAATGCTCGCACCAGAACTTCTGGATACACAAATACTTATACCAACATCGGCATGAACTAAGATATTTTATTGGAAAGAGGCATAGTAGAAAGAAGTGGCCCGGACTTTCTGACAGTGTACTGACATCCCCTAAATTCATGTTTAACTATTTAATCGAAAAAGCCCTACCCTCCACCAGTGAAAAAAAAATGGTGCTAACAACCATATCGGCAGAGCAAATTCAAGTAAAATATCCGCCTGGAAAAAAACTTCGAAAGCGCCGAATGGTGTTGGCACGATGATGATAAGGCAAGATTACATCAACCAAACCTTAGCGAGGCGACGTTAGAAGAAATATACATGGCCACGAACAATCTAATTGAGGCATTAATCGAAGCAGATCTAAAACACGTTCCCAGAACATTGAACCGAGCACTGCCAAACCCCGTCCGTACGCTTTAAATAGCTGAACTAGAAAGAAACTATCAATATTTAAAGGAGTCAATGAAACGCCTTGGTTCCAAAAGGGGCGATAGAGAACGCCTCCTAAATATAAAATAATGAGTTAATTACAGCAATTGTAAGAGAGAGTAATGCCAGATGCGAATAATTTATAGAAGCAATCAACGAGGAACTCACCCCAACAAAATTCTAACAATAAATTAAGTTTGCCATCAAGTACAACGGGGATGAGACAAGAGAACCACAACAAATAGAAGCAGCGTTCCGAGATCACTGGACCAAATCTTCGACATATCCTCAGAATAAAATGAGGATTTCGATCAACAGCACGAAATCAGGATAGTAGAAGACTTGAAAATGAACAGCCAGGAAATAAAACCAAATACCTCAGCTTACTCAAGAACAATGGAAGAAGAAAATGTAGAACAAGTGACTCTTTATGAACAAAAAAACACACTCAAAGCAACTAGAAAAAGAACACCTGGTAGTTCCGGAATATCACGAGAAAACATAGTAAGAGCACCGAATGAATTTACTAGCAAATTACTCAACCTGTACAACGCTACAATTAGCGCTGGTTATTTACCCAATGCCCTACAAAAAAGGCAAAATATTCTTACATATGCCGGGCAAGCCCCCAAACAATCTCGATAATTTCAGGAAGTGCGATGCTCACAGTCGCGCTTTCCAGCCAACTGCTGGAAAGGATGCACAACAGAAGACTTAAACAACATCTAGAAGAAAACACTCTAATTCCAAAACACTAATATGGATTTAGATGCAATAGAAGAACGGAGACTGCACTAGCTATAATCGTCAAGACCATAGAAAAAACAAACACAAAGAATTATATGGATCTGGTAATAAAGTAATGTTATCTTCACCGATACAATTAAATTAGTAATTTTTTACACAGACAAAAGAAAACTCGCGCTCTCGTCATATAGAATAGCTGCCTTCGCGCGACGGGCCACTTTCGGGAGTGTAATCTCTTGTACGAATATAAATGCAACGTCGGCGACTGTGAGCATCGCAATTCCTCGTACATTAGGATGACTTCTACAACTCTGGCTCGGCGACTAACAGCACATCTCCAAGACCTAACCATCAAACGACAGACTGCAAAGCATCAGGACAACTCTCACTCTAGTCATGTTAAATAGAAATACAACCATCGTTTTTCGGGAGAGTGATCGACGACAACTGCGCATGGCTTAAGCTGTCACAATATGGAAGCAAAGACCACAAATAAACATCCCGCTCCAGCCAGAAACCAGTTTGCCCAGCTCGCCAGGTCTGAATACCGGCCGCATTACATCAGAGTCTGCTCACCGTTTACCTTGCCTCATTTGCCTTATGTTTAATTTTTGTATTCGCTTGTATTTCGCCGATCTGAAGATTGTTTAATCTTTATAAAATCTTTCCAATTTGATTGGTCAAAACGAATTTCACCATTTCACGATTTATTAAAATAATAAATAAGTTAGTACATTTCATAATACCTAGATTTTACAATTCATTTTAAATTATATTTCACAGTATTTTTCCTTTAATGTAAATAGATGAAAGTGGGGAAAAATAGAAAACTAAGGAGATGAAAGAAAGCACATAAGGTGAAGTAGAAAAATAAATTCACATGGTCTTACGCATTTAAATTATTTAATTCCATGTACTTATTATTTAGGTAGTTACATTGTTCATATTGATATTATGGATAACACATATTTCGTCATAATTTATGAAAGTTCTTTTTACATTACACTGGTTTTATTTTTATTTAAGTCTATTTTAAAAACACTTTTATGCCTTTATTAGGTTTAAGTTTTACGGCCATATGCTAAAACAAATGTGGAATGCACATTTGAGGAAAAAACCTATTTTTTTATATTTTACATTTTAGCCTTTTTCCTATAATAAATTTATAAATAATTGTGAAGCTACACTAAATCTGATAAAAGTGCATTACACATTTTTCTTAGCATACGGCCAAAGTCTCATATTTGATTCACGCGCAATGTATTAATTGAAATTATTATAAGCACTTTCTTTATTCAAAATTTCTTTTACTATTTTTGCTAATTTAAGTTCTCTTTTTGGTTTACATACACTGATCGAAATTATTTTAAGCCCTTTTCTTATTCTAAATTACTTCTACCACTTTGCTAATTTCAATCCTCATTTTGATTCACATGCATTATATCTGTATTTTGTCACTTTTATCGAAAATATTTTAACCCCTTTTATCGTTTCACTATTCGAATTTATATTTTGGTCACATATTCATCTTAAAACACTTTTAATCACTATATTTTTACCTTGATTTTGTTATTCTAGATATTTTATATATTATACTGTTTGTTTGGAACGCTTTTTTCAAGGATTTTTTTTAGGGGAAGGGGGGTTGTACATGCGTTTCTTCATTTATCAATTTCCAAAGTCTTCTGCCTATTTCTTATTATCTTAACTGTCTGCATGTTAACCATATGGCCACAGGATGGTGGGATTTATATATCTTAGTCCAACAGGAATCCCTCTACGTCTTCCATGGTACAGGGGCCCTCATATGTCCATTTGAAGTTTTCTCGTAGTACACCTCGAAATAGTTGTTCTGTATCTTCTTTTTTGGTGTGCACAGGGGCTAGGCAAAGACCTTAAGGCTAATGTCTTCTCCGCCCATGAGGTACCCTCCCTCGAGGGTATGTTCGTAGCTGGGACGCCTTTTATTGTTGAGGATTTTTCTTCTGATTTTGCTGGTTCTTCATTTGACTTCTTCCTTTTTCTTTGTTGATTTAATTTTATTTTTCTACTTTTAGCTGGGGCTTTCCTGGTTTGACTCGTTTGATTCTTCATCTTCTTCTTTTTTAACTATTTGTTCTTCTAGCATCCCGTCAATAATTTAAATTTTCAGAACTTCTTCTGGTTTTGGGTTCGGAGGAAACCACAATTTCTTCTTAAAACAATTTTCTTCATAATTCGTAAAGAAATTGCGCTGAATGTACCTGGATTCGCTAAAATTGCCAAGTTAGAAGAGATAATCATGGTCATTATCGCTCTCCTTCCTTTGTCATTAGCACTCTTTGTACCTCCGTCCTTGATGTCACAGTGGTCTTCTGCGCAGCTGCTCCCAGGTATGTCTTTTTCTTTGACTCCTTTACCATCTTCATTTTGCTTTTTTCTTCTGGAGCGCTTCCTTGCGAATGGGACATCTCATGGCAAATGCCCTGTGGTCCCCTCAACAGTTGACGCACTTCGGTCTTTCGCTGCTGCACTCCTTCTAGCCATGCCCGTATTCGGAGCAGTTCTGACATGCTACGTCCGTATCCTGACATTCCTTTCCATTGTGGCTCTCAACAGCGAGGCATCTGAAGCAGCAATCTAGCGGTACGAATTCCTCGGCTTCGATTTTCTTTGAAGCGATTCTAAAGTAGGCTTTCGTTTTTTTTACTCTCTAAGCCATTTTAATGCTCGAGAACACGATTTAATTTCCTAACTTGTGTTATCTGTGAAGAATGGGTTGAGCCGCCTTGGATGATGGCTCTTCGTACTAAGATCTCCTGTCAAACCGAGGCCTCAAGCCCGATCTTCTAAAGGGCGTTTGGGCCTCATCTGAGACTAGCCGTTCCAAATACTCTATTTTGTGGCAAGTCGTGACATATCCTTGCGGGGTGTCAATAAGCCAGATGAGGGCGATGTTGAGGATTCTGTAAATTGTCTATATTACGGACCCGCTTGTTCTCCCGAGAGATTAACCCCATGGGCCTTTTCAGGCAGCGGACTTACTATTCTGCCTTGTTGTTTTGTCTTTCTTCTTTCTTAAAAAAGAGTTATTGACCACGAGTAAAACTGTTTTGGCGGTTAGGTATTCATAACTTTCCCCTTAACTTTTCCTCCTTTACCACGACCAGACATAATGATATTTCAGACTCACTTACAAATTAGTGTAAGAAGGTATGTGTATGTAGGGGACAAAAGCGTGTGTGGATAGAGAGAAATAAATAAAAGTGGTGAAAAGAGAAGGTAGTATGAAAGATTTGCAAAGGGATACAAGGCGCCTGTTGACCAGATGCCTTAACTTTCATTATTTTTTTGTTGTTGTGAGCTTTTTGGTTATTTTGGTTATTTTATTATTATGGCGTTCAATCCATTTGTCTTAAAAATCTTTGGATGTGTAGTATGCATTTGCTCTTGTTGTTTTAGAATAAATTGGTTTATAACTTTGTGCTTAGTATTCATTGTTATTATTTATTTTCTAGTGTGTTGAATTTAGTGTTTTTTCTTCTTTCTTCTTGTCTCATTCCGTTAAATTCAGTCTTACTTGCTGTATTTTATTCAAATTCGTTTGTTTTCATAATTCAGAATTATTTCGTATTATTTGGTTTGTTGTCTTTGTCTTTGGTATATAACATTTGTTTTATGCGTAAAACGGTACTTCGTTTTCAACAGCCCCTTAGCTAGTGGAGCTTGGAAATCTGGCGCGACTTCTCACTTTTCTATTTTGATTAATCATTTTAATGATTTCATGTTTCAGGTCTTGATTAACCAATTACTGCATACTCCTTTTCTGTTCTTTAATGACTTTGTTAATGGGAATTAACCCTACCTCCCCAGCTCTTCTTGGCGAATTCTTTCTCGCCTGCATGTACCATGTTATAGGGATAGCGTCTATCCCCTACCCTGACATGAGATAATAGTCTACTCCAAATGGGGACTACTCTGATTTCTCTTGATTGGTGATAATCTTCCATTAGGCCTCGTAGATGTTTAATCTTTCGATCCCTGCCGCTGTCATACAAGCTTGCATACGTATGTTACGCCAAGGACACTGGATTATCTGTCTAAAATCATCGGCGTATTTGATGTTGAGGTAAGTGTGCTTCACAGCGGTTGGGTCATCTGCCGGGTATATCGAGTAGAGAGCAGTGGAGAGACACTTCCCTTGTGGAAGGCCGCATTTAGCGGAAACTTCGGTCCATCCACTCACCCCAAACTAACATACACCCCTCTCTCGATGACATAGTCACAAAGAGTTATTTCCAAGTTTTCACTCAGGCACAGTCATAGTATCTTGTACTTCATTCCCTGTTGCTACGACTTATCAAACGCCTTTGATACACCCTGGTAAACAATGTCTACGTAACTTCCCTCCCGTTTAGATTGGGCAAGCTTTTCCGTGATGACATTTATCACCAGCTCCGTACTTCACTTTTTTTCTGAACCCAAACTGGTACAGATTGTAGAGGAAATTTCCCTGCAGGTGAGATACCAATCTTTGGTTAAGGATTTTCTCGAATAGCTTACCACTAAATTTCAGGAGTGAAATTGTCCGGTAGATCTCGTTCAACGTTGGCTTTTTCCCATGCTTCGGAAAGAAAATCATCTTGAACGTTTAGTAAGCATCTGAAATGTATCCTGTATTAATACAGTCACAGTAAATTCTTTTCATTCCTTCTATGATGTTAGCTGGTGCCTTGTCAAAGTTTACCTTTCTAAGCCCGACTGTCTTGTGGCTTTCTGACGGAATGAACGGAGCATGCCAAGTAGTTCTTCTTTAGTAATCTCGGCGTTTCCGTCGCACTGTATATCCACCTGGTAGTGTGGATGCGTCCTAAGTATTCGGGTATTAAGCTTGTCTATGATTTTGATGTAGCAGAATGAGGTCAAATGGCGACCACGTGCCCTTCTGTACCCACGTGGATCCTGAGATCACCGCATGGAGCTGTGAAAGCATGGTTAAACCTGGGCAAAGAGGCGGCCAACGCCGTTATCACACGCCCCAGCTGTATTTGCCTAAGGACCGAAGCTCGCTCAAAGATTGAAATTCGTTGGACATTCCAACCAACGTTATCGCGGTTCCCCCTTCCCCCGAAGGAGTCGCCGACTTTTCCATAAATTTGCGCGCGTCTGGAGCCACCTCACCAGGCGCCTATATAACGCTTCGACTGAGTTTAGACAGCAGCACTGTTAGACTTTCACCTTCTCCGGCAAACGAGCTGAAGGACGCCCCCCCCCCCCCAGCAACGATTTCGATTCCAGTTGAAGGCTAAATCGATCCTTCAACTCTGCCCTAGTCAATCAGCAAGTATCCCCATCCGCGAACTCTGCCATAGGTAATAGGCAAGCTTTGACATCAGTGAACTCTGCTATAGTCACTCGGCAAGTACCTGACAAGGATTCCCGACTCCAAAACCTAGACAAATGCTCCCTCGTCTGAAACAAGAGGTAAAACGACTACTTCCGTCGCATTAATCGTACCCCAACTGGCCCCTTTCCGGCAACGAGCACGTAAGGCAATCGTAACTATTGTCACCAGCAGAATGATCTTCAATCTGGCTTACACCATTGCTCCATTATTTGTGTGTATGCCCCAGTTTAAAATCCCCCTTCAAATAACCAAACTAAATCTGACCTCTTTAATTTCTTAATTAACCTACCTGTATCTCATGTGGCCCTTTAAACCCATCTGGGCGACTATTCCCTTTAAACCTCAATTTTGTGTAAATATAAATATTATTTTGTTGTTAGTAAAGATATATTTGCGTCATTGTCTTTCTTTTGCAACCCCAGCGCGTACCAGCTACATGTTGATCTATTGGCCAACTTGCACTTTGAAATATTCGTTTAAAAGGACCCCGCAAAGTTAATAATAAACCATCTTCACTGTGGACTGATAACAATTTTCCCTTTCACTAACGGTCTTCAACCAACTTCGGCTCCAAGCCCCAAAGTACCTACGCATATATATATATATATATATATATATATATATATATATATATATATATATAATCCTTGTAATTAGTTTGTTCCTTGGGAATCTGATATGTTGTAGGAATATGAAGACCCAGGTGATTACACTAATCATTTATTGGCCGGACGTTTCGCACCTTCACTAGGACCATCTTCAGCGACTGTGTCGACTAATAAGAAGGGGAAGAAACATTAACGATAACATTTAAAAGAATGCATTAAATAATGGCTAAAAAAGCGGATGAAGACAATTTATTTTGTTTGTATAGGTTTATTGCGTAATAGCGTACATTTATACATGATCTAATACAAATACAATAATAATATGATATAATAATATATAAATACACATTACACAAAGCGGGAAGCCCGCCAGTGTTGGCGTGCAGTAAGACGCGGCGGAGCGTCCCACGCGTGTCTTGTCTGCTGCAAGTGGGTGGCAGCGGTCCTCACAACCCGTCGCCCGGCGGGCGCGGGCGGCGATCAGCGCGGAAGGGGTGCTGTTCTCAGCACCTCCAGCAGCTCGTTTGTTGGGGGTGTGGCGGACCACCTGGTCGGCTCTTGCCTCTCGCGCCCTCAGTAGGGCGCCTCTTACAGGGTGAGGGGCTGGCGCTGGCTGGGCAGGAGAGGAGGTAGTGCGATGAAGACAAGTTAAATTAATAAAATTAACAATTAGTGAGATTAAACTAAAAACACCAAAAAAATATATAGAATTAATTAATACTTCCCAATGTAATTTTAAAAAAATAATAGAAAGAAGTGAAATTATAACATAAACTGACTAGGATATCAAATATTAAAGGTAACTGAAGTGAAAAATAAAATAACCTATTATATTAAATTCTAAAAAACAACAAATTAGAATAAATTAAACAGAGTGACTAACCTTTATAGTAGGAGTTGAGAAATCAACTAAGTAAAGATATATAAACTACTAACGATATTTGTTCGGTTGATCGGTTGGCTAGTTAATCTATTTAAGTGTTGGTTGGTTATATAGTGAATAGTTTAATTGAGGAGGAGTAATTATTTAGGTTTGGATTTATTTTATTAAGTGCCTTAGGATATGTACTCTCGTTCTCAATAAACAAAATAACTGAAAGTGTATAAATGATTTTATTAGCCGAAATCAGAAATCTATTTGAATCGTTTTTAATCTCCAGCACAAAGGAGAAACATGTATATATTAGCCCCGGTTTGTTATCTTTAAGTCCAGTCCTATCTTTCTTCCCCAAATCAAACTTATAAATACGGTGACTCCCTATTTTATTAAACCATTGTGTGCTTGAAAATGTTAAGATAACGAAATTAGTAGCTCCAATCAATCTTTCTTTTTCCCTACGTGGTATAGCCAAATATATATATAAATATATATATATATATATATATATATATATATATATATATATATATATATATATATATATATATATATATATATATATATATATATATATATGAAATGAAAAACTCACAAAGTATCACGTGAGGGTGGCAAATGAATGCAATATCCGCAGGAAAAAATGAAAAGGTGTTTCCAAGTACTTTCGAACTTTATTAAGTTCCTTATCAAGGATAACTACAAGAAATAGTATTATATTATAGGTATATATACGAAAGAAAACTATGAAAGACCGCCTCAAAAACAAGAAATCACCAATGAAGAAGAGGGAAGGGGGAAGGTAAAAAAACACATTAAGGATTACAAGAAGCAGGTAGTAAGGTCAAACTAAGTCGAAGGAAAGGGTAACAGATTCAAAGAAATGGAGATAGCCTAACGAGAGAGATTATAAGACACGATGAGCAAAAGATGGAAAAATACAAGGTACAAAACAGAGCAGTGACAATTAAAAAATAAAAATGAATAATAATTTTTTTTTTAAATAAAATAGGGGCCAAATAACTAGAGAATGTAAAAAAACACCAAAAAAACAAAAAAAACACTAGGAACGCAAGACAAAACTAGTTTCTTTGAGTATTAATCTTTTAATTATAGCATCTATTTTATATAAACCAGGGGAAAGGTTAAAATTAACACATTGGTTTATAAAAGCACATTCAATGATGTTCCATTTTATATGGTCATTGGAACGATAAATAAATTTGGCCGAGTTCCAGTTAATTAAATGGTTCTTATCTGACATATGGAAAAAGAAAGCACTGTTATCTTTCCCTCTTCGGACATTATATTTATGTTGATTTATGCGAATAGAAAGTTGTTTCTGTTCGCATAAATCAACATAAATATTATACCTCTAATATAATACTATTTCTTGTAGTTATCCTTGATAAGGAACTTAATAAAGTTCGAAAGTACTTGGAAACACCTTTTCATTTTTTACTGCGGGATATTGCATTTATTTTTATATATATATATATATATATATATATATATATATATATATATATATATATATATATATATATATATATATATATATATATATATATATATATATATATATATATATATAATATGAAAATTAACCCACAGGAAAATCATCTTTTCATTTTCCTGTGGGTTAATTTTTATATTATTGCTTTCTGACTATTTGTCGTTCCGATCTAGTTCTCGGCAAAGGATGCAAAGGAAAATGAGTTTGAAAATGTGCTTCTTTTAACGGCGGTCAACTCGGAGACGCCGAGATGTAAGTATGGTTCCCCGATGAAGTTGCACGATAATTGCTGCTTTCTTTATCTACAATCTTATGCGATTTTGGAGTTTCAGGATGATGGAGGTGTCCTGATTCAGTTTTTTACGTGTTATGGTAGGGCCATGAGAGTGGGCGTGTTTTTTAATCGCGCTCGCTGGAGGGAGGCAGCTGTTCTTCATGATGCAACTACTTGTTTTCTTGGTCTTGTAGGATATAATTAGATTAATATTCAAATTAGGGTTGGTTGGGGTCAAGTTACGATGGAGGATGGCTTTGAGAGCCTTTTCGTCTTTACGGTAGCCGGTGTTCATATTGGCCTTGTAATAAAAGTCGATATTACTCTTCTTAGGAGTAGACCTGACACCTTAAATCTTTTATGAACGCCTAAGAGTGATGAAATGAATCCAACGAACCGCAAGAAACAAAAAAATAGGATAATTTTTCTTCGGAAAAAGTTATTTCCTAATTCAAAAAATTCGAGTGGTCTAAGAGACGGTTTAATTGAGAACAGACCGGTTGCTTGCTGCCTCAGTGTGGTGTGTTTGGTTCGAATCCCACTCCTGTACGGAATTTTTCGAATTATAAATAAGTTTTTCCGAAGAAAATATCCTGTTTTTCTGTTTCTTGCGGTTTGTTATATATATATATATATATATATATATATATATATATATATATATATATATATATATATATATATATATATATATATATATATATATATATATATATATATAATGTTTAACAGAAATCCCAAGATGAGGAAAATAGCTGGCATCATCCTTTTTATTTACCGGCGACGTTTCGACCACAATAAGGTCATCTTCTTAGGCCTAAAATACAAATAAACGAACAAGATATTTTACACTGTTAAGAGAGCACACTGTTAAATGTACATCTAGAACTTTACTGGCTAGTATTAGCTTGGAATTGCAAATTTAGAGTTAAAGGGAATATTTAGAAATGGGGCTCAAATTTACAATAAAGAGAATAAGGAAGTATTTTAAAATATTTCAATTAGTTAGCGAGTGTATAATTGCTAAAATCTATTAGGCTAGGGGCGCTTTGATTTATGAATCTAATGATTATATAAACTGTTTTAAAATAAATTTTTAAAGAATAATTGAAGCAAAATTGGCAAAACTTTAAAATACACTGCGCCCCACAAAACTGCGCCCCACAACTCACATCCAGAAGAATTCAGGTAACAAGGAGGGGAACCGACGAGAGATCACTATTTAATTCGGGGAGAGCTGTTTTATATATAGTGTTTCTAGGATTCGAAGGGTAATGGGACATTTGTGCGAATTTAGAATTTCAAAGTCCTCTAAGGAGATATCACTTTTACACTTTATTACGTGATCTCCTATCGCTGAATTTTCTTTGGTTTCAAGTATCTTGCCGGTTCTATTGAATTATACCCATATGGGAAGAGAATCTTGCCTTCAGAGTTCTCACGGAGCTTCCGAAGTATTTGCCTTGGGAACAACCAGGACATTTAAATGAGTATATAATCGAACTCCGAAGACTCTTTGGATCCGGATCCTTTATTGTAAATAAAGATGTTATATTTATTTTGTTGACAAAGGCAATTTGAAATTTTATTTGACAGAAGTATTTCCTTAGCAATATGTGTAATTTTCGGCTAAGGACTTTATTGTGAATACCCAACTCTGGCATTATTAAATAATGTTTGTCTTTTGCTACTGTTATCTCAGGTTGGCTTGGTTGATACAACCCACCTAAAAATGTTCGGATTGACTCTTCTACAATAAAAGATGGTAAGTCATTGTGCACAAAGAAAGGTTTAAGGTACTGAAATTCTTTGTCTATAAAATTTTAGGATGAACAGAGATTGTATGTGCGGTGAAGGAGGGTCTTAATGGATGAGATTTTGTATTTCAAATCTAAGCAACTAAAAAGTTAAATCCTAACCTTGTATTAGTCGTTTTCTATATACTGAGGTTTCTAGACTATTTTGATTTTTTTCTTATTAAAATGTCTAAAAAGAGGAGGGTGTTATCACTCTCAGTTTCAATTGTATATTTAATACCGGGGTGGATGGTGTTTAAAAAATTAAGAAATTCTAAAGCTTGATCTCGTTGTTTAAATATAGCTGTGGAGTGATCTACGAAACGTCTATAGAAAGTTCGTTTATTTGTAATTTAGGCCTAAGAAGATGCCCGTATTGTGGTCGAACCATCTTCGGTAAATAAAAAGGATGATGCCAGCTATTTTCCTCGCCTTGGTATTTCTGTTAGACATTAAATTTAGGCTCTCTAGAAGCAATCCTCATCGATATATGTGTGTATATATATATATATATATATATATATATATATATATATATATATATATATATATATATATATATATATGCGGAAAACTCACAAAGTAGCGCGTGAGTGAGCAATAAATGCAACAAAGCCCACAGGGAAAATTAATACGATGATTCGAAGTACTTTCGAACTTTATTTCGAGTTCTTTATCAAGGAATAACAAAAGTATTGAAAATTGTAATATATATATAAGGGTGATACAGAAGAGACGGAACGACAACAGAAAAAGCAAAAAAAGAATCAACAAAATGAATTAATATGGAATGGAAACCTTAAGAGGAGCCAAGATAAATACAAACTAAAATCAATATTGTGATTAAGATATGACATATGAACATAAAATGAGCTGCTTTCTTCCCCGCGACGGACATTATATTTATGCTGAGAAATTAGTTTTTCAAATATTTCTCAGCAAATATATAATGTCTGTCGTGGCGAAGAAAGCAGCTCATTTTATGTTCATAGGTCATATCTTAATCACAATAATGATTTAAATTGTGCTAAAATCATCTGACATAATAACGATACAATTTCACAAAATATCATTGAATCGACCTTCATTAGTAAATTCCTAAATTTTTATTTAAGTCCTGGCTAAAATAACCTCGATGGTTAGTTTTTTAAATTATATTAACAAAGCACTGTCGAAACTTTTAATTTAAGACTAAATATTTATATTAATCTTAATAAACTATTTATTTTTCCTTGTGTGTGCATCTATGTAGCCTTATGTTTAGCCTGTGTATTTATTTTCGTTTGCATCAAGTCTTTAGAACCTTTGTACTTATTCTACCTTGGTTTTTCAATCCTGACCTCTGATGTTAATCGCTCACTTAGATTTTCTCCCTCTCTAATTGCTTAACCAGGATTTTAATCCTCTGGTCAACCTTTAGTCTTTTGAATTTACCTGATTTAATGATCTTAGTTTGTATTTATCTTCGCTCTTCTTAAGGTTTCCATTTCATATTAATTAATTTTGTTGATTGGTTTTTTGCTTTTTTTGTAGGCGTTCTGTCTCCTCTGTATCATCCTTATATATATTACAATTTTCAATAGTTTTGTCATTCCTTGATAAAGAACTCGAAATAAAGTTAGAAAGTACTGGGAATTATCGTATTAATTTTCACTGTGGGCTTTGTTGCATATATATATATATATATATATATATATGAAAGAGAAATTTAATTCGAATGAGCAATGAGACAAGAAATAGGAGTTTTTTTAATAAAGGTAAGAGAAAAGGACATTGGAAGAACCCTATAATCAAAGAGAGCAGAGGGCGGCACAATAAAGACAATCCTTACTGACAGGACAAAAATAACGCCAGGGGAAAAAGGTTGTCACCACCCGTTGAACTTGTATTTGCTCTGTTTCTCTCTCTCTCTATCTCTCTCTCTCTCGCTCTGTCTCTCTCTCTCTCTCTCTCTCTCTCTCTCTCTCTCTCTCTCTCTCTCTCTATATATATATATATATATATATATATATATATATATATATATATATATATATATATATATATACTTTATAAGGATGCTCTGTTGTATATATGAATGTCTTTCTTACAGAAGAAGATGCATTTTATAGCTTCTTGATAACTTTTTAAAAATTTTCATATGTGAATATTTCTTAAGTGGAAAGGGATTGTAACAGATCGTTATAAATTATTATTATTATAGGCTCGAGGTACCTTTCGACTTCAATTGTCATCGTCTTGGGAATCGATGACAAATCACTAATTAAGTTTGGGAAGAGATGCTCTATGCATTGTGTTTTTAAGATGCCAAGTGGCATCGGTTACTTATGCTATCAGTCATTTATAACTAGCTATCAAATTTCTACTTCTATCTTTAGAATTGTGTTATCTAATATTCCATAATATTTTATTTGTTTTATAGGCCCAAGTAAAGGACCTTATTAAGATTCACGCTTTTTTCCTTAACTTGGGATTTCTACTAAAACATATATATATATATATATATATATATATATATATATATATATATATATATATATATATATATATATATATATATATATAGAGAGAGAGAGAGAGAGAGAGAGAGAGAGAGAGAGAGAGAAAGACAGATAATCGAAAGTAATAAATAAAACTATATGACATGATTTAGATAAACCGATTTCAATGCTTTTTAAAATCAAAGAACTTATTAAAAGAATGGCTAAGCCAAATGACCTAATAAAGAGAAGTAATATACTTCGCCGATTCACAGACTACTTAAACTGGCGTCTTTAATAGAGCAAACAAAACTTGTTAACGTTTGAAAAAGGTGAATTAGGAAGCAATTTTTATTTTTGAAAGATTTTCATGAAAATATTGACAAGAGCAGGAGAGAGAAAAGAACTCCTAAGAAGCCTATATTTTTGGTTATAATAATTAACGTTATAACTAAAGTATTTATGATTAATTAAAAGCTTTTAAATTTTTAAGTGGTCCCTGAGTTGGCGGAAGAATACGATATATTTATATGCCGCCATCATTTTCCTTGTTAATTTTTGACTCTGAAGAAGATAGATATTTTTTGGAAATTCGTTTTTTGACAAACTTGGAAGTTGAAAAATCATAACATGCACATAACTTAACTAGTTAGATATGTGCATGACGCAGCGAAATTTCCGACTCACCATCACTTCCTGTCATTATTGCCAATTTACTATACTTTTGAGAAAAGGAATAACTTAATTTATAGCCTGAGCTGACTGACAAGGGTGCTGCATTTGGTACTGTAGTAGCAAATTTGGTCGTGGCTCGTCTATGCAAAACCGTAAATTATTATCTTTGGCTTATCTGTTTGTTACTATTTATATATATAAAAAGATACTGTTTTTTTTTTAAATTTCTTTAGCAATACCATTCCAAAATTAAGAGTAAAAATGTATAACCGATAAAATAAGCCGGTTAGCTTATAAACATAAATTTCAAGAGAAGTATCTTACAGTCCAGATTAGCGATTTACTGGTTGGCTGGAAAGACAAATCACTTTGCAAAGTTTGTTTGCAACTAGTTATGGAAACGGCCACACTTCTTGACATGTACCATAAAACAGAAATCTTTTGAAAAAAAATATGACTGTGATTAGTCAGAGCAATAAATTTACCAATTATATGAAACCTTCAAAATCCCTTAGGACTAATGTTGCAACGGGAGAATTAAAATTATATGGCTTGAGAATTTATAGTTATGGCAATTCATTTATTATTTAGTGGTTTTCGAATTCTAAATAACGAGGACAAAGTTGAAGCCTTCAAAATCAGAGCTTTTAATTGCCGTGTTGTTATTGAAGAAGAAATGGCTAAATGCTTTGCAAGTTTAGATTTTACAAATGATTTACAGCATCTTGGAGCATTAGACCTCTCTAAAGTTATAAAGCAAATCCGCAAATCAATCATTCATCTGGCAATGAACTTCTCTAAATCTTGTATAACTAACTATAATTTAAGAACGGGATCGTTTTGAGTATTTAAATAATAATTTGATCTTAGTTTGGTTATGACTTATGTATATTTTAAATTTGTATCAAGGAAATTTCTAAGAATTCCTTTAGTTTGAAAAAAACAAAATAGCTTAGTTCAGAAGAAATAAATATGATTATCCAATGATTTATAATGTTTTATAGAAAATTAATTACAATTGGTCAAGTTCATAAAATTATTAAAATTTAAGTAAGGCTGTTTTTTTATTTTATTTATAACTATATTTTAGCAACGTGATTTTTTTGAAACGGGGGAAATAGTTTAGAGTTCATTTTTAAAATTATTATAATCTGCAAAGTTCAGAAAATTGCTAAAAATTTAACCATTGCTTTTTTTTTCAGATTTTAGATTTTAATTTTAGTAGCGAAGCACAAGCTCCCCCCAGTAGCGGGCAGTGGCGAAACCATTGCCTTGTCTTATTATAATATAATGATTTGAATACAGAATGGAAAGAAATCAGTCTAAATGAGATTGAAAGTTTAAAAGAGACTTTAGAATCTGCTATGATTACCGTTTTCATCTTTCCAAATTCCTCATTTGTTTAATGCCACTAACACAGTCCTCAGATACTACTGAAAGAATTTTTTCCTATTTATCTAACATTAAAACGAAGAATAGATGTAGAAGAAATTCAATATTTTTAATTTCATTTTTGGCTTGTATGTGTGGGTGAAGTGCACCCATACTCTGTCCCGGCGCGTCTCGTAAAAGCGATTGAGTCGTAATAAGGGTCGCTGGCCCGAGAATCCCCCCACCAGACACTTTTTTTTCACGAACACATCAAACCTGTGTGGTTTTTATGAGCCCCAACAACATGTTGTGAGATAGTGGTTTAGGAGATGATGATTAAGTAAGAATTGATTTGTTACATTTTGTGTATAAATCTGGTACAGTTTATTTTTATTGCGTGGCAAACCTGGTCTGAGGCGAAGTTAAGAATTTAAAAAGGAGTGTCTTGTAAATTAACCAGTATAAACAACTAGATATGAAGTAAAATGGCTTAAATTCACAATAATTAACTTAAATTAATAATAAATTTGACGGTTCAAGTAAACTGTGCCCTCTCCTTAATAAACGAAATAAATTTATGAAAATTTAATAAGATTGAATCAATTCCTACAAAATCGGTTCTATTATAAGGCTGGTTCTGGATGGTCCTATTAAATAGAACCTACTATAAATACACCACCAGCAATAAATACTGGTTTCAACCCATATAAAAATGGAAGCAAAATGAAACAAGTAAGTTATTATAGAGCAACATTAATGTAAACATGAAAATACAGATATAGAGAAAAATTTAATTGAATTTTTGACTAATTAAAATATTTGCCATTTGCTTTGCTAAATGCAGAACATATATGTAGTTTATATCGTACAGTAACGAAATATTCTTGTGGAATTTGATCCCATCATTCAAGAAAATAGCCAGAGAGAATATCTGTCCACAAGAGTTCGATAAGATTGAAATCAGGAGATTGTGATGGCCAATCGATAATTGTAAGCTACTCTTCTTGTTTTTCTCTCTGCAGTCACCAAAAACAGTAACTAACTCCAAATAACTGCGACACAGTGTAGAGGTGTGCTAAGGACATTTTTCTTTTTCAAGATACAATTTTGACCGAAAAGACTGCTTCCAGATGCGAGAGACTTACACTGCCAATTGATTGATAGCCGTGGTGGTTATATATATACATATTATATATATATATATATATATACGTATATATATATATATATATATATATATATATATATATATATATATATATATATATATATATATATATATATATTAATAAGATCACCCCTTGAAATGGCAGCAAAAGAGTTCCAAACTCTCGCATACTTACGTCATACTTCACCGTATGCATAATGCACTAAGGAGCCATTTGCTCACCACTTTTCCTCCGTACTAAAACTTTACTCTAGGAACCAAAAATTGATACTTAGACTCATTTCTCCATAGAACCCTTTTAAAGTCAGCGATCACTCAGTTTTTATGTTTTTTTTATCCAGCCATTGCCTGGTATATATATAATATATTCCTATACGAGTAACTAATCCCCATTTAATCCATTAGGCCAGAGGTAGGTGTTAAAAACAAAATGTCATTGTTCGCTGATGATACAAAATTAGCAGCCAATGTTGGGGAAATACAAGGAAATTCCAAAATTCAAAGTGATTTCAATAAACTAGTTGCATGGCCACACATGTGGCAGATCGCATTCAACCATCTAAAATGCAAAGTTGTTCCTTGAGTTTCTTTAGGCAGTATTTAGAGGCTATAATAAAGCATTTTTGTATTTGGCTTTATCGATAGAAATGTTAGCTATAGAAGTAAGGAAGTTATTCTCAAGCTATATAACTCGTATGTTGAGTTGGGTAACACTTGTAAAAATTGTATTCAGGTATGGGCCCACATCACAGTAAAGATATCAACATTCTGGAGGCAGTACAGAAAAGATAAAAAATGACAGCTTCTTTAGGACGCTTTGATTATATGAATAGGGTGAGGGGACTTAAAATTTTTCATTTGAAAGGAGAAGCCTAAAGTGCGATATGATCCAGATTTTATAATGTTTAAGGTAATTGTTAATTAATTAAAAATAGGGATGTTTTCAACATGGAACCTGATGATAGGACAATTAGCTACTGTTTGAAAATTAAAACATGTAGATCAAAGCTGGATTTAAAGAATTATTATTTCAGTATTAAACTCGTGGATTCTTGAAATTGGGGCATTGAGGGATTTTGCAAATAAGTCATTATTTAACATCAGTCAAAGGAAAGCTAGAGAACTATAGTGGGGAAGAGCATCTATGTATAAAGAACGTGATTTTTCAGGCTAATATCTATATATGTATTAGAGCCAAGTTTTCATTCGTACTTTCATATTTTGGGTCTTGTATTATAATCTCAATATAACGAGCATACAGGTTTATGTCTGATAACGCCATCTAACGGGTGCAGATTATTATACAGTGGCGGCAACAAAAAAAGTGACATTGAATATTGGCAATAGAAATCGATACATAAAATCGCTTTCACGATTTTACTTGCCAACAAGCCAATGAAAAGGGGCGGGGCTTATGCCACGAGTGGATGACTCTCCTGAGCTAAGACAACAGAACTGCGCTTTATTGGAACTCACTGTCTCGTTTGAGCTCGTACAGTGAGGTTTTGGTGTACAACGCTCCAGCGTGCTGATTTCCTGCATTCGTGCCTACATTTGACGTGCTATAACTTCTGTGCAAGTGGATACAATGGGGCGGAAAAAGCTTTCTATGAGAGAAAAGCCGTGCCCTGACCCTATTAGAGCAGGGAAAGTCTTTTATTGATGTAGCAGCAGATTTAGGAACCTCAAGAAATACGATTTATCGCCTAAAACGGGCAGCTGAGTTATTGCCACCAGGTACCATACCAAAGAGGAAGGAGGGCACTGGTGCAGCTAGGAAGACATCTCCAAGGACTGATAATATCCTAAGGCGTGAAGTGATGTCAGACCCTTCTGTAACCTCCGCTTCAATCAAGAAAAAACACCCAGACCTTCTCCAGAACGTCGCCCTCAGGACCATCCGTCATCGCTTACAGAAGGACTTAGGCCTACCGGCTCGCCGCGCTGCCAAGAAGCCACTTCTTACCAAGGCTATGAAGATGAAAAGGCTCAATTTTTGCAAGACCTATAAACATTGGACAGCTGCCCATTGGAAGAAGGTGATGTTCAGTGATGAGAGCACCTTTAGGCTGGTCAGAGGAGAGTCAAAGATCGTGCGTCGTCCCAGCAATGTGTCTCGGTATGACCCAAAATATACCGTGAAAACTGTGAAGCACCCTGATAGTGTGATGGTGTGGGGTGCCTTTAGTGGAAACAAGGGCAGAGGAGGTCTGTACTTCCTTCCCAAGAATGTAACCATGAGGGGGACTAACTATCTCGAAGTTTTGAAGCAGCACATGCTGCCATTTTGGGAAATTCATCGGTGTGAATTTTTCATGCATGATGGTGCCCCTGCTCACAGGTCCCAGTTAGTAAAAAGGTTCTTCAATGATAATAATATTAGTGTTTTGGAGTGGCCTGGTAATTCCCCGGACCTAAATCCTATTGAGAATGCTTGGAATCTGATGAAATCCAAAGTTCAAGAGACAGCATCCGGCAGCATCAAGGACCTGATAGAATCACTGAAGAAGATCTGGGTTACGATCGACCCCACCTACTTCGCAAACCTCGCTGAATCAATGCCCAATCGACTCAGAATGGTCATCAAGTGCAAGGGCAACATGACCAAGTATTAACTTTCATGAAATATTCATAATAAAATATGTAAGTTACATTTTTCTGTTTCATTTTCCCCGAATTGTCACATGTCACTTTTTTTGTTGCCGCCACTGTAGGATAGTGAAGGATTTATGGGTTTTGGGATAATTTGACAGGGACTACTTTTATAGGTCGTAGTGATGGGTTTATATCCTTTATTTATATTTTTTGTTACAGACATAGTTTGCGCGAAACGTAACCACATAGAATAAAGAAAGGCAAATTATGTTATCTGCTCCGGCTTCGGGCTAACTTCGTATTAAATTGTGTCTCACTAGCAACAGTTACTTTTAATATATGTATCAAGATCCATAAATAAGTATAGGTAACACCTAAATGATTCATATTTTAAATTTTTTTTGAGGGGTTATAATTCACCTGCATAATGTATAGGTATTAGGTAAGCCTCTTGCTCCATTGCCAATTCATATTAATAAAAACTTGAAAAACAAAAGATTTAATTTGGGAAAACATGTAAAATATTAATAATGACAATCTGAAATCAATATCTGGTATGCTCTATTCACCTTATCCTCAATAACAGTCGTAGAGCGTTTTATATGACGTTGAACAAGATTCGTGCACGTTTTTGGAGAAGGTTTATTCGACTCATTTCAAGAGAACTTTTCCAATTCAACAATGCTGCGAGAGCCTCTCTTGTGTAAACGCTTCCTCAGCTCCTTCCAGAGATGTTCGATGGTGTTCAAATCTGAGTATAATACTTTGTTGTTGTGCTAGGTATTTATCAGTAGATTTGTTACTGATTCATTCAGTTTTTCATCAAGTATGTACGTAAAGTTTTTCTCATCTTTAATTTTTAATGCATCAATGCCAACAAAAGTTAAATATCCCCACAATTTAATTAGACCTCCTCCATATTTTACAGTAGGGACGGTGTTTTATATCTATGAGGGCTTCGCAAGATTTCAGCCAAACGTATCACCCGTCGGTTCTATCAATGAGCTAGATTTTTATCTCACCTGATCATAGTGTTTTATATAATTAAGCTTGGTTATCTCCCGCGTGCTCTTTAGTGAGTACATAACGGGTATCTTTATGAGCTTTCTTCAACAATGGCTCCCTTCTAGGGATAAGTGCATGAAATCCTCCTCGCTCTAAATAACGTTGTACCGTTGAAAAGTATACATCTACGCCATCTGCTGCTTGCTTGTGCCTCATTTGATGAAATCTTACTATGGTTTCTGTCTCCCTCATAGACCGAGCATCTCTAAGAGAGCGTTTCTTGGTCGCCCTTCACGCGGAGGATTTACTGGACTGCCATTAAATTTATACTTCACAATAATGTCCCTTACAAAAGAAATTGGAATAATGTGCCATTTAATAGTATGCTTTCTTGCAGATTCTAAATGCTCAGCGTTTTTCATCATTGATTTATTCGGGGTGCATGGCAAAGAAGATGAGAGACGGACGACGGTAACATAAAGTTGCGCGCCATCGCGCCACGATGTTTCCGTGACCCTACGCACGAGCATCGACGGCCGTAGGTTGGTTTCTGTCATCTCAGAATAAGGCAAACTTGTGAGATGCACAGCCCCTTGATGGAGCGGTTCCATGGAACTTACTGCGACGACTGCCTGGTGATCCAGACCGTCCGACAAATTCTTGTTGCTTGTCTCAGTCTGGGATATCTTCGCGCACGTTACCCTCTTTTCACTTGTATATATTTTTACTTGCATATTTATTTCACCTCTCTCCCTTTCTCACCTTCACTTTTCCCCGGCATTGATATTCTGTGATTTAACTCTCTATTTTCTTTTATCCTAATCCATTTGATATAATTACTAGCTTTAAATTTCTCTTGTCGCCAGTTCGTTTAATCCTTTCCCTAGACATAAATATTGTATCGTTTATTTGGTTACGTATATTTTTGTCATTTGGATTTTGTACATGCAATCTATGCAACACAGCGTTCTGTTCTGTTCTTTTTTTTCATTTTCTTGTGGGTGATTTTTTGCAATTATTGCTTCCCTCACGCGCTGCTTTGTCACTGTACTAATAATATATATATATATATATATATATATATATATATATATATATATATATAACTCACAAAGTAGCACTTGAGGATCGCACTGAATGCAATATCCCGCAGGAAAAATGAAAAAGGTTCTTCCAAGTATTTTCGAACTTTATTCAGTTCATTCTCAAGGAAAACTACAAGATAAAATAATATAATAAGGGTATATATAAGCTAGTAAAAGATAAAAGACGGCCTCTAAGGCACGAAACCACCAATGAGGAAGTAGGAGAAGGATGGGTAAATTCACATTAAGATATAGCTATAACAGGTCACAAGGTCAAACCGAGAGGCAAGAAAGAGTTAAGAACAGAGCCAAAAGAGTTAACACGATTAACGGATAAAGGGATCGTATAAAGAGGGAGATTAGGAGAGACACGAGAAGTAAATTAAAACGAAGGCAAGAGGGACAAGGAGAGAGGAAGAGAAATTAAATTATGTAAATACAAAATAAATGCAATAATTAAATTGGCACATCGGGTTCCCATAAAAATCAAAATTTCCGCCAAAAAAGAATATAAGTCAAAGCTAATTTCGTTAAGAATGGGTTTTTTCATAACAACATAAATGATAAAAATGCCAGGGGAAAAAATTGGCTTATATATATATATATATATATATATATATATATATATATATATATATATATATATATATATATATATATATATATATGAAGAGAAAGATACTTTTCTCTTATGGATTTTCCGTGTAAATTCCCTAGGCTTTATAAAGCCGATTCTATAATATCACTCGAAAAGCCTCTAGCGAAAAACCGAATTTGCGCAACGCGCGAGGACCTTCTGACATCTCCGTCAGACGACGAGTAATCTCTCAATGATAACAAAGACGGGTTAGCAAATATATGGCAAATGAAATAATCTCAATTATAATACTAAAATAAACACAAAATAACTATACAAATATGGACTGTTTTTTGTGTAGATACTAAGTACTAAAGAAATCCCTACAGGGTGGTTCAAACCCTTAATTTTGTGTACTTGATCTCATAAAAGCTTGATGTTCTTTTATTCTTGATTGTGTCCTCCGAGATCCCCCTTTTCGGCTATCTATCTTTTACACGTCTTTTCATCCTTTATTGTTTATTCTAAGCTTATTTTCTCGTTTATTTTTGTTTTGCTGTTTCAAAGTTTCTTTCCTTCCACCTGAATAGAGCCTGTTGCTTAGTCAGGGATGTTTACTGGAGTTTTGAACCGCATATTTAGAACATTTGTTACGAGTTTATACTAGTTTACAGTCTAATCCAACAAGTGAATCTCCACCAGGAATTATTTACAGACACATTCACAAATTGGTAAGATTGAGGGAATTGAAAATATGTGGACAGGTAGTCAGCCGCTTATCTATCAGAAAAGAGAGTAATGTGGAAGTTCACGCAGCTCTCCAGAACTTGCTTCGCTCGAATCACAAAAGCAGGCTCCTTTTAGAGGCACGGAAGAGTTAAATGAAAAGGCTTAAGTAAAGTGATGACAGCCATAACGGTCTAAGGTCCTCATTT
This sequence comes from Ceratothoa steindachneri, assembly GCA_963969495.1. Classification (NCBI taxonomy): domain Eukaryota; kingdom Metazoa; phylum Arthropoda; class Malacostraca; order Isopoda; family Cymothoidae; genus Ceratothoa; species Ceratothoa steindachneri. Next base: position 14,309,001 of record OZ018321.1, read on the forward strand.
TGATGCTAAGATTCAATTTACTCATCGATTGATGATGGTCTTACCCGGGGAATGAGGCTGAATAAAGGTGTTTGGTTCAAATCCTCATTAGTGGAGTGACTAGCGCAAGGAGAGGATTCGGGGGGGGGATTAGGGCTGAATCAAGTGGGATTCGATTTAAATCAAGGCAGGATCTTTAGATATTCGGAGGGTTAAAATGTGATCCAGTGAGATCTAACTAGATCCGGTAGAGAGCAAAGAAATGAAGTACGACCGATGACAGTGACTCCAAAGTCTCTGGTTCAATCTCCTAAAACGGCTGGGGAGGGGAAAAGGGAGCAATCTCAGGGTCCTTAGTACCCTAAAAAAGATCTTTTACGGTTCGTTAAAGTGTGGAATTCCACAAATTTTTACTTCTTCTAATATAACACTTTACTAATTTTACAAATCTGTTCAAATATTTTTCCTGTGAAAGATTCCCTCGTTGGTTATTCAAAAGGTATATCATGGTTAGATCAAGGAAATTCCATCCCTCTTCACCAATTCTCGTGCTACAACTGAAACTTAGAGGCCCAGCATGCCCTCCCATCCCCCGTGCTTGAAGTTGTGTACCCTTTCGGCCCCATCCCAATGCCAGTAGAAGGACCTTCGGCAATGTATCTTTCATTAGTTCTCTTCGTCTATCTTCACTACTTTCTTTATAGATCTCTCGTTACCAAATTCTTGAACCATTTTCATACGTTTTATTACATTCTTTTGTCAACCCACAGAAGATTCTACTTCTACCGCTACCAACAATACTTGTAGTAATGAAGAACTTTGTCAGAGAACAAAGCTTGGCTTGGCTTTGAATCATCTCTATGATCGCAAACTTCCTGGCACAGTCAATGAACCACTGGCAACCTCATAATGGGGATACTTGGCAACCTAAAGCCGTTTGAGGTCTAATTAATCTGACACGCACGGGAAAGGCAGATTAATTATTGTAATTCACACAACGTTCAGCTGCTCCTCCAGTGCTCCCCCCTTATGGTAGCTTTGACATAAACCTCCAAAAGCTCTCCATCCACGGGAGTTCCAAGCTCAACTGATTTAAAGCAACCAAGAATAATTCCAACCTGACCTTCTCAATAAATATTAATTGTGAACGTGTTTACTTTAATAACCGCTCCATTTCTAAACACTCCCAGAATATGAAATTGTTGGAGATAAGTATCTTCCATAAGAAAGTCTTACCTCTTGGTTCCTGTGTGTGAAGCCTCGTTTTTCGCATCTAGACTACTTTAGCAATGAGCAAAGAAAACGTTTTCATTAAGATCTTCAAGTAAGGGAAGATATGTACAAAGATCAGTGGAATGTGAATTTGGTTACAGATTACTTTTGATGTAACAAGAGAAAATTGCATATGTGAAACAAAAACAAAAACCTTTGAAGGTTAAGTCTTCCTTGATAAAAATGTGCTAATTTCATATGTAATTTCATATCACCTTCAAATTTACAAATTGAGAACAATTAGACGTAGACCTGATTGAAGAGAAATAGTTATATTTTTTTATTCAATATGTTACAATACAGGTTGGTTAAGAAAACCTGACCTAGTTTTTTTTAATGCTTACCAATGAAATTATTATTAATATTATTTACTGCTTAACAGAGAGACAAGCATCACCTATTACAGCGAAGTTAATACAGATCGGTTGTAGTAAATCGCAGGATGTAGTCCCAATTTCCTTCGAATTAATTATGTGTGCCATATACTGTACATTTCCATCAAAATAAGGTCAGAACGCCTCTATTTCTATCATACACTCCTATTACTTTTGTCTCAAACAAATTACGGATATACACTTCGTATGAATAAAAGTTATGCAAATTCTGTTAAGACAAACAAAATTTATTAGTAAATAAGCAATTTACTAGAAAAATAATGTTTTCCCAAACGACCGAATGATAGCGAAAACAAATTTCTATTGGAATATAATTGATTAAAAAACCAGATAAAAAATCTGGACAAATTATAAATAACTAGTATTTAGTGTGGAGGCCTCTATTTATCCTGATGAATTTCACAAATTTCTTGAACTGTTTTCGGATTCCATTGATTTAACCTCTTTACAGGTTTCTTGTAAACATTTTCAATGTGATTCTTGTGGGGACTATGTTCAAACTATTTCATAACAGAGATAGGCTCGTCGCCGAAAGAGGTCCTTACTGACTTAGCCATGTGGTAAGTTGAGATATCCTGCATTGAAATTGCAGGATGGGCTTCGGAGGCTCGCAAAAGGGAGAGGATATTCTGTCGCAACAATTCCGTGTATACTTTTTAATTCACTGAGCACTGTAAACGCACAAGTGGCACAGTGCCTTTTACCGAAATCACTCTCCAGATCATACCACTTCCTTTGCTAAAGTTTATACTCTTTTGTTGAAATCGACAGGCCTGTGACCTGTTCTGCGAAGAACGAAATTCCTGCCTCTGTAACATAAAAAATTGATCTTAGAATCATCACTAAAGTGGATTTGGCTCCATTAGTCAATCTTGCATGCCACGAGCGCAGTATCAAATGTAAAATCAACCTTGTGTTTCTTCAGACTGATCAATGGCTTGAACGACAGTTTGCGAATGTGAAGATTGTCTTACTCCGACCAACGTATGACTGGAGACACTAAAAGCCAAAGTCTCACTAATCTCTCGAGAAACTGCTGCAGTTTTCTTGAAACAGTCTTTCTCGCCAATTTAGGTAATGGGAAAGTCTTCATTTTTAAGGTCTTCCTTGGCCTACCGGTTGATGTCCAAAGTTTACATAAACCTGTTTTGTCATAGGCTGACATAATATTATAGACTACCCTTTTGGAGCGCTTAACACTCTCTGCAATAGCTCCAATTGAAACACCATCTTGGTGACACAGTTTAATAATAAACACGCGGAGAGAGAGAGACGTGACAGATATCTTAAAATGTTACCTAAAATACAGCTAGAAATACTTACAATGACTTAACCTACCGTGCAAAGGAAGAACACCGAATATACAAATTTTCCCAATTTTAGTTATATATTGACTCTTATGTAGTTCGACCCGTAGATACCATTTCTGGCATGGGTTTACGCTCATGTTTCAACCGTTTTGAGTCAGTAATTGGCCACACACCGAATATACGCGACACTACCATGATTAACATAGAAGAAACACCGTATATGCAAAATGCAGAGGTTAAACACCGATTATACTGAATATTCAGTCTGTTTCATTTATATGTAGCACGATATCCAGACGTAAAACATCGAATATGCAAGCTTTAAATCAATTTATTGCCGCTTCTCTCATGCAGCAACCGGTTTTTTCCTTAAAAAATTGTAAGCTACGCGTCTGTACTAAAATGGACAAGGGAGTTTTTTTCTGCCTATATCAAGTTTTATCTTTTTAATTCAATTACAATACATCATCAAACGTCTTCCAATTTTTAAAAGAACAGTAAGTATAAAACATATTAAGCTTTAATTTTAATTTAGTTTTGTTTTCTATCACAAAATGCGTTTGCCTCTTTATTTTATTTTAGATTTATAATTAAATGTTTTCTTTATATTTATAATAACTCTATTTTTTTTAATAATATGGCCTGTATTATAAATAATAGTCATAATTACTGGAATGTAAAAGAAATAAGAATTCATTAAATCTTTTCATTATTGATTTCAAGATGAAGTTAAATAGCTTGGCTGGTGAGAGATGATTAGTTTGTGTTGTCTCTCGCATCTAATTTAATCTTTCATTAAATTAAATCATATCAAACTAAATATGAGGCCGCAAGACGGCTTAGGATTAAACTTCCTCGTGTGTCTGTTCCTGGAGGTTTAAGTGCCCTCCTGGCCCTAGCATATTTTTCTTTTGCTGATCTTCTTTTCGTTTGTTTTGCTTCATCTGTTTGTCCAGCCTCTTTTTCTTTGTTTCTTTTATAGCCTAGACTACTAGACGCGCTATGGGTGAATTGTCGGTCTATAAACTGGTAATTTAGGATTATTTTTTATTTGGATCCAGATTATGTTCTCTTTTGTGCATTGCGTGCGTGTGCCATGTTCACGGCACTGCGCGGCTGCCTGCATCTCTTGCTGAATCACCGATATTTAACTTTCAATATCGTTTATCTTTAATATATCGTTGTTTATATATATTTATATTCAGAAGCAAACCATAAATATTTGTATGCCTGTAAGTTATATGTGTGTCCTTTTGTTAGCACAAAAATACTTGCACAGTTATGCTGTGTATACAAGGTAACAAGCATAAGTTAAGGTGGTGGTGAGGGAGGTAAGGGAAGATGATGATGGTGATGATTATCATTGTGATAATGCAGTAGTAATTTACGTAATTATTGTATGTGCTACTTAATTGCAATGCATAAATATTTGTTTATTTTTCTTCTTTCAGAGGTGTTTCGAGGACAGAAGAGCAAGACATTTCATGCATACAAGAGAATAATAAGGCAGGTGCTACAGTAGTTCAATCTCCTGGAGTTTCCAATGCTCATGAAGCAGTGTATGACAATGAAATGGCTTGCCATCACACCTCTGTTGCTTCTAAGGTTAAAAAAGGAGGAAATCAATGACACAACAAGTAAAGATCATTTAAGATAAAGAAAAACACCCGATATTCAATGGATGTGATATAGATAAATGCCCTTACAAATGCCATGCGAAGTTTTCAGATGAAATGCGAAGCCATATTCACTTAGAATTTTGGTAAAACTGCTACAATATGAGGCCAGCATGGTTTTCAAGCACAGTAACAAAGAAGGAAATAGAATAGAAGGCATATTCAGGAAGATTTATCAAAGAAGAAGTCATCTTATGTGTATACACTGAGCGATGCCCAAGGACAAGCAGTCAAAGACTGTCAGAAATCTTTTCTCAGCATTTAGGGTACAGTCAAGATCAGGTTATAAAATCATTATTTCATTCCATTGATGCAGATTCTTCATCCACAACTAATTTTTCAGGAAATATTGCAATGTCAGATAACAAAGGAAAACGTGAATCTACCAATCGAGTTAATAGAGAAGTAATAATGAATCACATCAAATCCTTCAATCCAGTTATTTCTCATTTCAGAAGAGACCCTACTACACATGTAAGATACCTTCCAACAGATCTCTCCGTTGCTTCAATGTACAAACTATTTCAAGAAAAACTCGCATTAGTCCGTTGTTCATATGAATCCTATCGGAGTATACTAAAGAAAATAAACATAGGTTTTTCTGAACCTTGTGTTGACAGATGTTCAACATGCTTATTTTAGGAATTGAATGTGAATGAAAAAAATGCTGAAAAGGCTCAATTGCACAATGAAATGCAAAAGGAAGCTAGAAAAGAATACAATAAAGATGGTGAGATATATGAACAAATAGATTGACTCTTAATATGCAAAAAGGTTTTGCTCTTGCCAAGGATGCCTGATGTCAAAGAAAGTTTTTTCTGCTCGAGAATGGTTGTGTTTAATGGAACATTTACTTCTTTAAAGAAAAATCAATATCACTATTGTATAGTTTGGAATGAAAGTCTTCGAGGTAGGAATGCTCCTGATGCTGCATGCTCCTATATCAAAGTAATTAAGGAAAATAGAGATACAAAAAAGTTTATATTTTTGACAGATAATTGCGTTGCTCAGAATAAAAACGACATTATATTCGATATTCGCTTTACTTGTCAATGAAGATTTTGGACCCTCGGAAATCACGATATGAGAGACCTCTGCGATCCACTGTAACTTTCAACGAAGAGAACAACGGTCTTAGAAATGCAACTTTATGATTTTAAGGCCTACGAAAACTTGCCAAGGTTAAGTACAACACGAAGAGCGTCTTCTGAGAATAATATTCCTCTTTTACAAGATTTATGTGGTAAGATTTGAGAAAGGTCTGCTCGGACTGATCTATTAAAAACATTTCAGGACTCTGGAACTAAAGTTTAATTTATGAAAGAAATTATTCAACGCAGTTATTCAGCGAAATATTCATCAAAGCCCAGAGGAATTCAAAAAAGAAAAATTGGATAAAATTCACTCAGGTCTTGTTATGAGGATGCCTATTTCCCTCGAGCATTTTAGAATAACTTCCCTACTAGTGATAATATCTCCAATCTCTTAAATTCTAGAGTAGATTAAACATCAAGATCGTAGACAAGAGACGGTTCTCACACCCCTTGTTGTTCAGAAGAGAACAACGTAGAACAGCCATTGTTCTTCAAGCCCGTTCGCCAAGAAACGGTTCTCATTCCCAAGACGCCATGTCAGGATCATTTAATTCCCCCCCCCCTCCTTCGGCTGGAACTCGCCAGCGGACCGAAAATTCCTTCACGTCGCCTTCCTCTGCACAACAAGTGTATTTACGTAAGCTGAACGTTACCTTTGAGTATTTAACCCTTTTGTCAAACCTATCCTGTGCTTTAAATGGTTTAGCGAACCATCCCATCCCTTTAACTTTATATTTGTTTTACCTTTTTTAAAATCTCTCTTAATCCTCAGATTAGCTAGATTCCCCACTACCCTTCCATTCTCTGTTTGTGTCAATATTTTTCGTTTTGTGTGTTGTTGATAGTTTTTATTAATAAAACTCTATTTTATTAATGATAGCAATATTATTATCCTTGAGCTCAGTTCCACTTCTTAAGCATATCGAAGATACATAATATCGGTCAACCTAGACATCCACGCACCCTAAAGATAATTAAATAAGTTCCCTCAACTAATAGTTATATATGGTATATCATCTAGAGTCTATTCTACGACATATATATATATATATATATATATATATATATATATATATATATCAATATATATATATATATATATATATATATATATATATATATAGAGTATATAAATTTGGAATCAAGTGTGCAGGGTTTAACGCTATAACTTTGCAAACACTGGTCTCAGTCGAGTAAACCATAGTGTTATTCGTTATAATAATAGAGTATAGTAGTTTCCTTTTGTTTTAATTATTGCTTTTTTTTCTTTTTTTAAACTTAAGAAGCTGGAGTAGCTCAAGGAACTGTTATAATAATTTGTTTGTGTTTTTTGGGGGGTGATTTTAGTCAGTGGATATTTAGATCGAGAAACCAAGTACGAATAGGTCAGTGCCCATATTTAGGTAGGCTAATTCTCTAGAAGGCCTAATTCTTGTTCCAAGGAATTTTAGTTGTTTGCCTATTGCGCCCCCAAGTGCAAAGGTGACTCAGTTCGAAATCTTTAAAGCGCAAGGAGAATCCTTGGGACTTTCCGGAAAAGAATTAATTGAGTACGTTCAAGAGGAGCAAAGAAAAGAGCGAGAAAAAAAAGAAAGAGAAAGAGAAATCCTACGAGAAGAAAGAGAAATCCAACCAGAAGAAAGAGAAAGAGAGGAACGGAAAAGACGAGCTGAGCTTCACCATCAGATTGAATTAGCTCGTGTTGAAGCAGAAATACAGTCAGCCAGTTCACGTTCAGAAGCCCCCCCCCCCCAATCTTCCACTACAGCTCCCCAATTTCAGGGATGGAGAGGATTTCGGAGCGTTTTTAGCCCACTTCGAAAAGATCCTCGAAATCAATAACATGGATCTGGAGGCTGAAGGTGTAGCCAGATTACTTCCCTTGTTAAACTGTAAATTGCGCGAAATTTGTATATCTTTACCATCTGAATGTACAATTAACTACAGCACCTTAAAAGCTGGGTTATTGGCCGCTCATAATATGACTCCCGATTTCTACCGCCAAGAATTTCGAGGAGGTCGTATTAAACCCGGACAGACGTTCCGTCAATTCGGATACATTCTTTAGAGGAATTTTAAATTTTGGTTAGAATCCTCAAAGGTTGATCCTAACTACGAGTCCTTAACAGGTCTCGTTATGAGGATGCCTATTTCCCTCGAACATTTAGAATAACTTCCCTACTAGTGATAATATCTCCGATCTCTTAAATTCTAGAGTAGATTAAACATCAAGATCGTAGACAAGAGACGGTTCTCACACCCCTTGTTGTTCAGAAGAGAGCAACGTAGAACAGCCATTGTTCTTCAAGCCCGTTCACCAAGAAACGGTTCTCATTCCCAAGACGCCACGTCAGGATCATTTAATTTCCCCCCCCCCCCTTGGGCTGGAACTCGCCAGCGGACCGAAAATTCCTTCACATCACCTTCCTCTGCACAACAAGTGTATTTACGTAAGCTGAACGTTACCTTTGAGTATTTAACCCTTTTGTCAACCCTATCCTGTGCTTTAAATGGTTTAGCAAACCATCCCATCCTTTTAACTTTATATTTGTTTTACCTTTTTTAAAATCTCTCTTAATCCTCAGATTAGCTAGATTCCCCACGACCCTTCCATTCTCTGTTTATGTCAATATTTTTCGTTTTGTGAGTTGTTGATAGTTTTTATTAATAAAACTCTATTTTATTAATGATAGCAATATTATTATCCTTGAGCTCAGTTCCACTTCTTAAGCATATCGAAGATACATAATATCGGTCAACCTAGACATCCACGCACCCTAAAGATAATTAAATAAGTTCCCTTAACGAATAGTTATATATGGTATATCGTCGAGAGTCCATTCTACGACACTCAGATCGTTTTATATATGACTTTATTTTCACTATTTTCTCTATTAAATTAAGGATATTTTAAACTAATTTTAACATGCAAATAGAAAGATAAATTCATTGCATTTTTAAAGATTCTGTTTGGTTTGTATTTTTATGGTCAAAATATCCATAAAATTACATAGATTTATAAGATTGTTTATACCTTCCCAATGACTTGTTAAAAATTCTAATAATAAACAAAAAAGGGATGAATGTATACTGTAATGTGGTTGCCATAATTATAATGAAGTCTGATTGCTTAATGTTGTTAATAATACAAAGTGAAAACACCAAATATAGGTATAATCGGTGTCTCATTGTTTAATATTAATGGTCATTCAAGAAGAAAAACACCGAATATACTTATATTCGGTTTCTTTCCTCTGCATTTGCGGTGAATAGCAATCTACAAACCAAAGAAAAAACAGTTTTTGTGCAACTGATCCAAAAATATAAAATTAATGCACAAAAGAAAGCACAAATATGAAAGATGATGCCCATAATGGAGCAAATACATTAAACGTTTAACAGAATCTGGAAAATATACTATTTTCGGGGGCATTGCAATAAAGGAAAACTTTGAACGCTTCTCCTGTAGAGTTATTATTATGTATATTCGGTGCTCTTTCTCTGCACGGCAGTAACGTACAAGAAAGTGAATGGATGTTAGTTGCTATGCAAACAATACCGGTATTCTCTTCCCTACAAGAGACCTAAGCTTTCGGATCCTTTTGGATAGTTAACTTTTTCTAGTAAATTGCTAATAACTTTCATTTTATCTATCTAAATTTGCATAACCTATAACCATACATAATTTATATCTATTTTGGACACCTTGGATTTTCACTGGCAAAAAATATGAAATATGTTCTTATAGAACGAAAGGCATTCTGTTTCGCATTCAACGTTAAATTGTGGGGACCAGTGAGAAATAAAGAGCCTCCAAAAAAATATTGATTTATTTATTCTATTTTTTCATAATAATCTTAATTATTAATTAAAAGTAGCAAGAGAATCCGTGACCTATTTTACAGGTCTTTGTTCTTAGTTCTTGATATTAATGAAGGATGTTGGTTCAATAAAGCTTAATTATAATATGAGACCAAACCCTAATTTTCAAAAGCTTTGGGCTAATGCAGCAATAATTTAGTTAGCACAGTAAGTAATTCCACCATTTGGAGCAATAGGATTAGGAATTTTATGTTCCATGCTTAATCCCATAATCTTTCTTCTCCATACCTTGTTTGTCTTTTCTCCTATATATAATAGCCTGAGAAGAGGAGGATTATGTTATTCTCAGAAGAATGTGATTATCTTCTTCTGAGAAGAGGAGAATTATGATATTCTGAGAAGAGGAGGATTATGATATTTTGCGAAGAGGAGGATTATGATATTCTGAGAAGAGGAGGATTGTGGTATTCTGAAAAGAGGAGAATTATGATAGTCTGAGAAGAGGAGGACTAGGATATTCTCCGAAGAGGTGGATTATGATATTCTGAGGAGAGGGGGGTCGAAATCAGTCTACAAGGTTAGGGCATGGTACCGGTGATCCTTGAGAAGGTAAAATTAGGTGGTAATACCACTTTGATAAGATGAATATTGTGGGTAAAGAAGTTGATGCAAATGGAAATATCATTGGCTTCTAGGGGGTAAGCCGGGGGCTGTATCAGGGCAGAGAATCGATAAGAAAGCAAGAGGTGGTTAGTGCTATGAAAGTTATAAGATTTTAGAAGACTACCGAAGAGCTAGCTGACTATGGGGCATTCAAGGTAGGTCAAACCTGTGAGGAGAAAAAAAGCCTCGTGGGTCGGTGCGTTTCAGTTAGTTAGTGGTATCGCTACCACGTCAAGACACTCGTACCACTGCCACGGGGGTGAGAGTACTGTCATTGCTTCGGCCATACTAAACGCTCTTGTATACGTCCAAAGTTGGGTTTATCGAATTCTGTATAATTTGCTCCACCTTCCTCCAAGCAATGTGGCGCCAATCTCCAGGAGAAGGGGGACCTGACCATTCAGGTATGGGACCCACTTCACTCTTTTTGTGAGGCTAATGAATTGGCCCTGTCGCTCGCCAAGAGGGCCACAGGACGTCATATGATGTAATATGTGTAAATAGTTAAAAAAAGGAACCTTCAGCTCCTGGTCCTTCCATGCCTACGAGCACAGTCGCTTCCGTTCCTATTTTTAACTCTCAGCGGGTTCTACCCCCACCTACATCAATCGGCTGATGCCCTGGAAGAGCTAAGACTAGACCGAGCAACTTAGAGAAGCGGGAGGATCTAAAAGAGGGTCTGGTGGGGAAGGTGGTCCACCTTCGCCCACAAAAAGTTTCGAGGTGGAGAGATGAAAAGAGTTGAGTAGCGATCTTAACACCCCTGAATAAGTCCTCGAATGCCATCGCGCCTTCCGTAACTTGTTCTGTCAACAGTGCCCAGACTTCGTCGTTCGTGAGTCTTTTCTTCGAAGAAGACTCCCGCATCTCCTCCGAGCGAGGCCTGAAAGGCATATTCCTTCAATGGAATTTCCACGGAATCCACCCAATGGGAGGAGCTGCGAAGGCTTGCCTCCTGTTCGTCGTTAGATAATTCTGGGCACGTGCCATTTGCCCACCCTATAACAGTATCACGGTGGTGTGCGCCGTGATAATGAGGCAAATGTTTTAAGTATTTTGGGTCTCTCCTTTTTTAATTTTATCTTTCTTCCCTGGCAGCTACTTAATATGACGCGACCGCTTAAAAAAGAGAAAAAAATAAAACTCAACAATAAGCTAATTTAATTTGGTAGTAGTAACAAAATACAACAATAAAAACAGTAAAAGTAAACAATACCAAAAAAGTATCGTTGTGGCCCAAGGGTAGGCCTGCCATTCTTAGGAACCTAAAAGTGCAATCAACAAATATAATAAAAATAGTATGGAGGAGGAAAGCTTCCACCAACATCTCTATAAGACCACAAGTGGAGCTCAAGAACCATATCGGATGGTATATTTTAACTCATTCTCCAGAACTGTAACAATCTGTGTAGTCAAGCACGGCTCAATTTTGACACTATTTCTGTTCCAAACTTACGAATGAATTACAAATGGGATCTTGAAGACATCGACGCAACCGGTCCAAGAATTTGATGAACTCCCGAGAGAACTTCCTCGCCCTGAACTTGAATGTTTCAGAGTAGGAATGACGCCTCTCATCGGCACAAGCCGGGTCAAGATCGGGTGGAAACGAATTATAACTTTTGATAATTGAGTGAGATATTGATACCGCAGAGAGGTGCGCATCATATACTGAGCACGATATAGAGCGTGTGACATATTTTTCTCTTCGACGGGAGGATTATACTCGTATATAGTGGAGATATGAAATTCAACAGTTACTAATCAGAGAAGAGTGTAGTGACTTGAATCCAACATGAAAAATGGATGTTTGGTTGCGTACTAGTAAAATCTTGCACCATTAGTTAAAATTGAGATGAACAAGGGACCGATAAAATATCTTAGGATAAGCTTATTAGCACGCCACATGATAAAGGCAATCGAGTCGATAATCTTTATGGTGCAGTCAATACCAATTTAACGTATAGAATGTACAGTTTCATGTTAAAAGTCTGATTACACTATCAAGAATCTGTTAAAATTTAATAGGCTTAAAACAGACCCAGCCACACAGAAACCAGTGCGTTTTAACATATCAGAATAAATGCTTCGGAGACTGTTGTAGTCAACGCCCCAAGGAAGACATGTCAATTGCCTCATAACAGATTGAAATGTCGCCTACCTAGAGTATGGCGAGAATAACATCCAGCAGCGCCAAGATTACACCATCAACGTTTATGGTGGGTCACTGACGCTGAGCATAGTGCCTTTTGGGGACAGTATCTTCTTACCCTTATTATCCCTGAAAGGACTTTCCCCAGCTATAGGTGGAATGGCTTATGGAGTAAGAACTCTGACAGAGATATTGATTTGCTCCCATAGATGTAATAGAATAGTGGGTTTCTAAGATACTGATTTGCCAAGGGATATAAAAGGCATTCTCCATATCATAGAAATACAGTGGCAAAAGGATGCCTGTGAATGAAAGCCTCGTAAATAGCACTCTGCAACGGCAGCAGAGCAGTCAACATAGAATGAAACTTAAACTTATGAAAACTACTCTGTGCAAAAGACAGAAGACGTTCGCTTCCCAGGAAATAATCTAGTCTAACGCTTAATATTTTCCACATCAACTTTCAGATGCATGATGTTAGTTAAAGAAATTGGGCACAAACCATCTTTGGTAGATTATTCCTCATAGGCTTGAAAGAAGGAGCACTGTAGCCCATAACCAAGAATCTGGGAAAATACCTTCCCTGCAGCTCATGTTAAACAAAGCTGAAAGAAAAGGTAAACTTCATACTCCAAGGTGCCAAAGCATGGCATACGGAGAACAGAATGCAACTCCATAAACAAAAGGAGCTTAATTATGAGTTTACTTAATATGGAAGTAAAATTCATTCAGCAGATTTAACTGACCGTAATCATACTTAGAATGCTCGTAGACAGCATCTCGGGTGGAAAATGTGGAGGAGGCGGGCAGAAACGACTCCGCTACGGACACAGACTAAAATGGAGAACAGCCTTTATGAAGAAATGGTCTTGGGTGAACCTACCCTGAATCCTTTTGACTCTCTTCCACGACTTTGCAAGACGCCCCACCCAAATCTCAGGCTTGGCCTGCATAATTGTGATATCTATGAGTCAAACTACGATAACAAAGTTATGACTGAAAGGATATTTTGGGAACCATCAAAGCATTAGTGAATAAAAAAGATTCTGTAAAATGTTAAGAAAATACACTGAAATTATTTTTGTATATAGATTAATGTATTAGAGTGAGAGGATGCTAGGAAAGAAGAAAGAATGGTTGGGATTGAGATGAGTAAAATGGATAATTCGAGAGAGATGCTGATAGTAACAAAGACGGAAGGAACAAGGAACGAATGGACAAAAGGTAAGTATAAATAAATAATGCGAGGAGATTTTTTCTCGTACATAAAGTGCAAATGCAATGAGGATGTACAAGAGAGAAAATTTGTAAGTACAAGTATATAAATAAATTGATGAAGATAGAGAAAATGAAAATGGAGACAATATATAGCTTTAGATCCTAATGAATCATTGAAGCCGAGAAGGTAATCTGTGGGTGTTGGGGCTGGAAGAGCACACAAGCCTTCAGATATCACCTAACATCCTCTTGAGGCGTATGGTGTAAGGAGAGATGCGGGTCAGGATATAACTGTGAGTGTTCAGAAATGTTACCAATAGATGATGTCTGTAAAAGGGCAAGGTTTGTGAAGGGCTATGCCTGGGAATGAAACTTGACTAGCAGAGATGCTATGCACATACAACAAACACAAGACCTTATATAAATGGAAGGCAAATAGCTAAAGAAAGAAACTATTTACTGTTAGTATAATAGGTCATAATTGTTTGGATAGGAAGGTTTTTATCTGCACTTTTCTGCAGGCCAACCTCCCTCTTTCATCTGATAATGGTAAATGGGATGAACTATAATCTAGGTTGAGCTTTTACGCTTAATAAACAGATTCTTTAGACAAAAGAATATAATATATATATATATATATATATATATATATATATATATATATATATATATATATATATATATATATATATATAAGTGACGTAAAATAGTGGAGCGATTGCGCTTTGCCAAATACAAATAAAACAAATACTCCATAATGATTCTTAAGATAATTACTTTTCCTTTAATGGGAAGATATTCCAACGAATAAGTGCTCCCTTCATATTGGTCTGCGACTTCAAATGCCGCCACACCGACTGTGGAGATTCTCTCCGTAATCAAAGAGGGGATGAGCTTAGCTATTTTATCCACGAACTAGACCTAGTTGTGTTAAGCCCAGGAGAAGGCACCAGGTATAAGTCTACAAAAAATACCTTCTCGATGCTTGTTAGGAACTTGCCCTCTACTCTCCGTTCATCTGAGTGGATTTTAACTGGCACATCCTGGCTTATCTAGGAGAGAGCGACCATTTGCCCATCGTCTTCTAGTCGGGAGAGAAAACAGCTACCCAGAGTACATACACCTCGCTGGAGAATTGACAGGGCGAATTGGTTTAAGTTCAAAGAACTCATGAGACTTCAATGAAATCAAAATCAGTGAAATCACAACATAAATGGCCTATCCAACTTCTTTACTACTATTTGGCACCAAGCAGGACGAGAATCTTTGACATTAGTATATGGAAATTTCCATCACAGGATTGCTTTCCTGCACATAAAATTAGAAGGCAAGCCTTCGGGACTTACAAACGCTGGCCAAACGACAATGCACGGATAGACTACAACTAAAAACGTGCTAACTATAAACGCTTTATTAAGGAAACCAGCTGCGAATCATGGATAAAAATGTGTCTTCGATTAATGCAAGAGCACTAATAAGCAAAACGTGAAATAAAATTAAAAAACTACGTGGGCGAACATCTAGAGACCCATCCCCAGCCGTGCTTTATGAAGGACAAATGGTACTAAACCAAGACAAAGTGGCCAACATCCTAGGCAAAAGTTTGGCGAATATATCCAGCCAAACGAGAGCGCCAA
The DNA here is from genome assembly GCA_963969495.1 of Ceratothoa steindachneri. NCBI lineage: Eukaryota > Metazoa > Arthropoda > Malacostraca > Isopoda > Cymothoidae > Ceratothoa > Ceratothoa steindachneri. Next base: position 14,324,219 of record OZ018321.1, read on the forward strand.
AAGAGTTTTAATCCACGTAAACACAGAAGAGGCTTCGAATCTGAACTTCACATCAGACCATACATCCGTATACAACTTAAACTTCTTTACCCAGGTGTTAGATTCCCCACTAAATTCGTGTATAAATACAGCCCCAGGACTAGATAAAATTCCCTATGATATGCTTCATCACCTTGGCAGTGCAGCAAAAACCATCATCCAAACTTTGGGAAGAAAATTCTTTCCTCGAAAAGTGGAAGAGCGGTACTGTCCTATCCTTTCTCAGACCCGGCAAAGACACCCTCCCGGCAAAACTATCGCCCTATAGCCCTAACATATTGCCTCAGTAAGCTGCTGAAATTAGGATAAGTGTCTTTTAGTGTGGTCTTTAGAAACAAATAACTCTTTTCACCATCAAAATGTGGCTCCTGAAGGCAACACTCAAAAAGCGTTGTCATTACTCGATTGAAATTAGATTTGGGTCGAAACTTAGCTAAAAAAAACACATTTTTGACTTCCTAAAGACCTACAACACATCTTTGAGATACGGGATATTAAAAAACCTTCATAAAATGGGCATGCACGGTCACTTACCACATTTCCTAAACATTTTTATGGGAAAAACGCTCTTTTTGGCATTCCAAGTTGGAAACTCCACCTCTAATGCCTTCCCCCAGGAAGAAGATGTCCCGCGGGAGAGCGTACTTAGTGTACCACTGTTTGGAATAGGTATCAATAATATAATTGATAACCTTCCTCAAGGAGTCTATAAGTTGATGACTTGTCTATCGCCCTTTAAGGATCGAAGGTGGCTACAATAGAACAGATTCTTCAGCTTGACATCGAAAACATATGTAAATGTACCTCTAGTAACGGATACCACTTCTCCGTGGATGGGATTTATGGGGGTACACTTGTGCCGTCGTCGCGGCTGCATTCGTAAGCTGAACTTATAGAAAAAGACTAAGAGGTCGAAATATTCACAGATGGTTCGAAATCAGAAGACGCTACTGGGTTTACAATAGTATCTGAACAATCCACCTATACCGAGGAACTATGTCAAACAGTTAGCATGTTTACGGCAAAATGCTATGCCCTGATATACGCAGCAAGATGGGCATACGAACAGAAAGGACTAGAAAAATATATCATCTACCCTGACTCCTGTAGAAGCCTACAAGTTCTCAGAAAACTAGAAGACTTGCATCCAATATTTCAAGATATAAAAGAAACCACTTTGCTGGATCCTTGCACACTGTAGTGGTATAGGAAGGACCGAAGGAGGGAAGGAGTTGGTATTTACGGGTTGTTTACGTACTACTCCGTGCTTAACGTTATATCACTCTAAGAGTAATATATATGTTTGATTATTATTATATTGATTATTGACTTCGAGGATAGAATAAAAAAAATTGTTAAAACAAACTAAAACTTTAATTAAAACACAAAAAGAAAATAAACATGAACCACACAAATATTACGAACTAAATACACAGTAAGGACTTCAATAATTTCTAAGTAAGGCTTTCTAACTTGACCTACTTGACATTATAGTGATGGTTGACCCACCACTCACTTCAATTTAAAAACAAATGCTAACGGCCTTTACCGGCGCAAATAACTTTGTCGATACCCCTTGGAACGGGTTTGAGTCTGACTTTAAACTCAATGAGCTACTTTACCTCGGGAATGTTATTGTCTCGATGCTGCGTGCCGACCGGCCAGATGGAGTTTGCGGACGAATAACTTGAAAGCCACAAAGGACTTTGGCGAGTGTGGCAGCTGGAGAGCCACACGCCTTCGGCAGGAAGGAAAATCACCATGGGTTAGTAAAAGAATGTTCCTTTCTCAACTTCGGATTACTCTGGGGGGTAATTCGCACTGTCTAGCGATGCGCCAAAGCTTGAATATTTTGACTTAGGGGAGTGCTGGAGGGAGTGGACTAAGGTGGTCTTTTTCAAGGGCGATGACTATTCATGTGCTTTAGGAGGCACCAGGATATGAGGGGTCTCTCTAACGATAGTAAGTTTAACTTGGTTCTGAAACCAAGTTAACTTAAAGTTCGGTGTGACCACTGGGGACCTGACACGAGGAGGATCTTTTTCTTCTTCGTTTCGATATTTCTTAAGGGCGAGGACTATCTCGGTGCTTTTGGATATACCAGGATAGAGGGGGAGGGGGGGGGGTTCTCTGACGAAAATAAGTTGAACTTGAACAAGTTAACTTAAAGTTCGGTTTGGTAACCAGGAACTATCTCGAGGATGAGCTGCTTCTTAGTCCCTTCTCTTGGTAGCCCGGCCTTTCTTGCCGGGGACTCTTAGCCTTGTTGACTCACGTATTCTACCCCATTTCTCCCAGGATTTTGGTGTATATACCGTCACTCCACTGGGGTAGGGGTAGGATGGGGGGATGGCTTGTGGACGGGCCGCCGGAGCGTTCTTACTCCAACGGTTTTTCTCAGGAGGTCTTACCTCTGATCCTGCTGGGCCTTCGAGCTTGAGAGAAACGTGTCTCCAATTTCGCACTTGAGGTGAAATTAAATACACACTCTTAGCGGAGATCTTGCGGTTATAACCGTTCTGCTTTTCATAGGGACGAGGGTCGAGGGGCAGTGGTTAAGAAATTGACCCAAGGTGCCTACGCGGCTCGGATGTTTTGCGGTGAACGTCCCGTGTCTCAACTGAGAGACGAGGGAGAGGGTCGATTCCCCAACAAACCTCCCTTCGAAGAACTTTATGGGCTAAGCATAGCGAAGGATGGATGGATGTATTGATGGCGCACACTTTACGGTAATCGCATCGAATTCACTTTTATTAAAGAAGTTCTTAGTCCTGTCCCCATCCGTCTAAAATAGCTGCATATTTATGACTTCCTTAGAGTAAGAAGCCCTTGACAATTGTCCACTTCAGCTCCGTCCTATATTCTACAGAAAATACGTAGACGCCACAATAGATTTTTTCCGCTCTGAAAATTCTTCCAATAAATTCCTAGAGTACATTAACTAACTGCATTCAAGAATAGAAAATTCATCCAAGTAAAAGAAGACAATAATTCTATCCCTACATAGTCTTAAAGACAAACTCGCAAACCTGGCACTTTACCTTCAACCTACACATACAGGCTCCGGACTACCTTTTCTCAGATACTGCGCCACTAAATTTAAACTAAATTCTATTAGGCATCTTTTTTCCTCGTTCATTTAACCTCTCCGCCACCAAACTTAGCTTTTACTACGAAGTTACTTTCCTCTCTAAATACTTTGCCATAATGGATATCCATTAAGTTTATTAGATCGAAAATTTCTTCTTATACCCTACCTGAACATAGTGTATTTATACCCCTGCCTTATATAGTGAGTCTCAACTCTCTTCTCTAATCTAAAGTCTGACCCACTTTAAAAAATACTTTCACCGCTACCAACTTTCAACTAAGATTTCAAAATCCACACATATTACGACGTTTCTTTAACAACAACGACAAAGTATCAACGCTGCTTCAATCATGATCATCATTTTTTCCGTTCTGAATATAATTGCTTACGATACGAGGGGCAGACAATAAGTTTTGAAATTCGGATATGAGGAAACGAGATATGAGGAAAGGTGTTTTATTATTTTTCAATATAACTACCCTCGAATTCAATGCACTTGCGCCACTTGTCCCTGAGGCTTCGAATTCCCGACAAGCAGAAATCTCCCGACTGCTGTTCAATCCACTCCTGGACGGTGAGCTGGACATCTTCATCGTCCCCAAACCGGGGTCCACGCAGTGCAGCCTTGAGCTAGCGGAATAAAAAGTAGTCGCTATGGGCTAGATCTGAACTGTAGGAAGGATGATTGAACTCCTCGAATAAGCACTCGCGCAGAGCAGTTTGTGCAACTCTAGCCTTGTGAACCTTAACGACGTTGAAGTCGATCATGGGGCGTGAGGTTTCTCTAGGGACCCAACGGGCAGAGGGATTGGTCATGGCCAAATTGTCGTGGATGATGTTGATAACACTTCCATGTGTTATTCCAAGTTGTCGCTCGATTTATTCGACCTTCACCCGTCGATTTTAGAGGATCATCCTTTCCACATGGGCCACATTGTCCTCGTTGGTCACATCTGACAGGCGTCCTGGACGGGGGTCATCTTCAAGGGACTCACGATCATGGCGGAACTCCCTATCCAATGAACAATGGTTGCATAGGAAGGGGCGGTGTCGGTGTACACTGCAACCATGCGTTCATGTATCTCTTTGCATTCTTGCCTTCCTTGGTCAAAACTTTGATCACTGCGCGGTGCGGAACCTTCTCCATTGTTGAAAAATTTGTGACTGACAATCTGCGATCAGCTACTGCTTCTTAAATAGACGAGTCAGGAGCGTGCGGCTGCAGGTCCTGACTTGTCATAACTTGTCCTAACACCCCCACAAACAGCCATCCCCCTTCCTATGTTTTGCCCTACTGATTTGCAAAACTTATCGAACGCAGCTCCTATGAATCCGAGATTTATTTAGGTTTGACGCAGCCTTCTTTACATGCTCCTATTAGCGCACATCTCGGGATAATTCATAGAACTGAAGCCTCCATCACCAATCCAGCAAATTCATCGATCAGATTACATTACCGTACCAAACACTCTCATTCGTTTAATTTTCATTTAAAGACATAAGTTACACAGAAATTCAATTAAGAACAGTTCAATCCCTTTAAATTGAATTTGAAAACCCGACTCTAATCTCTGATACTAAAACTGTACCTTTAGATTATTATATATTTGAACAACCATTTTTCACCTTCAAACTTCTCCCACACCAACAAGTAATAATGCTCACAAGCATTCATTTTCCCGCGGTCCATACAAGGAAGAAGCACGCAACAGGTTGGTCTCCTTGTTCTTACAGATTATTATAACTTGCCCATTTATTTACAGTTAATCCGCTTCAATTTTCGTTATTTTACAATCACCTTTCTTATTTCCCCAAACAAAGTATAGATTTTAAAGATAAAAATAAACGTTTTCCTTAACTTCCTTAATGAAAAGTTTTACTTTTAATGCTCTTTAATTTTAATTTGTCATCCCAAGTATATCAAATAATTACCATGTTAAGATTAAAGCCAAAATTTATGTAAATTTGTATGATTTAATTTTAGCTCGTGGAGAAGGGATTACAAACCGAAACGTTGTGGTACCTAAGAAATAAACAACCATGATGGTAATCATAAATGCAGCTTTATTGTTTATCCTCAAGCTTCGTATATATATATATATATATATATATATATATATATATATATATATATATATGAAAATTAGCCCACAGGAAAATTAAAAGATGGATCCAGTCAAATCGAACTATATTTGCAAGTTCATTTTCAAGGAATAACATAAAATCGAGAAGACAACCTTATATAGGGTTTTTTCAATATATATATATATATATATATATATATATATATATATATATATATATATATATATATATATATATACGTGTTGTGGGCAGGTGTAACATCAACGGGCCAAAGCACGCCTCTCATTTTCATTGAAAAGGTGATAAAGATCAATGACCGGTTTATTGTGACTTTTCGAAGCAGAAAGCCATCGCCTGGGTGGGAACTACCACAGGACGGGCCGGTGTAACCATACAATAAGATGGATCATCCGTTAGTTGCCCGCAACAGCGAAAAGCCAAGGTCACCGCCAAACATTTACAATCAACAAATTAAGTTCAAGACCGTTTCAGGCAAATCTGAATGGGTTTTAGCCAAAAGAACTTTGGCATCTCAGTTCGCCAGATTTGAATGTGGTAGATACTTGAGGAGAAGCCTAGAAGGAAATTTACTCGTAAACAAGTTGATTTGTAAACGCGAAAAATTCTGGGAGGAAATCTCAACTGAAACACTGCGGCACTTGCGCTTACGTCCTAGCTAGACTTCATTGTGTCATCGACTTAAAAGGCAATACAATTGCTTCCTATTTAAATCATCACATAGCATAATTTGTTTCTTTCGTTTTTGTCTAAGCATTATTTAATATAGCATTGTGTTTTGAAAATAATGAAGTAAATATTAATTGACACCACGTTTATACTCTACATATAAAGCAGTCTCTCGCTTCATAGTAGCGAGAATTACCAACGAAAGAAAATAAAATGTTAAAATGTCAAGATGTCAACAAACAATTATGAAAAAATTTTCAACAAACAAACAGAAAAAACACTCATTGTGTATATAAAATCTTGAGATTTATAAAGATCTCCACTGAGTTAAGATTAATAAGGATAATTAGTGCACGGTACAGGACTTCATAGTTTTAAGTACTAATGAGGTGGCGAGCGAAATGAATTCAACGCCCCTTAATGAGTAAATAAAGAAATTATGAAAAGGGAAACATACTAGCGTTTGATTCTAATTTCTTTAATAAAGAGACAAAGAAAAAACAGAGAATTTCCAATATGGAACCAAGAATGGAAGGAAAATTCAGAAGTTTGAAAGAATAAAATATATAGAACGCATGAGGAGGAATAGTAAAAATGGTTAAGTTTAACAGGGAGTGCCTTAGCAAATATTCCTGACCCAAATTAGTATCACCAGGGGAAAAAACACAGACAAGTACATTGGTCAACACTCATTTTGAAGCCTTTACTCCTTGTCGTCAATCTAAGGGGAGGCGATGTGGGAGGCCATCGGACGTCTTATCACATTCAATGTACATAACTCACACCAATGTTATTGGGATCGATGTTTCCCCTCGGTTAGGCTGTACACCTAACCCTCAGAGGGCATGATATAAACTTTAACAAACAATTCAACGATTTGGTCTACTTCAACTCAAATTTACAACTTAAAACTATTTCCCGGCAGAAAATTAGTATTATCGTTGGTGCAATTTTAACGATATTAAAATTAGGACTATAATTATTAGTACATAAGTAGACGTTTTAGCTTAGTTTAATTATTAGCCCAAGTGTAAATATATATTCTATAACTACTACTTTTAGAGGTAGTATAAGCAATTGTGTTGATTTAAGTATTAATATCAGTCTAGTTATAAATAAAGCCTTTCATTCCGAATCCAATTTTAGTCTTATCCAAAATGCAGATAATGAAGGACGTTGGAAGGTAGATTCTCTTCAATTAATGCATTGTCATAATTAAATGAATCGGTTGAAAAATGAGGACAGTTGAAGGAAAATGTCCATTTTAACGGCATGAGACAGTTCATTGATCTTTTCAAAATTTTCTATTATTTATGTATAATGGTCTTCAAAGTGTGTTGAGAGCAACCTTTTTTTCAGTTACTTTTATCTTTTTACAGAATATTATTTCGGTTTTTCAGATATCTCTTAGTTTTATACAGGTAGAAAATACCAGTATTGCAAATTTGCATTATTTACTATTTTTTCAGTGCAGTATTTGAAAAAATATTCACTTGGTTACTGAGGTGGTTCAGTTATGTATGGAAACGGTTGCTCTTGGCGCGAAAGAGCTGTCAATGAGGATATTATCGATGAGAGAGAAGTAATAGTCTCTCTAACGTCACGTTAGAAAGATGTCTAATGGAAAATTTGATTTTTTCTAATTTAATGTAGTTTACCATTAAAAAGCATAACCTCAGTAATACAGTTTTATTTATAAAAAAATGGTATTTCATGAAGAAATGAGTGCCTGGAAAGCTAAAATACTAGGTTAGTTTTGAGTAGGTTGGTCGCAAAGTGCTGTTACATCAAGCACATTCAAATGATATTAAATTTTGTTAATTGAATTTCATTTGTTTGTTTTTTTAATTTGGAAGTCAATTTTTTAATATAAAAGTCACGTTTTTAAATTTCAAGTTCAATGAAATTCAACTTTTTAAGTTTAAAGTTCAAGTTTTTAATATGAAGTTATTTTTTCTAATATGAGGGTGAAAGGTGTATAGAAGGTATTTTTAGCTGAGTTCAGAAAATTTAACAGATAAGGTAACACAACTTTTTACCAATCTCAAAGTTATACGAAAATTCAAGCTCCATATATTCAGGGCTCACGATGCGAAGACAAGAGAGCCAGGTACACGCTCAATTTTCAGATTTCTTATAGTTCTACAACCTAGAGAGCCCTTCATCCTCAATCACCCAATCAGGCTTTAGAAAATTCCTTATACACATGATACGAGTAGGCACACAATTTCCTCTCAATCAGTACACCTGAAAAATTATACAGGCAAACAAATTTCTAGTTTCCTGATTCCACTGAATTTGACACTTTACCCATTAGAGTCGTTGAATTTAACAACTTTCTACCGCTTAATACAGGCTGCGCGAATTCTTATGCCTTCGTATCGCAAATAGAGTTGGAGAAAAATTGAAAAAAACAAAAAAGTAGGTAAAACACGAATTCGACAAGGATATATATATATATATATATATATATATATATATATATATATATATATATATATATATATATATATATACAAGAGAAGCAGTCAATAAGTTTTGCGAATCGGTAGGGCAAAACAGAGGAACGGGGATGGCTGTTTGTGGGGGGTGTTAGGACAAGTTTTTACAAGTCAGAACCTGCAGCCGCATGCTCCTGCCGCGTCTATTTAAGAAGCAGTAGCTGATCGCAGATCGTCAGGCACAAATTTTTCAACAATGGAGAAGGTTCAGCACCGCGCAGTGATCAAAGTTTTGACCAAGTAAGGCAAGAAGGCAAAAGAGATCCATGAACGCATGGTTGCCTTGTACACTGACACCGCCCCTTCCTATGCAACCAATGCTCACTGGAATAGGGAGTTCTGCTATGGTCGTGAGTCCCTTGAAGATGACCCGCGTCTATGACGCCCGTCAGACGTGACTTACGAGGACAATGTAGCCCGAGTGGAGAGGATGATCCTCGAAAATCGACGGGTGAAGGTCGAATAAATCGAGCAAAAACTTGGAATCTCACATGGAAGTGTTATCAACATCATCCACGCCAATTTGGCCCTGACCAAGGTCTCTGCCCGTTAGGTCCCTAGAAACCTCACGCCCCATTATCGGCTTCCACGTCGTCAAAGTCCACAAGGCCAAAGTTGCACAAGCTGCCCGGCGCGAGTGCGGATTCCAGGAGCTTAACCATCCCCCATACAGTCCAGATCTGGCCCCTAGCGACTACTTTTTACCGCCAGCTCAAAGCTGCACTGCGTGGACGCCGGTTTGGGGACGATGAAGATGTCCAGCTCGCCGTCCAGGAGTGGATTGAACAGTAGTCGGGAATTTCTGGTTGTCGGGAATTCGAAGCCTCAGGGACAAGTGGCGCAAGTGCATTGAAGTCGAGGGTAGTTATATTGAAAAATAATAACACGCTTTTCCTCATATCTCGTTTCCTTATATCCGAATTGCAAAACTTATTGACCGCTTCTCATATTTTCCATTTGAAGAGAGCAAAATAACTTCTCCAACTAAAAAACATTTTCATCGAACCTGGACCCAGTACGCGTGAACATCATGCCACTGTCTTATACGATTTGTTTATCACTTCGGCTCAGACTTTCAAACAATTACACACATCAATAATTCTTAGTCACGTGCGAGTCTAGTCACGGGCGACACTACATCTGACTATGTCGGTCGGTCGATGGGTGCCAGTTTTGCTTTTTGTTGTTTTTGTTATTATGTCATAACTATTCTGCCGATTCTAACGAAATTTGAAAAAAATATATAGTTTTACATACTCTTTGAAATGATATAATTGTCAAATTCTTCCTAAGGTTAACTAGGAATTCATTTGATTTGGTAACAACAATTCGTCCGATTGTAACCAAATTTGAAACCCATATGTCGGTTTACATTTTCTTTCGAATGATATATTGACAAGGTCATCCAAAGGTTAGCCCGAAAATTATTGCAAGTTTTGGCTTAGTAAGGTCACAAATCAGATTAAGTGAGAGCACGCGACCTTTTGGTCAGCTGACCTTGTTCTATTAAAATGGAGTTACGAAGCATAGATTAAGAAACCGTTTCCAATTCATCTGTCGATCTTTCTCTTATTCTCTATTAATGATGGAAATATCTCTCAATCTCATCTAATCGCTCTCACTATCTATGATTACTGAAATTTCATATTATTAAAAAAAAACATGGAACCCGATTTGAGACAAAAATGATACTTTTGTAAATGAAGGGCAAAATATAACGTAAGAAAACTAAATAAAAACATTTTCATATAATATTAGTTGATCTAATTAATGCCGATAACAATGAAACAATCCAATCTGCAACTAGTATGCACAAGAAAAAAAGGTAACAACCAAATTAACCATTAAAGAAGACGTCCGATACAATTGACTTAGACATCCAAACTACTATATCAATGATTTCGCTAGTAAATTGCAGCTAGAAGGCATGCAGTAAGAAAGCGCTTAAAAAAAGTTTAATATGCGATAGTAAATTTTTTCTAGGACAATAAGGAAGTCAAAATAACTCTCATTTTATATTTTCTTCGAATAATATATTGATAAGGTTCTCCCAATGTTAGCCCGGAAATTATTGAAAGTTTTGAATTTATCATATATATATATATATATATATATATATATACACTCACTAACCCATATGAAATAAGGAAATAATCAATCTAGTATATTTCACAATCGCTCGCTCTCAACACCTTTTAATTGTTTTTGCTGCCAACTTGGTATCTCAATAGCTTACACTCTCTCTCTCTCTCTCTCTCTCTCTCTCTATATATATATATATCCGTCTTAATCTCTTGCTAACTCTTTTCTGCTTTCCATTATTCTTGGTCTTTCAATATGTTCCCCTCTCTCTCAATGTCTCCCCCTTTATCTTTCAATCCACGCCTCTCTTCCATTCTTTGTCTCTCTAAATCTCTCACACTACCTCCCGTTATTATGCTCATTCCCTCTCTCACAAATTCTGAAAAGATCTAGCTCCCTCTCAAACTTCCTCTCTCTCAATCCCTCAATTTCTCTCTCGCTCTCCCTCTCTTAATCTTACTCCATTTCTCTCAATCGCTTTCTCTCTATATCAAATTCTTCTTTTCAATGTCTCTCTCCTGCTGTCACGATATCTCTCCATTACTCATTCAAACTCCCTCTTATCTCATATTCTCTATCAATCTCTATTTCTATCAATCATTATCTTTATTCCATATATCCTTTATCCATTATATTTCCTTTTCTCTTTTTCATTCAGTATTTCGCTTCCTCTCTATCTTCCTCTCTTTCTTCCAATCTCTCTCAACCTCTCCCTCTTTTACAATCTCTCCTTCTCACATAATCTTTGCCTTTCTCTCAATTTTTTGTCTCAATCTTATTTATTTCTTAATCCATCTCGATTTTGTTTTGCTTTCAATCTTTCCCTTCTTCTTAATCTTTCACGCCTCTCTAAATCGCTTTCTCTCACTCATTCTCTTTCTCACTCTCAAACGCTCTGCTCTAATCTATTTCCCTCTCTAAATCTTTCTTAGTCTCTCATGCTCCTCTGTCAATCTCTTTCCGTCTTTCTCAATTTCTCTTAATCTCTCGCTTTTTCCAATATCTTTTTTCTCTCAATCTCTCTATCGCACAAGCTTTCTCTTCACCTCTCTTGCTTTTGGTCTCTCCCTCTCTCTTATGCCGTCTTTCAATCTCTTTATCTCAATTAAATATTTTTCGCTATAGATATCTTTCTATCTCATCCACTCTCTCTCATATCTCTGTCTTTCAATCTTTCTTTTTCAGAATGTCGTGGTACAACTACTCTATACCATATACTGCTCCTATATTCTGGGAGGGAGGGAGTTAATCACCTACTGCAACGCGAACCGTTGAATGACTGTTCGCAGGGATTAACGACCGACTAGGAAGTCACACTCGAGGCGTTTGGTTTTAAAATCCTTAATAATCAAACAGAGTGCATAAATAATTGGCGAGAATTAATTGAAAAGGCCGAGTATCGTTCAGTTAGTTAAAGATGAAACAACAAAAATATATATTTATTTACAAAGATTAATATAAGAATAAAACGAATTATTTAAATTGAAATATTCTCTTGATAATTATTATGAGAAGGGATTCTCAAATGAAATTATTAGATTAATGTAACTAGACTCAGATCAAAAGGGGGAACTTGACAATACTAATAATGCAGGGGGTTTTAGTCTTACGGGTCGATGACTTCGAGGAAGGTCCTTCTTGCGATAAGGCGAGTGGGAAACGATCCGATGAGGCAAGTGGGGCACGACCTGAATGAGGCGGGTGGGGGCACGATTTAACCAACCTTTCGATGAAGATAGCTAAACTTCAAAGATAACATTCGAAGAGGAATTCTTGTAATTCCATTGAAAGAGGAATCTTCTTTACCTCAAAGGTAATTGATAGAGATTTTCTTCGGTTCGATTAAACGAAGGGAGACTATTGCGAAAATTCAAAGGTTTGCCGTTCACAGAAGCTACCAATTGACTTGGGTAGAATCACGGCTGAAGAATTCTTGCTGTCTGACGAATGTTCACGGGACGAGACAATAAGGACGGCCTTGAGGTGCGGGCTGGACTCCTCGAACTACAGAATAACCCGAGTATTTCTATACCCGATTCTGGAGGGGAAGAGGGAGTTTGGAGAGAGGAGTCACATGTTCTAGACATCTTAATCCGGAGGGGAAGTCGATGTATCATTTAGCAACAAGGGGAGAGACAGAGCGGCTCTTTCACACCTCGTTACCGGGGGTGGGGGGAGGCTTGGGAAATATTTTCTCAACGTACTCAGGAGTCGAAAATTCAAGAATGTTCGAACAGTAAGTGACGTCGTCCGTGATACCATAGCACGTAGTCTTCGATAAATTGCTGGGGGAGGGGATCAGAGGATGTTCTTTTACACAGAAGCTTTCGCTCACTATCAATCTCACTCTTATAAGATATCTTTCTCAGGCTTGCACTCCCCATATCTTTTTTAATATCTTTAAATATGACTTATTTTCTCTCATGCTTTCTCTCTCTCTCGAGCTCTGTTTCTGAAACTCTTTGGCAATCTCTTTCGCTTTCTCCCTATCTTTATCTCTCTCTTCCAATCTCTCTCAACCTCTCCCTCGTTTACAATCTCTCCTCATCACATAATCTTTGCCTTTCTCTCAATTTTTTATGTCTCAAACTTATTCTATCTCTCTCTTAATCTCTCTCTTCATCTACTTTTCTTATTCGCTATCAATAGCCTAAATATCTCACAACCTCATTCTATCCCTCACTTTCTCTCCAAATTTCTTCCATCTCAATCTATTTATATATATCTCAAATTCTTTTAAACTTTTAAATTCTTACTAATTTCTCTCGCTTTTAAGATCCTTATCTCTCTATTTATATATCTATCTGCTACTCTTTCACATCTGCCTCACTTTTTATTTCCCCTTTTCTCTTTTTATGTATATATCACCATTAATCATTCTCAAACTTTCCATTTCTCTCAATCTACATCAATGCATTTTAAACTATTTCAATCTTTTAAAACATCTCCTAATCTCTTTACCTCTCAATCTCAATCTCTCTCACGACCGTTCATCTCCTTCTCTATCTTTTTCTCTCTAGTTCTTAATCTCTCTCTCTCTCTCTCTCTCAATTTCTTTCAAACTCTTCATCTCTCTCAATCCCTCTCAAACTCTACATCTCTCTCAACCTCTCTTTCATTTTTTCCTCAATCTCTCAGATTCTCAGAATCTCTTTTAATTCCCCTCAATACCTCTCTATCTATTTCCATTACTCTCAATCCCTCTCTTCCAATCTCATTATTTCTCATTCGCTCACTCGCTTAATCTCAGTCCCCTTTTTTCCCCCATATACTCTCTCTCCTTTACTATCACTATTTCAGTCAATAAATCGTTATCTTAAATGCTCTCTCTAAATCTCAATACATCTCTCACTCTTCGAAATATCTGTCAATATCTATCAAACACTCTCTATCCTTCTTACTCTATTCGAATATATTTAAATCTCTTTTAATACCTCACTCTCTCAATCTCTATATTTTTGCTAAACATAGTTTTCCTCTCCCATTTCTCTAATCAGATCTCTGTCCTTATGTATCCAGTTGTTCTGGGCCTAACTCTCACTCTCTCCCCTCTCTTCCCTCTCCTTTTCTTTCTCTCTCTTTTCATGACCGACTTTGTCAGTCAGATAATGACTCGTTTATTACAACTGATATGTTAATAAATCTGTACATGTTCGTTTTTTCTTACTATCCCAGGGCTCCCTGCGTCATCAAAACTTTCAATTTAATAGTGTAATGGCCTTGATAATTAAAAAGAATTTCATCCTATATCTGATTCAGGTACATTTAATTCCATCAAATTTAATATTTTTTATTTTTATTTACAACCTACTAATTATTTGTAAACCTTTGTTCGTGCTCGATGGAATCCGAAGCCTCAAGCCAATTATTAATATAGGGAGAAATTTCAATTTCATACACACGAATTGACTAAGAGTGGCAATTTGAGTTGTAAATTTGATTTAGAGTTGCAATAAAACTCCGAAAATGTCATGATCCTTTTGAGTTACACTGTCAACAGAGAAAATTAAGTGATGAGATTGAGTAATATATTTATTTAGCTGCGCTCTACAGCTTTCGTGCGACTGAATGAAAAGTGTCATTTTCATGAAACATTGCTTTAGCAATAAATCAGATACTCTCAATCAATTTTAAAATTACTTTTCCTATCTAAATTTTAGTATTTTGCTATACTGATGACAATTTTATCTCGAACCTCCGGCAATAAATCTCTCTATCACTCTTTTATAAGACTTATCAACTCTTTTCAGTTTCCATTTTTTCTTAATCTTTCGGGTATTTTTAACTTTCTAATTTTTAACAAAGGCAATTCATGAGCTTGCCTCGAGGATTTCTATCTAAGTTCAAGTACCTACAGATGGGAGGTGCGGTTTAACATTGGTAAATACCGGGCAAGTGACAATGGAAGGATCGCGTTTCTTCGCGCACTAAACCCCCCGCAGGTGATACAACTCTATTATGGAGTTTGGTTAGGTACAGTAGAGTTACTTGCAATCTTTATCCTGAATCACCCAAAACACTATAATATTTTCTTTACCCTAATAACGCTATATCCTTTCCACACTCTTTTCTCTAACTTTAACCGCTTTCTTTATAAACCTATCTTCACCTAGTCTCAAGTAATGATGACGTCGTTAGTTTTCGCATCCTCGTTTTATGAAAATAAGAAAAATGGATTCAAGGGTATGAAATTTGGGTATAAATTGTTTGAGTGCCTCTATGGCCTTACTTTGCTAGCTGGAGTCATGAAGGTTTCAGAGAAGCTCAAAGGAGGTGTCTCGAAAGCAAGCATGACGGGGGTTAAAATTATCACTCATAACATTTAAACAAAGGAGAGTAATTAATACCTTTATAATGTATGAGAATGAATATTTATTTATTTACTTAGGTGATTATTTTTTCAGAAGACGAAACCCATTGAAAGAATCTTAGTCCCACTTTTTTGGACGTTCGTACACAAAAAGGAAATTGGGGGAAATTGAAAATGTGTGAAATTACTTAGCTTTAGTAGAAGAGCTGTAATATTAATTGAAAACATGAGAGAAGTTAGAAAATGGGTATGCGCAAAATTGAAAAGAGAATCTGTTCGAAGACAGCCTGATGAGCGATGCCACATTCGGGGCAGTATGAACGCGCCTATGGTTAAAGTTTAAGATCTTGCCAAGTTTCTTTATTTTTGCAACCACTTATATATATATATATATATATATATATATATATATATATATATATATCAACACCAGGATGCGAACCCGCAAATTCATACGTGAGGCGCATGCATTTGGCCATAATAACGCTTTTCGTGAATAATGAAAATTCATCAACTTCCAGTGGGATTCGAACTAGTTACCTCCCACATGCAAACCGTGTGCGTCACCTCTAACAGCCATGATGGACAGAGGGAAATTCAACCTGAACTTTGTTAAGAGTTCCAAAGAAAAAATACCCTTTCAATTGTTTAGAGGTCTTTACCACGTCTCTCCGTTTACAGTTAAGTAGCGTTTATCATTTCAATTCGAAATTATCCAGTGTAAAACCCGAGTTCCTCATGTGAGTTAAATAAAGCATATTAGTATGAATGATGAAAACCCATTAGCCTTTACAGGGATTCGACCCACTAGGGGGAGGGGGTTATACATACTATGTACATCATTTATACATTTGAAAATGTAGGGGGCAAAAGCGATTAATTTTCTAAAAAGATTTCCCCAACATGGCTGGATAAAATAAATCGCTCATTTATCTCTCTTGTTTATCTTCGTATTCAACCGACATAAGTTCTTAAAAAAACATCAAAAGATACTGTACGATAAATCGGAAATCATTAATTGATGGTGTAATCAGAACAAAACTTTAGAATTAAGGACTATGATTTTGAACAACTGTATATAAAAAATTTCATTCCTCTAACATGGGAAATATTTACCATACCGAAAAGTAGTGTTGCGAATGTTATCAGGTTTTATAATCGATGTGTATGTTCAGATATTAGCTGGCTGTTGTTCTGTTTTTTTTAAAAAAAACCCTGCCAATCTAAATTATTATAATGTAAACTACAACATGGAATCCTATATTGATAAAAAAATAGGATAAAGAATTAAAATATTATTAAATTTCAACTTCCTTGTGTTTCGGAAATTGCTACTTGGCCTTTCCCCGTGTCGTTTGCAGATTTGGGGGCGGGGGAGCGGTTAATGCTTTTCTCTCTCAAGAAAAATACCTTTTCTTGACTCATAAAAAACCTCAGTAGCCAGTGGTGAGCAAGTAACCTGAATACAATTCCTTATTTTAATAAATCGACCTCTCTCCATTTTTATTGTAGTAAAAGATACACTTAAATGCTTCTAGAAAGTTATGCAAGTGTTAACCTTGTTCATATAAAGAGTTCGATAGTAATTTTCTCTCAAATTTCCGTGGCAAGAAAAAGACATAGATCTCATGTGCATTTTATTATGAAGTTGAGTGTGCTGAATTCGAATTTGCTAACAAAATATCCCATCACGTAACATTTTCTTATAATGCCGATTAATTAATTATGCAAATGATACCGACTTCCAGGATACCATAAATGTATTTCGCTCTCAAGTCAGATTAAATGTGTCCATATTAATTAATTCATGAAGATATAATATATCAGCAAGTTTGTTAGCATCATATAATCTATTAACCTACATTTTAGTATTTAATTCTTCGCTTTAAGATGTATCAAGTGTGTCAGGCTTCAGGTTCCAGGAGAAGTCAGCCAGCATTGCAGGGCTCCATGTTTCCTTATGCCCGTTTTCCATTGATGCTATATTTTGAACGAATACCTCTCCATGTTCATCACTCACATCTCCTGCATTCTCTGGGAAGAAAGACAGATGAGAATAAAGAAAGTGTATCATTAGTGAGATCTTGCATCCGAGATCATGGCAGGGCTTGATTGAGCTCTCTACTATACGCTTGCATGGGCCCCTTGGTGCTTTACCAGAAATCTTTTGCATACATCTTGGAATGCATACCAGGTTGCTAGCTCAATTTGATCCATTGACACCTCTAAACTTCATCAGCTATAAGCTGACAAATCTAAGGGCCTACGAATATGCCTTCTTTAATCTCGGCATCTCTTATTTCAGGGAAGATCTCTTTGAGGTACTGGAGACAGAACGCTTCCTAAATACTGTAATTCGAGCATGTTTATCCAACAGGTTTGTTGTAGCAGACGTGAGGCCAGGGGTTTACTATGTTGCTTAGTAAGTGTTAGATCACGAACTAGATCATTTAGTTCTGGTTGTGTGATGAGGTGTCGTTTCTTGTCAGCTTCAGGCTCTGCCACATATGGGGTATCTTGAGATTTTTAATCCTCTGACTTGCTCGTGTTATCGCTTGGTAGTTCAAAGGGTGCGTGTGTTACAGGAATAGCACCTGAATGTAAAACTGGGTGGATATCAGACGGAAGATCTGGATACATGATAAATTTCTTGCTTTTGCTGTTGTGCTCTGTAGTGAAATAAAAAGAAAATCAGTCGCAAAATGGATATTACTGGCTGTGATCACTTGCAAAAATATTGAAAGTACAACATAGTATGTATTTTTATCTTTTTAATTGATATATCTCTTGAAAATATATTAAAGACAAGAAAAGAAAACACATTGAATACTCACTTTTAATATCTGTTAAGCAGAAGTAGCAATCCTTTGAATGGTCCTTCGGCTCCCTCCAAACCATTGGTACGCCAAACATGAGGCCAGGCCCTTTGCCTTTGACCCAATCAGAAAAGGAACTTGTACAGCTGACACAACATATAATGAGGCGCCCAGCATTTGTCCTGGTCACACACTCTACATCCAAAGTACAGCTCATAAATTTTCTTCACATGTTTAGTCAACTGTCTCTTGTATTGTCTTAATGTAATTGATCCACATATATAACAGAAACTGGCTGGGAAATATATGTATTCTCTAGGCATTTGAGCTTTGTCTCCTGTAAATAAAAAACACAGTAGTATGAGAAAAATAATGTAAATAGTAACAGTAACAAATATTATATTAAAAAAGTAAAAATAGGAAGCATTAATAGTAAGTTACAAAACTATCAAGCATCACATATGAGGTAACACGGATTTGGAGACATATAGCTAAAGAAATATTGAGTATTCTTTTATGAATTTCAGAGGTTATGTTGGCGATCATCTTTGGAACATCCTATTAAATTTATATCAAAATCCGTTTATACCTTTTAGAGTTGTAAATTTCGACCCAATTCTGTTTGCTTTCAATCCCTACGGAACTATCAGTGTATTTAACGTAAGATGGTAATTTACGAGAAACTGTACGGTCGCCGAAAGAGATGGATGTTATATTCGTGATTTACGCAAAAATACCCCTAGAAACGGTTATTCTCATTTCTGGCTTTTTTCATTGTTATACAGTGTAATCAATACAGTTGCTTAGGATTGAAGCCGAAGAAAATTTGAGGAATTATAAATAAAGCTAACGATGTAGTTTGGGATTCTTACAATATTATTTAAAAACGATGACCTAGAGTGGAAAAGAAATCTGAATATGGAATTTTAAGATGATTGAAATCATAGATTTGTCCTTCTACCTAGTAATGGTAATCTAATTGTCTGACTTTATTGGATATAAAGGACATAGTTTAAGCGGTGGCTTTCTTGAAAAATTTGTCTTCGGACAGTAGTCGCGTCTTGGTCGCACAGTGAAGAAACTTACGGATGCACACCCATTTGTTTCCGTTTTGTCTTAGATTGGAAAGAACTAATTGATCTAACTTGCGATTTTATCAGTGCTGACCTGGTGGTAGTGACGAGTGTTGTGAGGATCTTTAATGAATAGGCATCCATTGAAACGCGTTTGTGAATTATACGTTTCTCTGTTGGAGAATTAAAGCGAAATAATGGGGGGGGGGATGTCTCTCTCATAAGCATAGTTGAAGCCGATTTTAATGTCCCATTTCCCAATCCTCCGTGAGTTCTTAGGTGAATATACTTCTTTGTTCATAATGCGTCGTTAGATTTCCTTAATCCTCAATTAGATGGTGCCTCCTAAACTAATAATATGAGAGCCCCAATAACAATCTCATAGTAGTATATGTGACGATTACAATTTTATGCCCTATTATGGCCTGGATAATGAGCTGATGGAGGTCCCAAACCATATTAAGGAAAATCTTTGATACACTCTTAATAACTAAATGGTCACTTCTAAGCCCATTTTTTGTTTACAAATGGGATATTACAATACAATTTTAGTTACGGTGAGCAGATTGACGGCGGGAGGGTTATATACCCTTGTAGGCTTATTTTTTTAATCAGGGAATAATGAGAGATCCTAATGATTTTTCGACCGAGATATGACCTAACTTAACTGAGCCGAACCTAACCTAACCTAACCTAACCAACCTAATCAATAATAGTATAGTTTAATTTAAGTTAGATTAAGTTAGGTTAAGTTTAGTTAGGCTGTTAACTTAGGGTCGACGAACACCTTAGAGTGTCTCATCTTTACAAGATCCTATTTTTCTATAATCTGCTGCAGCGATTCGAAATTTTGTTAATTTCGAATAAGGTAATAAATAACTCGCAGAATGGATCATTAAGGGACATTAAATTGACTCTATATACATTTACACATAGTAATTTAATAAAGTTAATACGAAATTTATAGTTTGACAGATAAGTAGGCAGAAATTTATTACTATTATCTCATTCCCCATTAAGTTTCCTTTGGCCTTTAGTCTACTTTGTACGGCCTCGGCGCGTGTCGGCCTTTGACTCTCTTGTTGCAATTTCGGTCCTCGCTGAGCATTGGTCGACCATATTTTCCATTTTGCTTTGATCGCTTCGAAGGAGAACCAATGTTGTAATGTCATTGAACTTTTTCCCCGAATTAGAATCTTCAGGATAACAACCTTCATTTATAGTGGTTTCTACTTCAATAAGCTCCCAAAATGGTAGTTAATAAGTTTCAATAAAGGCTCTTTAGTGAGAATAATATCGCCTTTTAATTGCTGATGTTTAACTGGATGTTCTTCGTACATATCTTCAACTTTTTATGCCACTATTATTATTAGCTTAACACTTGCTATACAGAAGCGTTTTCTTATTTTTGACAGGAGCCAATCTAATGGGTGTATGATAATATTCAATGTAAATTTAACCATATTAATTCAATTAATTTAGTGTTGGCAACAAAATAAGAAATATACTCTCTCCGTTGGCAATTATTCGATCGCATTTGCTCTTAACTAGAAAGATACCAAGAGAATCTGTGAATATATTCAGTTGATTTAGTAAAGCGGGCATATCATTTAAATACTTTTACCAGGCAATGGCTTCGCTACTAAGATTAAAATCTTATAATTTTAAAAAGGAACTCTAAACTAAATTTCCCCCTTGCAAAATATCACGTTGCTAAAATATAGTTATAGAAGAAGATATATAAAAATAAACTTTCTGAAATTTCACCATTTGTAATTCTTTGGGTGTTAAAAAAATTAACAAAATTTCGATACTTATATTTATTCCTGAACTTCACCATTTTCTTTTTTGATATTATAAAAGAATTATTAGAAATTTCTTTGATAAAATAAACATAAGTCCTAACCAAACTAAGCTGAAATTTTTATTCAAATACTTAAAAAAATCCCCTTCTTAAATTATAGAGTTAGTGATGACGATGATGATGATAGTGATGATAAGTAGAAATTATGAAATATGTTATAAAATGTCATTTCTCTTCCCCTTTTTTTAATTTGCATTTTATCTTTGTCGAACTCGACCCTCGGAACGATTAATTCTCGATATTTCTGAGGATTTTAATTTAGCTTTGAGGATAACAATAAATCTTATAAATACAAAATATTCTTAATAAAAGCAGGAAAAAAGAGAACATATTAGGATCAATATTCCTTCTTTATCAATTTTCTTTTGTAATTATCCATCGTTGCAATGAATTGTTACTAAGTGACACCGCAAAGATTGAAAATATTGAAATAATCGTGTTGCTTCCTCCAGCTTCAGGAATTTAACCTTTAAAAGCATTATTTTATTAATGGTCTAAGATAAGCAATTTATATAATCCTTGCCAGAATAAATGAAAGATACACCTCAACACAAATGCAACCTGCTCATTTCGGTATCCTACTATAGAAAGGTCTTGTTTCCCTCAGTTCCTGTACCATAGACATAGTAATTTAATTTACTAAACAATATATGTTGGTGAAATAACACCGAAGCTTCATAAAAATGATTCCATTAGTAAAATATATTCTTCCTTTATTTGTTCTCATTAGCTCAGATTAATTATCTATCATATTTCTGAAACCAAGTGTTATCACACTTTTCAGATTATCTCAACTCAAGTAAAGTATATATTCTCTCATATACTTCCCAAAATATCTTTCCTGACGTATTACTTTTCATACTTCGTACAGCACATAAAACTTCCAGAATTATAAAGGTCTTTTAATACCTGGATTGGAAATCCAAGTTGTGCTATGTCGGAAAAATCAGAACACTAAAACAGGGCTAAAGAAAAGATATCTTCAGTCAAACTTCTAAACGCCTCGTAAATGTTGATTAAAACTTAAAAATTATATTTTAAAGATGGTATAGCTTCGCTGGATGAATATTTTTAACACCTTGTACTCCTATATACTTATATTTGGTGACCTCTTTGGTATTATTTTTAAATCAAATTGGTACCATACAAGGAAAAATAATCCTAATAGAATAGTTCATGTGGACTTTTAGATTAAACGCCTTGATAGCATCATGATATATAAGGTGCTTTATTTAATTGTAAAAGAGAGAACTTATTCTTTCGACTTCTAATAAATGCACGTCCTTTATCAAGTATTTTTTTGTAACTAGGGGAAATTATTTAGAATAGGCAAAGTGGATCTAAAAATTAAAAAAACATATCAGGTTTTAATATCTGTTTGTATCCAAGTTTGTTCAATTTTTGAAGGTTTTCAAAAAAGAGTCATTGTAAAACGTTCAATGATATCTCGCCTAAACTTGTTGTAGGAGCAATTGAGATAGACACACCGCTTAGAGCGGTTATACGAGGAAATTTTAAGAAAATAATTATTTCCGACTTTAGAGAAAGAAAGCGAAGATAGAAAGAAACGGAAGAGTTTGCGAGAAGAGAGTGGAAAGAGAAACGAAAGAAAAAGAGACAAAGTGAAATATAATGAAAAGAGAGAGAAACGAGCCCAATCTATGGTACTTCTCTTTACAGGCGGAACTTGCGGTTCGCATGTATATTTGGGGTCTGGCGCCTAAAGGTTGACAGGCTCTGGCTAGACGCAGTTGGTCTACAAAATCGTTAAAAGTTTCCTGTCCAATATTACAAAATAATTTACTCTTGGTCTGTGTTTTTTTTTCAGATTATTGCTTATTTTCTAGATCTAAAGGAAAGAAAAAGAACTTTTATTCGAATTCTTTTGAAATGCGTAAAAAACATCCCGCACGGCAGTTTTAACGATCTAAATTTTTTCGTATGATTTATTTTCAGTTTACTGGGTTTAAGGAGCTGGATGATATTTTAGTGGGTTAAAGATTTTCGAATATACGAAAAAATACCTACAAAAATAAGCTATACCTTAATTTTAATAATCGACCTGATTCCTGTGGATGTGATTCTATATCGACCTACCTCGGACGTGGAACAGGTCTCTTTAACCCTGGGACGACGAAGGTTCAACCTAAACACTAGATAACTAGGCGCTAGCTAACTAGAAGCACAGGGAACTAACGGATTTTATCTATTAAACCAAAGATTTAACTCAGCGATAACACAAAACCTATCCATACCCGTATAATTTTAGAACGTGACTTTTTTAATATTTTTAACTATTTAAAAAAGTGGACAAATACACTGGCAAAAATTCCAGTGCATTCTTTACACCCTGCCCCTCATTTCCACTCCCACTCCCCCCTCTCTTTCTTCCTCTTCCCAACCTCCCTTTTCCCCCATCGCCCTTCCATCCCCCTAACTCTCTATCCCCCACCCTCTCTCAATTTTCCCTATCCCACCTCTCCTTCTCCTCCCTCCCTCTCCCTCCTCTGTTCCTCTCTCTTCCTTCCATCAACCACACCCGAAATCTCATCCCTACTATCCCTTCATCCCACTCCCCCATTCCCCTCTCCCCCAATTTATCCCTCCACATTTCCCTCTCCTCCCATTTTCATCTTCCCCATTTCACTCTCTCCCATCCCTAACCCCCAACACTCTATCCCACATCCTGTCCCCCTCTCCCTATCACCCTATCACCCTCTCCCATCTATCTCCCTTAGTTTTCCCTCTCTCTTTTTCTCCCTTTTCCCATCTCTCCCTCCTTCAGTCTTCCACCTCTGCCCAACTCCCCCTCTATATCCCCCTCCCCCTCTCTTAAACTTACCTATCTCCCCTTTCCTGCACTCCTCGTCTCTTCCCCTCTCTCCCTCTTTTCCTTTGCCCCCTCACCTCCAAATCATATAATCCTACCCCCTCTCCTCTCCTTCTTCCCCATCTCTCCCCTCTTTCCACCTATATCTACCCCTCTACCTCTATCTATCTCTTCTACCCCTCAACCTCTTCGCTCATATGAGTATAGTGTTGCAGAGGGGGGAGAAATGGGAGGGGGGAGGGGACGGAGAGAGGGGGGAATAGTGGGGACGGAGGGGAAAAAGGTCAAAGTGTATACTTTGTGTGCTGGCTGCTTGTTCTGATGCCTGAGGGAGGCCGGCCTCCCTCCTCCGCCTGAACGTGCCCGTTGCCTTTCCCCTTCTCTCTCTTCCTTCGATTTCATTTGGCTGGTTTTTGTTGGTTTTTGATTTGCTCTCTGTTTTTTTAAAGTAACTTCGAAAGAGTTTTGTTTATAGTTTCGGTGGTTATGCCCCTAATGATAGTCACAAGCTGCGCTTATTAGATAGACAACAACAAAAGGTTCATCCCTTATCAATCACACGTCTTTGCTTCCTATACGACCAAACGGGGATTTTACATCCTTTAACCCACAACATTCAACAGACTTATCTCCCTTTAGCTCTTGCATTAACCCTTCTCTTATTTACTGTTAGACACCAGCTATTAGTGTATTCTCCCATTCCTCAGGCACGTATCCACTTTCAAATGTCTTAAAACGCAGCCAATAAACACATTATTTCTTACACATTTACCACCAAATAGGAGCATCTTAGTGACTCTATCATTTTCGTACCTTTCAGAACATTAACATCCTCTTGAGGGCTTATTTCTTCTCTATCGCTTTACACAACCTGATTTAAAGGTTTTGTGTTTGTTGTATATACTCGTACACACATATATATATATTTATATCATGCAAAAAAACAACAAGGAAAATGGAACGAAGATTCTAAGTACTTTCTAACTCTATTTCACGTTCATTATCAAAGAATGTTGGAGAGAGAAGAGAGAACGCCCTTACCCACATTATTCAACTCTTCAAATTATTCTAGACCACAAGTTCCATGTTTTTCTTTTTATTGATGTTCATGCAGGTATTCTTCTGCTGGTTTTTCACCGTTCTGACTTCGTTAGGCATCAGAATCATCAATCATATTTTCTCTAAGCGCTTCATTTACTGCTTTTCTACTCTCTCTCTCTTTCATCACTCTTCTCCATTTTCCTGTTCATCTCATTCTATGCATTTGAATGCATTGCCATTTTATTGTCATCTGAACTATTAAGCATGTACATGTCCGCCTTCTTTTTGTTTTCCACTCAACGCTTCACATGGCCATTACACCATTTAGCATTTTGCTTCAACTTTCCACTTCTGGCATACTCATACACACCCTTTGTACTGCCTACTAACTCTTCCTTAAATTACTTTCACATTTGATTTATTCAAACGTTGGCATTTATCCCTGTCTACGACTCTCAAGCATTTTCACATAGTCTTCCCTAATTCACTTCTGACTCTCACTTCTTTTCCACCTTACTTTTTTTCATCTATGCACCAAAGAGTTTAACCTTACACTGGGTAATCATGTGCTTATATACTCCCTAACTCATACCTCTTACAGCTTTCATATTCAATAATCCAACAGCAAGATCTTTCTTTTTAGGGACAGATCAAACTTACTCTAAACTTCTCCCTTAGACTTGATCCCAATTAATGTATTTATACACATCATTGTGTTGAAAAAATGTTTGCCACATATACGTTTCTTTCAACACAAAAGTTTACTACATTCTCTCCATTCTCTCTTTATGTACCAAAGTCTCCAATTTTCTCGTCTCTCATTCTGTCCCCTCTTCGCTTATTGATATCTCTTACAACCATCAACCATTACCTTTAGTTAATTACATCTCCCACTCGTCCCAATTCATTACAGACCAGAAATTTCAATTGTCAGCATCACTACTATCATTACAGAATCTATAAACTACAACCACCTAAACTTTCACCTTTGAAAATCTTAACTTCACTAACGTATTTCTCGAACTCACGCATTCATAATTAACTATTGCAACATGCCACTTATCAGTCAGAGGAACTGCCACACCTTTGTTAACACTCTTATCTTGATTTAAACCTGGTCACACCCCTTAAATCGATTCTACACAAATTCTTCTTTCCATTTCATGTTTCTCTCGCATAAAGCAAGCAACTGCATTATGTATGTTTTGGAAAAAAATTACTACCACTCTCCGCTATCCCACATCACCAGCACCCGTCACATACTAGAGAGAGGCACGGTTCGTCTTCTCTCGCTCTCTCTCCTTTCTCACTCCTTTTCTCCCTCTTTCTCTCTTTTCTTGCATTTTCTTCCCTTACTTTGCTCTTTCTTTTGTTCATTTTTATCTGTTTACTCGAATTCTTTTTCTATATCTATGTTTCTTTTTTGCTCTATCTCACTCTAATTTTCTCTCTCTCTACTCATCTCTTACTATTTTTCCCATCTCTCTTTTTTACGCTCTCACTCTCTGCTTCGCTTTTATTTTTTCTTTCCCTTATTCTTTCCTCTGCTCTTTCCATTTTTCTTTCAATTTTTCATTCTGAGAAGATGAGAGAGGAAAGAAAACAGTGTTGTAATTGGTTACGAGTGTGATAAATGTAAGATTTCCCCACCCCAGTACAGTGCTGAGCACAGCACATCCACCACTTCGTAGCCAGATCTCTCCGTGCGCTGACGTTTGTGTCCGTTCATGCCGGAATCGAAAACTCGAAACAGGCACCGCAACCTTAGCGTACCGCCACCCTATCCACTCGGCTAGCAAAAGCTCTTTTCTGTAAAAGTAAATTGAGGTATCACAATCTTTTTTCATACGATATATCAAAGTTCAGCTATTAATTTGGGGGGTTAACGCTTAACGTTTTCCAATATTACAGTATTCTTTCGAAAGTGAGGAGACGAGAATTGTACCGCAAACTCCGAATAGGACTTACAAGTGTTTATATCTATAATAGAAAGATATATTTCGGTTTAAAGGCAAAATGTAGAGCTTTGAGTGTTAAATGTTTTAGTTTAATGTGTAAGAATTGGCTGGTGATAACTTTGGAAAGAGAATGAAAGATCTCGAGTGAAAGCCGTGCAAATTGACAGCTTGAGAGGGATGCTTTGTATGCAAAAGGTGGAGAGAGTAAAGAAGAATTGGCAAGATATATTTACGATGAGAAAAAGAGTGTGAATGAGGCTATAACTCAAACTTTCTGGGGTTGTATAGGCATGAGAGAAGAATAGATGGAAATAGAATTATAAAGAGAATATGTGGGAACGAGTTTCGAAGTGTGAGACGAGTTTGTATACTTCACAAAAAAGGGTTTTTTATTTGGTGAATAAATGTTTGCTGAAAACAAGAAAGCGGATGATATTATGTATGAGAGATGGGCATGGCAGGAGTTTGTGTAGGATCGCCTTGGAACCATCGGCCAAGGGATCAACCCTGACTGGACTGGACCATATGCTACACACAGCAATATTTCGCTATTAACAGCCAATTTGGCGTGAACAAAAGAATAGTGGGGATAAGTTGGAAATATTAAGTGCCGTTGAAGCGTAGCTACACTATTTTGTGTGAAACTGGGCGATAGAGAATTCTCTTCTCAAAAATATCCTTTTTATTGGATAAACAGAAGTTCTCCTTATGGTTGGTTACAAACTAGCTAACCCAATCCTAGTAGGTACATCTCAAAAACCTCCTCACTTACGTGAGAAATATTAAACGGGAGATCCAGTAATTTGTCAGTGTGAAAGCCGACGATGCGGGTAAGCTATCACTGAAACAAGTGACCATCCCCTAATCTACAACGAAGGAAAAAATGAGCAAAGGCAGCGTGGAATTAGAGTCCTGATGCAGACAGAGCTCAAATAAATATCAGAGAGTAAATTACGTAAATCTAATTCTATAAGAATTACAAGACTTAAATAGTCGGAGTGTAAGCACCTACACCGGCTAGTATGAAAGAAGAATTAGAAAAACTTGATGATGAAACCACGACAATCATAAACAAAAACAGGAGGAAAAATCCCTCCAATGACCTGCGGCGTTTTGTGATAAAATGATAAAGGGTTATTGCATTGATGGGTTTCCATGGTCATACGGGTTATTTCATGGTTCTAAATGGCTAAATGAGGCTTCTTCCACAAGATGGCGCCCCCCAGCGCCAAATCCGAAGGCAGGTTTGAAATCTCCAGGGTTAATAACCATATGCCTAATGGTCATATAGGTCATTTCATGGCTCTAAATAGGTACAATAGAACTTTACTCCTTTTGAAATGAAGTGAAGCCTTGACCTGGCACTTCGCTGCAGGTAACAGAAAAAAAGTTGGGCAAGGTAATGAATCATGCCTGGAAAATCTTTGAATGGAAGGAGGGGCGAAATGAAAGGGAACAAAACCTGGTTAATTTTAGCCTGGCCCAAAACCTCAAAATTGCTAACACCATATTCAAAAAGAAGCAGCAGAAAAGATAGACTTGGATAAGCTCAAACCAGGAGATATACAATGAAATTGATTATATGCTAATTGACAAATAATTACTGCAAATAGTTTCCAAGTCACAAACAAAATTAAAAACAGTGACCATAGGATGATAAAACTAAGCCAATTTAGATCCTAAAAATATCTCATTGCAGAATTCCACCGCATTTTTCAAAGAGAATACCATGAAAATTCCTTTGACCTCAGTAACGCGAGCAATATTTTAGCCTTGAAAAATTCAAGGAAACGCAAGATATGAACAACAAACTCTCAGTAGAAACCAAAACCTAATGAAGAAGCGCAAACATCTTCAAATAACAAACACCAACCGAAAAATTGAATTAGCAGAACTAAACAAGCTCAATACAAACAGACATTTGTTAAAGATATGTTTAAATATGGAAAGGGGCAAAAAATAGCAAAAAGGAGAGTTAATAAAGGTAAATCTCACATAGTAGCTAAAAAACAGGATGATAGTACAATTATCCCAGATCGATAAAGAATAGTTAAAGGAGTTACGATCTACTTTAAAAATGGTACTTAAGCAACAACGACATTCAGAACCACAACCAACGAACTATGCCCAATAATGGTCGGGGAAGGGGGGTTCAAAACAGAAATAGAAAAATCAAACAATGAAGAGCGACAAAGCAATAGGTCAGGTGATCATCTCTTCTGACTTACCCGAAATATTTTGGAGATCTTATTGTGGACAAACTACAGACCAATCAGCCTTCTCTCGACTATCTATGAACTATTTCGAATAGTCATTATCAACAGAAAAAAAATAATCAGCTCGATGACCAACAACCAAGAGAACTAGCTAGCTTCAGAAAAGGCTTCTCAACGATTGACCATATACATACTCTCACCTAGCACATTGAGAAAACTTCAAAGTACAATAAACCTTTAACCTTGGTATTTGTAGACTAGTAGAAATCATTTGGTTAAAAAGAAATACCAGCGGTCATAGGCGCCTTGAAACATTAAAGTATACATAAATATCATAGAACATCTATACCAAATTTGCCGATTGTACATTAGATTAAATAAGGATTAAGACATCTTTCAATCACATTAAGGCGTTAGTCAAGTAGATACTAACTATCCGAAATTATTCAGGTCCCATCTCGCAGAAACCTTCAGCAGTTAAAAATGTCAAATGAAGGAATTGAGATCGATGAGGATAACCTTAATCACCTGAGATTTTCAGATGATATTGTACTCATAGCTGATAACCTAAAAAAGAGATAAACAATGTTTCAAGAACTTAAACACAAAAGCAAAAATATCTGCCTAAACTAAATGTTGGAAAAAAAGTCATGAGAAACCAACTAGTGCTAGTCTTGATGGTCATCGCAATTAACAACGAGCAAATTGAAATGACCCAAAAATATCTATTCAGATCAACAAATTACAATGTCACCAGGAAAAGATAAAAAGAAAGTATTTGGAAAGGAAAGCATCGTCTTCAAAAGCGAAATGCCCGCGTCGGAAAAAAGTATACAACCAATGCATAATTCTAACTACCATCTATGGGGCAGAAACATGGAAACTGATCCAAAGAACTTAGATTTAAACTTAGTGCAACACTAAGTAACGATGAAAGCATTATGATGGTGATAATTTGAGCTTGATAAAAAATCAGCCATATGGATACGAGAACAAACCAAATTTCAAGATATTGGGGAAGCTATAAGAAACTTGAAGTAGAGCTGGGTAGGCCATTTGGCAAGATTCCAAGACGATGAATGAGCCAGAAAAATTAACAATAGGACCCCACTTGATAAAATGCGATGGAAAAGAAGACAAAAAGTCGATAGAGAGATGATCTTAAAAATATGCTAAAAATTGTAAAAAAAAAATGCACACGACCGACGAAACCTCAGAAAGATGAGAACGTGTTTCTCCTATCAGTGATCTGCACATGTCTGAAATGATATTAATGCTGATGAAATATATTAAGAGTAATCAACGATTATATGTAAGCCGTATTCGAAGTGTTATTGTCGGTTTTAGTTAATTGAGGCTTTTTAAATTGTTGCCTAAATTCACAAATAAAATGTTTTTAAAGCAAAGTAATAACAGCAACCTCAAAATTAATGAACAATTATACTGGCCTGCGTTTCAAAACCTTTTTCCAAAGGTCTTAGGTTTTCCAACTGATTTAGAATCATGCTTGCCTGCTAAATTTAAGAATATAATTTGATTTCTTTGGTCACGTATGGTTTTTAAGATATGCTCGATTTGTGGTAGAACGTATATTAAAAAATAGCGCTATCATTCAACCGTTTATTACTTCTGTTTTGTCACATCTAGTAATGAGTAAACATACATAACCTATTTTATTCATCTTTTCAAGTCTAGATTTGCATTTGTCGTAGGATCGAGTAGTCCTCCCTGACCTTTGTTGCCCTCCCTAGACCTGGGGAAGGAGGCGACAAACAAATATAGGAAAATGTCTCCCTCTTAAGTGCGTGTGAATTAAAGATGAGTGCAAATTGTAATAGTGGAAGACTTTGATACTATTTCAATAGGCTTCGAGTGGTTATAGGAAACGAACAAGTGAAACAAAATAATCAACGTGAGTACGTGAATAGTGTGAGAGTACTGCGTGAATCTTGCTCGCGTGAAAGGAGCGTGGATACAGCTGGCATCCCGAATACTCTGAGAATACTCATCTGGTCATTCTCCGGCTGGGGGAATATATACGGCTCCGCCGGAAGCTCTTTTGTTTGCTGACGGAAGCAATTCCGACTGTGTCCCAAAGACACGGAGGAGATTGTTTTAGCGCCATATCTCTAAATGGTGTCCCGGCTCCAGTCTGACTTCGATATCACTCCGGTAGTTTACCGAAAGGTTCCGATGCAATGATCTTCGTCCGTGAGATACTCCTTATTCTCTAAATTTGTGCGACTCGCCTTTTCTCTATCTCTCTGACAGCATTACAATGGATCGTATTTGTAAGATTCATCCAAATAGGTTTTGTTACATCTGCGGAAATGTCGCTCTTTTAGACCGTCATGCAAAAATCATCGATTTTGTGAAAAAGGCCTATCATGCTTACTTTGGAGTATAAATAAGGAAGCAGGATAAACTCATTTTCTCCCAATATTTGCTGTAAAATATGTGTGAAAAATTTAGTGGATAAGAGTAATAAGAAAAGGAAGAGTATGCCATTTGGTGTCCCAATGGTGCTGAAGGAAGGCAAAGATCACGTCACCGACCTCTACTTCTGCACGACAAATTTGAAAAGCATCATTCACAAGAAAAAGCAAAATTTTCAATACCCCAACGCTTCTTCTGTTATAAAACCAGTACCACATGACCCAGATCTTCCTGTTCCTGAGCCAGATTGGACCATAGGTTCTAGCTTTGATTCAAGGCTAGTGTCACTACTGATACAGTTGAGTTTGATGCATACAAGCCAGAAGAGGGCGACCAACTGGTAGCATTTATGCAAGCCAAACTCAACGATCTGTCAAGAGACCTAAACCTTTCCAAAGAATTTGCTCAGCTATTGGGCTTACGTCTTCGAGAGAAATGTATACT
This sequence comes from Ceratothoa steindachneri, assembly GCA_963969495.1. Classification (NCBI taxonomy): domain Eukaryota; kingdom Metazoa; phylum Arthropoda; class Malacostraca; order Isopoda; family Cymothoidae; genus Ceratothoa; species Ceratothoa steindachneri. Next base: position 14,356,192 of record OZ018321.1, read on the forward strand.
GGGGCCAGGGAAAACATTCTATTGGTATCGGGACCGCGAGAAAGAATTTAGGAATTTTTTCACATTTAATGAAGCCTGCTTACTGGTCTACTGTAACAACATTGCCAACCTGCTCAACTTAATGGGCCTGAAGTATGATGCTATGGAATAGAGACTTTTCATTGACTCATCTAACAGAAGTCTGAAGGCAGTTTTTCTTAATAAAGGCAATAAGTTTTCCTTAATCCCTGTTTGACACTCAGCTGCAATGAAAGAAACTTGCAACAGCATGGACCGTCTGATGTCTGCTTTCAACTAACAAGAACACAAATGACTGATCTGTGGAGATCTTAAAGTTTTTGGACTAATCTTAGGCCTTCAAGCTGAGTACACAAAGTATCTCTTCTATATGTGCTTGTGAGACAGTCGAGCTGATGACTAGCATTATGTCAGACAAGACTGGAAGTCAAGACCAGGAACAGAACACGGTTCACACAACGTTCTGTTTCACCCTCTGATTGAGCCGAACAAGATATTGCTTTCACCCCTGCACTCAAATCCGTTTGATGAAGAACTTTTTCAAGGCAATCTACAGGGAGGGTAGAGGAGTTGCTTTCCTTCGTCAGAAGTTTCCACGAGTCAGCATGGAAAAATTGAAGGCAGGTATATTTGATGGTCTTCAAATACAGGAGCTTATCAAGGACGCCAGTTTTGATGAAGCGTTGAATCCTGTTGAACTATCTGCCTGGTTTTATTTTAAGTCAGTCATTGCAAACTTCTTTGGCAACCACAGAAGTCTTCAGTAAAAGAAGGCGGTTGATGAGTTAATGGAGAATTTCCGCACTCCTTTAGTCCCATCTGGACTATTTTCCCAAGAATTGCAGAGACTTCATTCAATAACAGGCTGAGCGCTTTCACCAAAAAAATCGGTGTGATGGAGGAAAGCTACCGAGGGCGTTGGGATGTCAACTTTCTGGCTGACTAAGGCTAGTACATGAAAAGGGATTTAGTGTATGCTAGGCACAATCGGAAGTCCCTGAAGAGACCATTTATTCATGAGAAGCTTTCTTTTGTATGTTGTACTCTTCTTGGTATCAATTAGAACATTCTGTAAACCTTCTGTGTATAATGCAGTTCAAAATTTACCACTGTGTGTACATTCGCTTACGAATAGATCAGAATATAGGAATTTCTGGCATGTGTTTATATCTTAAAAACTTGATCTGATTAGATAAAATGGGCATGATTTTTGGATTTAGCGTGAAAAACTGGCCTAAAATTAGGTATTATGTTTTATACCTTGAAAACTGCGCAGACCAGTGGTTTCTATTTTACATTCACTGAAGTTAATGGAGCGAACTTGTCTTCTGGGAATAAGGTGTTGGATTTCGACGATCCGGTCGCTGGAGGCTGACAAAACACAGTGCTTCAGTTCTCTCTGCACCTTTCCCTCTAACGAGGAGCCACTCCTAGTGTCCACCAATAAGACATGAATTGTCTTTCTGATTTTAATATGAATGGAAATCTGGTCGGAAGGCCTCAACCATGTAAAGGGTACTTTGGATTAACACAGAAAAAATCTTCAAATTTGCGATAAAGATCGCATGAGCAAAAATAGTGTGAATACTCAAGCTCTTTTCCGCATTGTTTTGAGACTGCACTGAACCACACAAATATGTAACTTAGTTACATATATGTAAACTATATTCCATTCACGTTCCAAATATCTTTACTATGACACCATAAATTAAAATTCAGGTAGTTAACATTGCACGGAGAATTAATGATTTATTTAACTGTAATCACTTTTTCAGTACATTATATTGCTTATTCTTGTAGTATGTTGTGCGACTTGTAGAAATCTCTTCTTTATTTCTGCCGCTCGGACGGCTAAATGAGGCGAAAAAGTGTTTGAATCCGAATCTTTCGAATTCTGATTCAAACTCAATTTTGGCGCGTTTTTGATTGCGCCAAATAAGAACGAATGCCACTTTTAGGCTAATAACACATAATGCTATAGGACGAAATAACCTAACCCATAAGTTTATAAACTGAGATCGAATCCGAATTTGACGAAATTCGACTTCCGACCACCATAAAAGTTATATATATATATATATATATATATATATATATATATATATATATATATATATATATATATATATATATATTATGAAACCTAACCTTAAAAAATTGGTGGAGGCTAGAGTTGAGCCACAGCACAGATAAAAAAGTGAAGTCGAGTAGTACTATCAGGCTGTGCAACTAAGAAATGATTGAGTAAACCCGCAAACTCAGCCACGGATTTTTTTCATTTCACATAACTTTATTTGAGCATCTAAAACGGCAATCTAACAGAAATTCATTAGACAAGAGAATCAGAAGTAAATGAGTCACGAATCACACTGCTCTAACAAAATTCTAGGGCACGATCCTGGTCGCTGTGAACATCTCTTAAGAGATCTTCATAATGCATTTCACATCCAACACAAATCATCACGCTAAGCTTTTAAATCATAAATAGAGGAATGGGTACAATATGACGTCAACATAATAAATACAGAAAAAAAAATTCAAACTGTAATTATAATATCAATAACATCGACCTTTCAATATACTCTACATAATTAGATTCACAACAATGTGTTTGCCATAATAAAAGTAATTAAATTTGCTTTTAAGTGATTACGGTCGACGAAATAATAATCGAAGGCGCTTTTTATAAACACATATTTAAAAAAATATAAAGGAGCTCTAATTATGCTATTATAAAGATGAATAGATTAGCAGCTATTTTGCTATTTATATTTTTGTTGAGGTGGGATGGGCGGGTTAGGTTAGTTTGGATAGTTTTTGTTGGAGCGGGGCTTGGTAGGAGTTAGTTCAATTAGTAGCATACTTTTTCAAGGCTAGGTTAGTATTATGGGTTCCTTTTTTGTTTTATAGTTTATGTAAGCTGTAGGCAGTGCCGGTTTAACCTAGTAGTACATGTGCCACGTGCTACAAGCCCCGCGCTTCAAGGGAACCCCGCGAGGATATAAAAAATTAGTAATAATTAAGTTTTTGCCTTTAGGCAACATTGAATATCATGAAGGCTCAGGTGATGTATTCTTAAATGTGTATTTCCTTGACTCCTTGTAGTTACTTGGCTCACATTGTGACCCCCGTAACTAGTTGGTGTGTACTCAGTTCAGCAAATGGTTCCAAGATTCTCCAAAGCAGCACAAATAGTCTACTGGCTAAGCTACTGGTATGCCTGGTGTTGTTCTTTAAAAAGGAATATACAGTGTACAAAATAAAACCCTCTTTATTCAGTTGAGTTCTGCCAGCCATACTGGCAGTTCTTTTAAATTCCTCAGATAATTTTTTCCCTCTCTGCAAACGAAAATGTGGGGTGGGGGTGAGATACATTATATATATATTTACAGGTTAGGGCCCCGCAGCTCCTTAAAGCGACCCTGGCTGTAGGTGAGGGAGGGTATGTGGTTTCCAATGCACCGAAATAAGAGGTCAAAAAGGGCTTAATCTCTCTCAATTTGCCGCCGTGGCATAAGCCGCTGGGAAAGGTCCCGCTGGATTAAGTTTCTTCTGGTCTATTATTTCTGGGTGCATTGAGAAACACCGAGGCTTACATCGCCTCTAAAAGAAAACTAAATAATCCCATAAAGAGAACCTAATAAAAACCTGAATAAACTTAAGCAAAGGATCAACCTCCCAATAAACTGCCGATTTGGGGACTACACTTGGACGAATAACTGACGCTATCTATATACGCCATTCAAAGTATGTCTGCAATATCGTGGTTATATCATTTTATTAATAATATTTTTGAAGAACTATCTATCGATTGATATTAATATCTATTTAGTGAAAGAAATACATTCTGAAAAAATGTACTCTTGAATGCAATAAATATCATATCACGATCGAGCGATATGTATAAATCGCATAATGGCTGCTAATCGTTTTTCTTTAGAATAGCATAATTATAGCTTCCTGGCTCATAACAAAGGTAATTAATATATATATATATATATATATATATATATATATATATATATATATATATATATATATATAAATTAGCAATTGAAAGCAATTCTAAAAAGGTTATCTGCATTGTGATGAAGTCGTCAATCTTTATAATGACCTAAAATTAAATTAATATTCTAACAATTCTTTTTAAAATTATCAGCAATTTCCTTTCACACTCATAAATCTTTATACCGTTATTTACGCACATTTATAATGAGCGCTACTTTATCACTTTCAGACCAATCAAGGCGCTGGCTGAGAAATTGTTACTCCAAAACACTCGAGTAAACAACGAACCGCCCCAAAATTATACCACACAGAATACACCTCCAAAGTTGGGGTAAAATACAGTCACGCTAACACGTTTTATCATAATGTGCAGCAAATACGTCGAGTGGGTAACAAACGTACACTAGTGTTAAGATTACATCCTTACATGTAATCAAACTCCAATTGTACTGTTATAATAATAATAATTATACTAATAATGATAATAATAATGTCAATAATAATAATAATTACAAGATTATCAGATAGGAATGAAACAAGAGCTCAGAAATTCACACTTTTATCTTCCGAAGCTAAAAGTGAAATATATGAAGCAGCCCTTCCATTTTCCCAACCACTTCTTGCTGACCCAGCCTCCCTGCTTCAGCTAACCGCTATGGCAACAACAAGCAATCCTCTGTCTTAAGTATCAAAATTCCTTAATACTGCCTACTAATTTCCTGTAGTTTCATTGTTTTTTTTTGGCAAAAGACATTCTTAGGTAAACCCTGCCGGACTCCACCTCTAATGACCTTGAATTATATACAATTGGTTAATACTAAAGTAGGAGTATGCTCTATCTTAAAAATTATTCACATTGGCTCAGTTATAATAAATTTCCACTCCATTAACCTTATGATAAAGTTAACTGGACATACGTGTGAGGCAGAAAGGTAGCCCCGATTTCAAAGGTTAATAAAAAACAAAGACATGATCATACGAGAAAAAACTTTGTATTTATAATAATTATATTAAATGCCATTGTGATTCAAGTGGTTTTGACAATTGTATCACTTAAGTGAACCCTGTCCCGTGGAATTGCATTGATTTACTAAGTTAGTGCTGCCTTTAGATTTTCAACAGTTGCTGGTGGGTGTCGATACAATCGTGATTTGAGGTGCCCCCATAGGAAAAAAAATCACATGGGACTAAATCCGGGGAACGTGGGAGCCACCCACTATCGCCTCGCAGAGAAACAAGATGACCCGGAAACATGTCACGGAGGACTCCGAGTGAACGTCGCGAGATATGCAATGTGACACCATATTGTTAGAACCATACATCATTCGGATTATGAGAGACGAGGAACTGGACGACTTTAGGGTGGTGAAACTTTTCGGGGAGTCCACAATAACGGTCTGATGTGACAGTTAATGTAACACCTTCTTCGAAAAAATAAGGACTCCACACGACGAACTGTTGAGAAGATGGTCTGGAGAATGTCCCGACACAAAGATGTGTTGGTTTCATAATCCCTCTCGCTTAGCTCCTGTACAACGATCATCTTGTAGGGATGCATGTGGAGAGACCTGTGTAAGATTCTGAAAACACTGAAAGGTCATTAAGGCAGATGCGTGTTTTCGTGCGGAACGTCTGGAAGACTGCTCTTTTAAAGCTGTCACAGCCGCAACATTTTCTGGCCATGTAGCGGTCTTAGGAGGGCCAGGATTTTTTTTTAAAGCCGATGATGTTTGTCTAAAGTTAGAAACCAACTGACTAATTGTTCTTCCATCCGGTAAGGAATCATGAGGACGAAGTGCAAAATGTCTTCGGAATGAACGTTGCATCGTTATGACAGACTCACCGTTCTTAAGAAACTCTTCCACAACAAATGCACGATGCTCTACACTCCAGCCCATGGTGGGTACTAACTGAAAGAGAAAATAAATGGCATTTAATATACTTCATAGAGATATGAAGTTTTTTCTTCATTATTCATATGTTTGTTTTTATTAACCTTTTAAATCGAGGCAACCTTTCTGCATCACCCTCTATATTGCAAAAACCTCCCACCGTGTTAAATGCTCTATATAACCATTGGCTGAATTGGGAAAATCTAAAAAAACTTAGTAACTAAATTAAATATAACTGGACCATTATTATAAAACCCCTCCTACTATGTTTAATATTTTATGTAACCACAACCACTTGAAATCAGCATGTTAAAAATTATAAAACTTCTTGTGAGAGAGAGAGTTTCAGAAATAAATCCACAACTTTAAAGTTTTCTCGTGTAATTTGATATAACTGAGCCATGTCTTCAAGCGACTAGTAGTCTTATCCTCCGTCGAGCATCGTGACTTCTCTATTCGTAAAAGACGACGTACCAGCTGTAAACACGCGGAATCTTTCTCTGTACTCGTAACAGACGATGTTCCGAGCTTCGTGCCTTGTCCAGGCGTATAAGACGACATTACTACCTGTAAACTGTCGTAATCTTCCTCCAGTCGTCTAAGACGACGTTACTACCCGTAAACTGGCGTAATCTTCCTTTAGTCGTATAAGACGACGTTACTACACGTGGACGGGTGTAATCTTCCTCTAGTCGTATAGGGCGACGTTACTACCCGTAAACTGGCGTAAGCTTCCTCACCAGTCATATTAGACGACGTTCCGAGCATCGTGCCTTCTCCAGTCATAACAGACGACGTTGCCAGTTGTAAACTGTAGCGAACTTCCATACCAGTCGTAACACTAATAAAAAATTGATAGATGACTCAATAATGCAAATTGAATAAAAATAAGATTATTTCCTATAATTATTCGTTTACGTCCGGGCTCCATAAAGCCCTTGTTCCGCAAGTTTTGCGACCTCTGCAAATTGATGATTAACCCCTAAGCAGAAAAAAATGGACGAACACATGCGATTACTTATAACCTTACTTAGCTATAAACCTCGTACTATTTTTGGAATTCCGTTGAATATTCTGAAACTACTCTCCGAATAAACCTTCCAATATATTAGGTCGAGGAATAAGTTCCTGCGTTTTTTTTAATGTTATGTCGATTTAAGTTTTGTTGATGTGATTTGTACACATATATGGAAACAATGATAAATAATGAGAGCAAAATTTGCAAAGGTTAGGCTACGTCTCTTAACAGGGTAGGCTATTAGGCTTTTACTAAGGCTACGTCTTGAAGTTGATTAATAAGTCATTGCAGTTTATTTAAAAGTTGTGTTAATTTAATTTTTGTTCTGTACCCTCAAAATGGAATGTCAAGTTGAAAGAAAGGCGCATTTTTGACACTTGTTTTTATTCATTTTCAAGAACGTTCTGGTCGCCCCATTAAGTTGAATGAAGATCGATTGAACGACCCTCTTCATGAAAATCCTCGTCAACGACTAGAGAATTGGCTGTACAATTGGCCTGTGATCATAAAACTGTAGTAAATCACCTTCATTCGATGAGGAAAGTTCAAAGACTCGGTACATGGGTTCCGCACGCTTTGAGCGAAAGCAACAAACTTCAACCCTCAACGATTGTTTGCTTGCTCGTCACAAGGCTACTTGTGGATATAAGGACAGATTTCTTCACCTCGTCATCACTGGCGACGAAAAGTGGTGTGTTTATGTCAACATGAACCATTGAAAAAATGGCTTAGCCCCAGTAAAAAACCACTTCCGCGATTAAAGCAAGGACTTCATCCACGAAAGACGATGCTGTGTGTGTGGTGGGATTGTGAAGACATCATTCTTTATGAACTCTACGTTCAACAAATGTATCGACTCGCCGAAGTTATTCGTGAAAAGCGACCTCATCGACGTTTTGGAGTCCTTCTGCAACACGACAATGCTCGTCCTCACATTGCCAATATGACAAAAGACGCCATCCAAACGCTTAATTGGGAAATCCTGCCGCATCTTCCATATTCGCCAGACTTGGCTCCATCGGATTTCCATCTGTTCCGATCGCTCTCCAACAATTTGTGCAGCGTTTCGTTCAATACTGATGTGGAATTAAGAACCTGGTTAGACGAATTCTTTGAGTCAAAATCTAGAGATTTTTATTGCAGAGGCATCGATAAACTAGTTGAACGTTGGGAAGAAGTCGTAAATAACAACGAGGAATACATTATTGATTAAATTGCATATTGTTATCAATTAAAAATAAAAAATTTCTAAAATTTTTAATGGTAATGAATAAATTTGATAAAACCGCAAAGAACCTATTCCTCAACCCAATATGTTCTAGGGTGCATATTTGCAATGCTCTCCACGGTAATAAGAGTTCTCAACTGTATATTCTTACTTCTATAAAAATGGTAATTTGGGGATGCCTGTAATTAAAATTCCCCCATTTTCCTTTTGCTGCATGATCTTTTCTCTTTGGTTTATGAGTTTGTAGATTATACTGCACTATTACTACATTTATCTTTAAGTAGGTGTCTTAAATGATGTCAACCATTTTTGAAAAAGGTAATTTTTATTCAGTGTTAAGGGAGTTCACGATGGCTAGAATGAAAATAGATCCTTTGCTGCAACCCTTACCCGTCTTCACAGCCATATTGCAACGTTCACCCATATGCTTGATACCTCGTTCTCAGGGTTTCTAACTAGAAGTTTTCTCGTCTCTGTTTCCTAAATTCGTCGCTAAATACTTGAAAACGAATCAATTAGAGCATATACAGGGTGCGGTAAATAATTTTTCGCGATTTCTAACTCTGATTCCGCGCAGGTTTGTTGTTTAGTGTCTATTCTCTATTCTTCTTATGATAGTAGACTCAGTTATACATCGTCTTTTAAAAAAACAATAACATAGCTGTATTTACATCTGTAGAAAAATGTAAAATGCAAGCTTTGCTGCTTTAGATTCTGGCTGAGTGATGCAATGTGAAAATCTCGAAATGCCTCTGTGTAAATATGAGGACGGTGCAGAGGCTAAGGAAATAGTTGAATTAGACAGGCTATGATTATGAGGGAAGAGTGGCTGTTTTGGAAACCTCGCCTTAAGCGTTCTGTTACGGATAATAACACGCAAATTTGTTGCAGAGATCCAAGTAATCATTCACAACGATCCTACTAAATCAATGAGGTTCATAGCCATGGAAAAGAGAGTGTCAGTATTTTATCAAGCAGTTAGTACAAGAGAACATCCAATACTACTCATAAAAGATGAAAAATGGCTAGCTTCTGATATAGTAAATGAAAAAAAAGCGGAAGCAATCTGCTGTTAAGGTTGTGAGGAAACTGAAACATCCCATCTTGCCTTAGCATGCTTTAATTCTTCTTAGGCCAGAAGGATTTCTCTCAAGATCAGAAGGTGAACTCGCAAAACAACCGATGGCTTGCTGTGTCCCCTAAACATGTACTGAGAGTGAAGAATAGTAATTTCCCGGTCAAAAACATGATATTTTGGCTGATTAGTAGCGAGGGCCGCGTAATGCTCCCGGTAATATTAACAGAAGGCTACATTAAGTGCTCGGAGCAGTTGTGATCGTTTATATCCTGGAGTTGGCAGCAGGACTCGGAGAATTCTTTAGAACCTACGAATGGGCCACCTAACGATTCACCGGCAGTCTAGTAACATATAAAGTGATTTGATTAATTTTTTGGTGAATTTAACCCAGAGTATGAAGATAAAATCCTGCCAATAAATCTTTCCGTCTAAAGTATGCGGTTCCATTTGTGAGCGCAACCCTCAGGTGTTATACTCTGTAGTGACTTTCTTGAATCAGCATGTTTAGAAATATGTATTTAGGGCACAAGTTTTGGGGTGATTGGTTTCCATCCTTGATTGCAAAAACGGTTAATAAGCGTAACAGTCTATGAAGTAAGAAAACGATCAGGTAACACTAAATAAAGAAGGTAGAAAATAACATTATATGATATTAATAGAAGTATATGCTCTAGGTAACTGGATAATCTAGCCATTGATTGAGTAATATTTTATTTTTTTCTAGCTTTTAAATATATTTATCGGTACTTTTCTAAAATTGAAAGCTATTTTGCTTTACTATCTATTATCGGTTGTAAAGGATTTTTTTGTTTACTAAAGTATTAAGTTAGGTTGTTAGGGTATTTGATGAAACACCAATTATATTTATTCAATATTTCAAACTATCCTAACATAATCATTCGCTTAAAAAATATAGATAGAAACCTTAATGAAAGAAAATAGCTTTGGATAATAGGAAAGTAAAGAAATTGGTTGTCGATAACAGGAAAGTACCTATTTTATCTGAATTGGTTTATCTCCTCATTCTTGCCAGTATATCTATGATCTTACTCTGTTTCCTTGGCTCCATTCTTTATTGCAAACTAGTATTTCAGATAGGTTTTTTCTTTACCTTTCCTTGTTTTTACTTTCTTCCTTCTTGCTGTACTTCATTCCCTTTGAGCTCTATTTTTTTTGCACTTATAATAGCATCAAGTGTCCAAGAAAGTTCGTGAGCTTTTAAACCTAAGTCGAATGAGTCGCAATTATCAGTAAATGTGGCCACTCTGAAGAGAGACAATTAAGAACCACAAGAGTCGAAAGAACAATTTCGTTTAGCCTGCGGCGGTCTTCAATTGCTTACAATTCTCTCTCTAACGGTGCCCGTGGTCTTTTTTTACGCTCGTACACTCTCTCTCTCTCCACCACCGAAACTAACAGGGGCAGTCAATCTCAATCAACTAATCATTAGAACTCTTGTAAATAAAATATATATGAAATCACTGTGTGTCTTAATCTCTCTCTCTCTCTCTCTCTCTCTCTCTCTCTCTCTCTCTCTCTCTCTCTCTCTCTCTCTCTCTCTCTGGGCAACTAAACTAACCTAATTAAACTCATTGTTAATGTAGGTGATTAAAAGTTAATAATACTGTTCGTCAGTGTCTCTCAATCTTTGCCTTAATTTCGGCAAACTACAAGCAAATACACCAAGAAATTTGAACAACATCAATGCACTCTAATGAACTAGATAGAGATTGTTTCATGTAGCAACTTTATTAAAACCACAATGAGAGAGAGGTCTTGGTTTCTCGTGGTGTTTCTCTTCTCATTGAAACTCCTGAATCTGGGACCTTCGTTAACTTTTGGCATGGGAAAGGGAAAAGATGCTTATGCTTGCCGAACCACTTGCGTCAATCGCATCGGAGAATGCTAGGATCTGGTAAAATTCATATAAATCTAAACCGCAACAATCCAACATGCCCACATCAACGAGAACCTTAACCCGGAATTCCCCCCAATTTAGTTTTGCAGACATCATCCAGAGAATCGTACTCCTCTCGTAGTGGGGCAAGCGCCAACCTAATGTAAGCTTCAGCAACCAACTCAAGAGTAAGAATTACGCAACTTTCCTGTTGACGGGCTGCGAAATCGACGGCCTGATCGAAGCTGTCGGGGAAATCGGGGATTATGGTGCAAGAAAATCACAACTCATCGAAGTTCTAGTTTCCGACCTTGGCTTCCTCTAGCCACACCACTATCTCCACCTCGAGGAAGAATTCCTGCAGAATTAGGTTATTGTACAGTTGCACTTTACAAAATCAAGCCAGTAAATATGTATTTGCAAGCAAATTGCGATACAGTGGGCGCTAGCAAGCCGCCTCCGCATCTGTTGTTGCGGCATTGCGTGGTTTGAAAACTTGCCTTTACATCCGAAACCAGGCCACTGGATGGGATTTTTTTAGTGGACAGCAGTTCCAAGGTCTCCACACTTCCGACGTCCTCTCTTCAGAATGAATCAAGTCTTTCAATTTATGTACATCACAAAATAACTCTCCTTTTCTCCTTGTATACCGGCTACACATAACCCTGTTTATTTTTGCAGATATCAGTCACCCAATATTGGGGCAAGATTTATGCAACATTTTTGCTTCAACTTGGTAATTAAAGACGTGTTCTGAAAGACACAACGTTGGGATGTCTTATTTACTGCACACAAACTTACCATTTTGCGGGCAACTAGTCAAACATAAAAAAAAAACAATATAGAAACAACTTGGTAGCCTATACAGTCCCGTCCGCGTCGCCTGCTGCCTTCCAAATAAAGGCCGCCAAAGAAGAAATTGCAAAGATAGAAAGATATCATTAGCCTTTTTATAACCACCTGGTTTCAAGAAAGGATGAAACCTATCAACCTGTTTGCGTTTTTTGTGCTTCAAATTGAATCAGTAAGGCATATATATATATATATATATATATATATATATATATATATATATATATATATATATATATATATATATATATATATATACATATATATGCAAAAAATCGCACAGGAAAATAAAAGGCAGATTCCTAGTACTTTTCAACTTGAGTTCATTCTCAAGGAATAACGAAAACTTTTACAAAGGTGGTATATATTTATATATATGAGAAACAACAAAGTAATGTCCCGCCCATGTTCAGCGAAAGGACACAAAATAGAAAAATATTATCAAAGACGGATAGGAAGTATAAAATCAAATCGATAAGGTCTACTTCCAGAAATTCCAACTGTGAGCAACGAATGTTGACATTTAGGTCACAAAAATAAGTATTTACACACGTAATTATGAATACATAAAAATAAACGAGACAAATATAACTAAATTGATAAATTAAAGGGCTAAGATTTAAAATGGATAATTTCGTTATAAATAAGCCTTTTAATAACAGGGACAATTTAAAGACACCGGGATATATATTAAAATTAGGCGAGGAATTAATTATTGAGCATTCAACAATGTTTCTTTGAACAAAGTCATCAGATTTATAAATAACTTTAGCCGAATTCTAATTGCGATAAATAGACAAAGAAAGCGCTGATATTGTATTTATCTTGCCTCAATCCTCAATCATACACTCAATGATTTACCGGCTTGCCAAAGTATTGCTTAGGGAAAACTGAACAATCAACAGAATACCCCAGCCCCCCTATACTATTGTTATGATTGTGAATCAAGATTTTGCACATGGTTGACTGATACTTGAATATAAAAGAAATATTTAACTTTTTCAAAAGGCGGGAAAGCAAGAAAGGGCTCAGAAAACGGTTAAACAAGGAAGTTCTTAAAATTATATGCGGGAGGGAATTCAGTTCTGTAAATGGATATTTTTCCAAAATCTAGAGATACTGCAAGAAATTTTTGAGGATAGCAAAAATTGTTACCTATTTCAAAGATATTAGAAATCTCAAGATCCAAGAATTCCGGGCTAGAGACCCGCTACCTCCGGAGAAACATTGAAATAAATACAGACCGTTTGACCTTATCATTATGACCTCTGAGAAAAAATGAATATAAGAAGCGGCGTTGGTAGGCTTACGGTAGACTGAAATTTTAAATCCAGATGGAGTCCTATGAATAAGTAGATCTAAAAACGGGAAGACAACAATATTGTTCAGGTTCAAGGGTAAATTTAATAAAGGGAACCAGACAATTAAGTTCAGTAAGAAAATCACTAACATCCTTAGAATTTTTTTGCATTTATTGCTCTAATCACGCATTACTTTGTGAGTTTCTCATATATATATATATATATATATATATATATATATATATATATATATATATATATATATAGTAGGAATATGAAGACCCAGGTGATTACACTAATCATTTATTGGCCGGACGTTTCGGACCTTCACTAGGACCATCTTCAGCGACTGTATTGACTAATGAGAGGGAGAAGGGATATTAACGATAACAGTTAAAATAATGCATTAAATAATCGCTAAAAAAGCGGATGAAGACAAGTTAAAATAATAAAATTGACAATTATTGAGATTAAAGTAAAACCACAAATAACAATATATATAATTAATTGATACTATCCAGTGTAATTTTGAAAAATAATAGAAAGAAGTGAAGCTATAACATAATCTGACTTTCATTTAAAAATTTAAAGGTAACTGGGGTAAAAAATAAAATAACCTATCATATTAAATTATAAACATAATCACCCTGGTCTTCATATTCCTACTACATATCAGATTCCCAAGGCACAAATCAATTACAAGTTTTATATATATATATATATATATATATATATATATATATATTAATATATATATATATATATATATATATATGGGAAACCACTTTTTGAGTCTTAAGTTTATTGAACTGGAACTAGTTTCGGTATGAAGTTTCCTATACCATCTTCAGCCGGTAACTGAGAGAAATTGACAAAGAAAACAGAAATAATGAAATATACAGAAACCAGCAACTGACATTAATCAGGAGGCGTTAGTATTAGGTGATTAACAATATTTTTTAAAATTAGGTCAGATACATAGCGGCTACATTTATGTTGACCTTCTGACAGATTAAAGTTTGAGATTTCTTTGATCAATATAGATACGATCATTTTTCTTTTATTAAAATCGTTACATTGGTAAATTATTTGGGCACTAGGGAAATTAATTATGTGTTTGGTGTTTTTTACATGGGTAAAAATACTACATGCATGGCTTGCTCTACGAATATCCCCCTTATGTTCATAAATACGTTTATTTAATGACCTCCTGATCTCTTCCACATAGAAGGAGGAGCAATTTGGAGTTACACATGGGATCAGGTAAAGGCCTGTATCTATATTAGGCGATTCGGGTTTAGTGGATCGAAAGGATTTTTTAATAGTTGAGGGATATTCGAAGGTGGTTAGGTTGGGAGATACTATGAGGTTTAATCCTTTGAGCAAGGGGGAATATGGAAGAACTAAGCAATTCTTTTTACATATAGGATTTTTCTTTTGAGAACGGTAGAATATTGTCTTCATATATAGTTCGAAAGTGCATGGATTCATCTTCTAATTTTCCTGGGGGTTAATTTTCATATATATATATATATATATATATATATATATATATATATATATATATATATATATATATATATATATATATATATATATATATATATATATATATATATATATATATATATATATATATATATATATATAGAGAGAGAGAGAGAGAGAGAGAGATACCAAGCAATGGATTCACCACTACCCCCTACTGGGGGAGCTTGCGCTTCGCTACTAAGATTAAAATTTAAATCTAAAAAAAAGCAGCCATGGTTAAATTTTTATAAATTTTCTGAACTTCACCATTTGCCATTGTTTTGTTTTAAAAAATTAAAAAAAATTCGATACTTATATTTATTTCTGAATTTCATCATTTTGTATTATAATATTATAAAAGAATTATTAGAAATAACTTTGATAAAAAACATAAGTCATAACCAAACTAAGATGAAATTATTATTCCAAAAATTCAGAAAAATCCCCTTCTTAAATTATAGAGTTAGTGATGAGATATATATATATATATATATATATATATATATATATATATATATATATATATATATATATATATATATATATATATATATACCTTTTGTAGGTGCAAAAGTCTTTTCTAAGCTTAAATTCTAATCGCTCTTGATCAAATACCTGGGGAAGATTTTAGTATGAAGAAGACGGCATCCAACACATCCCTTGGCCCTTATGAATTCCTTGTCGACATTCTTGTATTTGAACTGACTACACTTCAGTATTGACTCTGGCTTTTTAAGGTCTCTAAGAATTTAATACATCTTAACTTCCCCAAATAACCCCATGAGAAATGCGATCCTAGTGTCATTCCATATAATGACAAAAAGACCCTTGCTTACTGGTTTTACTCAGAAACAATGGTCCCATATGTCCCTGGGTACTACTTGCCAACCGTTTTTAAACTAGGTAGATGATTCGATCTCTGCAGCCCAAGGTCTTTATGGCCGCTTTCTGGGGCTACCTTCTTACCTTTCTACTCCTACAAATACCTCCATACATCTAAGTGAATTTATGATGCTCTATAGATGGAAACTTAAGTCAACGTTGGTGCCGGAAACACCCCTTCAATCAAAAAGGGAACGTTGGTTAAGACTTTAGAACTTGTTTTTTTGTTTTCGTGAGAAAAGTAACACGATTCCCATATTCCATCAAAACTCTAACCGTTAGAGACTTTAATCCTGCCAGGCCTCCCACTTTCATAAACAAACTTCCCTCATTCCGATATTAAAGAAGCCGCCAGCCAGTAGCAGGCAGAACGATTTATTTTTAAGATGTTATAGAGTGCGAGGCAAAGATCTGCATACAAATACGGGCAGTTTATTTAAAAAACACTAAAAACACGTTAAGAGATTCATTCTCTATATCAAGAATAGATAACACTTGTAATAGATTTAAGAAACCAAGTAAAAAGGAGCGCTCTAAGGAGAATTTGATATCTGATCGAATTGTGTGAATTGGCCCGATCAAGTAGTGTGGCTTGTTAGATTTAATGATGTTTTCTTCTACCAGAACAAACCTACCTCACTGAACTTTAATTTTCCATAGATTTATCCCAGCCCTTGATGGAGCAGGTGAGCATTTCCGCTTTTACTTTGTTACGCCTTCGTTGTAAAAGAAAAACAACCCATTCGTTTTAGCCTTTTAAGCCTTCCTACCCGTAAAGTCACTGAAACCTGACTTACAATTTAATGAGAGGCCCGAACTTCGGCTCACTACAGCGTATTGCATTCGAACAAGCAAGATCGATCAGAATCGTGGCTACATACTATGATTACCTACATCTGTCCTGGCAACTTCACTCAATTAGGAAACGAAGTTTCAGAAATATGTTTTCATCAAACAGATGTAGTGGAGAACTTTGCTGCTCTTTCCTAGGTTATACATGATTGGTTTGAATGTTCGGGAATTACCTTGAATGGACTAAAAAACTACAGAAAATTAGGTTGCCTCTCTATCTAAAAACAATTTTCCTTTTCAAAGTATTCCTAGAAATATTATCCTTTTGATTTCTAAGTCCAATTCAAAAGAAATATTTATAGTTAAAATCACTTATATTAAAATGCAACATCAACTGAATTATTTTTTTAATATGATTCCTGTTTTGCGGAATTCTACGATACTCATCTGGAACATCAAAGGATTTTACCCTATTAAGCGGGCTCATTACTAGAATAAATACATTATGAGTCACTTCAATTTTAAAACGCTTATATATGTGCGCATATATGTGCGCATGGAAGAGTATTTTCAAAATCATAAATTCATGTTTGATGGTGATATTTTGTGACACTTTGGCTCTACATTCAGTTTTATTGAAAGCTCGAGGTGAATTTATGTATGGTTGGAAGATAAAAATTTCAGGCCAATAGAACCAACCAGTTATTTTCTATCTAAAACAATTAACACAATATTAAAACTACTAATTTTCATTTCAGCAGTTGAAACCGTTTAAAAAATGGCTGAATCCAGCGTTTATGGGTAATCTATTTTACATTTAATGAAAAAACTATTCCACTCAGTATCTCTTGCAAATCCTTTCTTGCACAATTTCTATCCGGTTTTTTCTATTTCTCTTGCCTCCCACTTACCTGGAGTCCTTGTAGAGATGCCGACTTTTTTGCCACATAACAAGCAGAAAATCGTTCTCCTTAGCGTATATAATAGTATCTAATTATTGCGTCCGATTCCGCAATTATTATCAGTAGTGATGTTAATGATGTCTTCTCTTGCGCAAGTCAATAAAAAATACAGCCTAGCGTATGTTTTACTTCTGTATGTTAGCGCTGAACCTTAATGTAGAATATATATACATATGTAGTGCGTTGCTTGAGTTTACGTTTATGTTTTCCCTTAATACAAGATGGTAAGTACTTAGGTATAAATTTTCAAGTTCCATTTGGGTTATTTCATTATTTGTTTCAAACCTCTTACTGCTTTTGGTCCAATTTTATCTTCTACACTTCCTAACCAAAAACCCATCTGACCATCTCCTTTCCCATTCTATCCTTATTTTTGTCTACTATTCCGCTGCGCTGCTTAAATCATTAAATCAATTCATATATACTCAAAAAAGGCTTACTCTATCATCTTTTCTTAGAATAAAGTATCTAAATTTCTTGATACACTGTATCAATGATAGAGGGATTTCTCAATCGCTCTCTCCCTACGAAATCTCTTTCTATAAACAGCTCCTCCCTTACACATAAACCTTTTTACATTACCTCAAGGCCCGCTTTTTCTGCTGGCTTTATAAACTACCGTTTCTTGAGGATGAATAAATCAAATTTCATTTGTGGTTTCATCATTTCCCCAAATTTGCTCTCTTTAACCTAACGGAATCATGCCTTAATTCAATGGCCATCTGCCCTAGGGTTCTTCTTTTCATTTCGCTCTGAGAGCCATAGGGCGTGGTGTTGTTAGAAAGTACTGCCTGTACCCCTCTCACCTTTAAATCAACTCCTCCATCACTTTCGCGTTTGCATTTTCCCCCATGCCTTTGAATCCTTTGTTATTATTGAAATCATATATCGCTTACCATGGGAACTCATCTTTTAGTTTCTCCCATGAATTTGGTGAATTTCTAAAAAAAATATTTTTTAACCTCTATTCAACATTGCTTCCTCGTGATGATTTGACAACCTCTAAATACTCATTCCTATCTTCGACTTCTCGATATTTCTGAACTTTCGTATTTTGCTCAATTCATTTCATCCCCAACCTACAGACATAAAAATATAACTAAACGTGGTGTTTCCTCTTTCCCAATTCATAGCTTCCCCATAATCAACCTTCCCAGGTCAATTTTTCCCCATTCATTCATACTTTTCTGTTCCCTCTCTTACCCTTGCTCCGAACACATACCTCATTGCCACCATGTATTATCATCATCTTAGGCTATCCACCATTGATCAGGAGTTGATGAAAAGGGACTTTATATCAGACCTTCTCCCCCGGACCCCACCACTCCTCCTATCCATCTTAACGATTCCTTTCGTACTCTTTCCCGAATTTTTTTCATACTGCTTTGATGTATATGCACCTTTTTTCCCCCACTTGCCTTCTTGGATGGCTTGCTTCTTGGTTCTCTCATACTATATTTATTGCAAAGAAACACAGGTGTGCGTGCGAGTAGTTCCCTATGAGGACTAGTCGCACTTGTGCTACTAAGACGATAACACGTCTCCAATCCTAGTCCCTTGCTTCTTACTCCGACACAGTCCTTCTGAACTCTGACATAGAGCCCATGCCCTGCGCATTCTTCTCGATAATGACCAGGCTTTCTACCTCCAATATGTCAATTCCCATAATTTTTAAAGTCCCAAAATGCCTGATTTAGACTCAATTCTTGACCACATGCACTCCTCCAACACAAATAAACGCTGCTAGCCTAGTTCCAAGGCAGGATACGGAACTCAATTAGTCTCGGAGACACTTCAGACAATCAAAGTCATGCAAACAAGATTTTAGGACCGATTTTAAAATAATATAAAATGAGGGTTAAAAAAGTAATAGGTTAACTAAAAAGCTATCTAGTACCATTATGGTTAAACATGTTGAAAAGGTTATTGACATGGTACTTTATTCACCGTATTGCTATTAACTACATATTTTCAATCTCTTTGAGGAGACAATTTTAACAATTTTAATTATTTTCGACGGTGCGGTGAGTTGGTTTTGGAATTAGTTTTAAGTGTCTTGAATAGTAAAGAATTATTCATATGTTCAATTCGGTTAAGACGACTTGGAAACCCTTTAAATGGAATAGCAGAGTCACCCAGAGGCGACATATATATATATATATATATATATATATATATATATATATATATATATATATATATATATATATATATAATCCCTCTTCGGAGAGAGCGAGAGGAAAGAACAAGAAATTCAGGTGCGTGGGAAATGTAGGCGTTTTACTAACAGTCAAACTGCCGAATGGCTCTAATCTTCCCGCCCAGTTGGTAGTCGACTCGAGCTGCCCGTCCCAAGGAAGCCGCAAAAGGTCATTAAGCAGCTCTAATAATAAACTGTCCCAAAGCGAAATTGAGGAAGAAATCCATCTAACTGATGGTTTGAACAACTCGCTAGGTAAAACACCCAGTTAATCGCCAAACTCAAAAGATCCGATTACCTATGAGGTCAGGAGGCGCGCAGTTATAACGCTAAAGAGTTGCGTAAGAACAAAAGACCACCGAGGAGAAATAGTGGGACGGTTGTCGGTGCCTTCCCTTGAGAAGCAGACCTAGGCTCTGCAGTGTCACCCCCTCCTCCATCGTGCTCCCCTTAGTTGCATTACCCCGTCGCCCTTAGTTGGGGCGGTCTTCGGGCTATGAATAAGTCCCGTAAGGAAGGAAACAGATTATTCTGTTAGAGACGATAGAGGACTAGATTATTGTGATCAGTCCCTCGCACAGTTACGGACTTGACTTCTAAGATTTAGAAGTCTTTCTCGTCTTCGTATCGTTGCCATGCTGATTCATCCCTCGCAGACTTATCAAGAGGTCTGGCTGGATCAAAATTCCTAAGTGCCAAACAGGAATTTTGAGGGCAAGATAAAAGAAGTTATCAGCTCACCCTCGAGGGACTCTCAAGTCAAAATCTCCTTAATTCTGAGAGAAGAATAATTGATTCATAAGTATGTTCCCTTTAATTACTTTCGGGATCACCCCATATACCAAAACCCAGTTTGGTAACTCTGTGAAGTAGACGAGGGTACAAGAAGAACTCGAGAGCTACAAAGAAGAGTACTCTTTGAGCCAGAGAGCACAACTCCTCTCTCCATCTTGTAGACTTATAACTGGGTCCATAAAATCATAAGAAGAGATCGACCTCGGTTTCTACTGTCACCGGGACAACCCCCTCATTCCCCCCTTCAACGTTATAACGGAACACATGAATTTTTCCTTCATCGTGAAGTCTTGAGACTCCAAAATACTCGCTGAAAAATCCAGTATAGCGACATCCATCAACCCCCGTTCGAATCAAGGTCATGTAAGTCCAAATGACTATATATATTTGTTTTGGTTAATTAAGATTTTTAAAACTGTTCCAAGCTAACTAAGGGAGAAATAGTATTTTGTGACTTCTGTAATATTTAGTCCAATTAGGGAGAGTAAATGGTGGTTTAACTCTGTAACTTAGAGGCCTCCAGAAATTAGCTATCTGGCACTTGGTTTGTTTACGTGAAGCCTACTATGTTTTGATTAGAGCTCTCGTCAGGGGTAGGCCAATATTCGAATCGTGTGATCGAAGACCATGTTAAACTGAGAGAATTCCGTGTACATATAAATATTTGAGTTAATTGATAAATTAAAAGATATATATTTTGGTTAATACTTGGTGTTTTACTGGATCCTTACGTGCTGACCAGCTCTTTCCTCAAAACTGATTAAACGCTGTGGTACTCTCATTATTCAGTATTTAGACTCCTTTAGACGAATCCGGAGTCCTTTCAGCCAATAGAGAAATTATTTCCCTTCCTAATTGGTGTCAGAGTGGCTAGTTAAACGTCAGTAAGTAAATAAATACTTTGACAAAAAGAGATTGTATCGGAGTAAATATTAAACGGCCAACAGTGGAAGAATAATTCTCCGACAAAAGTGAGGAAACAATTCCTCGACAGTCATGCAAATCTCGTGCTGCGTTCACCTTATGTCCACAGCGAGTCGTTGGCTCAATGTTGCCAACTAAAGCCAATGCTACCAAAGGCAATTGAGATCACTGAGTTCAGACATGATATTAGTTGACCACCAGGTAGTGCCATCTAATGGCTAGAAGTGCTAAATCGGCCATTTTCACCGCAGGTCCATTAGATCAAGTCCCTCTTCTTATGTTGAGCGATACTATTTTTCTCGTAACGCCAATTTTTTGTTTAAAAGTGTAATTCTTTTTTCGGAAGTTTGTAGAAGGTTGGATAAGATTTCTTGTGGCCTTCTAGAAAATGATTATTTAAATTCCCGCTCTATTCCTTCTCGTGACGAAAGCACATTGTGAGACTATTGGGACATGTCCAACGTCGAACACCGAAAGATTCCTGAACTTAGAAATAGATCGTACGAAGAAAGACTGAGACACCTTAATAAAATACTTTGACTGAAAGATCAGCATATATGTAGCCATAGGCACTACGGATTGTACTCATCGTTTAGGAGAGAAGGTGCCTCGAAGTGTTGTATTAAGAGATCATTCAAAGATCAGGTAGGAATCTTCGTCACCCGGTATGAAGAGGTACTAGTTCCGCTTCAGAATTCATTGGAACAGAGGATAGGAGTTTGTGTGTGTTGCAATGTAATGACAGGAGAGGAAAGATAACTATGTGTGTGATAAAGTATGTAAGATCTGCCTACCTTTGCAGGAGTTGAGCATAATATGTCCACAAATCGCTGCTGGCCAAAGCTCTACTCGTACGTGCGCTATCGTTTGTGTCCCCTTTGGCGTGGGATAGCACCCGACACCTCGACGATAGAAAACTAAAGCCATCTGCAATAGGCTTGCAAGAGCTACACTTTATGATCAGTTCTTAACGCGTTTTTAGAGTTATCGGGCCAAGAATAAAAGGTATATCAAGAGTCCAAATCTGGGAAAAGTTTTAAATCATATCTTCCAGAATTTATATGAAGAAAAAAAATTAAACAAGACACTTTTCACGTTTTCAATGGGACATTTGCTGCTCGGATATCGATTCAACTAAATTCTTTATCATTTGTATTTTAATATTACCATCTTTTTTTCATGGTATATTTTGCTGTTTGTTTACTATGAGCTATTTTGAATAAGTCCATTTTCCTTATATGCTACAAATAGAAATCTCTGAGTCGCCAGATTTTAGCGTTATGCAAAATTATGCACTTCTAAGGAAATTTGAAACCATCCTTAGAAAATAAATTATAGAGAAGAAAAAAATATGAATAAGCAGTAATAAAAGACGGTCACATTCAAACCTCAATGACTCAACCAAAACATACTCGTATTTTATTGGTGATTCAGGGTCCTTTGCTTTATGTTCCCATGTGCTGTTTTTGCTTTGAATGAGTTTAGTGACAAAAAGCTTTTCATTTAATAACTTAATTATCTGAAATACCAATTTCCATTCATGAAAGTTAACAAGTAGGTAGTGTTAAAATGTTGCATTTGCGGATGTATTCACACCTTATCATGCCACTGAAACAAGACACGACGGAAGATAAATTTATATTCTCTCTTTGGAAAGCGATAATGCATAAAATAGTCATCCTTTTTAAGACCCTCTCCACTCAACCCTCGGGTTAAATCGAGCGAAATTATTCCTGGGAGGGCAATTTGTTCTGAAGTTTTGGATCCCTGCTTCAATCATTCATTGTTTGAAGGACTTATACGGTCATTTATCATTTTTAATTTCCTTTTTCTAATCCGCTAATTGCGTTCTTTTATCACTGGCTTGAAATGTTTTCTCGGCTTTTTCAATCTATATGCAGCGGAGTGTCATCCCAGGAGTGTCGATTTATTATTTAGAAGAAGAAGGGGCTACCATACACATTTTAGATGCAAGTGAGAGAGTGTGAGAGAGAGAACAAAAGTGGGAATACAAATACTTCAATATAAAAGAGTGAGCCGTCAGTCACGCCATTATGGTGATAAGGTAATATGCATAAAATCGATTTTAGATTAAAGAAAAAAGCTCGCTTTTAATTCATTGCGTTATGTTGCGGAGAAGAGCAGCCGTAGGGAATATAAAGAGAGGAAGTTTCGCGCAAAACACACTACATATTAATCCTGGTTGTCCTTTGTCGGGAAATGAATATAAATCATATGTGATCAAATAACGAGATTGTTTTAACCTACAATTTACTGCATTGATATATATATATATATATATATATATATATATATATATATATATATATATATATATATATATATATATATGAGAAACTCACAAGGTAGCGCGTGAGTATAGCAATAAATGCCAAAAATCCCACAGGAAAATGAAGGGCGGATTCCAAGTACTTTCGAAAATACTTGGAATCCGCATTTTATTTTTCTGTGGGATATTTTGCATATATATATATATATATATATATATATATATATATATATATATATATATATATATATATATATATATTGCTATTCCAAAATTAAGTCCTCCTACTTTAATTAGTTTATCTATTAATCGATGATATTTTTCAAATTGTTATGCCCACTGGACCTAATTTTTAGTAAAGAAGATAAGATTGTGAACAACCATCATAAATTTGGGAAAAAATCAAGAAATTACTGTAAGGATTATTTAAAGGATAAACATTATAAACAGAAGATATTTAAGGAATAAAAGATATAGAACTCAGTCCCCCTGGTGAAAACCAGGCAATTGAAGACCCTGTAATACACGCAGGAAAGAAATAAACTGGGTATAGCAAAAGTCTTGTTACACTCGTTACGACGCTATTAACAAAGAGAAAAATAATAGTTTTGCTGCATTTAGAAACGATTTTATTGTTTTAACATATAAATATGTATTTGTATTGTAATATCAATCAACGTGGCTGCCCTCTGCGTCAAGCACTCGTTCCAGGCGAGACCTGAAGGCTGTGCACACGTTGCCGATGAAGTCCTTCCACATGGTGGCAAACACGTGGTTCGCGGAGGAAGTCAGCTATTTGACTGGGGAGGCCAAAAGTCATTCTATCACAACATCATGTTTGACCCCAACCACACCTGCACAGTCCTGGCCGTGTGGGCAGGGGTACCGTCTTACTGAAACACGCAGTCCGCCGTCTTCGTGACACTTCCTATCCAGTATAGGACTTTCGTGGCCAAATGTCCCTGTACTCAGTAGCGGTGAGCCTGTAACTGGCCGCAAACCCCACCGGTGGCATCTTCTCGCCTTCAGAGCCACGACGCCAAGCATCATCAAGGAGGTCGGCTTCTTGGAGACGTCTTATCGCCAAAGCTTAGCACGCGATCTTTCCATATGTTGATGACTGGATCGACTGTGAATGACTATTCATCAGACAAATGAGAATTTAATTGACATAAGTCTCAAAGTCGTTGAGAAGACTAGGAAAGTGCTCCCAACGTTGTTATCCATAAAATTGGTGAGCAGAGGCCTTTCAAAGCACCTAAAACTCTTACCACCATCTTTCGTCTCGGCCCTGGACACCCTGGGCAACAAGATGTTCTTTTTCTTCGCGAGTAAAGTCATTTTGTGCTTCGAAGCACCTTTGCAGGCATTTCTCACAGCCAAACAGTTGACAACTTGAGGTCTGCCTGAACGAGGTCAATCTCTGAGCTATTTCCTTTATTTAGCCTCTTCGTCAATCTGTGGACTACCATCCTGCTGACCATGAGCCGCTTGGCGATATCAGCAATGTTGTGGCCTGTGCACAGGTGAGCAAAGCTCTTCATTCTTTTTACTTTCATCATGACACACTTGCACACAATGGGAAACGCGTTTTAATGATAAGTGCGGAAAAAGTAGAACCTTGAATATTTTTGAAAGAACTTCCTCTATCGCACACGGAAACCTATCGCAGGATAAAAAGCCGAGTGTGCCTGGTTCGAATCGCTTCCCTGCACGGATTTTTCGAAAAAAGGTTATAAAAATATTACTGCAACGAAAAATTATTCCGTTTACTCTTTTAAAGTGGTCTAATTAATTCATTTTCATCATTCTCTTGTGCTACTTTGAGATTTATATACATTTGTATATCTGCCACGCGTTTAACTATTCCTCATTTATTCTTTGAATTCCCAATTAATTTTCTATTTCTTTCATAGTCTCCGTTCGAGCTGGCGAAAGTGTTCCTTAAAAGCTATTCTATTCAGAGAATTTTGTGGTTCTCTGCGTAGCATAGTATGTATACTAACGGCATACTTTTAACTGTGATCAAAGCGGTGCTCGCTGCCTCAGTGTGCCTGGTTCGAATCGTTTCCCTGCACGGATTTTTCGAAAAAAGGTAATAAAAATATTACTGTAAGGAAATATTATTCCGTTTTCTCTTTCAATGTGGTTTAATGGATTCATATATATATATATATGATGAAAAAAATCACAAAGTGGCACGTGAGGAAAGCAATAATATGAAAATTAACCCACAGGAAAATGAAAAGATGAATACAAGCACTTTCGAACTATATTAGCAAGTTCATTTTCAAGGAATAGCATAGTTTACTATAGTTTACTATAGTTCCTTTAGACGATCTTCTTCCTCTCCTTTGCGATAAATTATATAATTTAGATCTCCCTGTACCGGTCAATACTTTCCTAAGGCTTATTTCTCTTTGTGCTAAAGATTGTAAATTTTCATTCAATAATAAATTTTACCTTAAAAATTCGGTCTTCCGATGGGGGTTGTCTATCTCTCACCCTCTCTAATTTATATAGGGAATTCTTTGAGACGTTATCTTGCCCCAAATCCTCGATTTTCCTATTGTATGGTACCGTTACATTCATGATATTATATGCCTTTGGCCTTTCTCAAAAGATATTTAAAATTTTCTAGGTAATCTTAAATCTCTAGTCCATTATATTATATTTACCAATGAAATTGAGAAAAATGGAACTCTTCCTATTTTTGACCTTCTACTACATAGGAAGCGGTCAGGTTTTAAATTCTCTGTTTATTGAAAACCGTCTAACTCCAGTTCATATATTCACTTATATTCTTATCATAGTGTTAAAATTAAAAGGTCTGTATTCACTTCTATGTTTCTGCGTGCATTACGCCTTGTCAGTCCGGAATTTCTGGATAAGGAATTGTTCAATATCTTTGAAATAGGTAAAAAACTTTGTTACCTTCGTCAATATTTGTATACTTCATTAAACTTTGCTAAGATAACTTTTTATAGAACTGATAACCCAACGGTCTCCAATTACAAAAATTGTCTTATCTTGTCAAACTTTGAACTATTTTTTGTCTCACCCGGACTTTTAAGCAACTTAATATCTCTGTAAATTTAGATATGAATACAATTTTTATATAATGTTAGTCCACAATAATACGAGTAAAAAAGGTGGAGTATATTCTATTGAATGTTTTATTTGTAATTTACCTTACTTCGGGCGAACTGGTAAATCTTTATCCACTAGAATTTACCAACATAAGTATAATATTAGAAGAGTTGAAATAAACAGCGCTTCATTTTTACATTTATCTGAAAATGACCAACCCATTGACAGGAATTCTACAAAATTCCTTTATCCTTCCGCTGATTTTACAAAAAGAAATATTGTCAAGTGTTCCTTAATTATCATTCCCAACATAAACATTTCCCCTAGCTTATTTAAACTCCACCCTGTTTTAAAAAAAACTTGACTAAATGAAATAACTTCATAATGCAGCCTGTTGTCACTCTTTATTAGTGTAATATCATTCGAATTGCCTCCTCAACCACGTGTCTCTGTTGTGACTGTGGATTAACTCTTAGTCCTAAATGTTTTCGCTCTAATGATAATCCTTTAAAATGTTTTTTTTCAACCACCATATTCTATTCAAATACATGGCGTTGTTGTGTGTATATCGTTTTAGGGATGCATATGTCTGTTATTAGTTGACTATTGTTCTTTTTCTTTGTATTTTTCTGTCTTGTTTTTTTTT
This sequence comes from Ceratothoa steindachneri, assembly GCA_963969495.1. NCBI lineage: Eukaryota > Metazoa > Arthropoda > Malacostraca > Isopoda > Cymothoidae > Ceratothoa > Ceratothoa steindachneri. Next base: position 14,383,595 of record OZ018321.1, read on the forward strand.
CTTTTTCCATTGACTTGTACTATGTGATGGTCATCCCCTTCGTATCTTTGTACGTTATATAAGGTTGTCTTCATCATTTTCATGCTATTCCTTGAAAATGCAATTTCAAATATAGTTCAAAAGTGCTTGGATTCATTACTTCATTTTCCTGTGGGTTAATTTTCATATTATTGCTTTCTTCACGTGCCACTTTGGGAGTTTTTCAATATATATATATATATATATATATATATATATATATATATATATATATATATATATATATATATATGAGGAATTAAACCACATTCTCCGAAGACAATTTAATTCAGAACAGTTTCGGTGTATCTTACACCCTTTTTCAACTGACACTGGATGGAGAATATAAGAAAGGTGCATATAAGCATAACACAAGGTCAGATCGTGAAAGATCCCCTCTTTTTTCCCCAATCCCTTACTTGTGGCTAATCGGGGGGGGGGGGGGGCTAGGCCTAAACATATTGAAGGGCTGACATTTTACTATTTTGTTTATTTGCTTTCTTATTAAAGGATTAAAAGAAAATTGACCCTCAGACAGATTTAAATTAGGAACTGACGATATCAAGCTCGATTCTACGATATTGCATTAATTTTCATCATATATATATATATATATATATATATATATATATATATATATATATATACGTCCGAGTTTCGCAGCTTTCCCACTCTCATCCTGATCACTGTTCTCTAAAGGATGTAACTTGACCCTTTTTAACCTACAGCCACAGTTATGGTTGTAAAACCCCTCTCTACCCGACTTGCTAGATCAGTAAATTGTCTTCACGATTTAAGGCAAATTTCGCATCAATTCATCGAACTCCATTCATTAGCACTCACATAGTATTACGGCAACACGCCAATCAATTAACTCAGCACTCAAACTGTGCTAAGGAAACACGCTTATCAACTCAGCTCTCACATAGTTCTACTAACGGCAACATGCCTCATAACTCATTAACACCCCCACAGTGTTAACTACGGCAACAGCTTTAGCAATTCTTTTAGCACTCATAGTGCAGCGGTAATATGCCTCCCAAGTCACTGATCCAATGAACCGACGAAGAGCTACAAGGAGCTACAAGGAAAATAAGAACCCTAGAAGACCTTACGGTCCATACAAGGAGGGTTCTTTGGGTGCAAACTTCGGAGGTGTCCGTTGGCAACCTCGAAGATCACTCGCGAGGATCTCAACGGCGATTTCGCAAGACTTTATCTAGTCTTAACTTGAACTGGTTAACAGATTTACTGTTGACAACTTCCGTGGGAAGTGCGTTCCAACTACCGCAGATACTGTAAGTGAAGAATTTCCCACACAGATCACGGTGGTATCGCTTCAGCTCAAGTTTAAAGCCGTGATTTCTTGTTCTCCCCTCGCTGAGCTGGAAAATATCCCCGTAGTTCAGTCTGTCGAAGCCTCGAAGTATTTTAAATACTTCGATAAGCTGACCACGTAGTCTCCGGGTCTCCAGCGAGAACATATATAATTCCCTGAATCTATCTTCATACCTTCTATGTCTGATAGAGGGAATCAGTTTGGTTGCCCTGTCTTGCACGCGTTCCAATCTCGCGATGTCTTTTCGAAATGAAGGACTCTAAAATTGTACGGCATACTCCAGGTGCAGTTGGACGAGGAAGTTGTACAGACACAGTACTATCTCCATGTTCCGATATCCAAACTAGCGCTTTATATACCCTAACATTCTTTGGAATTTCTTCTCCACCTCATTACACCGTTTCAAGAACTTAAGGTCACTCGTGATAGTTACACCCAAGACCTTTTCAATGTCGGTGGATTCAAGCGCAGTGCCCTTAAGGATATAGGGTGATTGAAGATTTCGGTGGCCAATATGCATCACTTCGCATTTGCTTACGTTGGAAGGTGTAGGGGAATGTTCACCCCCCCCCCCCCGCCCGTTCACTCTTAGTGCAGTCACAAGGCGGTTACCACAAAAAAATCAGTCGAAGACATTGGCGGGTTCAGTGCTCAACCGCAGTGTGGCACAACTCGGTGCCATGAAAGACCCTAAAGGTCAAAATGTAAGATCTCCCCCAGGAGAGTGAGATCCAGTTTCACGTCAAATAAGAAATTGGAGACGTGTTTCTTCCAATCTCGAAGGCTAACGAGGAGCCGATGTTTGACTTCGTGTAAAAAACCGTTTGGAAAAAGAACTCTCCTGGGGCCGTCCTCAAGCCCCTCTCCCCCCTTACCATTCCCCCAGTGGGATGACGAGGTATAAATAAGGAACTCTGAGGAAAGTCGGGGTAGTATACATCAGTCTCTAGGTGACGAAGTCTTCGGATCAAACCGAACTACCGAGACTGGAGAGGGAGTGTACTTGGTTCACCAGACCAAAAAGTACCCTATAAGAGAGGCAGGGCTACCTACCTTAAGGGGCTAAGTAGAAGCTCATCCTCGAGCCAAGTCCCTGGTTATCAAACCAAACGATAAGTTAACTTTGGTAAGTTAAACTTACTCTCGCCAGAGAGACTCCCCATATCCTGGTGCACACTAAATACCAGGGGTATTCCTCGTCCTTGAGGAAATAAGAAAAGAAGAAGGAAAAAGCTCCCCCTCAAGCCCGTTATTCAGTGGAGACTATAAATAATTTGAACCAAGTTCAAATTATTCTCGCCAGAGAAATACCACTCCGTTATACTCGCCCTTGAAGAAGACTGGAACTAAGAAAAAGCCCATCCTCGAGCTAGTTCCCGGTTATCAAACCGAACTTAAAGTAACTTATTCTTGCCAGAGAAATCCTCCTCTGTTATCCTCGCCCTTGAAGAAGACTCTCCCCGAGTTCAGTCCTCCTCCATAAGGAAATAAGTAACGAAAGAGAAAAGCTCTTCCTCGAGCTCGTTACTCGGTGATGACACCGCACTCCAAGTTAACTTGATTTAAGAACCAAGTTCGACTCACTCTCACCAGAGAGACCACCACTGCCTAGGTGTTGCATAAAGCACCGTATTAGTTCTCGTCCTTAAAGAACCCTTCCCTCCCGGAAGAACGTGTGGACCCTCCAGCTGCCACCCTCGCCAAAACGACCGTGTGATCTGGCTCATCTTCATCTGGCCGGCGGTACGCGTCGAGTGTCAATAACATTCTTGAGGCCTTTTAAACTCCAGATGAGTCCGTAAGCCTAATTATTATATTATTGTTGAGTGTAGAGAAATTAACCAATTTTTGTGGTTAAACTTATTCAATTAATTTTTGTTTATAAGAATATTTAGTGTATTGCTGTAGTTAATGTATAAATGTTATGTATTCAATTGATAAAGGTAAAATATAAGTTTATTTTGGGATTATTTTGCGTTTCTCTTATATATCCTTACGTGTTTCAGAACGGCTCAGTTCTTTAAGATATTAAGATATCTATATATATTAGACACTCTTAGCCCTCTTAAAATAGAACAAAAAAGGGGGAAGTTCTACGACATAAATAAAAGTGGTGTTAGGTTTGTAGGTTGTTATTAGAAAGAACCCAGCAGTGTCAAATTAAGAAAGAGCCAACACGTAAAGGAATATCAGGAATAAGAGAATAATTGACGAGAGGAAAATTGTTAGAGTTAGGGGTGGTAACAATCTGAAGGTAATTGGTAGGCTAAGTGATAAATTGGTTGTCGGGGTGGTATTTCAATCAGCATAGTAGTGGGATTAAGGGTAAGTTATGGTGAGCGCTACCTGGTGAGTGGTGGCATAATTACCTGAGAGTATAGTAAGGAAAATTCGACGGACCAACACAAAATGGATCCGGTCGAAAGATTCAACCTACAAGCCCAAATTCTGGGATTTGAAGGCGATGATATGGATGCCTACATTCTTGAAGAATTGAGAATACAAAGAGAGGAAGAAGAAGAAATAATAGAGTTTGATACAAAGAGGGAAAATATAAAAAGAGAAGGAAAAAGAGAATGCGAAGCAATAAAAATACGGAGAGACATAAAATTAGAGAAAGATAGAATACAGGGGAAAATAGAAACAGAAGAAAGAAGAATGCTGAGAGGAGGTAAAACAAGCGAAAGAATAATACTGTTGAAAAGAGAAGCACGAGAATTCAGAATAAGGATAGAAATGGAAGATGAAGCAAGAAAACTAAAGATAAAGCTGGAAGATGAAGAAAGAAGAACTCGACGGGAAAAGGGAATAGCGAAAGCAGAACAAGAAGCAGAGGAAAGGAGAATGAAGAGGGAAAAAGAGTCGAAAGAGAGGAGAATAAAGATTAAAAAAGAAATAGATGAAAGAAGAATACAGAGAGAAAAAGAACGTGCTCAAGCGGAAAAAGAAGAAAGAGAAGAAATGAAAAGATTGCTCGCACTCGAAAGAGCACTTATCGAGAATCTCATAGAGGCCAAGGAAGTTGTAGCCCGGCCTCGACCTAAGAAAGGACCATCGAGGGAAACCCAGCCAAATGGGGTAACGATGGAAGAAGGAGGAAGTAGGAATGAGGTACCAGCAGGAATACCTAAGGAAGAACCTACGAGGCGAACCCAGCCAAATGGGGTTATCAGGGAAGAAGCAGAAGGTAGAGTAGAGGTAAGAGCAGGTGTACCTGAGAAACTACCTACTAAGAGAAGTGAGTCAAATGAGTTGACAAGGAAGGAGGAAAGAGGTGCTATTGCAATACACCCAGGTAAGACTAGTCAAATGGTAGAAGCGGATGAGTATCCCCTACCCCTAGTAGTCTCCTTCCCGAACGGAACGTCTACGGAATTACCGCTAAATCGCCAAGTCGTAGTGGGCGCCACGCCCATTAACGACCTCGCAGGAAAAAGTTTTCTCGATCCCCAAAGATCGAACCCAGACACGATCTTCCTGTGTACCTGGTTAAAGGAGAGCTATGGGACCTACGCTCCCATCAATTATGCCCCGCTGCAACAGGCCGCTCTAGCCTTAATGTTCAATTTAAAGGTAGTCAATTACCATAATATGGGTAAGTCGAGTAGGTTGAAATACCGCTACCATTTAGAAACATACTGTGGTAGACTCAATAACTGGAACGGCCGACTCAGGCGCGGTAAAGTATTGGTCCTAGAGCACCATTTTAGGATTAGCTACATCAAAGGAGCCGATAGAGTACAGCTGCTCTATAGGCGGAGACGAAATACCATTGAGGGTTATTTCAGTACCTAATGAGCGTGAAACCATGTTTTCATTTGTTGTTTGTGTTAATATTTATCGGTAGGATTTAAGTTCTCAAAAACTTAGAAATGTAAGGAATTAGCTTGTTTTGTTGTTTTTTTTTGTGGGTAATCGATGAATTAAAGTTTTGTTATTTTCCTGTGAAATTGTAAATCGAGTATGTCTAGTTCGAAACATTGCCTGTGTAAACGCGCGCGAGGGCGTACATGTGTAAGGAAACTTAATGTATGAGAGGGCTCGAGAAATACAACTTTGCTAATCTCGACTAGGTTGAGTAAGTTGTTTTGAGTTACCAGGAGCATCCCCCCTCCCCATTAAGTTCTTCAATGGGAGGTGTTGTAGGGAAATGTTCACTTTCGTCCCCCACCCCCCTCTTCACTCTTAGTGTAGTCACAAGGCAGTTACCGCAAAGACATTCGTCGAAGGCATCGGCGGGTTCAGTGCTTAACTGCAGTGTGGCACAACTCGGTGCCATGAAAGACCCTAAAGGTCAAAATGTAAGATCTTCCCTAGGAGAGTGAGATCCAGTTTCACGTCGAATAAGAAATTGGAGATGTGTTTCTCCCAATCTCGAGGGCTAACGAAGGGCCGATTTTTGACTTTGTGTGAAATACCGGTTGGAAAAAGAACTCTCCTGGGGCCGTCCTCAAGCATCTCCCGCCATACCATTCCCCCAGTGGGGTGACGAGGTATAAATGAGGAACTCTAAGGAAAGTCGGGGTAGTATACGTCAGTCTCTAGGTGACGAAGCCTTCGGATCAAACCGAACTACTGAGACTGGAGAGGTAGTGTACTTTGCTAGCCAGACCAAGAAGTACCCTGCAAGAGAGGCAGGGCTACCTACCTTAAGGGGCTAAGAAGAAGCTCATCCTCGAGCTAAGTCCCTGGTTATCAAACCAAACGATAAGTTAACTTTGGTAAGTTCAACTTACTCTCGCCAGAGAGACTCCCCATATCCTGGTGCACCTTAAACACCAGGGGTATTCCTTGAGGAATTAAGAAAAGAAGAAGGAAAAGGCTCCCCCTCAAGCCCGTTATTCGGTGGCCAAACCGAACTCCTAAGTTAACTTGGTAAGAAACCAAGTTCAAATTATTCTCGCCAGAGAATTTCCCCTTCGTTATACTCGCCCTTGAAGAAGACTGGAACTAAGAAAAAGCTCATCCTCGAGCTAGTTTCCGGTGATCAAACCGAACTTTAAGTAACTTATTTTAGCCAGAGAAACTTCCCTCCGTTATCCTCGCCCTTGAAGCAGACCCTACCCGAGTTCAGTCCTCGTCCATAAGGAAAAAAGGAACAAAGGAGAAAAGCTCTTCCTCGAGCTCGTTACTCGGTGATGACACTGCACTCCAAGTTAACTTGATTTAAGAACCAAGTTCGACTCACTCTCGACAGAGAGACCACGACTGCCTAGGCGTTGCATAAAGCACCGTATTGGTTCTCGTCTTTGAAGAACTCTCCCTCCCCGGAAGAACGTGTGGACCCCCAGCTGCCACCCTCGCCAAAACGACCGTGTGATCTCGCTCATCTTCATCTGGCCGGCGGCACGCGTCGAGAGTCAATAACATTCTTGAGGCCTTTTAAACTCCAGATGTGTCCGTAAGCCTAATTCTTATATTATTGTTGAGTTTAGAGAAATTAACCAATTTTTGTGGGTAAACTAATTTAATTAATTTTTGTTTATAAGAATATTTAGAGTATTGTTGTAGTTAATGTATAAATGTTATGTATTCGAGTGAGAAAGGTAAAATATAAGTTTATTTTGGGATTATTTTGCGTTTTTCTTATATATCCTTACGTGTTTCAGAACGGCTCAGTTCTTTAAGATATTAAGATATCTATATATATTAGACACTTTTAGCACTCTTAGAATAGAACAAAAAAGGGGGAAGTTCTACGACATAAATAAAAGTGGTGTTAGGTTTGTAGGTTGTTATTAGAAAGAACCCAGCAGTGTCAAATTAAGAAAGAGCCAACACGTAAAGGAATATCAGGAATAAGAGAATAATTGACGAGAGGAAAATTGTTAGAGTTAGGGGTGGTAACAATCTGAAGGTAATTGGTAGGCTAAGTGATAAATTGGTTGTCGGGGTGGTATTTCAATCAGCATAGTAGTGGGATTAAGGGTAAGTTATGGTGAGCACTACCTGGTGAGTGGTGGCATAATTACCTGAGAGTACAGTAAGGAAAATTCGACGGACCAACACAAAACGGATCCAGGCGAAAGATTCAACCTACAAGTCCAAATTCTGGGATTTGAAGGCGATGATATGGATGCCTACATTCTTGAAGAATTGAGAATACAAAGAGAGGAAGAAGAAGAAATAATAGAGTTTGATACAAAGAGGGAAAATATAAAAAGAGAAGGAAAAAGAGAATGCGAAGCAATAAAAATACGGAGAGACATAAAATTAGAGAAAGATAGAATACAGGGGAAAATAGAAACAGAAGAAAGAAGAATGCTGAGAGGAGGTAAAACAAGCGAAAGAATAATACTGTTGAAAAGAGAAGCACGAGAATTCAGAATAAGGATAGAAATGGAAGATTAAGAAAGAAAACTAAAGATAAAGCTGGAAGATGAAGAAAGAAGAACTCGACGGGAAAAGGGAATAGCGAAAGCAGAACAAGAAGCAGAGGAAAGGAGAATGAAGAGGGAAAAAGAGTCGAAAGAGAGGAGAATAAAGATTAAAAAAGAAATAGATGAAAGAAGAATACAGAGGGAAAAAGAACGTGCTCAAGCGGAAAGAGAAGAAAGAGAAGAAATGGAAAGATTGCTCGCACTCGAAAGAGCACTTATCGAGAATCTCATAGAGGCCAAGGAAGTTGTAGCCCGGCCTCGACCTAAGAAAGGACCATCGAGGGAAACCCAGCCAAATGGGGTAACGATGGAAGAAGTAGGAAGTAGGAATGAGGTACCAGCAGGAATACCTAAGGAAGAACCTACGAGGCGAACCAAGCCAAATGGGGTTATCAGGAAAGAAGTAGAAGATAGAGTAGAGGTAAGAGCAGGTGTACCTGAGGAACGACCTACTAAGAGAAGTGAGTCAAATGAGGGTACAAGGAAGGAGGAAAGAGGTGCTATTGCAATACACCCAGGTAAGACTAGTCAAATGGTAGAAGCGGATGAGTATCCCCTACCCCTAGTAGTTTCCTTCCCGAACGGAACGTCTACGGAGTTACCGCTAAATCGCCAAGTCGTAGTGGGCGCCACGCCCATTAACGCCCTCGCAGGAAAAAGTTTTCTCGATCCCCAAAGATCGAACCCAGACACGATCTTCCTGTGTACCTGGTTAAAGGAGAGCTATGGGACCTACGCTCCCATCAATTATGCCCCGCTGCAACAGGCCGCTCTAGCCTTAATGTTCAATTTAAAGGCAGTCAAGTACCATAATATGGGTAAGTCGAGTAGGTTGAAATACCGCTACCATTTAGAAACATACTGTGGTAGACTCAATAACTAGAACGGCCGACTCAGGTGCGGTAAAGTATTGGTCCTAGAGCACCATTTTAGGATTAGCTACATCAAAGGAGCCGATAGAGTACAGCTGCTCTATAGGCGGAGACGAAATACCATTGAGGGTTATTTCAGTACCTAATGAGCGTGAAACCATGTTTTCATTTGTTGTTCGTGTTAATATTTATCGGTAGGATTTAAGTTCTCAAAAACTTAGAAATGTAAGGAAGTAGCTTGTTTTGTTTTTGTTTTTTGTGGGTAATCGATGAATTTAAGTTTTGTTATTTTCCTGTGAAATTGTAAATCAAGTATGTCTAGTTCGACACATTGCCTGTGTAAACGCGTGCGAGGGCATACATGTGTAAGGAAACTTAATGTATGAGAGGGATCGAGAAATACAACTTTGCTAATCTCGACTAGGTTTAGGAAGTTGTTTTGAGTTACGGGGAGCATCCCCCCTCCCCATTAAGTTCTTCCATGGCAGGTGTTGTAGGGAATGGTCACTTCCCCCCCCCCCCGATCACTCTTAGTGCAGTCACAAGGCAGTTACCGCAAAGACATCCGTCGAAGGCATCGGCGGGTTCAGTGCTTAACCGCAGTGTGGCACAACTCGGTGCCATGAAAGACCCTAAAGGTCAAAATGTAAGATCTCTTTCCAGGAGAGTGAGATCCAGTTTCACGTCAAATAAGAAATTGGAGACGTGTTTCTCCTAATCTCGAAGGCTAACGAGGAGCCGATGTTTGACTTCGTGTGAAAAACCATTTGGAAAAAGAACTCTCCTGGGGCCGTCCTCAAGCCCCTCCCTCCTTACCATTCCCCCAGTGGGGTGACGAGGTATAAATGAGGAACTCTGAGGAAAATCGGGGTAGTATACGTCAGTCTCTAGGTGACGAAGCCTTCGGATCAAACCGAACTACCGAGACTGGAGAGGTAGTGTACTTGGCTCGCTAGACAAAGAAGTACCCTGCAAGAGAGGCAGGGCTACCTACCTTAAGGGGCTAAGAAGAAGCTCATCCTCGAGCTAAGTCCCTGGTTATCAAACCAAACGATAAGTTAACTTTGGTAAGTTCAACTTGCTCTCACCAGAGAGACTCCCCATATCCTGGTGCACCTTAAACACCAGGGGTATTCCTTGAGGAATTAAGAAAAGAAGAAGGAAAAGGCTCCCCCTCAAGCCCGTTATTCGGTGGCCAAACCGAACTCCTAAGTTAACTTGGTAAGAAACCAAGTTCAAATTATTCTCGCCAGAGAATTTCCCCTTCGTTATACTCGCCCTTGAAGAAGACTGGAACTAAGAAAAAGCTCATCCTCGAGCTAGTTTCCGGTGATCAAACCGAACTTTAAGTAACTTATTTTAGCCAGAGAAACTTCCCTCCGTTATCCTCGCCCTTGAAGCAGACCCTACCCGAGTTCAGTCCTCGTCCATAAGGAAAAAAGGAACAAAGGAGAAAAGTTCTTCCTCGAGCTCGTTACTCGGTGATGACACTGCACTCCAAGTTAACTTGATTTAAGAACCAAGTTCGACTCACTCTCGACAGAGAGACCACGACTGCCTAGGTGTTGCATAAAGCACCGTATTGGTTCTCGTCCTTAAAGAACCCTCCCTCCCCGGAAGAACGTGTGGACCCCCAGCTGCCACCCTCGCCAAAAGGACCGTGTGATCTCGCTCATCTACATCTGGCCGGCGGCACGCGTCGAGAGTCAATAACATTCTTGAGGCCTTTTAAACTCCAGATGAGTCCGTAAGCCTAATTCTTATATTATTGTTAAGTGTAGAGAAATCAATCAATTTTTGTGGGTAAACTAATTTAATTAATTTTTGTTTATAAGAATATTTAGAGTATTGTTGTAGTTAATGTATAAATGTTATGTATTCGAGTAAGAAAGGTAAAATATAAGTTTATTTTGGGATTATTTTGCGTTTCTCTTATATATCCTTACGTGTTTCAGAACGGCTCAGTTCTTTAAGATATCAAGATATCTTCATATATTAGACACTCTTAGCACTCTTAGAATAGAACAAAAAGGGGAGGAATTCTACGACAAAAGGTATTTGTCACGTATCAGACCATCCCCCAATCTTCCCAAGATCTTCCTGCAGGCGCGAAGTATTTCCATCCTTTGCAACGTTCATACCAAGCTTGGTATCGTCGGCAAATTTGGAAATCTTGGCAAATATGTCACCGTCCATGTTGTTGACGTAGATGATGAATAGTAGTGGTCCCAGGACGGAACCTTGAGGCACCCCGCTAGTAACGGGCACCCACTCAGAAGCCCTTCCATTCACCACCACCCGTTGCCGTCTGCAACTTAGCCAGTTCTCGATCCAGCCGGCTACTTTTCCGTGTATGCCCAGCGCTCGCACTTTTCGGAGAAGGGGGCGGTGTGGTACCTTATCAAAGGCTTTCTGAAAGTCTAAGTTCACCATATCCACCGCCTTGTCCCGATCGTGCTCACTGAAGACGAAGTGGAGGAATTCTACAAGGTTCGTCAGGCATGACCGTTGCCTTCGGAAACCGTGCTGGAAAACTCCTCAGTAGCAGGTTTGACTCTAAATGCGAAGTCATTTTGTCCACCATCATGCTTTCCATGAGTTTACCCACTATCAAAGTCAGACTGATAGGTTGGTAGTTCGACGGTTGTCTACGGTCACCTTTCCTGAAGATAGGAGTCACCTCCGCCTCACCCCAGTCTCTAGGAACGCATTCGGTGCGGATTTAAATGTTGAAGATTGCGCTAAGGTGTCGTGACACTTGATCGCGCACTTGTTTCAACACTTTAGGTAGAAACCCATTCGGGCCAGGTGACTTATTCGTCATTAGGTCACTGATCTTCTTTTTTATTTCTCCTTCAGTGAAGTCCATATTCTCCAGCTTTTCCCCCAGGTAGGAATCCGTCGGCTGGGGGAGGGGAGCACACTCCTAAATTAACCTTGAAGGGAAGTAGTCGTTGAGGAGGTTAGCATTTTCTGCATCTGAATGAATGCTTTAATGTCCCCTCCTCATTCCTCAAAGGGCTAATCGTTCAACGGATTGGTTTACGGCTGTTTACCTATCTAAAGAACTCCTTGGTATTCTCTTTACAGAGTCTCGCCACTCGGAGTTCCTCAGACCACTTAGCCGCCCTTATGCTGGACTTCACTCTCCTGGATACCCTCCAGTATTCGTCAAAGTCTCCCGAGATCTTTGATTGCCAGTACGCATTTCTCTTCTTCCTAAGCAGTTAGCCGATTTCTCGATTAAACCCCTTTGGTTGAACAAAAGCTCGACAGGAGCATTTCAGAGGGATGGAACGCGATTGAAGACTCCTGAATGTGGTTTGGAAACTGTTCCAAGAGTCCTTAACAGCCTCACACTCTTCTAGCCTCGCTTCAGTCACTCCAGCGCGTAGACCGGCAAATTCTGATCTTCTCAAATCAAGTTTCCTCGATTTACTAGTCGCAGGCTCTGCCTTGGGGACTTTGACTACAAATCTAATTAGTCGGTGGTCACTGCTACTGAGCTTTTCGCCAACATAGAGCTCCTCAACGATGTCATCCTAAAAGGTGAAAACCAGGTCAAGGATATTGTCTCCTCTCGTTGGCTCTCTTACCCATTGAGTCAGGAACTCGTTGTTTGCGAACTCCAGGAGTAGTGCGTTCTCGCCGCAGTGTTCTCTGGTTTCCCAATCAACTTGTGTGTTGAAATTTCCCATGACGATACACACTTTGTCTTCGACAAGTTCTCCTAGTAGTTGGTACAGATCTCTGTCCTTTCCAACAAGTTGGGCAGGAGGTCTATACAGCACCAGGGTCCTGTATTTGGCAGGACCTATCTCTAGGTCAACACTTAGTAGTTCGTGGTCAGATACGATGTTGAAATCCGTCGAGTTGAGAGTATCCTTGACATACAACATCACACTGCCACCCTCTCTGTCGGGCCTATCTCTCAGGAGGAGCTGGTAACCGGGAATCGTAAATTCACCTTCAAAGTCTCGGCTTGAGTTTTTTATCCACGACTCCGTTATGTCCACCATCTCAGGTTCTTATGTTGCTACAAGGCCACGAAGTTCAAGAAACTTGTTTCTGATATACCTCGCATTAAACAGAAGAACCTTGAGGGAGTCCCCGACTGTAGGACTCCCTACGCTCTTCCGTTGCCCGCTTTGTTTCTCTGTGGCGGGGTCACTTCCCTCTTTGTGACCTCAGAAAAGGTAGTACCTGGAGTAACACGGGTGTACTGGCGTACGTCCTCCTTTACTCGGGGCCTAACACTTCTTTGGGTCCGCTCCACAACATCTTATATCATGTTGGCAAGTACAGCTTTTCCTTTAAAGAAAAGATGCACTCCGTCCTTTTTATACAGGTCGTCTCTCCCGTGAAAGGTGCAGTAGGGGTCTACAAAGAAGACTCCTTCTGCCGTGCAGAGATCCGCCAACCGTCGGTTTACTGCGACGATTCTCTCGTGAGCGGTTCGGGATGGACCTCTTCTCGGAAGCATCCCAACCACGACACGTTTTAGGGTTTTAAGCCAAATGTCATCCACGGCTCCCATCACCGTTTGGATGGTCTTGCCACTAAGGCCAACCTTACCCCCTCTGAGGTAGAGGTCGTTGCCACTCACCATCAGAGCGACAACTGAATTCTTAGAAATCTGAGCTTTCTCTGCATCTATTCTGATGTTGTGGTTACCCCTTCATGGCAGGCAGCTTACCTTTACGCTAGTGCGAAGGCGGGACGCTAGCAGCGCCTGCAGATTCCGTGTTTGCGAGTCACCAATGAGGGTGATCTTCGGACACTTGGTCTCTGAAGACGGGGTCTTCCCTTGTGGAAGAGGCCTCTCCTTTTTCTCTTTACTCTCCCCATTCTTATCTTTATTTTTCTTATTCCCCTTTTCTTCTTGTTTATGGGTTTTCTTCTATTTTTGGTTCTTTTTTTGTTTCAACTTTATTCTTTTTCTTATTTTTCTTCTTTTTTTCTTTCTTCTTTTTCTCGTTTCCCCCTGCCTCAGCTCTCTTAACGTCAGAATCTCTGCTTGGGTAAGAACTATGGCACCAGAAGATTCCGACACATTAGTGGGCGATGCCTCTTCTAGGCATCGAATATGAGCTGCGTGAAAGGCTTCGAATTCCTTCATACCATCCTGATTATTATACACTCTGTACAAATTTTATTTAATTACTCTGTATAACTACGAGTATTTCAAAATAATTTTTTGACATTATTAATATTTTATGTATCGACGATCTTTAACATTTAGTTCGCAACAACTGCTTTTCGTTTTTTTATATACATGCATTATTTTAAATTTATACAGGGTGTCCACAAAGTCTAAGTACATAAGAATTTTAATATTTTATTTATTTATGTTATTTTTCCTCCCCAGATCGAATGATGGCTCTGTCTATAGAAGAAAGAATCGAGTTGGTACTCTTAAGTGGACGAGAAGGATGGTCTTATCGCAAAATCGCCGATGAATTTAACATTCGAGACCGTGATCGGCAACCTATTTATTTTACTGCCGTCGGGAAATTGGTCACGAAGTTTAAAGAAACAGGCATTGTCTTGGACAAACCCCGTTCCGGGCGACCAAACACTTCAGAAGAAACGAAAAAGGTTGTCATGGCCAAAATTGCTGCTAGCCTAAAGAAATCACTTCGTCGGACATCCATTGAGTTGGGTGTTCCAAGGTCAACTATCCACCAAATCCTGGTAGAGCAGAAGTTCCATCCGTACAAATTACAGATATTGCATCACTTAAATGAAGACGACCCCGATAGACGAATGCAGATGTGCGAATGGTGTTCAGATAAATTGGATGAAAATATCAATTTTACTAAAGACCTTTTGTTGTTCAGTGATGAAGCTTTGTTTTATGTTAATGGTGAAGTCAACAGACAGAATCTTTGATACAGGTCTCAAGACAATCCACATTGGATGGATCCATACAAACAGCAAGGCTGCCAAAAGGTGATGGTGTGGTGTGTTTTGTGGAAAGATCATGTGCTAGGACCCTTCTTCTTTGATGAACATGTAACCGGTGAGACTTATCTGAACATGCTGAGAGACAAATTATTGCCTCAAATTGAGCGCCTAGGCGAGGGACTACCGGACTGGTTTCAGCAGGATGGAGCCTCTGCCCATTTTGCTACAAATGTTAGAGATTGGCTGAATGGCACTTTTCCTCACTGGATTGGAAGAAGAGGTCATGTGGAGTGATCTCCTCGTTCACCAGACCTTTCTCCCCTTGATTTCTTTTTTCTGGAGTATGTTAAAAGAGAAAGTTTACTCAATGAAGATTGCAAATCTAATCCACTTGAGAAAACGCATTATCAGTCAGTGTGCTGAAATCGACGGCAATGTACACCTATTCAATCAAGTTCACCAGAATTTAGAAAGGCGCATCGAATTATGCATTGCAAATAATGGAAATCATATTAAAAATATAATTTCTTAACATTATAATTAAATAAAATTGTTTTGTTCTAAAGGTATGTATTTATCCCCTATGTACCCAGACTTTGTGGACACCCTGTATATTAAATTTATTCTTTTAACCACTTAATTTTTAAAACCGTTATTTACTTTATTTTAACCGGCTGAGATACTCAGACCAAAAATTATATATCTTATCTCAATTATACTTTTATTATTCCATTTCCCATATCAATGTATCATCATTATTATAATTTTGAATGAATTGAATAATTTTGAATGAATAATGTCATTATTTTTAATCAAATGAAAGAATGTAACCACAATACAAATGGCATACATTTGCTCATTTAAAAGCTAGGTGTTTCTGTAGTATTTACTTAGCCGCTCATACAATACACACAAACTATCATACACGTTAACTTCCCAAACTTAAATCTTCTGACTGGCCATATAAAGATTTCCTTGTTTTCATTCTGTCGAATTCTTCTTCTCAAATTAACAGCCTCACTCACACGATAGTTATTTAACAATTTCCGCAAACCTGATATAGTTCTAATCCTCAGATATTTTCCCAAACTTTCTCGCTATTTATTATCACTTCATTTTTCAGCAGTTATCTAACATTTCAAACACATATTTTGATCAAATTCCGATAATTTCTGCACCTTATACCCAATCGAACACACAAATAATCATTAAATTTCAGACAAAGTATCCCCCCGAGATACCCAATTGGTGATTAAAACGGGTCACGCCCACATTCTTCACACTTAAATACTCACACTATAGTACGTTATACTACAGTCGGTTATATCACTTCAGGAAGCAAAAGTCTCTTCCAGTCGTATTCACATTGTGCTCCATCCACCTACGAAGGACTTTTAACTCAGCTCAAGTCCACACATTCACTTCCTAAAGTAGTCCTTGGTGGATCGGATTCACTAGCAAAATTCATCGGAAAAACTCTTCTTTCTATCTGCTTTTACATTCGCTTCTTCCACCGAAAAATGACCTAAACACACCGACTCCACTTATTCATCTTACTAAACGTCAAGCGCAAATTAAATTTATTTTATTAAACTGTGTATAAACTAAAATACGATTTTATTTAGTGAAAAGCCTCCGAAACGAACTTAAATCGCGAATTTGTATTCATACGCAAGAGAAGAATTTTTTGTTCCGAAGGAACTGGAGACTTCATCCCAATTAAAGAGAACCATATTTGCTAGAATAATGGGATATGCGACCTTTGTGTAACATGCTAGTAGACTTATTCACCATAAATTGTTTGTAGCCAGCGGGATAGAAAACGCAGTGCAGTCTCTTTGGCGAGAGGCCCCGCGGTTATCAAATTGTGCTCACCTTCTCTTAACATTTATGTTTTCACTTTTGCTCTCGGACTTGCCGCCAGAATCTTCTCTGGGCCCGAACGTCGAAGTCTTGCTTAGAACATCTGCAGAAACGTCATGGGACCCATCAATCACCGTTGACCCTCATGGAAGGAGACAAAACCTCTATTTTCTTGTCTTCGGTTTATATTTCTGGGTCTTCTTTTTAGAAGAGAATGGTGGGGATTGAGCCCTATCCTTCTCGAAGATGGCGAAGGATTTGACTATAAAAGAAGATCCATGCTAGAGAAAAGTCATATGGGGCCGTGCAACCTCTACTGGTGTTTTAACAGGGGTGGACTCTGATTCGAGGATGCAAGACGGAAAGACTAAACTTTGGAGAAGTGTTGGTGCTGTCTATATTAGAGTTTAGGGACTCATATAAGCTGAAAAAATGCATTGGTGAAGTTGGAAGAGTGAGAATCTCCCACATTCTCCCGTCTTTTCTTCATCAGGAAATAACAGTTAGTCCGCCAGTTCAAGCAGACCCAGACGGGTCTATCCAAATTATTAGGCGTAATCTAGATATGAACTAATCTTTGTTACATGAGCAGGAAATTCGTCCTTCAAGTTGTATTTTTGGGAACCCTTTCAATTAAATTCATAAATCAGATTGCAGCAATCAATAATTTTAGCAATCTGGTATTTATCAAATACCTATTAAATCCGCTTCTATAAAAAAGGTAGCAATGGTATTGCTAATAGGTTCAGTTGAGTGTGTTGCAATTCTACAGAGGTTCTGCAACATTGACCCTATTATTTCAGCGATTCATTAACAACGCCTTGAGAGCTATATAATTCGTGTTCCTCTAGTTTAAAGACTTATTGATAGCTAATATGAAATAAAATATACATTTCTACCATTTGGAATAGATATCATTGCAAGCTGATCTTTAAAATACCCTTAACTGGCATATAATAAACCAACCTTTTCCACACGTATCTGTGATATATCCCGATATTTAGGTTTACTCCGTCTCAGCCTTAAGTTTTGTAGATTTGCATTCAATCGGTTTCAAAATTTTACCCACAAAGTATCTTGTTCGACATTAAAAGCTATCATATCGACTTAGCTGGAAAGGCATTCGCATACAAATACAAGATTGAGTCAGAATATACTTAGCTCGTCGAAAATATAACAATAAACCCTCACACAAAATCACCATACACACAGTTTGTAGCTCCCGATAGCCGAGTTTACAAATTGCATATAGGGATTCTTGGTAGTTTTTGCGCTACGAGTAATTCTTGGGGACACGAAAAAAATCTTTTATGACAAGGACTTATAATTTCAGCCAGGAGTATTTAACCAGCTATAGGAACTGGCAGCAGTAGAGCACGTCTAAAGTATATTAGCCTTTGGAAGAAGAAGAGAAAAACTCTTCTGAAAACGTGCATTTGACCGTGACTTCTTCCATTCTAGGAAGTTAGAAAATCTGCCTTCCCTCCCAGGTTAGATATAAACTATTCCCTGCTTAAATGACGTGGGGATGCAACCGACGTCTCTTAGGGGATCTATATGGCAGCCAAAGAAATAGGTCATTCAAGAGTCAATCAATTGTATACGTTCCATGGCACGTTGATTCTAAAAGATTTGGAAGAATGCATTCACATCTTTGTGAGAGAAAACCAAGTACAGGAAAGTTCTCTTGCCTTTATACCGGCTCATATATGATAATTCAGAGAAACAAACATGTTTAAGTATTAGAGGGAATTAAAAAACATATTCAGTCACAACCTACAACTAACCTTCCTGTACGCAAGGAGGCGAGACGTGAGAACCGAAAACTGACAAGCAATTTCAAAGGAGGCATCCTCAAACGTCTGGAAAGTGGAACTTGAGATCAAATTCCACGGCATATATCCAATTGACTCATAAAGATCGGCAATTTGTGCAGCTAATTTTTTACTCGTGATTCAAAATCTTACCCTTTAATTATTTCAATTCTTCTGAAATTGGGTAATGTTGACCTGGCTGATCATTAATTAATTAACTTATTTTTTGCATGGTTTTATTCTCTCAACCCATGTAAATACATGTTTTATCATTAGATTGTCCCTATACGTAACCGGACATCAGGGACTTTAATTATTTTTAATTATCCTTTTAAAATGTAATTATGTTCGTTTGTGAAAATGACAACAGCTGCCGAGCGAATCGTAATTAAGTCAGTCCGTAACACCGGGAAAGTAAAAAGACTAGTCATTCACAACAAATGCAATAATAATTTTATCATTCGACCTCAAGATTTTGTGTACAAGAATCAAAGTTGTTTAGCAAATGGAAAAATTTCCACAAAATTAAACGTCTCACATCTCGGTAGGAGGCTTTGTATTCTTTGTGTAACACCTTCAATGCAAAAGGCTGTCCACTATAACATTCAAATACATAAAAACTTCTTGCAATCAGTTTACGTTTGCGCACGGAAATAGCTTAGGAAACCACAAGACCGGGATTTTGTGGCTCTTGTATATTAAACGATATGAAATGCGACATAAAAATATTGCTATCGACCTTCGTTAGTCAGCTTCCGTCCCTGTGCCTTGTCTAACCAACTAAGTAGTAACCTTGTCTAAACCTCAAAATTGAATTATTTATTATGTAATTATATTCTCTGTTCCCTTACAAGAAATTTGTTACCGAAGTCAAGCAAGAACGCCTGCCAGCCTTTCTTCATTCTTTCAAATGTGCTTATTCCTCTAGGATATATATATTTATATATATATATATATATATATATATAGTTATAGTTATGTAGCGAGGCGGGGTCTGTTCCTTCTTGTGAATGTCCGACCAAATAAATTCGTACTTGGATATTTGTAAACAACTTGGATGAAAATATAACTTTATTTCGGTGAATCCATCCATCCACCGAAGTGAAACGGATCATAACGATGAACAAGTGTCCTCGATTGTTTCGATGGCTGATCTCTCTTGTTTTATAGAAGGTAAGCACGACATGGAAGAGAGAGAGAGAGGAAGTGAAGTCGTGTGAACCTAACACTGACTCTCGAGGGGAATTGGAAAACAGAATTATTGGTGTGAGAGGTCAAGAGCCAATAAATACTGGTTATAGGGATTGTGCTGACGGAGTTTTAGGGGAAGAAGAATGAAGCTCACATTTTCGTTAGGCGATGCCTAATCAAAGTGTATATGAATGTGCACAACCTTGGTGTATATGATCACTACAATATATATATATATATATATATATATATATATATATATATATATATATATATATATATATATATATATATATATTACGTAAGCCAAAACCGAAGATTTAAAAATCACAGAGGGCATGTATAATGAGGCAAATAAAATAAAAAGACAAAAAATTATAAAGTAGAGGCAATAAACATCACGTACAGGAAGGCTAAAAACACAAATAAAGTATCCACCAAAATACCAAAGAGACAAAGACAGATCAATTTAGCATGGTACTAATTAATAAGAAGATCATTTTCAGATACATTAACATAGAAAGCCCTATTAAGTTGACCTCTTCTTACAGTGTATTTGTCTTGGTTTAAATAGACAGTTTATGATTTATAAGTTTGCCCAAAGTAGCGTTTAGGGCAAAACTGAACAAGAAAAATCCACAGTTTCGTCGTATAGCACTTATATATATATATATATATATATATATATATATATATATATATATATATATATATATATATATATATATATATATATATATAGGTGTGTGTGGAAAGCAATATATGTTACAAAGTTCCACAAGGAAAATTAATACGAGGATTCCAATTACTTTCGAAAGTACTTGGAATCCCCGTATTAATTTTCCCTGGGGGCTTTGTTGCATATATATATATATATATATATATATGGACAATTACATGCTAATGGCTTGAGCTGACCATTTGGGGGAGGAAGAGAATGGGAAAGAAAGTCGTCCCCTATTTTGTGGGTAATAATTCTCAAAATAAGAGAGTGCAGATTGGCTTTAAAGGTTGAATGATTGCCGAGAGTATTTCAAGGTTATATAAAAAATGCTAAAAAAATAAACTTTAATTACAAAAAAAAAAAAAATTAAATATATACAAAAGAGGTTTAAGTGAAGAGATACGTGATCAAATGAGTAACGGACACACTCGGTGTCAGCGGAGATCCGAGATAAGCAGCCTGTCGAATAGCCCTTCGGGTTCTTTCTCGCGTCATGAGTATATGAGGCGAGATGAAATCGCCCCGGGCACGGGAAATAGACATCGTAAGATAAACACAGATCGTTTGATAAAGCTGTGTTCATCCGATTCCCACCTTGCTTCTCACGCTCTTTGTTGCAGGGTTAAAGCCACGTGCCTCTTTTAAGGATTAAAGGTGGACCTCCAGATCCTATTACCTTCTATTTCTCCACAGATAAGTTAGACCGCCCTACTATATTTTTATTATTATTGTGAACCAATGCGACAGAAAAGGCTAAAATCAGAGAATTCTTATAAATAAATACGGGATGAGTTTTAGTTCTAGAGATTTCCTTTGACAGATTTTAATCATCTAACAAGAGATTTATGAGGATAACTAAAATTATGACTTATTTCAATGTTGTTGGAGAACTCAATATCCAGGAATTCCAGGTATCAATAATACCTACTCCCAAAAGCATGAGCCTGACTCCACTTGCAAAGACTGACACCCTAATAGTGCTCTCTGTGTGTATGCAGACACTTTATAAGCTCGACCTGACTTGAACGGAATTGTTTTTACTAGTGGGACGACCGAGTGCTCCAGGACACTTGTCCATTGCATTTCAGTGACTCAGATTCTCTTCCTTCGTATCTCACTGCACGCTTTTCCATTTGCGCCCGACTCTTTTTCTTCATAGGCGCCCAACCCTCTTCCTTTATTTGCGCCCGACCCTCTTCCTTTATTTGCCCCCGACCCTCTTTCTTCCAAGACGTTCAGCTTTAGATTTCAGTCAAGTGATGAGGCTCCGATCTACAAAACTCTCGCTCCAAATACCCTCGAATCTCCCAAAGATTCATCAAATGCTACAGAATTTGGTCTTGATTTGTAATGCTTTAGTCACTTTGGGTGTCTTGGTGGATCATACTTAATTTAACTTCTTGTTTTATAGGTCCTT
The DNA here is from genome assembly GCA_963969495.1 of Ceratothoa steindachneri. NCBI lineage: Eukaryota > Metazoa > Arthropoda > Malacostraca > Isopoda > Cymothoidae > Ceratothoa > Ceratothoa steindachneri. Next base: position 14,405,120 of record OZ018321.1, read on the forward strand.
ATTATAAATTTTCAGTATTATTAATGTTACATCTCGATTGGTCATACTGAGATATGGAGTGCTTTGTTTTCGTGAACATCGCTGATCTCGCCACGTTTTGTTTTCTTCTTTTCGTTTCTAAACATAGGTATTAATTCTTCAGTTTTGAGCTCATTCCTTTGTATCCTTGTTTTCGTGCTATCTTTTTTTACGCTTAGTTTAGTTGTTCAAGTGGGAGTGTCCTACCCATATCATCGTTACTTCTCTCCTTCTCTGCCCAAACATATTTCCTTTCTTCCACTAGCCGCCGTTTGGTGCCTTGTTTGAGGTTCTATCCTCCTCAGTTTTTTTCTCTCTGTTTCACCAATCTTAGTGATATAAATCTTTGACTATAAAAATTCCCCACTCTCCCTAGGGCAGCCAAAGCTCTACATACTTCCCACTTGCTTCAACCAAATTAATTGTTGTCAATGGAAATACTTTAACATTAGCATCAATCACTTGCAACATTCCCTCAGATTTTTGATCGGATCCTGTTTACATATATATATATATATATATATATATATATATATATATAAACCATCTTCACACATATTGTCTAAATTATCAAAATTTGCTGATGACATCAACCTTGGTAGTAGGGAAAAATATCAGCAAAGGATGCAAGATGCAATTTAATGTGGACGAGTGTAAGGTAATTGCATACTTGGTAATAATTATCTCATTAGAGATTAAAATAGGAAGTCAAATTTTGGACACAGGCAAAATATAGAAAAAAATTTATGTGACAATGCGTTATTGCCTCATAAAAGTTGAATGGGGCTCCAAGATGCATTGCTAGACATTTTCAGTTTAAATTAATGATATTAATCTTCTTTTATATAAACGCTTGTAAAGCCTCAGTGGGAGTATGCAGTGCATTTATGGTCTCCATAAATGCAAATAGACATTGTAAAATTCAAAGGCGTCTACCGTCGAGCGACAAAATTCCTTCCTAAACTATGAAATACATCGCGATATAAAGGACTGAAGCGCCTAAATTCACTTTGTCTGTAAGAGCGTCATTTACTCGACTAACTTTTTGATATATTTGAAATAATGTGTTCACTAAAATGAATCCTATAAATTCTGAAATAATATTTGACTAAATACCCGAGCAACAAGTAGAAATAAATGTTTAAAACTAGTAATCAAAAGATTTATCGCTGCGATACAAAATATTGTCTTTTTTTATATAAAATAACACACTTGGAATAGCCTGCCTTGAAATGTAGTCGAAACCACCAAGCTAATCTGAAAACTACGAACGTATTAAGTTTCTATGAATTTTCCTAAATAAAATTTAGTAATAAACACGCATTCCATGATATAGAATAAATTGCCTTAGCATGAGCCAAATTTGAATACTGAATTTTCCAATGAGATATTTCAAATAATTAAATATTTGCAATACATATTCATTCAATTTATTCAAACATATATCAAATCAATTTATTAAGTTAAAAGATATAAATTATATATTCATTGGTATACGATGGAAGTTTACTTGATAATATTGACAAGTAAATTAAATTAATCATCATCATCATCACCATCAGCATCACTTCACTAACTCTATAATTTAAGAAGCGGATTTTTCTTAGTATTTTAATAATAATTTCATCTTAGTTTGGTTATGACTTATATTTTTTATCACGTTCATAAATAAATATAAGTATCGAAATTTTGTGAATTTTTTAAAACCCAAAGAATTACAAATGGTGAAGTTCAGAAAATTTATATTTATATATCTTCTATAACTATATTTTAGCAACGTGATATTTTGAAAGAGGGGAAATTTAGTTTAGAGTTCCTGTTTCAAATTATGATAATTGGCAAAGTTCAGAAAATTGATAAAAATCTAACTATTGCTGCTTTTTTTAGATTTTAAATTTTAATCTTAGTAACGAAGCGCAAGCTCCCCCCGGGGGAAAGTGGCGAAGCCATTGCCTGGTAACCTTATAAAATATAACTTGAAAACCAATGAAACGAAAAGAATAATTATTATGCGCGCGAGGGAGCCTTTTTTGGAACTATGGGGAATTAAAGACTTAGAAACGAGGCAGCGCCAAAATCGGAACAGGCAAAGAAAATTCTAGCGCATTCTGAGTTGATAAATGATATTGATTGGAAAATGATTTCAAAAATAATGATCACTTTAAATTGACCTCTATTCATATTCTTTCTTTCGTTACCTAAATGAAACCTATAACTTACATCCTTTCCTAACTCTTTTGATCTAACCTTGAGTGGATCTTAATGTCCTTGCTGGTTGGCAATTTTGTAAATTACTGTAAATGTAACTTACCACCTTCTTTGAACAGCGTATTATGGCTATCCCGCCATTCTAGTCCTCACCTCTCGCCAGCCTTAGATTCAGGCGATTTTATTTTCTTTCTTATCTTTTGAATGAATAATTGGTTGTTTATGGAACTACCTTTGAATGGTTTCGCTTCTATCTATCTCATTGGTTGTGATTTATCTAGGTACACAGATGTGAGTTTTGTGTTCTGTAATGATTTCTTCTGTTTGTATCTATCTTCTTCACCATCGCATTTTTATGCTTTACCCAAGTCTACTCTACTCTTTCCCTAGCCTCGTTAGGTAAGACTATTATAATTTTTCTTTCCATCTACGAGATCACTACCGAATTGATCTTAGGCACCTTTCCGAAACTAACGGCCGTATGCTAAAACAAATGTGAAATGCATATTTGAGCAAAAAACCTCTCTCTTAAGTATTTTACATTTTAGCCTTTTTCCTATAATAAATTTATAAATAATTGTGAAGCTACACTAAATATGATAGAAGTACATTTTACATTTTTTTTTAGCATACGACCGTAAATCGTGACAGAATTGAGGTGATGTTGTTAGAACTTCTATCGGATACAGGTCTCTTGAAAAAGTTGCTCCATTTCTCAAAATTTGCATCTTCCCGCTTCCCTCGTCGCTGTTCCCTATGCTTATACTTATCCAAGCCTTAAACCTATCTTTATACTTTGCAATCTTCGTTTTAAAAAAAAACCGATGTTGTTGCTCTAGTGCAAACCCTCTGCTCCATTCCCACATCGTCTTCAAGTTCCACCTTTTCACCTAAAAGGTCTTAAATTCAACGACATCCCTACGTATGTTTTTGCCCCTTTATTTTTTATGCCTCTTAGTCATCTTTGCTGTATGGATGATCGTTGTTTTTCGATTTTCTATCCTGTGATTTAGAATTACTTATCTGCTGCTATAAACTACTCTCGTTCACGTGGATGTTTTAAACGTGCCTTTAAGACCTTGTTATTCCCTAAAGACTTTCATTGGTTAGCAATTAGCTGCTCTTTGAAGTCCTTTTTCTTACAAATCGCCATAAACTAATGCCTATTAAACTGGTTGACACGAATAATTCATCACCCCTATTTTATGGTGATCAGTTTTAGAGAATGCAATCCATTCTCGTATATCACGTCTAATTTCAAAGGAGAATAATGTTTTAGTATATCGAAGATAATATAATTGCATGTAACAGCTCAACTCCTATTGCTGAGATATGCATTAGTATTGATGTACTTTTTGTTTGAAGATTTGTGATGTGATAATATAGTAATTGGAATGTGGCAGAGGGCAAGACTAATTCTGTCTTTTTTTATTTCTGAGACTCGTTCATCTCAAAGTTTTAGCAGCGCACTAATGAATTAAATATGATCAATCGATTGTACTTTGGCTGTCCTCTTGAGGATAAGATCAGAAAATAGACGCTGCATTTCATGTGTACAGGTGTTCAAATGAATTATGAGACTTGCTCAAGACGGAAAATGAGTCATAACTTTTATCGTCCCCATAACCAGAACAGAGAAGTAAAACCATGATGATAAATGATATTTCTGAATAATCATCGTGACTGGATTTTCAGCTAAGAACAAACACAAGATTGTCTACCCTAAATTAGAATACACGATACGACCAGTACAGCACAAGAGTGATATTCCCAATCCAAGAAGACCGGAGAAGAGCATTGAAACTAGCAATTATGAAAAGAGCATGGTGAAAAAGTTCGTACTGGTATTAGTGAAACAAGTACGGATGTAGATTTTGCACCTGATAAGCAAGACGAACCAAACCAAAACAGTTTGTTTAGCAGAATTAAATGATTCGGTCCGAGATTTGACACTCTCGAAGTATAAAGCTGAAATATTGGCATATATTTCTTCAAAAAATGTCTGCTCAAGAAATATATTCGGGTAACATATATCAGGAAGAGGAATCAAAACCATTAGTTCATATTTTAAAATTGACCAATCATTATGTTTTTGCAAATACATTGATCTATTTTTCTGTAGCCTATCGAAGGGGCATGATCCTTCTCAGTGGCGCTTATTCATTAATTCATGAAGGAGAAACCTGAAGTTGGTGGTGTTACACAATGGTAACAAGGAACATCTGTGCCTGTAAGACATTTTGGACACATGAAAGTATGTTATTAAAACATACAAGAACATATAGATGCATTTAAATAGAAGAAATACAATTTGAAGTTATATGTACACTTGAAAATCATTGGTATGTTGATGTGAATGCAGCTAGCTCTTGTGAAACACCTTTGTTTTCTATGTCGCTTAGTCAGCCGAACAAGTACTACAGATTACGTGCAGTCTAGCTGACCTTTGCCACAAACATAGAAATTAGTGATTTAGAACTTCAAGATTTGAGTAAGTCGTAGGTAATTTCCGAAGATAACAGGCAAACCTGAAGGCAGGGGTCGTCATTAGTAAACGGATTATCGAGTTCATAAAGGACCAAAACATTAATATAGGCCTAGGTGTTCGGGAACAATAGGCCTAATTTAAATAACTGAACATTACTTATTTATGAGAAGTCTCCAGATTTCGAAAATGATGTTAAAAGGCTTCTAACATCTTATGCTGCTAAGGAATGTAGGATGTCTCTCAAAATTTATTTGCTTCATTTAAATATGGACGTTTTGTGTTAAAACTGTTAGCAGTGGTTGATGAACATGGAGATAATTTCTATGAAATTATCAGTGCTATGGTGCTTGTATACGACAATTTCTTGGAGGAAGGAAATGCGTGCAGGTTCCTGCTGGATGTTGTATAGAGAAGTACCTAAAAAGGACCACCAAAGGAAGTTCAGAGCTCAACAGTTTTAAAGTGGTTAGGTTTTGTTTATGTGTTAAATGTTTTAAGCTGCGCCAATGTGTATTTTAGGTGACATGTATAACATTTGCAAGGCACGTCTAAAACTGACTGTTATAGTGTATACTTGCTGTATATGTATCTATGTAAGATCTCCATCTACGAACGTTGTATTTTCTCAATAATACACTAGCAGCCACAAAACTAACCAATCTACGTTTGCTCATGTATATAATTAAATAAAGTAAGTGACCGTATGAAAATTTTAAAGTGATACACTCAAAGGATTGTACTTTCGAAATCTGCATAAAATATAAGTCTATGTATTTTACATAGAGTATGGTGGGGAGAAATTTTTCTTTCAAACTTAACTATAACTGATGCATCTTCATTTGTATACAATAATTTCGAATAGTAGCAATAATAGTTCAATTTGTAATTAATATTTATTAGTTTATTATGTATGACACTAATATTTATGTATCACAAATTTGGGATGGCTTAATATTCATTAAGAGATAAACAAAAACGAGCTTCTTTGCTAATGTTTTAAAAATTGCGACCTTTTTAAGCTTGGAAACCGCTTAGCATTTTGCTCAGAGTAGTCTGATGCGATGGCTTATCATAAGACTTTTTAGGTACCTTTTATGAAAAGAGTCGCTTAAATCAATTAATAAAAAAATGAAACCTTAAGGAATCGTAAGATTTAAATTTTGTCTTTAATTGATTTTAAGGTTAGAAATATTAACTTTTAATACTGCTTACACATTCTTAGCGTTAAATTACCCAGTTTTGGAATCTACACCATACTCTGGACTTTTTTATACTATAATAAGTTGGCTCTGTTCTTGTCTTTTCTAATTAAATAATTATGAGCAGTTGCCTTTTTTACCTCCTCATAAGAGCATTAGGAAATAAATCTAATCGCTTCTTGCTTGAGAGAAGAATATTTAATATATTTGTTAATTCGGTATCGGCAATATCTCTTTATATTATTTACTGGCAAAATACAACCATTGAAATACCGGTGTTTGCCTTTACTCGCATCTTAATGATGAAGACCCATTGAAAGTTAAAGCATAAAAGCAGAAAACTATAGATTACTCACGTGGTACTTTGTGAGATTGTCATATCCATTACTCAAAAATAGAAACCAGAAAGTATTGAATTAAAAAAGTTCCACATATCGATCTGCTTGGGACCAAATGCATATAAATTATTGCTCTCACTCATCCGTGAGTTCGAACTTTCCTAGATTTAATGGCGTCTCTCATTTAACTTAATTGAATTCATTCTAACCATTTTTTCAATTAAAATTAAATTCATTCAAAATTCTATAATTATAATTGATCTCAAAACATTCCATACACCTGTTTTGCACTTATGTATAATCGGGAAGAGACCAGGGCAGGAACTAGACTACATTTGCAATAATGGAGAAAGGCAATGGAATTCACAGGACAGAGAACGAAAAAGAAAAAGAAAGAGGAAATGTTAGATAAATGAAAAGAAATGATTTCTTTGAGTAGAATTGTAAGGAATTCTGTAAGGACATATTGTATCACTTCAATACTTTTGCGAAAGAATTCATAGTAAATTAAACGATCAAGAATTTTCTTTTATTATATCAACATAACATGGAACCAAAGCTCACATACAGTATGGTCAAAAACAGAAAGTGAAATTGTGTAAAAGGTACATAGGCAGAATTCATCTAATTGAAGCCTTATTAGACGTCAGTAGCCGGGTGTCCTCTATTCTTGAGAAACTGTTTTTGTTCGGCAAAGACAGGCCCTTGCAGGGCTCTCTGGACTACAACAGAATGACTCCAGTGAAACGACCTTAATTACATAGCACGGCGAATTGAGTGGAAGGGACTAAACTGCTACTGTATCGCCTATTAATTAAATACTTCAATGGAGACGCGGATTACTTTTAAACATACCTGTAACGCTGTTTTTAAAATCAGTCCCTTATGAGGTTTGCATAGGACCTTATTCCATTATGAAATCATAAGTATTCCTTTAAGGGGACTCTAACCGTCTGCGATCCCTTGTTGTCTTTGTTCCTCGGTGAAAGTCGATAACATAATTTTAGTTTATCTATAATGCACCTAAATGTGTGAATCTCTGAAGAATCATTTTCATTATTACTTTATAAACATTGTTACTATCTAAATGCACAATTATTGGTCGTAACTCGAAAGCAAATCGTGTTGAAAATCTGTATAAATTGACTTGTCCGCTCTTTATTACGTAAGGGCTCATATGATAAAATAACGTAAAGGAAAGTATTTGATCTAACCAACACACACACACAGCAAGGAAAGCTTTAGGGAAGTTGGGTATATAGACGAAAGAAGAATATGTGAAAAAATAACGAGTAAATTGAATTTCATAGTAAACATATTATAGTTAAAATGTGAGTCATTACTTTAAAAAAACACTAAAATAAAAGACGTAAAAAAAGACAAACAGAAGCACAAGCTTTAACATTGTGAGGTGCATTCTGAGAGGGAAGTATTGTGTTGATGTAAAGGTGCAATTTCGTCAGAAAAGTATTAACGATAAAACTATACGAAGGTGATCTTTATAAAAATATTAATACCGCATTTATACTTAACTTGGTTGACTCATTCCAGAGGCTGGAGAGAAGGACAAGAGAAGAGAAGGACCAAGAATATGTAATATGGTATGCATATTAAAAACGAAGAAACAAAGATCGTTGATGATAATAACTACTACAAAGAACATAAATGGCATACAGCCTATAGTAAAAAATTCGTACTTCTGGGTGAAGACACTCAAGATACGACATGCAAGGTAACAGACACCAATCGCTCTTCACTCCCGGCCGCGTTCCTTCACGAAGCAATTAAGAATAAACCAACGAACCTTACCATCAAAAACTAGTAAGGATGTGTGAATATACATAAATATGTACTTCTAGCTGTTTTGTTTGAATGAATTACAGTATTTTCACTTCATTAAATCGATTAATATCTCAGAGTTCCTCTTACTGTGCTCCTTTGTAGATTCCTAATCAATTTATATTTGGGTTCTTCTCCTTTTAGGCTATTAATTACACTCAGTTGAAATCCCATTGACTTCGGGTGATCCTCGCTCCTGACACGTCCAGACTGTCTTTGATCCCCAATAGGGATCAGATGTGATGAGGAGCAGCAAGAAATTAAATTACGAAGGATCCCCTTGCGCTGAAACTTGCAGTTTTTACGAAATTTCCGCGTAATATTTACGAATTTCTACATCTGCAATGTATGTATGTTCTTCTCTTTAATTCTTTTTATCGATCTTTGACTTTCATAACCTTTATCAATAATTAATTTCTTTTGATTTTTTTTTCTTTCATCTTTCTGTCCTTCGCTCTTTTCTTTCCGGAGGGAATGAAGTGGTAGCACCAATTTACTTTTTTCCTTAGTTATCTCTCTCACTTATCTAAAATGGCGTGCCCTCTCGGCATCAACGTAGACAGGGACAACTAATTAGGCTGCGTCAGGTGAGCTAAATGTGCGGTGTGCATTCAAGCCTTTGCAAAGAGCCCCAATTAGTCACCTCTTTAGCCTAATGGTGCTACGTATGTTCGCCTAAGTTTCACTTTCACTACTGCACTCCTTTCTTTACGAAGCTCCCCTCACAATCTTTCTGGGTGAGATGCCTTCGTTGGTTTCATCATCGTTTTAAGTGAAGAGGAAGATCAGCTTCAGATTATTGCAAAGTTAAGTCTCATCGTCTGTGGTGGGTCGCCGGATAGCGTGACAATTTAGTTCGTCTTCATGGTGGCTATCATAGACATGTGACCAGTGGCTCGGATCACAAGTAAAGGTGAGTAGGTCAGAGATATGGTATTAAAGGACTCCTTTATTGGTGTTGTAATCTCATTAACATTGATTAAGCACCGCGATTATTAGTTAAACAAGTAGAGATTATGTAGGAATATAAATAGGTATCGAGTGAAATTATTAATTAAGTAGTTATGTTTTTAAATTCCCTAATATTCGATAAATTAGTCTCAGACCAGTTATTCAAAGAATTTTGCTAATTCGGGTTGAAATCAGAATTAAAAATATCTAATGAAATAAAATTACTAACGATGCCATTATTTCAACAAACAAATTTTAATCATATATAATTGGATCCTGAATAATTTTGTGGGGTAGAAATTATAATGTGGAGACGATAATAGATAAGATTATATCCCTACTAAAATCGATTATATTATAATCAACTGTAACTAGAATTATTAAAAGAGTAGATCTACAGGGAGAAGAACTATACCTAAAATAACACCATGTCAGAACAATAAATTTAGTTTATGCAGATTATTTATCAATTTAATTCGACAAAATAAGTTCAAACTGATTGGAATGCGACCTAAAAAATTGCCATTCATTTAGCAAGTTCTCTTATTATCTAATAATCTTAACATTAGAGAAAAAGAACTTCTGCAAAGCAATTTATTAGGAATTCACCTAAACTTAAATAATTAAATCATGGGCACACCATTGTATACCAACCTAAACCACTTTGCTACAAAGTGAGGCCGACATGCATCAGGCGCGCTAAATATTTTTCATTTCATTTATTTATGCCAAATTATCCTTTGCATATCTTTGTGGTTCTATCTTGTGTAACATCTTATCCAATCAAGGTTTATCAGTTTAACCAAAGCACGCCTACTTGCAGAAACACACCATGCAAACCTTCCATCTACTCTTCACACAGAATCACACTCTCTTATTAACACTAAAATGAACAAGTTCTGAGGCAACTTTGACTGCCATAAAAACTCATTCAAAATAGATAAAAGGTAATAAAAGCCTGTATTTTTTATATTACTTAGATTTAGTTGTTTTATTTGTAAATTAGACACATATTAGATTCTGTATAACTTTACAGCTAATAATTAATTAATATGTTTTCTTTCATATACAGCATCAATTCATTTTGTAATAATAGGCTGAAACTTAGTCATATAATCGTGCTTGTTGAAGGACTTCCCACAACTATTCTATGAACTTCGGCTGCTTCTCAGTTCCGTAAGGTTAAGGTGTAAGCTCTTAAAGGACCATTTCCATCGGAGGAACTCATCCAGATCTTCTTTCTTCTATTTAAACTTTTTTATTTTATAACAATGTGTTTATGGTGGTAGTTTATGATTTAGGAGTTTAGTTTAAGAGTTCTCACTAAGCATCTCATTAGGGAATGATATTCAACGATATTTCTCTGCACTCATTAACAAAGCCTACCAGGTGTGCAATACTTATTGCATCTATTGAACTTGTTTATATAAATATGATGGCATGTGTTATTCGCTATATTATTTCAGTAAATTATTTGCTTTGTAGCATAGTATTGTAATTTAGGTTGATGCACAAACGTGGTTTTCAAGAGGAAAAATGTCCCCGCGAGACCTTTCTCCTATATTCATATCCTTTTACATATCCGGACCACCTCAACATATTTTTGATTACAAGTTATTTCCCCTTTTCTCATACCTTATTTTTATTTGTTGCTCACTCAAGCTCCAGTTTTTTTAACGAATTGTTAATTTATACTCTCAATAACGAACTTATTTTCATAGTCTTCTAACATACTACCTCATCCGTAGCACTATCATTCTTGGTACACCTACTCCAATTGGAACACCCAAGTCTGTCATAACAAACCAACTGCATTTTTCTCCCCAAATGCCATCAACGTACTCTTTTTGTAAACTTTTAACTCCCTCTTCACCTCTACTTGTCAAATGCTCCTCACTCAGCATTTCTAAATTTCTCTCACTCTCGTAATGCTATTCTTTACGTTGTAGTCTAAATTGTCTCTGTGGGTGATGATTCTTTGTCCCTTTGTTAATATTGATTGCTTGCTTAAATTTAATAATATAATTTGTATTAAAAGTGTATTAAAATGATATCGTGGGAGAGTTGCTCCATTTCTTTTGAAGGAATCAGTTTAATGCAATGTCTCAGTGAAATAAAAGGAATAAATAATATTTTTCCTGTTGTTTATTTAAGCAAGAATAATTATCGGTCATTTACTTAAAGTTTGTCTTAGCATAAAACGAGAACCGCATAATTCATTTCCTTTTCCTACTTCGTTTCCTCTGGTTTTTATTGTCATCAAAATCAAAGTATATCGAACTTAGTCACCTGTACACATGTAGATATGCTAGAAATATAATTTTTATTGTCATATACATGTACATTCTTATTACTTTGCGGAACCCCTATCTCTTTCCAATGCGACGGGCGGGCCCCCAAAATCGCCATGACTTCCTCGGAGCAGGTCTACCGTTCCTATAGTCAATTTGGCTTTAGAAATTAATTGGATTTAATTATAAAGAGATAATCTTCTCTCCTATTTTAATATTCATTATTTTTCATTTAGAGAAGAAAAGAGAACAGATGCGATCTTGATCCGGGGATTGAATTTTATGTGGAAGGAGGAAAAAGAGTCAGAGGGTGATGGAGAAGAATGGAGGTGGGGAAGAGGGATAAGTGCTATCGTAGGAAGATGGAGAAATGAGAGTTTGACGGAGGGTGGAGTAGAGATTGCTTCTCATACACCCCGCCATTAGCTGCACCGCGGCCATAAGAGCAATTGCGCGCCATATGGGCGCCTAACAAAATTACAACGATTTAGATTCGAGGCTAAGGGGATTCACGCCGAGGGGAAAGGGATCTTGGACACACTCGAGGGTAAGGGCGGCCAAATCGATACGCTATTTCTGACAAACCCGCAGAATAGTTAAATAGATAATGTTTTCACCCTCACTCTATCTACACACTTTAAAATTAGCACATATAAAAGTGCGAAATACATATATGAATACAGATGTAGGCAAAGGTTTGGATAGAGATACAAGGATTGGCACATAATAAATATGCATATGTATTTTATAATTATTTGTTCTTGCAATTGACGTAGTTAATAAAAATTGCGAATTTTTACTCTCTCACAAACCTTATGGCCAACTAACCCTTCTACTACTCCATCATTAGTGAGGTGACAAGTGACATTCCCACCGAAATTACTACCAAGAACGCAGTAGATTTGGAACTAAATTATGGGTATCCTATTCTTTTAATGATTACCGCCAAGAAACTTCGCGTAGTCCTGATTTTTATGCTCCAAATACATCTCGTTTATACATAAATTGCCTTTAAAATTAATTCGCCTCTAAAAACACATATACCGGGTCGATGAAGACAACTAAAGAGACAGGTGCAACTACGTCGAGAAAGGCCTCACAGAGTCTAAGGAAGTATATTAAGCGCGAGGAGACAGCTTCAAGACCATACGCCTACTAGTAGTTACCTTGTTTCTGAGTGGTAGCAGCAGGTAGTGTAAGTGCATCAACGCGAACTGTTAAACGCATACTTGGATTCAATTATGGCTTCCTGACAACGAGGGAAGCAAAGAAGTTACTACTCACGCCCTCTGAAATTCAGCAAAGGTTATGGGGGATGTGATAGGTAAAGTTAATTTCTCTGATGAAATACTCTTCTCACCGTTTTGCACTTCTCGGAGATCGATTATCCATGGAGGAAAAGGAGAATACTACCCAAAGTCCAGCCTTATGATAACAATGCAGTATCTCGAAACTAAACACATATGTTTCCCATCAAGTCAATCGCCCCTCTCATATTTCTTCACCCAATCACCCCTAAAACAAAGAATGGTATCAGATTAATCCCCAAGCGAACTTTCTACTAACTAATCAAGAGCAGTCAAAGTGGTTCGAACACCTGTCCATTAAATCAATGGCCTCTTTGGCTGGAATCCCTAATAACTTCAATCTGATCTAAAACGTGTGTGAAAAGGTAAACAACGGGCGGATAAGCAGAGCCCTCAAAACTTTAGCATGCTCCAACCACTGAAACCAGGGACACTTCATAAATGGAATTCAATTACTCCGAATTTGCTTCAGAGGTTGCAAACCAAATTACCATAACGAATTGTAGAAGTTGTAGGGTGAAGGGCGAAAACTATAACTCAGTGGAATATGTATAGGCTACCATGATGTGAATATCCATTCGTCTATTAAGGAGAAATCTACAACGTCATGCATACCATGGTGAAAGGCAGCAGAAAGGATGTTCGCGCGGAGCGGTTTAGCAACTCGAATAATGATCTCATGCGAGATGCAACCACTGCATAAACTGGTTGACAGCATAGTTTCAGGCGTATCTAGTAGAAAAGAAACTCTCTCTAGGATAATGTATACGTCATTGGACCTATTCTGACGTTGAGGCAGGGGTTCACAGTCCCAATGAGCGCAGACACAAAACATTCAGCGGCGTCTTGAGGAAGCCGTTTACTGGTAAGTTACGCAGATAATACCCTTGACAGGGGCAAGTAGCTTCACACGCACCATCATACACATATGTAGCCAATAAAAACACAGGGGAACATAATCAATCTCTCCTATATTCCAGAATCTTAGGATTTAGTACTTGTGTCCCATATGGGAGAACTCTTATCCATTTTCTGCTGGTGAGGAAGGGGTTCGTCTCTTGGTGTCACGAAAAGTTCTATCATCGCTGTTTGTTGAGGAAAAAATACACGTCGAACTGGAAACCTTCCCCTGAACGAGGACTAACCTTTGGTGCATTGTGGTTCAGTAGTAATTCTCATTCTGATCTATACATATGTACATTTCAATATTGAATTAGCGGATCTATTTAACTAGGCAAGGAACAAATGTCTTTACCAACCTACTAGTGATAAAAATAGGGATGAAGTGGCCTTCATACTTACATATGAATAGATAAACACCAACTCAGCCTACTTTAATATAAGTTGGACATTGGGCCTAAATTTATTTTCTCGTAACTTGCCTCCACCCTTAGGACCTTATGTCCCCTTAGCCTGAAAAACGACATGGAACCAATTCGGCGATTACAACCTAAATTAAAAAATGAGTGGCATCATTAATTTACGTTGCTCTTTTATACTCATTTTTCATTTAAGGTTGTTTGAAGAAGGAAAATTATTGGATTTATCATTAGCCAGCTGTCATTCTCCGCGGTAAAGAAGGCAAGAGAATGAAGACTAGGCATTTTTACCGTGTGCTTGAATTTAGCTCATGAATATTCTTGGTCCACATCTGTCCGGTTCTCTCACTCACCCCTTTGTCTTTGAAGGGATGCGACTGACTGATGGGGGATTCCTCCTGATTTTGTCTCTCGTAATATTAGCAGGAGTAATCATGGGTGAGATGATTGTATATTTCTCTTTTTCATACCCTAAAGAGGGGGGATTGAAAGGAACCTATCCACCCCTGGTCTCTTAGTTGTTGGAAAATTTCTTCTATTTCGATATTATTTGCGGATATGGAAGCTGCGTGGGAGGAAGAAAGCATCAGAAAAGCAAGAATTGAAAGAACTGGTGGAAGATGAGCGGCAAGGGAGAAACACCGGGGACCTCCGGGTCTCCCAAAAGACTAAAGGAAACGAAATCCCTCCGAAAACTAAAGTGCTTGAAGTAATATGAAGAAAAATGGGAATCGGAATAAAGCGCTTTATCTATGTGGCACATGGATACGCCATTATCTGCCACACACAAAAATATCTAGAGAAAATAACTCGAAGAACCTCGTAGAAGAAAAGGACCTCGAAATGATAGAAGCCATATAAATTTGCGAACTTCACCCACTTTCCCAAACTGGTCTACGAATAATCTCAGATGGCAGCCAAATCAAGGAAATGTGCATAAATCATATTATTATGGCCATTTCGCCAGATCACGTGACCCAGTGGATCTTTTTTTTTTTTTTTATTAAGCGGCTATCTGGCGACTGCCGACTTAGGCATTAGTCGCCGTAAACAAACAGCCTAGTTCTAGGCTACTTTAAAAATTAAACAGGAAACAATAAAACGAAATAACAATAAAAAGCAATAAAAAAAACAACAACAACAATTAAACTGTGTTAAATGAAAGGGAGAAGGCCAGCCTCCCCCCAAAAGTCAATAAGTCCACTAGTCATGGTGCACGCACTCGTCCCGAGTACAAGGGACAGGCGGTAGCGACCCCGACCATCCCGGTACCGGGACAGGTATCGTGCGCGAAGATCACACAGACTGGGACATTCGACAAGAATGTGCCGAACAGTCTGGGGGACGACGCAGTCGTTGCAATAGGGCGCAGGCGAGCGCTCCATCAAGTAGCGATGCGTCACACGAGTGTGTCCGATTCGAAGACGACAGAAAGCAACCTGAAGCCGCCGCGGCATTGGAGGATAGGTCCATGGGAACAGTCGCGGTGCAATGGCACGCAACTTTAAGTTCCCCTCGACCGTCTCCCATCTTCTTTGCCAAGCAGTCCGAAGAGCTGTCCGTATTCCTGCCATGTAGTCAGTGTGAGGAAGAGCGAAACGCTGGTCCGGTCGCAGAGTCCTCGCGGACTCTTTGGCGCCCTCATCGGCGCGCTCATTCCCGGCAATTCCTACATGTCCAGGAACCCAGCAGAAGATAATCTCGACATCTGCCCGGCTCGCCAAAACCGTGGCGTCACGGATTTCGCGAACCAGGGGATGCGGAGATTCCAATGCCCCGAGAGCACTCAGGGCGCTTTGTGAGTCTCTATAGATGTGACCCAGTGGAAGTATTATCATCACCTAACAGGGTTATTTTGCTATAAAATAGAAGATCCCCCTTCCAAGAACTGGCCGGGATAAGAGTGCATCGTTGCTCAGAGTGAGGACAGACAGGTCAAACGTGGATACGCTGAACGACAAATTTAAAAAAGTGCTTAAACTACTCCGGGATACACAAGACACCGATCAGGGTATGCAGCATACGTCGCATGCACCTCCGACAAAAGAAATAAGATCTAAGAGTGGTGGCTGAGCTTACATACCCCATGGACGCATTATCCCAACCTCAGCACCCACCAAGCTGTACAAAGCAGGTACTGTACATAATATCATGGTCAACAAGCTTTGGCTAGTAGTTTAGGCACCGTGGGCAGGTGCTTAAAATTGCTGGAAATGGAAAATTTTATCTCTATAAAGCTTCTCTGCAGATGGAAGTATGAAGTGTTCTAAGATAATCTGGTAGACGACAGCGTTGGTTTAAAACTTTATAAAATACAGTAGACCTACAAGAGCAGATAAGATAGGACTAGAACTCATCAGAGAATTTACACTGGAGTTCACCATTTTAGATTTTATGTTTCTCTATTCTTTCCCCAGACCAAACTAATTTACTTTTATATGAAAAGAGACTTTGGACCACTGAATAACAGTCCAAATTCTCTCTCTCCTTAACCCATGTAAGACGATTCTAACGTTTCTAGTTAAGGAGTGAAGTGATATTTTGAATGCCGCAGTTAGAGCCCTTTTCCTGAAGATGTCTGTGCTTTATTTAAAAATGGTTAACGCTCACTTTCGCACTTAATTTGGTGTATACAGGCGTGAAATAAACAGAGAAATTTTTTAAAAAGGTCAAAGAACGACCCAAGAGAAAGCACCAAATTCTCATTAGGTCATTCGAGTCGGGAGGTTGTCTCACCCCCATGTTTTAGTTGTAGCCCGGCATCAACCCTGTTACACAATCCACTCCCTTACGGACAGAGCAGTTGTTGAACGCAATTTCTGTAAGACTCCTGAAAAGACTCCTTGCGGTTTTTATTTCTAAATCTCGTATTTCGTGAAAGTAAGTTTAAATCTTAAGAAAGGAGAAGTAAAAATGTATCGTATATTTATATATACTAGGCAATGACTTCACCACTCCCCCTACGGGAGGAAGTTGCGCTTCGCTACTAAGATTAAAATTTAAAATCTAAAAAAAAGCAGCCATGGTTAAATTTTTAGAAATTTTATGAACTTCGCCAATTATAATAATTTTGAAATAGGAACTTTTAAACGAAATTTCCCCCCTTTCAAAATATCACGTTGCTAGAATATAAAGTTATAGAAGAAGATATTTAAAAATCAATTTTCTGAACTTCACCATTTGTAATTCTTTGGGTTTTAAAAAATTCACAAAATTTCCATACTTATATTTATTTCTGAACTTCACCATTTTGTTTTTGGATATTATAAAAGAATTATTAGAAATAGCTTTGATAAAAAAATATAAGTCATAACCAAACTAAGATGAAATTATTATTCAAATACTCAAAAAATCCCCTTCTTAAATTATAGAGTTAGCGAATAGATGCTATCCATTATGAAATACACTATATACGGTTTTTTATTATTGGATAAGAAAGAAAGGGGGAAAATAATGACAATTTCGATTAATTAACCCTTAATGGAACGAAGTTTCTTCATTACGGTGATTAGCGTGGTTGGGAAACATAAAGGCCTATGGCAAAGTAAACCCAATTTTCTAATTGATTTACCGTTTTAAATTGGAGAGTTTTGTGTTTTTTATTTCGAAATATCGTAATTTGTGCAAGCAAGTTTAAATCTTAAGAAATGAGAAGTAAAATTGCCTCGTATATTTTTATATATACCAGGCAATGGCTTCGCACTCCCACCTGGGGGAGGGAGGTACCTTGCGTTTTGGTACTAAGATTAAAATTTAAAATCTAAAAAAAAGCAGCCATGGTTAAATTTTTAGAAATTTTCTGAACTTTGCCAATTATAATAATTTTAAAAAGGAACTCTAACCTATTTCCCCCTTTCAAAAAATCACGTTGCTAAAATATACTTATAGATAAAATTTTTAAAAGGCAGCCTAACTTAAATTTTAATAAATTTTATGAACTTCGTCAATTATAATAATTTTAAAAATGAACTCTAAACTATTTCTCCCCTTCCAAAAAATCCCGTTGCTAAAATATAGTTAGAGATAAAATAAAAAAACAGCCTTACTTAAATTTTAATAAATTTTCTGAACTTCGCCAATTGGAATTCATTTTCTTTTAAAACATTCTAAAGCATTGGATAATCATATTTATTTCTTCTGAACTAAACTATTTTGTTTTTTCAAACTCTAAATAAATTCTTAGAAATTACCTCGATAAAAATTTAAAATATACTTAAGTCATAACCAAACTAAGATGAAATTATTATTCAAATACTCCCAAAAAATCCCGTTCTTAAATTATAGAGTTAGTGACGATGATGATTATGATGAGGATGATGATGATAACAGATGCTATGCATTATGAAATATACTATCTACCGATTTAAAATATTTCAGTAATGGATAAAATGTCGCTATTCAATGCCCCGAATATTTTGTGACTTATCATGGGTTGGTTTGTATTCAGACTATCATTTATGCCACAACGATCCTCCCTTTTATATATGGTGCATGCATGGAATATTAAATTACTATCACTGGTTTGGATTTAATGATTTGCCTACCAGGATGCTTTTCTTGACGTCATTCGTGGTAGGCCAGGCGACAGTTGATGCTCCCGTTGAGGTGATGCGGGAAAAACTATGACACAACGGATCATAGATAAAATAACTATCGTCATATGCAGCTTTAATTGTGTTCCTAAACTCTATTCGAAAAGAGTCTATTTATCGATCATTGAATGATTGCTACTGAACTTTGTTGTCATTGTGCGAGTTGCACCGGGTTTCGGATGACCTCTGATACGCCCTTGTGGTCATCCGTTATATTATGTTATGTTAAGTAGTGTTCAATCTAGGTGCTGTTTTTAACGATCTGGGCAACGATATGCACATTGCAAGCAGGTCACTCTCTATTCATAATCATTGCATACCTGTAATGACTATATAATAATTATATTATGCAATTCGTTAAATTTAAGGGTATTGATTCGTATTTTTAATCTTTAACAAAAAATGTAACGTATAATAATTCATTAACCTCAAATCGCGCCAAACATAAAGAGCCGAAATGCAATTAATTTTGATATTTTAAGAAATTGAATACAAATTACTTCGTTTCCTTTACACCAATTTCATCATTATTGCTGTCAAAATTATTTTGACAATTTAGTCAAATACCTAACTCAAACACAAACATTGTCAATTACAATTAAATTTAGCTTCTATAATCTCTCTCTCTAATAATGTTCCCATTTAGCCATAAAATCCAATCGCAAAAAGGTTTAAACTCTGTTGTTTTAATAGTATAGAAGATTTAGCTATAAGCTAAATGGAGTTGTAAGTCAAGAATCACTTTTTCCTTTAAGAAGGTCAAAGAACATTGTTTTATAGATCGGAATACGCTCATTTGTTTATATGGTAACATAAATATATATTATTCTTATTCCAATAATGTTTTAAGCATGAAAATTGCTTGCATGACTAATATACTCTTGGTATATTTGTTATGCAAACTATCCTTTTCCCCATTGCAGTACGCTTGATTATGATCGCTGGACTTTTTCTTCAGGAGGAGTAAGTTTTTCGATCAATAAATTGAGCAAGTGTTTGTAGTCTTACGCTACGAGAATTAAGTCCACGTTAGATCTACAATTACCGTAGATGCTGCGAGTTTCTACTCTCTACTTCTTTCTTCTCTTGGAACCGGCGCGTTGCATCGGTATTTGATGCTTCAAGGTAATTTGTTATTGAAGCATTCAGCCTATCCATATTCTTGCTTATTACTACTCTCCTCTTCTCTCCTCCCCTCCCCTCCCCTCTCCTCCCCTCCCCTCCCCTCCCCTCCCCTCTCCTCTCCTCTCTTCTCATCTCTTCTCCTCCCCTCCCCTCCCCTCTCCTCTCTTCTCCTCTCATCTCATCTACTCTACTCTAATCTACTCAACAGCAATCTACTCTACTCCTCTCTACTCTACTCTATCCTACTTTACTTTATTCTAGTCTACTCTACTCTACCATTTAGAGCTTGCTTTGGTGGGCGCATTCACAGTTTACTATTGGGACCGAAAACCCGATATCTGGTGTAATTAGGATTCGGGGAGTGTTCTAGGCTGCTGGTTCTCTTCACTATGTGGCGACTAAGTCAGTCCCATTTTTATGGCACAAAAATCACGGAGTTAAAGGGAAGCTACAAGGATAAAAAGCACACTAGAAGACCTTACGGTCCATTCAGAGTGGGTACCTTTGGACTAGCAGTCGAGCAGGCACAGTTGTGCTTAACGGCTTACGTGCCAAGACGGCCACTTTTCAAGACTTTGTCCAGTCTTGACTTGAAGTGATCAATAGAAGTGCTGTTGAAAACTTTCACTGGAAGTGCGTCACAGCTACCACAGATACTTTATGTGAAAAGTTTCCCACACAGATCGCGGTGGTAACGCTTCAGTTCAAGTTTGTAGCTGGGTTGTTAAGGTCCAATCAAGCTCACAACCAAGGCTAAATATAGGAGAATGAGCTCATTCTAGATGATTCTAATCCTTGCTGCCTTTTTCTATACATTACAAGGGATCAGAATTAGTTTCAGAGACCATCTAGTGACTTAATGCTAGGCTAAATTAAATACTAAACAAGAAAAACACACAAAAAACGAACAAATAAAAAAAATAAACAAAAGGACAATTCACGAATAAAATCAGTACAAGAAGCAGAAGAGCAAGAAGGACAAAACACGCTCTGGCATCATGGGAAGATCTGCCTTCCTACGGAGAGGGAGTATGCGACCAACACCAAAGATAGACAAATAAAACGAAAGATGCCAACATCTTCAAAATAGTCTGATAGTCCATAATTATATATTCACGGATACGAGGAACAAGCTGTAGCAACCGTATTGTCAAGGTACCGGGAGTGGTAATGTGCGACGAGATCACCTGACTGGTAAATTTAACAAGAATGTGCCAAGCAGTCTGGGGTGAACAACACAGTCGTCGCGGTTATGTGTAGGGAGGGGAGTGAGACCATTTCAAAGATGACAGAAAGCGACCTGAAGCCTTTGCGACATTGGTGGGTGGGTCAATGCGAACAGTCGCGGTACAATGGCACCCAACATTAAGTTCCCTTGGCCCATCTCCAAGCTTATCTAGAAGGGAATCCCCCTGCCAAGTAGTCGGTGTGAGGAAAAGCGAAACGTTGGTCTGGTTGCACACTTCTCGCAGACTGTGACTCCCTCATCAGTGTGTTCATTCCCCAAAATTCCTTCATGTCAAGAAACTTGGCAGAAGATAATATCGACCACTGCGCGGCCCGCAGCAACCATGGTGTTATGGATACCGTAAACCGGGTGTGAGGTGATCTCAATGCCTTGAAAGCGCTTGGGACGCTTTTTAAATCATAAAGATTAACATCCGTTATCAGAAAGGGGCACAACGCTCTATCTTTCGTACCGAGCAGTGTATTGGAACATACTCGGCATTGAAGACACACGCAGCAGTCGGTGAGGCCCCACTGAAATTAAACAAAGGATATGGCGTGAATGCCGATACTCTCCTAGGACTTGTAGCCAGCAGAGTATACTGGCATGAATTCATCCTACATGATCTTTGCTCCAAAAAGGTAGAACGCAATACTCCCGGCATTTAGGAGGCGTTCGGAGCATATGCGTGGCGATAAATTATATTATCAAAGGACGTACTCTTCATAGTGGCATCCAGAGCAGAACCAGAGCCGCCACCGTCCCAAGAGATACACTGAGCTTTCGAAAAGGTTTGCTAGCCCTTAATCCAAAGGGTAACCTTAGGGTATGACTGTCATGTCATGTCTCTGTAACATAGGAAATGTCGAGTTAAGCCGCGAATACATTGAGAGCAGTTTGCGACTAATGGAGGCGTAGAGCTCGCGCGTAAAAGCGCAGAATCCACTGAGCACGGCACAGAGCGAGTGACATCCTTCTGACATTGACAAGTAGGCTCGCAATAGTTTATGTGTGAAAGGCATCGGTCCCGAAATTGAGACCGGTGTGGTGGATCGAGTCCACTTTTCTCAATAAAAGCTCAGCTGCGGATGCTTAAAAATCGCATCCTTACTGAAGCTTCGACGAAACAAGAATGTTAGAAAAGAAATGCCAAATCTTATCAGCACACCAAGTGTCGAACGTTCCGGTGCGGATACAAGAAAACCTAAGGTTCCGAATATGAGCCTTCAATGCGAGTTGTCGATCGAAAACAAAACCATGGTAACTTTGCGAATCCACTACTTCCAGTCGAACCTCATTTAGGAACAAGTTCGTGTTGGGGAGGAGCCGTGTATGATGGAAGAAGTGCGGCAACTTAGTCTTGCCTAAGAAAAACTGAAACCTGTGCGCTTCGGCATAGCGAGAGAATCGTTTCAATGCTTATTGGATTGGACTGTCCAAATTTAGCATCTGGACCGAACCAAAGGAGATCAAAACGCCTTCCACATTGAGCGTTGCGATAACATCTTCCCACAACACTTAGGTGATTCGTTGCTGATCATGGAAAATAGTATGGCATAAAGGACAGTTCTATGCGAGATGCACTTTTTCTGCTCATTTTGGCCGGAGATGGCTTCCTCCACCTGTATTCGGATTCAACGATGTCTCAGAAATTCATAAATAAATACTAAACTTGTCGATTAGGGATTCTGTGTCTCACGGAGCAGCATATCGGAAGAGAATGTGAAAAATTGTAGAGGGGGCTTCTTCCCAGAACTTGGCCTAATCCTTTTGGCTAGCTTTCACACCTCTGAAATATATTTCTTTCCTACTAAGTGAAAACAGGTAGGTATTACAGCCAGAAAAGGCCCCAGGCGTACTTAGAAACATAACAAAGCAAAGCCCTAGTTGGCAAAGTTCACAGATTGTCAAATCTTTCGGCTAGCGCTTATAGCCCATGTAAATACAACGCTTCTGTCAGAGAGCGGTTTCACACTCGGCTGAACACTACATATTTTCTTTATCCGCCCATCGGTGACTGCTTATAAAGGCATAAGTCGCGTAATACTAAGTTACTTTAAAATAACAATTAAAAAATAACAAAACCTAGAACAAATTAAAGCCCCTAAAACAAAAAAAAGAAGCAAAGCAAAAGCAAGTGGAAGGAAGGAAGTTTCGGCGTCGATGGCAAACCAACCTCTTCCTAGTGCAGAAACATGTGAACAACGCCAAAGAGAGTGAAATCAATTATCGCCTGGCAGCCTCCTCCGAAGATTCAGCTACTACACACATTTTTGTGGTTAAACGAACCCATCCCGAATACAAGGGACAAGAGGTAGCCACTCTGCTCGTTCCGGAAACGAGAAAGGTAACATCCAGGAAGATCACCCACAATGGGACATTGAAAAAATGTAGCAAACAGTCCGGGGGACAGCGCAGTCATCACAGTAAGTTACAGGGAAGACTACCATTAAATAGCAGTGCATCTCGCGAGTGTATCAACTCGGAGACGATAGAGATTCAAAGCTGAATCTTTCGCGGCCTTAGGGGATAGGTTAATGGGAACAATCGCGGTGTAATGCCACACAATTTTAAGTTCCCCTTGGCCGTCTCCCATCTTCTTTTCCAGACAACACGAAGGTCTGCCTTGCTTCCTGCACTCTAGTGGCTGTGAGTAAGAGCAAAACACTAGTTTTGTCGCCCAGTCCTCATGGACTCTTCAGCACCCTAATCGGCCTGCTCATTCACCGCAATTCTCATATTCCACGAACTCAGCAAAAGATAATCTTGACACAGTCGTCTCGCGGAAATCTTGGCCTCCTGGACCCCGCGAAGCAGGAGGTATTGAGATTTCAATGCCCTTAGAGTACATAGGAGGCTATTTGACTGGCTAAAGATCACAATCTAGTCCCCGAACTAAGCACGACGCGTTATCTCACGCACCGAGCCAGTATCGCAACCAGCTTAGCCTTGAAGACAGATGCAGCGCCTTGTAGAGCCACGCTGACTTCAGATAAAGTAGAGGCATGGCGACAAATAGTCAAAGGTAGTACCATCTAAGGTGGCGTACTTGGCAGAACTTGAAGAACCACCCTCAGCTGAGCTAAACCGAGCCATCAAAGAAGATTTCTAGCCCTAAACAAAAAGTTTTTACTAAATAACCCATAAAATACGACTATAACTCCTGGAAAGGATCAATGTTCCTATATTCATCATATCCGATGACCTTGATTTTGCTTGGACAGAAAGTAATCTTTTTTCTTCGATGACAATCAGATATTTCCTTGAAAATTAGGAATGCATCTCTTCCATGACCGAAAGTACTAAAATTCAACGATCACAGATCAAAGATATTTAAAAATTGAAAAGGGGTTAAAGATAGGATGAGAGGCAGGATGAGAGGCAGATAATGTAGTATTTTAGTAGAAGACTTGGTATGCCAGGTTATCTAGCAAAGTTTGTCATTGTGCTTCTTGTGAGCCTCTTTTTCACGATCTTTAAGTAATAAAAAATAGCATTTAAGCGTTTTTTTCTTTGCATTCTTTTTATATGAAAGATTTGGCGAGCATATTCGTTCTTTCTATTGAAATTCAGAAAGTCCTTGGCATTATTTATTAGATAAAGGCCTCTGGTTTTAGCATGGTCGATTAAATTCAATCTTTTAACTAATCTATTTGCTGGATCCATAAGTAAAACAAGAGGTATTTTCACACAGTGATCACCATTCATAAAAAAGACGAGTTAAGGATAAACAATTTATTTTTATAAGAACATTTATTTAATAAGAAAGTAAATAAAAGCTATAAAAACTAAGGCTAATTATTTCGTTATGACACAGCCTCACTATAATCCTAAGAATATATTTACAAACAAGACTTTCTTTGATTTCTGACTACCTATAAATCTAGATTCTGAATGCTGGAGCAATGATTAGAAGATATTCTGCCAAACCAACTGATATTACACCTCCCGAAAAGTTAGCCTTTTAAATAATCATGCGAAGAAACAGTTTTGTTGTGAAATTGTTAATTATAATATTGGCCATTAATTTGCATACCTGATATCAACACAATTTTTTAGCTGGAGGCCAAATTGAGTCGGTGCTTTCAGCGAGGATAAACTGAGCTTTGCAATATTATCTCTAAAGAAGATATTGCTCGGTTGCATCAAATTGCATTGTTACTATGCAAAACTTTGGGGCGAATTGAACGCTCGCTTGGTTATTGCCGTTTCCTGGCGGAGAATTTTGAAGGGGTTTGATTTAGATTTTGATTTGTGAGGAAGAGTTATGGAGGATAGCGAAATATGGAAGAGCTTACGTGCATAGGAATAGCCGTATCAGGGATATGCCTTTTGGTGATTAACAAAGGATTATGATGGAGTTGGTTAAAAAGAGGGACGAATATTTAAATAGAATGCAAAATGAGATCAAATTCTTTGTCTGAAGCATTTTAGTCTTAAAAATGTAGAAAAATAAATAGGCTAAAAATCTTTTACAAGAGCAAAAGCGATTTTTGTAATTAATAATTCCACGAAAATTGCTTAATAGATTAATTACACTATGTAACCAAAAATTGTTTGAATTGATTACACTGGTCAACACATATTTTTCATCAGAGACCTTACTATACTTTTCTAAATGCATTTTCCATGTTGAATCCGAATCTGCCTTTGGCTTTGCTCTAGCACGTACACTTTTTAAGATATACCAAAGATTCAAAATGGCCGCCTGCGATTATAAAATTTAGTATATTACTGGTATTGCTCTATTGCATGCATCATTATTGTACTGCTAAGATGAGCAAACTAAATGCTTCGTGAGTTCTTGCTGGTTAAAGAGGTATAGAGAAGAATTCATTTACATTTGTAACTCGCATGCATATTCTGCGCAATTATTTACGATTCTGTTTTATGCTTTCAAGTTCCTCGTGTGATGTGCATCTTCTAAGCTGCTCCTTCTGCGTTAACCATAAGAGGCTTCCAAATATTTCCACAAAGCAGTAACAGTACCTGGAGAGTGCAAAGATTACCCAGATAAATTCTGCTATGTATGTGGGCATTTTACCATAAAGTCTCAGCAGCGTACTATCACAAAAGGATATAAAGAAAATGTACAAACTCTACTTCGGTTGCTCTCTGGGTGACCAAGATAAAGCATGGGAACCACACCAAATTTCTACTTACTGCTCTAATGGATTATATGCCTGGATTAACAAGAAGAAAGCTTCAATCTACTTCGCTGTTCCTATGATATGGAGAGAGCCCAGAGATCATCGTGAAGATTGCTATTTCTGCAGTGTGACCACAAAAGGGTTTTCTGCAAGGAACAAGCACCAAATTTTTATCCATCCATGGAGTCGGCATGCAGACTAGTTCCACATGATGTAGCTTTGCCAATTCCAGTTCCACTTGATGATGACTTCGTAGAATTGAATGTCTCATATTAAAGAACTGCATAAAAATGACAGCAGTATTTGTAATTCTTGCGACGAAATATTGGTCGTTTATCGAAAGAGCACAGTAAATGGTTCCATCAGAACAAAATGTCGATAGAAAGCGATTTCAGGGAGGATAAGATGAAGCAATGATTGTGTGACTACCTATGGAGTTTGGTTCGAGAAGACAGGAAACAACACATGACACAATGAGCTTATTAAATATTCTTCTTGCTCGTTTTATAATACCATATTATTATTAGAATATATATTATAATTCAGTTGATATTACAATAAACTAATTGTAATATACTAATTGTATACATAAACTAATTTTGTGTTTTCCGTACTCAGCATGTAAATATTCGTAGACAAACACAAAAAAATGGGAGAGAAAACGAAATTTCGCAAAAATCTGTCACACATTTTTAAATAAACATATAAATGCCCCCAGTACAAGAGAAGTGGGATTCTATCCGCTTGATCTCTCTGATCCTAAAAAATAAATCTCGATCAAATTAAGATCGCTTTCGTGAATTTCAATTTTTAAACGATATTATTTACTATATAAACACCCAGACAAATATATATGAAATATTTTTCATGGAAGTTTAATTAATGTTCTGATAGCGTTACTTTAAAGAACGGAATTATAGAGACATAAAAAATGTGATATGCTTTGATGAAGCTAAAATATACACGTAAATCCTCTTCGAATAATTAATGAGTTTCATAATTTTTTTTCTCTTTGACAGGTGTAATTCTCTTTACATCTTATTTTTCTTTTGCCTCTAATTTTAGTTTTTTAGGTATTGTTTATTTTTATGGGCGTGAAAAAAATTGCGTGTAAAAAACTGAAAGTGTTAATTTTTATAATTAGTTGAGAGCGAGAGATGAAGAGAGAGGTGGGATGTACAGATAGGCAGAGAGTGGTGAGTAAACTCTAGGGATTGTATAATTTTATAGGTAAAGACCGAAAGATTCCTTATTACGAACATAGACCTTCATATATTTATGCTCACAGTCTTTAAATTTGAATGTAGCTATACATATGAGGTTTCCACATGGAATAATTAATACGATTCCAAGCTTTTATCTTTACCAAAAGTTAAGTCAGAAAATGTACTGCAGGTTAGAAAAACTCTTCATTGGGAAAATATAGGATGAATAAGGCCTTATCACCCCCAAAATTTTCATTTTTGTTATGATATAGAATGATGAGTGAAATGAGAGCAAATAATTGTATGTTCGTATTAATGCTCAAGGAGGAGGCAGAAGAATTCAGGAATGTATCTCGTAACTTAATTACTGGAATGCCTCTATATCTTAGCATTGTTTCATATAACTGCATGATTTGGAGAGAAATATTCACTTATATGAATTCAGATCTTTGTTCACTAGAACGGCGGGCAAAAGATTATAAGGGGCAGGTATATGAGAGGCAATATAATTGAAGAATAAAAAAGATATTCAATGGAAATAAGCAATTTATTTCCATAAAAATTGGTATACATATTTCAACATAGATATCAATAAACCGCCCTTGACTTCTATGGTTGCTTCTATACGATGTCAAAGAACACGACATGTCCTAAGCAGCTGTTTCTTTTTAATGTTGACTTAACGTCTACGATGGTGGTTATTAAACTGGTACTGCCAGCCAGTCCAGATTCGCATGAGCTTTCAGAAGATGTGCTGCTTTGGCCGGACTAATAACAATACTGCAGTCGGCTTTTATGGTGTTCTAGATTTACTGGACAAACGGCCGTTGAGATGATGTCTAACAACTGAGAAGATTTTTTCTCTTGCCTACTGATATCACGTCCAACGCAGAAATATGCAGCTCTTTTGCTACTCTAGTAAACGAAGGACCTGGTCACGTGTAAGAAGGTGGTAATCTTTTAATTACCCTGGTTGGAAGTTAAAGCGATGAGGAAATGCTGCCTTTTCATTTCCTTTCCACAAGGATGAGCTACTAAGTTAGTGGTAAAACAAAAAGATATTAAGACTTCGAACATTTATGCGCTTAACAAAGTTGGGTTTGCGTTCTCAAATAGCAGGCTTTGAAATATAGAGAGGCTAAGTTTCGGATAGGTTTGAATTCGTACGTGCTCTCATCCTTACAGTTTTATATAAGTAATGAAATGCCATCAATTTCTGAAAATATTTTTAGCACCCCACTATAAAATGAGTTTTTAAAGGATTTTTTTTATAGAAATGTATATAGACATATTAAGTTTTATAAAATATTCGGCTTCTGCAATTAATGGAATGTATCTTTTTTGATGGCCTTATTACTCGTACCATAAAATACTCCTTCCCCTAATTCATATTCCAGCTGAAAATGATGGTCATAAGAATTCCTATATTTGACTAATTTATTTACAAAGCCAAAACCAACGGAGACATTTGTACCAGTAGAAGGAAAACACCGCGAGTAGGGAAATGAGAAGACTACTTGTTGCCGAGGGATCCTGAACAGTGCATTAATCGTGATTCTTTGGCAGTCAAATCTGAAGGCATGAAGGCAACTCTCCAGATAGGGTGGAAATGTTCAATAATTTCACTCATTTATAAAATTAGATCAACAAAAATTAGATTTGCTGGTCTTTGCTCACACCTTCCTTCTAAACTTAAGATTATTAAATTCGAGAGATGAACAATTCATGTTATATTATTGCATGCTTGCAGATATGTAATTTTGTGTGGGGAGAAGTAAATAGCTTTGTTAATGACGAAAGTAAAATAAAAGAACCTGAATTTTAACACCTGTTAGTGTTTCATTCCTCATTGAGGCAATCAAATAAAAATTAATGGCATTCGATTCATTTAATCTCTACCTTAAATAACTTATTTTTTTAATAAAAGATCGATTTCAGCAAAATCACACTTTGCTTCGAATTAAGTTTTAGTTTTTCTCTCAACTTAGCTTGCATGAGTTTGGTATTTTGGATTGAGTATTCTTCCTGTATTCGAAAATCGTGCAGCATTTCGGTTGTTTGCTAGGATATGATAACTCAAGACCTGATTTCGCTGAAACACTTAAATAGGTTAAGAAGAGTGCCCTCTCCTCATATTCTTCTTTAGCTTAAAAATGCAGCAATTAGATCACCCATTCAGAGCCCTTTTATGAGGCAAGCATTCCCAGTGCGCCATTATGAGTTATACACAATTTTAAGCGGAATTTCACCACATATTATGTCAATTCAGAAAGTAAAATAGTTCAAACTAGTAACTTCTCGATACATTAAGGGATAACAATGTAGTGATGGTCAGACTCATTGGGAGCCAGCCCAGGAAGGTGATGAGTTCCCTTCTGGGCTTTACTCATGTGGTTGTACTGCGAAAGGAGTCCACTTGTAATGTGACAGAAGAGCTCATTTAGCTTTTCCTCCCTTACTTCTTTATCAGTGCTAAAAGCTGAGCGTTGGCCTGGAATTATAGTGTGGAAGCTTCTCCAAAAGCAAACTATTCCACTGCAGCTACAACAATCTAGTCCAGAGTTTTGGGATAAAAGGCAGCGCGTTAGATTGCGCGTATAACTCTTTCTCTCTCTCTCTCCTTTTATCGCTGACAAGCAAAAGTCATATAATATATAGCTTTCGCTAAGCCCTCCATAAGACATCCGTCCGCCATTAGCCCTTGGATTATTCTCTTTGTAAGCGCTAGGGCCAATGATTCCCGTGGACTTGCCTCTTTTGGAATTGTACGAGCTTCTTTTTCTAACAAATATTGTAAAATCTTCTTTAGTAGTACTTCTTTACTCTGCATGTTGACTAAGTAAAAACGGAAGTTTTTTCAATGACCCGTTGGTGAATAATTGCTGAAAACCAAGGATTTTTCATGTAATCTTGATGTTTCATGCATTTCGGTTAGACTAGATAGCTCATTCTAATACAGACATTTGGAAGACATCCGCTTCGAGGATTTACTTCGCCCTGTTTATAATCACCTCTTTTGTCTGAATTATATCAAGTCCATTTGATATAATTAAACATTTCAGCCCAAATTCCGCGCCTAAAATTCCTGGTCGACAAGTTAGAGTTGAAGGTTCTAAATGCGTATAATTTGGGGTAAGGTGACCAGTGCCCTTCATGCGAGTAATTACTTCCAATATAATTGTCTTTTGGGGGATCCACAACGGCTCCTCGCTCTCACAGGAGTGTTGTTTGAACCGGACGTAGTGAAATACTTCTCCACTATTGTCTTTTTTGCCTCCCTCTCGTTTATTCCTCCAACGACTCAGCGTTGCGCATATTGGCTACTCTACTTTCTGGATGATCCTGGAGTGCAAGACGCCCTTTTCACGACTCTGTATAACTTTAAGTGCTATCAGTGTTGCTTGTGCGACTTCACTGTTCACGAGTTGACCGGGTGAATATTAAGTTTTGTAATGTTTGTAATGTTATGGCTCTTTATCTAATTGTGCAAATTGAAGCGTAAATTGCTTAATCTAAAGTTATTTTATTTTATGGAGGGAAAATGTATTTGTTATCACTATAGTGTGAAGAGAAAGGCAGCAACTCTAGGTCGCATGATTTTATTTTGATGACAAAAACGTTCTTTTGAAGTCACTCTATGTAGGCACTGTAGTTTTCTTTAATGGAATTAGCAGGCCCCAAATATTTTGTTGGAATTGGTTTAGTATCGTCGTATCAAACTGTTTGTGGGTGGGAGAGGTTTGCTCTCCAGGAAGCGGATAGCCAAGAAGAATATTATCCCGCAGGAGAGTGCTTACAGCCTTAATCTACCTGTTCACATTATTCATGAGATCACCTAGGTGTTGGTAGTTATAGGTGGACGACCCTTCAAATTCAAGTGACACCATTTTGATCTTTACATTAGGTTCTGAATTTCGCCTCTCGTCATGCTCAGCACATATACATCCAATTTCTTTGAGGAAGATTAAAGTGGTGAAACTTTTTCGTCTCACCTGGCATCACAATAATTCAGACAAGGCGTTTATCGGAAGAGCATAACTTCAAGATATAGGATTCTTCCTTTTTATAACTTTTGTATATCATCCACTTGGACCTATGAATATACACTCTTTACATTTTAAGGACTCCTAGAGGCTATCCCGTGATAGTTACGCCATTTACTGTGGTACATAATACTATCTATATCGCTTGAAGCGTTAGTATCTGCACCCTCTTTACCGTACTATCCGCGTGTCCATACCAACTGTGACTCTGCGAGACGTAGGGGTTGCATTCTGTTGTGTCTGTAGACACTATGGAATATGCAGAAATTAGCTATTTTACAAGGTGGTCAGGTAGCACATGTATTCAACATATCTGCCACCCTATCCTTCATTTTTCTTCTCCAGACGACTAATTTGCATTATTCTAAGTTAAAATTTTGTTTATTGGAAGAGAAGATGGAAAGCAAGCCAGCAAATTATAAAGATTTATGTAATATCGCCTTCGCTGTTTCTCAGCGGCTATCTTTCTATGCCTTGAATAATTTTACTTGTCTTTTGTCGTTATTTATACGAGTTAGGCCGCGTAAAGAAACGCCATTACATTAGGTTGTTCCCGAAACCATTTTGAGAGCACTGTAAGCGCTACCAAGTTGTAAGTCACTCCTTAGTAGAGTACCTAATTCTAGGGAGCTTAGCACTTGGTATTTTCCCCGTTACACGAAGAGGAATGCTCAGAAACATCATTTGAATTCTTTGAACTTTTGGAAGAACCATTACCTACTTTTTTCATATTATATTTTCAGTAGTTTTCTAGATGGACACTTTTGATCTATAATATAACGTAGAATTCATCGAATGCTATCTTCACAATTTATCCATATTATTACTTGTATTTTTCATTCCATTAAATGTGTCTTCTCGAATCATGCATTTGGCTTGATCGAATATTGAATTTCTTTTCTTTGATTTTATCAATGGATCTGTTCATCGCGTGTATAATACTCAGTCTTTTTCCCTTCAATGCTCTTTTCCATTAGCTAAGAAAAAGGTTGTTTTTTTTGTATTATTTGCACTCTATTGAAAACATATATAAGAAGAATAGAGGTATTTCCATTAAAAAAAGCCTGTCAAGCCTTTCATGGTTTAAGTACCTAATTTAGGACAAACTCATATGAGTAATAATTTGTTATTTTGAAAAAAAATAAATAAATAAAATTTCTAAGACATTTGCTACCACGGGTGAGTTTTGCTGACTGGTTAATTTGAAAAGTGTATACATGGGATTGACACAGTCCTTGGTAAAATAGAACGTTTGACCTGTCGCAGTTAGACGCCATATAGCAATTAGTTATTTTTTTTACACTAACACTTTTTCCTTTTCTAAGATAAGAGCAAAAATAGGTAATTATAGAAATGAATAATTATCGTAAATAGTTGATTCAAAATCATATACAGACTTTCTCAGATCAAATCAATTCATAAAGGTATCTATGTATTTTTTTAAAATTAAATCTACAAAAGAAAACCATTCCCACTATTTTGCCACACTCTTCGGGATTCTATTCCCTGCTTTATAATGCACAAGTAGTTCTAGCAAGTTAGAATTCCTTCCTGTAATGTTCCCTAAAATAATCCAAGAAATAATAAAACTACAAATTATAATTTGAGAATTATTAATCATCAGGAGTTAAATTTTACCCAAACTGATACGAGTGTATATCGTGAACCATAAAAAAATGACCACAAAGAAAACCCTTTAAATATTACAGTACCAGGCAATGGCTTTGCCACTCTCCGCTACGGGGGGGGGGGAGCTTGCGCTTCACTACTAAGAATAAAATTTAAAATAAAAAAAGCAACCTTGGATAAATTTTTATAAATTTTCTGAATTTCGCCAATTATAATAATTTTAAAAAGAAATTCTAAACTAAATTTTCCCCCTTAAAAAATATCACGTTGCTAAAATATAGTTATAGAAGAAGATATATAAAAATAAATTTTATGAACTTCACCATTTGTAATTCTTTAGGATTTAAAAAATTCACAAAATTTCGATACATATATTTATTTCTGAACTTCTCAATTTAAGTTTTGATATTATAAAAGAATTTTTCAAAAAGACTTTGATAAAAAAACACAAGTCACAACCAAACTAAGATGAAATTATTATTCAAATACTCCCAAAAATCCCCTTCTTAAATTATAGAGTTAGTGATGATGATAATAAGTTGTTTTAAAAACCTTTAACCACTAATCACTAATCGAAAGAAAAGGGTTTCAAGAGTAGATAGATCCATATTGACTAGGCTATAAAAATAAAAGCAAAATTAAATGCTGGCATCACTAATGAGATACAGTCCATAGTACCGTACACTCTTGTTAAAGTGATAAAGGACTTTTATGAGAGAACAATGGTTAAAGAAGGAAACTAATAGAGAACATTTGAATGTTCTTCATGAAAACTACAAAATATATAATAAACTTATAATTCTATTCTTTCGAATGATATATTTAGGGTTTTATTAAAGTAATTAATACTAAGAATAGAGTTCTTTTTCTTATGGCTCTCAATTTCCTCGATCACCCAGTAAAATATATACTGATTCCACATGTTTTATTTCCCTTAAGTTTTTTATTTGACTGCATCATGTACGTCAGTTCAGCGATTATATAATTAATTAATATTAAACCTTATAATAAATAGAATTATATTTCATTGTTCATTTTATTTCTTATTTCCTACCATGTTTCCTGTTTTATGATAATGTATTATTGTAAAGGAGAGTAATGATTGTTCATTGCATGTTGCGACGAGCATTAGTCTCAATTATAATAAAAACGCGTGTACTTTTGACACCCACAATTATGCCAATATTTCATTAATATTAATTTTTATTATAATTATTATTACCTAGTAATAAATTTGATTTGATTATTGAATTTCTGAATTTCACTTCTTAGAAGGAAATTTACTAACACCCATTATTATCGAAAACTCACAAAGTATCACCTGGGAGAATTGCGCAAAGAATGCGCTATCTTACAGGGAAAATCAAAGGTTTGCATATACTTTCGTACTTTATTCAATTTTTTCTTGAGGATAACTCTAAGACAAATACGACAAAAATGTACATAAATAATCACAAACTGAAGTATACTTCTTAAACAAGGACTCATTAATGAAGGAGGAATAAGAAGGAATAAAAAGGGAGAAACAATCCAGAGTCATTAAGGGAATGCAGCGAGGTTAATTCAAGAAGCACCAGAAGTAGGGAAGGAAGCCAAGGGCAATAGGAAGAATAATGCAGCATAGATAGAAGGATGGAAAAGGGGTGTGTTTAGGGGAGATGGGAAGCAAGATTGAAAAGAGAGAATAAGAATATAAAGGAGCAAAGGAAAATAGAAAAAAATAAAATATAACGATAAAATTAAAATATAAGACAGAGACAAAAGATACCTAAAATTAATAAATAACAAACTAGGAATTGCAATAAAGAACAATTTCTTTTAGATTGATTCTTTTAAAATTAGATGTATAAATTTTAAAAAGTCCAATGAAACATTTAAATTTTCATGTTTTGAAACAATATTTCTCCATCAACATTTTAATGGTAAAATTTGGAACCTTCCATAATTAATTAATGCAGCCTTGATTTTAATGCTAAGCATTATTTTATGGGTAGAAACCAAACACCTCAATGAACAAAATTATATCAAAATAAGTAGCTTTTTTATAAGTAAACTAATCTCCATCTTTCTACTAACTTGTTGACCTCTTTAGTTTTTGACATGCTTATTCTCTTCATTTAGTTCATTACAATTTAGGATCGGGAGTCTTGCCATTCCCAGCAGTAATTACTCCCTTTGCAGCTAAATTCTTCTCATAATCGTTTTGTTTTATTTTGGTTGTTCTATATTTCGACAGTTTGTACATTATTTATTTTTGTGTTTTGAATTTTATCTTCTTGAAACACCAGTTTCCCAAGAATTGTGTCCTCAGAAGCAAACAGTTCTATCCCCAACTGAGTCCTCAAGGGGTTGTATGATGGGCAGTGCAATAAAAAGTGATTAAGATTCTTTATCTCACCTTCACAAACTGAGCACATTTGATTTCCATTTGAATGACTATTTTTGTCATATTGTGGCAGAGTAGAAATTCTTGTTTTCTAGAGTATAATTAATGAATATGAGTTGTCATAAATATTTTCTTTTTTTATCTCTTTTATCCAATTTCTCTATACCTCAAGTTCTAGATGATTTTGTTTTACATAGGTTTCCCCTCATATCTTTTATTTTATATCTGCTTTATTTTGAATTTTATTATCCTTGATACTCATTTTTGAGCCATTTGATAGATATGTAAGGTCTGAGAAATTTATAGTTCTTTTCTATCATAAAATTTAATATGCATTTCAAAAGATCATTTTCTTCTTCCATAATACCTTTGATATACATATCATATTTCTTTTACTATCCTTATGTTCATTAGAATGGAGCAGGACTCATTAGTTCCTTATTGAAATTTTAAAGCATTTATATGTTTCAATTTGAGGTCACGATTTGTATTGATCAACGAACACTCTAATCTTCTATTGCGCTTCGTAGGCAGCCCTTTGTCCTGTGGCTTACGGCCGATTTGGCTCGTGTGACGGAGTTTTAGTCTAAAAAAAATGAAAAGGTTTCCAGTGCATATCTCCCAATAAGTTACTCTTGATCTAGGTTTTTTTTTCCGATCCATTGTTATTTTTTAGGCTTAAAATTAAGAAACATTTTTTATGGGGCTTCTTTTGATATCCGGAAAAAAACAATGCTGAGAGCTCCTTTTTCCCCCATTTAAATTTGCTTTTATATACGACAAAATACAAAAAACAGCCATGCCTCAATCATCACCCACTTTATAACTTAAGAAGGGGAGTTTTTGAGTATTTGAATAATAATTTCATCTTAGTTTGGTTATGACTTAAGTATATTTTAAATTTTAACAATGTAATTTCTAATAATTTCTTTAGAGTTTGAAAAAACAAAATAGTTAGGTCAGGAAAATATAAATATGATTATCCAATGCTTTAGAATGTTTAAAAGAAAATGAATTACAATTGGTGAAGTTCAGAAAATTTATTAAAATTTAAGTAAGGCTGATTTTTTTAATTTTATCTATAAGTATATTTTAGCAACGTGATTTTTTGAAAGGGGGGAAATAGTTTAGAGTTCCTTTTTCAAATTATTATAATTGGCGAAGTACAGAAAATTTATAAAAATTTAATTATGGCTGTGTTTTTTTAGCTTTTAATTTTAGTAGCAAAGCGCAAGCGCCCCCCGTAAGGGGGAGTCCTGAAGCTATTGCTTGGTTTTAATATAATTTGTGAACTTCACGATTCGTAATTATTTTTGTTTTAAAATATTTCTGAACGTTAGATAAGCATATTTACTTTATCTGAACTATAGAGAGAACTTGGATAAAAGCTTCAATTATACGAAAACTAGGCAATAGCTTCGCCACTCCACCATACGGTGGAAGCTTGCGCTTTGCTCTAAGGTTAAAATTGTAAAAAAAGCAGCCATAATTAAATTTTTATAATTTGCTGAACTTCGCGAATTATAATAATTTTAAAAGGAACTCTAATCTATTTTTTCCCTTTCAAAAAATCACGTTGATAAAATATAGTTATAGAAGAAGAGAAAATATATAAAAATAAAGTTTCTGAACTTCACCATATGTAATTCTTTGGGTATTGAAAAAATCACAAAGTTCCATACTTATATTTATTTCTGAACTTCCCCATTTTGTTTTTTTGATATTATAAAAGAATTATTAGCAATATCTTTGATAAAAAACATAAGTCATTGCCAAAGTAAGATGAAATTATTATTCAAGTATTTAAAAAAATCCCTTCTTAAATTATTATAAGAAGTAACAAGGAGTAACAAGGAAAGGAAGTACCCTAGGAGACCTTACAATCCATTCAAAGAGGGTACCTTTGGACTAGCAATCGAGCAGGCACATGGCTGCTCAATTATTTTGCGTCCCTAAACGGCCACTTTTCAAGACTTTGTCTAGTCTTGACTTGAACTGGTCAACAGATTCACTGTTGACAACTTCCACTGGAAGTGCGTTCCACTTACCACCGATAATGTGAGTGAAAAAATTTCCACACAGATTGCGGTTGTAACGCTTCAGTTCAAGTTTAAGGCCGTGATTGCCTGTTCTTGTTTCACTCAGTGCGAAAATATCCCGGTAGTCAACATTGTCGAACCCTCGAAGTATTTTGAAAGCTTCGACGAGCTGACCACGCAGTCTACGGGTTTCCAGCGAGAAAAGATCTAATTCCCTTAGTCCATCCTCATAACTTTTATGTCGGATAGAAGAAATCAGTTTGGTTGCCCTGGCTTGTACGCGTTTCAACCTTGCGATATCCTTTCGAAACGAAGGACTCCAAAATTGTACGGCATACTCCAGGTGCGGCTGAACCAGAAAGTTGTACAGACAAAGTACAATCTCCTGGTTCCGATAAACAAACTGGCGCTTTATGTAGCCTAACATCCTTTGGGCTTTCTTTTCTGATTCGATGCACGGTTTCGAGAACTTGAGGTCGCTAGTGATTGTTACACCCAAGTCCTTCTCAGTGTCACTCGATTCGAAAGCAGTGCCCTTAAGGATATACTGAGATTGAGTGTTTCTTTGGCCAATATGCATTACTTTGCATTTGTTCACGTTAAAAGTCATTTGCCACGTGTCCGACCACTCCCCAATCTTCCCAAGATCTTCCTGCAGGCGGGCATTATTTCCATCCTTTGCAACGTTCATACCAAGCTTGGTATCGTCAGCAAATTTGGAAATCTTGGCAACCATGTCACCGTCCATGTCGTTGACGTAGATGATGAATATAAGTGGTCCCAGGACAGAACCTTGAGGCACCCTGCTAGTAACGAGCACCCACTCAGAAGCCTGTTCATTCACCACCACCCGTTGCCGTCTGCCACTTAGCCAGTTGTCGATCCAGCTGGCTACTTTTCCATCTATGCCCAGCGCTCGCACTTTTCGGAAAAGGCGGTGGTGTGGTACTTAATCGAAGGACTTCTGAAAGTCTAAGTAGACCACATCTACCGCCTTGTCCCTATCGTGCTCACTGAACACGAAGTGGAAGAATTCCACAAGATTTGTCAGGCATGACCGTTGCCTTCGGAAGCCGTGCTGGGAACTCCTCAGTAGCAGGTTTGACTCTAAATACGACGTCATTTTGTCCCCCATCATGCTTTCCATAAGTTTACCGACTATCGAAGTCAGACTGATAGGTCGGTAGTTTGACGGTTGGCTACGGTCTCCTTTCTTGAAGATAGGAGTCACCTCTGCTTCACGCCAGTCTCTAGGAACGCATTCGGTCTGGATTGACATGTTGAAGATTGCGCTCAGGTGTTGTGACATTTGATCGCGCACTTGTTTCAACACTTTAGGTAGAAACCCATCCGGGCCAGGTGACTTGTTCGTCATTAGGTCAGTGATCTTGTTTTTTATTTGCCCTTCGGTGAAGTCCATATCCTCCAGCTTTTCCCCCGAGTAGGAATTTATTGGCTGGGGGATGGGACCACACTCTTCAGTAAACACTGAAGAGAAGTAGTCGTTGAGGAGGTTAGCCTTTTCTGCATCTGAATGCTTTAATGCCCCTTTCTCATTTCTCAAAGGGCCAATCGGACGACGCATTGGTTTACGTCTGTTCACATATCCAAAAAACTCCTTTGGATTCTCTTTACAGAGTCTCGCCACTCGGAGTTCCTCAGACGGCTTAGCCGCCCTTATGCTGGACTTCACTCTCCTGGCTAGCCTCCGGTTTTCGTCAAAGTCGCCAAAGATCTTCGATTGCCGGTACACAGTTCTCTTCTCCCTAAGCAGTTGGCCGATTTCTCGATTAAACCACTTTGGTTGAACAGAAGACCGATGGGGACATTTCATAGTGATGAAACGTGATTGAATACTCATGAACTTATTTTTGAAACTGTTCCACGAGTCTTCAACAACAGCGCACACTTCTAGCCTCGCGTCAGTCAGTCCAGCACGAAGACCTGCAAAGTCTGCTCTTTTCAAATCGAGTTTTCTCGATTTACTAGTTGCAGGTTCTGCCTTCAGGACTTTGACTACAAATCTAAGTAGACGGTGGTCACTGCCACCGACCTCTTCGCCAACAGAGAGGTCCTCAACGATGTCATTCTCAAAGGTGAAAACCAAGTCGAGGATATTGTCTCCTCTCGTTAGCTCTCTCACCCATTGAGTCAGGAACTCGTTGTTCGCGAACTCCAGGATTAGTGCGTTCTCGCCACAGGATTCTCTGGTTTCCCAGTCAACTTGTGTGTTGAAATCCCCCATGACGATACACACTCTGTCTTCGACAAGTTCTCCTAGTACATGGTACAGATCTCTGTCCTTTTCAACGAGTTGGGCAGGAGGTCTATAAAGCACCAGGGTCCTGTATTTGGCAGGACCTATCTCTAGGTCAACACCTAGTAGTTCATGGTCGGATACGATGTTGCAATCCGTCTAGTTGAGAGTATCCCTGCCATACAACATCACACCGCTACCCTCTCTGCCTGGCCTATCTTTCAGGAAGAGCTGTTAACCGGGAATCGTGAATTCACCTTCAAAATCTCGGCTTGAGGTTTTTATCCACGACTCCGTTATGGCCACCATCTCAGGTTCTTCTGTTGCTACGAGGCCACGAAGTTCTAGAAACTTGTTTCCGATCAACCTTGCATTAAACAGAAGAATTTTGAGGGAGTCCCCGACTGTAGGACTCCCTACGCTGTGTCGTTTCCCGCTTTCTTTCTCTGTGGCGGGATCACTCCCCTCTTTGTGACTTCAGAAAAGGTCGTTCCTAGAGTAACACTGGTGTACTGGCGTACGTCCTCCTTTACTCGGGGTCTGACACTTCTTTGGGTCCGCTCCACAACATCCTGGATCATGTTCGCGAGTACAGCTTTCCCTTTAAGGATAGATGCACTCCGTCCCTTTTGTACAGGTCGCTTCTCCCGTAAAAGGTGCGGTAGGGGTCTACAAACAGACTCCTTCCGCCGTACAAAGATCTCCCAGGCAATGGCTCTGCCCCTTCCTCCTACGGGGGTAACTTACGCTCCGCTACTAAGATTGAAATTTAAAATCTTATAAAAAGCAGCCATGGTTAAATTTTTAAAATTTTTCTAAACTTAAGCTTTTGTAATTCTTTGGGTTTTAAAAAATTCACAAAAATTCGATACTAACGGCCGTATG
Source organism: Ceratothoa steindachneri (assembly GCA_963969495.1). NCBI lineage: Eukaryota > Metazoa > Arthropoda > Malacostraca > Isopoda > Cymothoidae > Ceratothoa > Ceratothoa steindachneri. The sequence continues at coordinate 14,445,617 of OZ018321.1, forward strand.
CTAAAACAAATGTGAAATGCACATTTTAGCAAAAAACCTATTTTTTTTATATATTTTACATTCGAGGCTTTTGCATATAATAATTTTTAAAATAATTGTGAAGTTACACTAAATCTGATAAAAGTGCATTTCACATTTTTCTTAGCCTACGGTCGTAATATTTATTTCTGAACTTCACCATTTGGTTTTTGGATATTATAAAAGAATTATTAGAAATAACTGATAAAAATATGTCTTAAAAATTAATCAAACTAAGATGAAATTATTATTCAAATACTTAAAATAATCCCTTTCTTAAATTATAGAGTTAGTGATGAAATAAAGCTATGCTGATTGTTTTTCGAACTATACAGAAAATCTTAGAAAGATCGTGGAAATAAGTTTTAAATATTCCTAGCTTACTCATAAACTAAAATTTAAAGTTTTAAACGAAATGCATTGCTAAACTATACGTTGTTTTGCAAAGGTTCTCTTATACCTACTCGATTTTTTTATCTTTCGAGAGATTTACGTGCGTGATAGAAAAAGTTTAGTCGAGAAGACTTACAGTTCTACTTTTCTTGCACGTGTCATTAAAACGTCTTTTCCATTGTGTGTGCTGGTGTGTCAAGATGGAAGTAAAATTAATTGAGATCTCTGCTCTCTTGCGCGCGGGCCACAAAAGTCCCATATCACCAAGTGACTCAACGTCAGTCACATAACCGTCCATAGAGTCGCGGAGAGGCTCAAGAACGGGGTATACCTCAAAGATCGACCTCGTTCAGACAAAAAATCAAGTTGTTTGGCGGTAAAAAAGGCCTTCGAAAGAGATCCGAAGCTCGCGAAGAATAAGAACATGTCGGTAGCCATGCTGTCCAGGGACGTCAAGGATGAGAGCGGCAAAGGCTTGCATTTAGGTTGTCGGCGAGTTAAGCTTGGAAGAACGTGGGGCCATGGACATCGAAGCAGTAGGAGAGGATCCGAGAATAAGAGCGAAGAGGCACATTGAGTTCATTAGAGGTATTGACCGAGTTTAACGGTTGAAGGATTATGGCAAGAACCCTTATATTCCGTTATCTTTAATCAAAAAGAGTCGACGTTGATAAAGATTTGTCGCAAGGGTCCCGTGGTATAAGAAGAAAGAATACTGGATAAATGAATATTCAGAAATTGCTGTGGTGAGGTAAGTTATGGTAAGGCTATGAATTGAGGGAAAAAGAAAGACTAAGTCAACTATGTTTCCATGTTTGCGAGTGGGGAAAGATTAAGAGAAACATTAAAGTGAAACATGTCAAGAGGTAACAGATAAGAGGGGTCATGCTAGTGGATGGCAAAATATATTTAGAATAAGTGAGGTTGTAAATGGATCAGACAGAACCATGTTCAGAAATTCACCCACCTCTTTGAAAGATAACCTAGGGGAAAATAAACAATTGGAACTACGAGTATACTAGTTTAGAAAGTGTTGGAAGATTCGATTTGAATAAGAGAGGGAGGTGTAGGACAGGATTTAATACCGCTTCTAAATCTACAATACGCCTACTGCTTCTAGCAGCTTGCATATATATATATATATATATATATATATATATATATATATATATATATATATATATATATATTAAATAAAATAGATATGCATTAGATAAAATTAGCTCTCACTATCATTAGATCTCAAAAATTTAAAACCCTTCCGAGGGAGAGTGAAGGTCCATTAGAAATATGGAGCGATGTTTGTAATTTTTTTGATGGCCTTGTTGTAATGCATTAAAGTTGTTTTGAGAATAGCATGACTAAATAAAAAGAGTATATTCCAATTACGAATTAATAAATATAAAATTGGTTAGGGAAGAGCGGGATCTATCTGCAACCTGGATTTTCTACACAGATTGGACAGTATGTCATCTACAGAACAACATTTTATCTTTTACTACTGATTTAAAACTTATATATATATATATATATATATATATATATATATATATATATATATATATATATATATATATATATATATATATATATATAAGGTAATATAAATATTACTGCAAGGAAAAATCATTCCGTTTTCTCTTTCAATGTGGTTTAATGGATTCATTTTTATCATTCTCTCGCGCTACTTTGAGATATATATATATATATATATATATATATATATATATATATATATATATATATATATATATATATATTATAAACACTATGAATAAGTAAAATTACAATGGAACTACTTTGGAAAAAAACAAAATAGAAACAGTGCGCAATAGATAACGACGATTTTGTCTACTTTGTGCGCCAATGTTAGATGTAACACATACTTTGGCCCGAGGCCTATCGCTCTGAGCTTTCGCATTCTTTCCTTTGTAGAAAACAGAATCGAGATCATTTTTAAAATCAAAGTATTAGTGTGCCATATTGCCTTTATCCAGGCTTATCTGGACCTGATAATGACATAGACATAAAGGTGGGTAAGACAATCCCTGGTGAGCCTGGCAGCACCAGGGAGTCAGTCTTCTTTGGGAAGAGGTGCCAAGAATTATTATGTTTTGAAACCAAACAGCGGTTAGGTAGGACCTTCGTAGCCCCCGAAGAAGATCGACCTGTTCCGTGACAGAAGCATGTGGATATAGATGCCAAGCGGCAGGATTCTTTGGAGCAGAGAGAATGTGTGTGTGTGTGTGTGTGTGTGTTGTGCTGCGAAGATGGGAGAGGAAAGAGAGCCGTGTTGCAGTGGTTATGTGTGTGATGAGAAGTGCTGAGCACAGCGCGTCCACCATTTGTTAGCCAGAACTCTACCTGCGTTGATAGATAAGATTATCATCATCATCATCATCACTAACTCTTTAATTTAAGAAGGGGATTTTTAGGAGTATTTGAATAATAATTTCATCTTAGTTTGGTTATGACTTGTTTTTTTATCAAAGTTATTTTTAATAATTCTTTTATAATATCAAAAAAACAAAATGGTGAAGTTCAGAAATAAATATAGGTATGGAAATTTTGTGATTTTTTTAAAACCCAAAGAATTACAAATGGTGAAGTTCAGAAAATTTATTTTAATATATCTTCTCCTATAACTCTATATTTTAGCAACGTGATATTTTGAAATGGGGAAATTTAGTTAGAGTTCCTCTTTAGAAATTATTATAATTGGCGAAGTTCATAAAATTTATAAAAATTTAACCATGGCTGCTTTTTTTTAGACTTTAAATTTTAATCTTAGTAGCGAAGCCATTGCCTGGTATGATCTAAAATGGTGCTGGTTATTGTTAATTGAATATGTTTTCCAAGTCTTCAAATATACTGCCTTTTATGACACTTCCAAAGTGTCTTACACTGACATTAGTCAAATAGGTTTATAATTTTTCCTTTATCATGAAAAGCGTGACGTCTGCCAGTTAGGCTCTGATGGAAAAAATATTAGTATATAGTGTTTGATTGATTGAAGGACGTGAGGTAGAATTATATATTTTTAAAATTATTTCGTGTCTATGAATAATTATCTCAGGGAAAGAGAACGAGAGAGATAGCGAGAAAGAGAGAGAGAGAGAGAGAGAGAGGGAGTGTAACGAAATATACGGATATCGCATGCCATTTGCTATTACTCCATCGCGAACATTTATGGTCGCTCTTCATTTCACCCTCTCTTAATGGCTCGATACACCTACTCAGCATTCAAATGTGCCATATTTTGAATTCTTACATTGCACTTCCCGACCAATGATGAATGGCACGGGTCGTGTCGTTCTATCGCTAAATTAATATATTAAGGTTACTTGACATATATTACCTGTCTTACCCTTTATTTATAAATTTGTTTTTTTTAGCTCTATGAATTAATCAATTATATTTTAAACTGTTGTGTGTCCACCTACAAGTTTTAAATAGTTGGCTGTAAAAAAAATAAATATTTTGCATTGTAATTATGCTGTTTTGATGTAACCAGTTATAGTTTTAAAAAATGTGGAATTTTAAGACAATCTCGCTTTTGAGTTGATAATATAGCCTTTGTTTGCCATTCTTATATATTTATTCACATATCATCTTACCCTGTAATGTGTTCCTATGTAGTTTGCTTAAAATATAGAGTAACAAAGAGCTAAAGGGTGGAAGAGAGATTTTGAGGGAGATTGGGGAGAACCATTAAATGCAGCTTCGAACAGCCTAGTGAATAAAATTGCTATTAGCGCCGAATCCAGACAGATTAAACGCGCCATGGAGCTTCATCACTGAATGGCCACGAGCGCGGTGAGATCGTTTTGTGACTCACAAATGGCTTTTAAATTCATAATCTTGAATCCATTTTCACCAGAGATTTATGGTCGCGGATCATTTTGGTGTGTATGGATGATGAAGATATGAAACAGAGGTTCTACTAACAGATAAATGAATCACTGGGATGATTGTGTAAATATAGTTACAAAGTTAGCCTCTCTATGTCTGTTTTGAATATGTTGAGTTGAATATATGTATATTTTGTATGTTATTGAAACATATTAAAGCTCTTATTTGATAAGAAAGTCAAATCATGTTTCTCTAAATTGGATTTACTAATAAATATAATTTTAAATTTTCGAAGGAGAGTTTTGAAAAACTAAGGCAACTTATAAGATGAAGAAAAGATACCTGCGTTTGGTTCATCAATGGCTTATTATTCTTTGGAAGAGTGAAAGCAATTATATATGCCTTATCACTTATTCTATACTGCACAAAGTTTGTCATTAAGACCAGTTAGTGGGATTAGGTAAAAAAATATTTAAACATGACAATATAAGGGAAAATCAAATGAAAAGTGATATACATACAATGGATGTAGTTAACAGCCGAGGGAAAGAGAAACTGGTATCACAACTGAATAAAACTCTGCAGAATAGATTACATGAACCATAGAAAGCTTAAGAAAGAAAATTCTTTTTAGAAACGGAGAAAATAAGGAAACTATTTTATTCGCTATATAAAAGTAAATAAAGGTTTGAGATTCCAAATTTTTTCCTCAAGTGCTTTTCGCTATCAGGACAACGAAGCGTTTTGAATGAGCCACCATCCTCAACCGACATAAAAAGTTGATTCAAGAAATCTTTTGAATAACGATGCTACCTCGAAATTTGAGTTTCATTTTCGTGGTTGCAGGGTTTCATCTTCCTCCTCTACGACGCTTTACATACTGTTTTCCATTTTTCAACAGAGGATATTGCATAAGCCACTAAAGCAAACAAAAGTTTGCGTTTTAATAGCTATCTTCATTGTTATCCATGCTTTCGTAAAGAATGGAAAAAATCACTTAATCGCTTCAGGTTGGCCTTATAAATCGAGAATTATTTTTAATGGCGCAATTATAATTATGCTGTTGAAATGGCAATTTTGTAGTTAAAGTCTTAGTCCGTCAAGCCCTCAGAGAAACTCTTCTTACAGGTAAGGAAGGATATCGCATAACCAGCCTTTCTAACGCAAGAATAAGTTTGCTTAACAAGTAGATATTTTGATTATTATTTCTGTTTTCGAATTGAATGGAAAATTCCTTAATCCATTTTATTTCGAGTTTAGAAATCGATTTATAAGGCAGAGCTAAAATTGATTTAATAATTTCGGTCGAATTCTCATTCTACTTGAGCTTAGGTGGTATTGCTCTTTTTTGTCTCTTCTTATTTACCTTTTAGATTTTTCATCTTAACAGGTCTATTTTCACTGGGCAGGCCATGGCCATTGAACGGTAGCTCATTTCGGAGTTCGCAGGCTTCTAATAAGAGTTCTCGTACTATCTCCAGTGGTGACCTGATTTACTGCATTCGGAACCCTTCTCTTTTGCTGATTAAATATGATTTTTTGACTGCTGTTCCTTTTTATAATAGCAAGAGCTGGACTAGATTGGGGTAAACTCTTTCCTCTTAATTTGCTTTCCGCTGATATTTGCGTTTTACAGCAGGAGCCCGCATTCCTTTGACTTCTAGGCCATGGACGTATCTGCAAATATGACCTTGAAGACGAGGGAATAGTTGAAGTGGTCTCCTTTATTTCTAAACCTAATGACCTCAGCGACGTTAGCTCACGTCTGTTTCTTTAGAATCTCTACTCGAATCTCTTACTTGCTGTCTTGGCCTATCCGTGTGTGCAGGCTCTTGCAGATCACTTTCCTATGGGCCAGGATCTGCAGATTAATGGTGGGCTGAAGGCGAATCAAAGAAAGGGTGTCCACTGCTTTATCCTTTGTAAATACTATAAAAATCAAGACAGTTCCCATTATAATATACCATTTTCGTTAACGTTAAAGTAATGAACAGCCTGATTCATATATTAAAAATAAAATGTCCTTTTTTTAACTTGTTCATTATTTTCTCCGTAACAACTTTAAATTTTTCTCTCAACATAAGTAGACTTCCTCTATCTATTCAAAAGAAAAAGAAACTTAGCAAAAGAATAATATTTTAATTTGATTAATTATAAAGTATCTATGTATATATATTAATTACGATACAATAATCCCTGTATATTTTGTTCTAATCAAATAGATGAAGATCTGATTAAAGAACAAGAAGCCAGAGGAACTAAATAGGTAAATGAAGTAACAAGTGTGGGCTTTTGCTACTTTTATTGGCGACTGATTCTATTTTATTTAACTGTTTTTACTCTTAATGTTTTGGTTGCGTTTTTCTTTAATTAGATCATCTTGTTTATTGTTCCTTTGATTTCGAGATCATTTCCTTCGTTTTAGTATTAATCGGTAAGTCATTGTTCAGTTTTCATGTATAGGCTATCATATTCTGTTATCTTAATCGGTTATCAGATTCGTGAATTTTTATCTTAATCGAGATTTTATCTCTATCGTATCCAGAGTTTGCCTTTTGGTTTCCTATATAAATATCTCTTCCTCTTCTTCTTATTCTCTGTTAATGGCCATCATGCCACCTGGGAACGATCGATGGGGTCCCCATTAAGCATTTTGAACTATTTAATGGTCGAGTTCTTCGCCACTTTCATCTGGTGTATTGTCGATCATTGACTTTGCTCTTTTCTTTATTATCTTTTATACTAGTTCAATTCTTACTTCTCAATCCAGGCGTTCCACTCTTTTTTTATCCTTTATCTTTTTATTATGAGATACATTGATTGTACCTAATCAGCTGCAATTTTATATTGTTGCATCTTGAAAGGGATCACATGGCATTTGTCGAGTAGATTAATCTGAGATGAAATAGTGATTGGTATATTTTATACTTGTTCTGTTTGTTGAAAGATTTTAGCTTATATACGAGGGACGGGCAATAAGTTATGCAATTCGGATATATGGAAACGAGATATGAGGAAAAGTGTTTTATTATTTTTCAATATACCTACCCTCGACTTCAATGCACGTGCGCCCCTTGTCCCTGAGGCTTCAAATTCCTGACAACCAGAAATCTCCCGACTGCTGTTCAATCCACTCCTGGACGGCGAGCTGGGCATCTTCATCATCCCCAAACTGGCTTGTACGCAGTGCAGCCTTGAGCTGGCGAAATAAAAAATAGTCGCTAGGGGCCAGATCCGGACTATAGGTGGGATGGTTGAGCTCCTCGAATCCGAACTCGCGCAGAGCAGCTTGGGCAATTCTGGCCTTGTGGAATTTGACGACGTTGAAGTCGATCACGGGGCGTGAGGTTTCTACGGACCAAACGGGCAGATACCTTGGTCATTGCCAAATTGTCGTGGATGATGTTCATAACACTTCCATGTGATATTCCAAGTTCTTGCTCGATTTCTTCGACCTTCACCCGTCGATTTTCGAGGATCATCCTCTCCACACGGGCCACATTGTTCTCGTTGGTCACGTCTCACGGGCGTCCTGGACGGGGGTCATCTTCAAGGGACTCACGACCATGGCGAAACTCCCTATTCCAGCGAGGAATGGTTGCATAGGAAGGGGCGGTGTCGGTTTATATTGCAACCATGCGTTCATGGATCTCTTTTGCATTCTTGCCTTCCTTGGTAAAAAAATTGATCACTGCGCGGTGCTCAACCTTTTCTATTGTTGAAAAATTTGTGACTGACGATCTGCGATTAGCTACTGCTTCTTAAATAGACAAGGCAGGAGCATCCAGCTGCAGAATCTGACTTGTCATAACTTGTCCTGACACCCCCACACACAGCCACCCCACTTCCTCTGTTTTGCCCTATCGATTCGCAAAATTTATTGACCGCCCCCCGTATTAGTTTGAGTCAAAAATTTCCTTGTTCATTTCTGTTATTTACGTGTTTCTCGTAGCAAGATATATTTATTGATAGCCTCAGCATTTTGCATTTGTTACTTTATCTATATCAGTAGTTCTCAAACTCTTTTCAGACTTTTGCCTGGCGATATCTTTACAAATTTTTAATGGCTCGTGGACCCTTTTAAATTAACTACAATTAACATATAGGCTACTGAAACAAAACCTTTGGGGCAAATACTTACACTCTGTACCACGATTTCTGTCTTCTGGTAGTTACTGTGATTTTCTATTTGCTTGCGTCTAGAATACATGAAAAAACATGTATTTATTTCAAACTTTGCTTTTGTGTCCAGGATAATGATATTTATAGGAAATTTACCTATTCCCTCTGGAAGGAAGTGGCGAATTCGAACTTTTATTTACATAAAGTAGAAACAAAACGAAATGATACAAAAATAGCATTTATTTATTTTACAATTACATAAGTTAGACCATTAAAATATTAGAAATAAGTAGTTTTCAGTTATTTCCGCTTATACTCTAAATTATTTTCACGAATCAGCCCCCAAATATAGTCTCGCATCAGATGTTCATTATACGATCCTTTAATTTGACGTTCAAAGTCCACTAGATCCTGATTAGAGCACTCGCCATGCTCCTCGGAGTACGCCCCCATGTTCTTCTTAAATTTATCAAGATGAGCTCAAGAGTATGGACTTTCAGGGACATCCGGCAACCCCTCTTGCCGTATTTTCTCACCAAGTTCTTAACAAGGTCTACATAGTGCTCAACTTTGTGATTACCTAAAAAGCCCAGAACCAGTGCGATAAAGCTGCCCCGCGCTGCTTTTTCCGTCCAAGTGAGCTTCTCTGGAAACTTTTTGCACTCCATGATCTTTTTTATTAGTAGACCGACGAAAACCTCGGCCTCTACCTTTGCCGCAAATAGCTTGAAAAAGAAATATTGGTGATGGTTTAAAGCTGCAAAGTCATTATCTAGAGCTCTGAAGAATTGTTTCATAAGACCAAATTTTAAGTGCAGAAGAGACAATACTTTTCGGTGGTCCAACAAAGGCTCCCATTTGACGTTGTTTCTCCCCACACTAATCTCGGTCTGTTGAGGCCAATCACGCTGATACTAGTGTGTCACGGTGTCTCTGCTGCCCTAAAAGCAAAGATAACAAGGTAACTTGGTAAAGCCACCTTGGAGTCTTATCAAGAAGGCCACTATTTTGAAGTCTCCGATAACCTCCCAACTGTACTTTTAATATTTCAATGTATGTAGAAAGATCTTGAACTACTGTATTCCTGTTTGAGTTGGACTGAGTGAGCAAGGGAAAGAGATATATAAATGTCCCTGTTATGAAGCGGCATTAGACTTTATGACACCAAGATCTCTGACAAAGTCGTTGAGATCTTTTTGGTTGAAGTAGTATGGGTTTCTTTCTTCAGTTGTACCTCTGTAATCTGGATCAATGACTTATCCTCCTTTGAACAGCTTTTACTTTCTAAAACCTTCTGCTCTCTGTTTGGAGGAGTGGGTACGGGTAGCTCACCATGCAGAGTGGTCAGTTGGTTCCCTCTAAATTCGTGGAATTGCGAAATTGATACCTCTCTTTTCTCCTTTGTACCATCCTCTTAAAAAAACAAAATGAAAACATAAGTATAAAAACACAAATACTTTTCACTTATTGTTATTAGAAATGTTAAAAAAAATCCAGTATTGAAATAAACAAAAAAGATTATATATATATATATATATATATATATATATATATATATATATATATATATATATATATATATATATATATATATATATAATTAAAACCACTGTGGAGGAGCGTAGTAGTTTATTATCTCGAGACCAGTTTCGGCATGGAGTTTGTCATGCCAGCCTCAGTCGAACGCCAAGAATACATGCAGTCACACCAAGCGTACAATATATATATATATATATATATATATATATATATATATATATATATATATATATATATATATGTAGTTTACAGAGACCTATGAGTAATTGGAGTTTTAAATCAGGTGGCGTGAATTTTAAGTTCATTAAGGATATCTTTTAAGATTCGATCTATGACGTAGGGGGTAAATTTAGATTGCCCAACCCAAAGGTTAAAGTTGTGGATTTCATCTATAAGGGTGGATTTAATGACCTTTCTTTCGCGGAAGTCCTTACACGGGTAGGTTAGTTTGGCCCTTGGGAAGTCTATCGGGTGATTAAAGTTGTTACTGTGCGTGAAAAGACTAGAGGCTCTGTTTTCCCGTCTAATGTCTCCTCTGTGTTCGTGCATTCTCTTATCCAGGTTTCTTCTTGTTTCGCCAAGTCCGAGTTGCACTAATATTTCCCTAAATGTAGGAACCCATATACTAAAAGAAACTGCCTCTCACTTCCATTTTCTCCATTAATGAATGGTTTAAATAGAGTCCTTTCCCCGAACCGCACCACTTTTAAATGCCATTCGACCATTAAAAAATCATTCCCTACCACCAAACCTATAGAAGGAACCAACGAAGCAGGAGTCTATTTAGTCCCCTGTAAAAAAAATTAACTGCCCTTTATTTTACATAGGCGAAACAGGAAGAAACCTGGATAAGAGAATGTACGAACACAGAGGAGACATTAGACGGGGAGACAGAGCCTCTAGTCTTTTCACGCATAGTAACAACTTTAACTCCGTCATCGTCACTGGCGACCTCAGCGTCAGATCAACGCCAGAAACACTTGTTACGCTCAAGCGGACAGTTGATAGAAAAACCTAGACTTTCTCCTGAATAAAGGCGCATTGATGTACCCAAGGATAGCCACTAGCCGGTCATCTTGTTTATGGATCCCAACTTCCTCTTCCACAATTTTCTACAGCCTGGCCTCCTTACAGCCCGTAACTATATTCCTATGGTCATCCCAGTGGCTATTGCACCCATATCCATCACCTCGCCATCAAGAGAGCAGTTTGCTGCTGCAGACTGGGAGGACTACAGAAGGTCAATCCCAGAGGAAATCTCCGAGACTGATGGTCGCGGATAAGAGGTGATCAAACTAGAAATTTCCAGCATCTTTGACATCTTTGCCAACGCAGATAACTTAATCCTGATTACGAGGCACAAGATCTCGATCCTAACGCGCCCAACCCAAGAGACGATCATTTTGTAGCAGCAATTCCATTTGATTTTCGACGGCGACCTGGCGCTGAATACAAAGAGATCAGTGGATGTTGTGCTGATCAAGGAGCTCACACAACAAGTACGATCCCAACCTTGATATTAAGGACAAACCTCACTACTCCAAAAAGGACATCAGCAAGCTGAAAGAGTGATCAAAATCAAAGGCTAACTTTTCCCAACGTCAATCTTAACAAGTAGAACTGGAGATTGCAATCTAAGGCTGTACCCAAAAGCACCTGAAGTAAGCATAATAACAACAAGGTATTTAAAAGAGGTCCAAGTTAGGACAAAGACCAGACTGATAAATCTTTACATTGTAGTATTAGCGGTGGGATACCTCACAGACGGCCTGAAGACACTCAAAACGGTCTTTATTCCCAAACAAGGGACGCTCAAAGGAATAAATGATGAACTATAGGTTGATATCACTGCTTGATCTAATTGGGGAGGTATTCGAAAATATCCTGAAAAATAATCTAGTCTCGTACGTCTTGATAGTCACTAAAAAATGCCAAACAGCATGGTTTACGTACGAAAAGGAGCACGAGGATTGCAATTGCCTTAACATTCCCGCATGATGCCAAGGGGTTAGCCTCTGACTGCATGCTGGATATCGCCTGGTCGGAACTAAAAAAAATTCGACAAGGTATGGATCGAGGATCTCAAATACGAGATCTCGAAACTCGTATTGTCACCCGAAGAGAGCGGTGATAGCTTTCAAGAAGCACGTTGTAGTCCTGTTTGACTTGCTATCTGGATTCCCCCAAAGAGGGTGTATGATTCCCAACCTCTTTACGGTCTACATCAGTGACATTCCGAAAGCGCTTCTCCCCCGAACCCTCAACGTACATAAGTGGAAGACATCACCCAGATTGGATTCGCCAAACCAGATCTGGAAGAGTGATGTAAAGGGCGACTGCAGTCGATGCCCCCAAATCTTCAGGTTTGAATAGAATGGGAAAATATGAACAAACAGAACAAAATTCACCACGGGCTGAAAACAGAGTACAACCAACGGAAAAAAATTATGAGTTATTCCCTATGCGCGTACACCCTAGGCTTCAGGGTCTCTAAACACAACACAGCAAGCCATATAAACTCCAGGGTTCAAGTTGCAAAAATAGAACTTGCCAAACTGCTTTACCGAGCAGTTCCACGCAAGACATCCTGTCGTAGAATGACCCTTGGTTTTGATCCCTCTACTCTTTGACACCCTTTTATAGCGGTATGCTTTAAGGGGCGTGAGTTACTTCTATGATGAAGTAGGCTTTGTTCTAAGAGTGCTATTTTTGTGGTTTAGTTCTTAAGGAAGAGCTATTTTTAAACACATAAGGATAAGAGGAAACACCAGAATCTACCAAAATAAACATGTATTTTAAATTAAATATTACAAACCAACAGTAAACACATTTCTATCTTTGGCCTCAAAGATCTTTCAATGACAAAACATAAACAAGTAGGCTTCCAGTAAACATACCAATTGCCAATTAGTATTTTTATCACGACCCTATTTGATTAGCATAGAACATTAAATTAACGTACTCTCATCTACAAACACATATGACCTAGGTTCAAGAATAATGGTTTCTACTCTCCTTTAAAACGTGGGACGTACTAAACTTCTACTATCGCCATAGAGATATAAATGTTATTGTTAACTTACAGGTAGGTATTAGGGATTGCCGGATGTCGCTGGAGGACTTATCTCTCGCTTTGAAGTGTGGTGGTCGCTAGTGGAATTTTCGTCGCCTGTGACGGGGGCTGATTCTTCAACGTAATTGAAGAACGGGAGCTCGTTGGGGCAGGGTTCTTCTCCTCTCACTCTTACGGTGCTTGAGATGTGAGAATCACTCGAGTGTGAGCGGCTTTGCTTTTCTTCAGTCGGACTTCTTTGCAGACTGAAAAGGCTTCTTCGGTATGGCAGCAATATAAAACTTGACTATTTAGGTTAATACGGCCCTGAAAGGGGGGATTGATTTTCTCAATCTGATCCTCTCGTTTCTCACTGAAATAGTCTTGTATGGCTAAAGGATCGATCTTCACGACTACCCTTCTTCTGGCGTATCGACTTCTAATCTTCTTGTTTGGCTGAAAGATCGATCTTTACGAACTAATCTTTCTTCTGGCGAATCGACTACTAATAATCTTCTTGTCTAGCCGACGGATCGATCTTCACGAACCAATCCACCTCTGGCGTATCGACTTCTGATAATCTTCTTCTCTTTCTTTGCGGGGCATATTTATAGGCGGATTGCCGCCCCATCTAAAGGGGGAAGTGACCAGGCCACAGAGGCAAAAGGGGGGGGAGCGAATGGTGAGTTAGCATCTGGGGAGAGCGAGAATTCCTGAGGTGGCACTGGGGTGCCCAAGTCAGCTCGCAAATTATAGGCTCACAACTGCACCGCTACTTGGCGTGCCTTCTGACTCGCACCGCTTTTTTTTCCATAACCACGGGTTTATGGGTCTCGTAGGTAATTTGATCGTTAGAGCGTCGTTTAAGGACCTTAGGTGGTCGCCTTCAAACAGATGTTAGCTCCAACTGCCCACAGCGGCGGGGAGATCACACATGGTAAGCATTTTCGCCGGCTACCTTTCCCACGCTTCTCCTCATGAGGGGGGGGGGCTTGAATGTACCTATACTCCTTCAGGATGCTTAATGTAGCCATTTCTCCACACATCCAAAAGCAAAGATGCTTACTCAAGCTCTACGCTTCATCCACAACACAAAATGAGATGATTATGTTTACGTTAAGGGAGCTTCACAGAAGAACCGGAATCAATACAGTGAATATCTTACTGGATTCTCAAAACACCCTTATTTTGGACATCCTGGATGCATCTCTCTTACCACGTTGTCTATCTAACTTGTTCAGACTACAGGAGCGTGAGATATACAAGTCTTGCATGCCCCCAACAAGGTCGGTGGTGACAACGGCCATCAAAGAGGAACACTGCAGCCAACTCGTTGGCGATTCAAAAAGAGATTAAATATATAACTCAAATTCTAGCTAAATTACTTGTTATGCACTAATATTAACTCGTTAATGTATTAAAAAAGATTAGTAATAAGTAGAGTGGCATAGACTTTAACCAAATTAATTTAAATTATTTTCTTTATTATTTTTTTTCCTTTATTATATGTTATATTATTTACTCTAACTCTTTACATTTTCTTATTGTGCATTATTATTATTATTTTCCATTTTCACCCAAAATTCATTAATTTTATATGTATATATACTAAATTATGTAAATACTTAGAAGCCCGATCCTAGGGCAAACTTTCTATCTACCTTTCTTCTTTTCCCCTGTCCACCAATACACGGAAGAAAGTAGTGGTTCATCACTTTTTTATCATTTTTCTACATTAAATAAGTAAATATAAAGCAAAAAAATAATACAAAGGGATAAATGCCAAAACACACAAGATTAAACTTCACAATTATTCGCTTCGAAATCAGAAAGCCGATGCAGGAGGCAAGACCCGTTAGAAAATTAGAAGATGCCTTCAAACCGTGACAGGATCCATCTCTGGAACCAAATCGTCTGATACCAAGCATGATTCCCAGAACAAATGCCATCAGCTCCCCCCTACCTTACAGAAGGATCACGAGCCGCGCCAAAAACGATCCGCACGAGCTAGCCACACAGTGTTGCAATACACCCATAAGAGAGCAGATACGGGCCTCCCGCTCTATCCGCCAGGTTTCACAACTAAAGCCAGAGGTCTTTTTAACCTTATCCAACTGGGCATGCTCTAAAGTCGTTGGAATAATTGGAGATAACTCCTTTTTCTGAGGACCCTGATACGGACTAAACCGATAGAGATAGATTGATTGGGGTTTGCTCCTGTATCTACCTCGACTGTGAGAAAGGAAAGAATGAATAGGAAAAATATAGCTGCAACACTGTCCTTCTCAATGAGATTACCCAGCAATGAAAGCCACAGGGAACCACCTTACGTACGAGCACCTCTAATGCTCAGCAGAACAGAGACCCTCATCAAATCTAAGGTATTTGAGACAATCTTTGGCAAGCTAGAGATTGGAATCAAAAGAAGGATAGATGTTGCCAGAGTGTATAGCACGATTTGTTACACCTAGCAGATCTGGTGAAGCTGACCTCAACAAAAAGTATCCAGTAGCTGGGCCTAATAGGACTAGAACCAAAGCTGTCGACAGCTCTTAATGAAAGAAAATCCATCATCTGCAAAAGGGTCGACCCTTGGGTAGGAGAATGGAATGCAGAATAAATCAAAGAGGAAATCGAAAAGAATCATTGATGGGCAAAGGTGGCTTGAAGATATCAAGATCTGCACTGCTACACACGTCTTCAAAGTCTTGTTCCATGAGATGCAGATAAAATTTAATGCTAAGGGTGCGTGCTTCAAGCTCTTCTTAATGAAAATCTCTCTCAATCAGATACAGAAGGGAAGATATTTCTAGTTACTAACACGATTCTTTCATTAGAAAGTGGACGACCACCACACATGAGACTGTTCAAACGCAAATGACCATACGATATGATCAGAGTGTGCACAGACCACCCATGGTTGGATGCACAGAAAAAGGGCCGTAGCTTAGAGGTCCAGCATTTCCTATGCAGCGCAGCCAAGCCCACGTTAGCTCAACAAGCTAACGGGCAGCAAAGGCTTCCCCACGTCATAATTCAAGTAACCGACACGACCTTCCCCATAATGATGTCCTGCATTCTTTACGCTCAGGTGATGAACTTATCAAGCAAAATATTCTCTGCAAACGAACTTGAACCCATAAGCTCTCGAACAACCTCACTTTTCTAAATATATCTCGGTTACCAGGGCACAGAAACCGCCAGTCAAATCAATCCCCTTCCAGAAAATCAGGAAGGGGAGACGAGTGACTAAGAACCTGAAGACACCCATGAGCTGGCACCATTCATACCCAAAATGACGCTGTTCAAAATCAGTGACAATGAACGAAAACAGAATCAGAAAAGCGGCAGCTAGGCCCTTTGCACAACAGCCGTGAAAAAATACATGTACGATAGTAGAGACATCAACCTCACCATCTCATTTAAAAAAATAATACTCATCCTAAAACCATCACTTTGGAGGATGTAAGTACCGGAGTTAGTAGATACAAATTTAAATGTTTCTTCGATTCCTCGGCAGATGAAGAGTCGATGAAGACAGCCTTGATGGAAAAGAAGATCAAGCTGTACGACGGCTGCCTCAAATTCTACAAACCATCCCTCTACAAAACACCTCGTTTAGGTAGGCCCTACCAGTCCCTACATTACCAAAGCTCACAAGTCTGATGAAGAGGCAAAGTGGTTGCTAGGAATAGCATTATTATTCTAATGCATAACATGCATGCAAGGTAGGCATTTGTACAAGAACAAGCTGTACAATATATACCGTAAGCTCTGCCCTGATATTCTTTTACTCTCAGAGACAACGATAAATAGAGGATATTTTGCTACATCGTTCTACAAAGAAAGGTTACTGGAGAAAGATTTGAGGGAGCCATAATCGCAGTCAAGAAAGTTCAGCAGTTCAGACCAGGAAAACCCATGGACGAATAGTTCCTGTCAATAGTACTGAAATGCCTACTGGGTATTATATATATAGACACCGCTAGCAACCAGCCAGCCGACTTTATTTTCCAATCCATGATATGGTCACCCTGTTCAGGGAAGAACACCCTGTACTATTTGTCGGGAACCTGAACGCAAGGAGCAGGAGAGCTGGCTAAGCAAGGAAGGATATAAGGAACAAAAACCTAGACCTCGTGTGGGAAAAGGATATCGTAGAACGAATCGGATCAAACTTTATTATATTCTTACATCCAGGACAACTGCCAAGCTCGATGTTGTTCTCACGAACTACAATTTTCCGTTTTACTATCATGTTTGACCATGTCCACTGACACCGAGTGACCACATGCCCATGCTCATAAATGTAGCAACTGCGCTCATTCCATTCACTGTTGCACGCTGGAAAGACTTTTCGAAGAGTTCCCGAAGGCATATTATGGAGGTTACAATCGTGCGTACCCACTGGATTTCATTGATCTGGACAGCTTTTCTGCAGAAGCCGAAGATCTCAACCAAGATCTGACTTCTATCAACGACTGCATTTCAAACGCAGATAAAATAGCATCCCGCAAATCTCACACAAAGTTATGATCCGAGCCAACCCTATAGAGGACAGAGTGAGGCTACAGTAAAAGTTCACTATAGCCTACAACTGCATCTTGGACATGGCTTACAGAAGCTCAATTGACTCTAAATTTATTCACCAGCTTAGGAGACAGATGAATGTGAAATAGGACATTAAATGAAGAAGAATTGGGACTGTCTTATCTAAAACTTAGAAGCCAAAGGAGATCCAAATCTTTCTGGGCGGCCATCATCATGCTGAAAAGAATAACCAGAGATCACGGCCAAACCGTAATTCCCCACATTGAAACAACAGTGACCATCCCCTAGGGGAAAGAGAGGCTCTTCCAAAGAGTCAGGATTGATGTTTTCAAATTCTCCGACAAGGAAGAGGAAAACTTCAAACTAAGCTTCGAGGTCCATGTTCTCGAATACACGGAGAAGAGGGAGGAACGGTTCTTACAATACAGACCCTTGAACCTCACTTGGCTCCAATTCAGCTCGCGGAGGGGTAGCAGCGTCAATGGTGCTAAATAGTAGATGGTCATCTACTCGTTCCCGCCCAAAGCTTACTTACTACCTCAGCAAATTCATCATGAGGCATCTGAAATTTTCTGAACTAAACTGCTGAATCACCTAATGCGTCTCTGTAATAGGGTACTTCCTTGACGGCTTAAAGACTTCGAAAATAATGTTCAGTCCGAAACCTGGGGAACCGGCTAATCAGGTCATGAACTTTAAAGCTGTCTCATTGCTGGAGACTGTCAGGAATGTATTTAAGAAAATCTTCAATAGCAGGCTCACGACTTACCTATCGCACCACAATCTGCTGAACGAAGAATAAAATGGATTCCGCAAACACTGGAAGACGGAGACGGCCATAGCTCTAATGTTCTAACATATCGTATCAGGATGAGTAAAAGAGTGTATGTTCAACGTCATCTGGAGAGATGTAAAGGAGGCTATCAACAAAATTTGGATTGATGCTCTGAAATACAAAATCTAGAGACTGAGACTCGCGCCCAAGGCAAAAAAATATCTTCTGTAGCTACTTGAATAAAAGGTAAACTATCATCGCCTTCGAGAAGCATACAATGGAGGCCTTCAAACTCCTATCCGTTGTCTCACAAAAAAGATGCCTTATCACCACTTTCTTAAGTATATTTGTGGGGGTCGAAGATCAAACCTAGTAAACATTTGATTGAAAAATTTAAACGGTTCACACATGAACCTAGGAAACATTTGTTTGAAATTAAACGGTTCACACATTGAACCTTATAAATAGGAAGATAAACTTCCCGCTGGTAATAGCCCTTTTTTGTAAATAAGAAGATAAACTTCCCGCGGTTAATAACGTTTTTTTGTAAATAGGAAGATAAACTTCCCGCGGTTAATAACGTATTTTGTAAATAGGAAGATAAACTTTCCCCTTTGCAGTATTTCTCCTTTGTAAAAAGGAAGTTAGACTCCCCAGTACGATATCTTGTGTCGGCCTTACGTATCTCCGTACAAAAATAGATCTTGTTCATGAAGTCCCGTGGAGAAAAGGTGAAAATCGATGGCGTTCTTGACCTTCCTTACCCTCAACTTTTCCTCCTTTGCCGGCTGTGAACTTCTCTGTAAGCTCAATTTTGTTGATGACTTGACTTTTGTGTATAGAAAGAACAGAGAGGGACCGCTGTGATACGGCAGTCAGGTAGTCAGAGTGGAGCGTTGCGGAAAATAATTAAGAAAAGGACAGCGAGAGTAGATAGGTCGGTGGCTATACACCGAAGCGAGGTGTTGTTGTGAGGGTGTAGGTTGTGTAATATTGACTGGGCGAGGGTTGGGGGCAAGTCAGGAGGGGGAGGCTGACAGCTCATCCGGAAACGCGTTATTCATGATGCCTATTGGTTTAAGCGAAGAACGGTACGGGCGGAAGGTGTTCGTGGGCCGCGGGATATCGCGGCGCCATCGCGTACTTTCTCACGTGTAGCGAGGTGTAAAGTGGGTCTGTGGTGAGTTTTTCGAGTTGTTTTGTAGGTCTGGTGTGAGCGTAAGTGTTGAGAGGAGTTAGTTTGTTGTTGTTGCGTAGTGCGTTCATTCTCGAGTACCGCGGTGAACGGCAAGCGCGCTTCAGAGCAGAGTTCTGAATGCGCTGAGCCTTTTGCTTCCAGGTGTCGCTCGCAGCTACGAGCGACAGTGGGACGCAAGAGTGCTTTGTATAAGTGTAGTTTTAGTTTTTTACTCGCTGGGTGGAACCTACCCAGCGATGTGTTTGTGCGTGAGGCTCTTGCTTGTATTATGTTTTGGTGTAAGTTGAACCTGAGGGATTTGTCGAATGTTGCCCCCAAGATTTTGGTGCACTGTATGTATGCAAGCCTTGTTGGGTTTTGGTGGATCATGTCTGGTGTGTGTGAGTAGATTTGTAGGTTATGCATGAAGTGATCTCTAGCGCCGTAGAGTGTCATCTGTGTCTTCTGAGGATTCGTGGCAATCAGCCATTTATCCTCGTAATCTGTCTTCTCATCTAATATTCTTTGTGCGTGGAGCGCAATTTCGTCAGGGGCCCTGCCTCTGACGAGAATAGTCTCGTCGTCGGCGTAGGCCACTATGTATGTGTGAACACAGTTTTCTGGTGGGCGTGGGGTGTCATTTGTAAACATGATGTAGAGTGTGGGGGCCAGAACGCTTCCTTGGGGAACGCCTGAGCGTGGTGTGAAGGGTCTTGATAGGGTGTTGTTGTATCTGATGTGGCAGCGCCGTACAGTGAGGTAGTGCAAGAGGAGCCTTCTGGTGCAGAGAGGTAACTCCGTGTTGTTGGCGAGTTTCCAACGGAGTCCCTCGTGCCACACCTTGTCAAAGGCCTTCTTCACATCCTTACTGACGGAGAGAGTCTTTTTGTGTATCTGTCGTTTCTTCTGTATTCTGTCATGTACGATGGTCACGGCCGCCTGAGTGGACCTGCCTCTCCTGAACCCGTATGGATTGGGGAAGAACCAGTCCCTCTCTTCCAGGAACTCCCGTAGGCGGCAGTTGACCATTCGTTAGAGTATTTTGCCTAGGTGCTCTAATAGAGCAATAGGCCTATTTTGTTGATTTCTTTCCAAATCTAAAAATTCGGAAAACTGACTTCGGCCGTGTTTTTGTGTATACGATTGAAGCGTAAGTAACATTTAAATCTATCCTGACGCCTGATTGGTTGAAATGTTATAGAGTTAAATTTAGATGAAATTACTATTTATATAGGTGAATTTCAACCTCCAACAGGAGGACTGCTTTGTCTGCCTTAGCAAGTCGACTCCCGCTTTGACAGCATTATTCGGAATTTTTCAAAAGTGAATTTTTAGCGAGATAAAGTGAAGAGAGTGATTTCCTGTTGTTGATAGTAGCACGATCGTTTGTTCATTCATTCATAAGTGGACCACTGGCCTTCTTTGTTCTACGACGGTGCGGGGACGGATCTTCGCTCCTACGTGAAAAATATTTTGAGGTAAAGTGGTAATTTTATTTGGATATTGACCCTCTGATCTCCTCCACCTCTTTCTCCCTCACCACTTTTCTATACAAGTGTTTTTCCCATTTTTTCCTATGTGTAACCATCCAGTGAGTGTTGGGATGTGCAAAAAATGAAGGAAACACTTCGAATTACTCTTCGGGTCCTCTCAGAGGGCCCGAAACCTGATAGAGGAAAGGTCTTCGAACAAATTTACGGTAACATAAAAATTGCATTGGTACGACTAATAGACATACAAAATGGATACTCTGCCATTTGTGCGAGGGAGGCTGACTGTGAAGCCTCAACCTCAAGCAAGGCAGTTAAATGCCTCAAGACGATAAACTTGAAACCCCACACACCACCTCAAATAAAAACAGACCGCAGTGTCGTCTGCAGGCGCCTTGACTCTTGGGTTGGTAGCCACTCGGCAGAGGACATAAAAGACGAACTGGAGAGGAACCACCCTTAGGCGAAAGTTGCTGAGGTTATAAAATTTAAAGCCTACACGCACGTCTTCAAGGTTGTCTTCGAGGATACGGCGATGGCACAAAAGGCTAAGGATCTAGGTTTACTGCTGTTTAGTATTAGAGTCTGCCCAGAACAGATTGAGAGGGAGGAATTTGTCGACTTACAAATGTGCTTCCGGTGCTATAAGTACGGCAAACACACCACCTCAAGCTGCCCTGAAAATAAGGACCTGACTCTTTGCTTTATCTGTGCAGGTCGCAACCATTTTTGGCGCGACTGCAAAAGTCCCTTCCAGGAAATGCTTAAACTGTAAAGGCTCCCACCGGACTATGTCCATGGCATGCCCGATCAGAAAATTGGAAATCCTAACAGAAACACAGCAACGACGCGAAACGGAGGAGAAGAAGGTGAATTCGACCTACGAATTTTTATGAACAGTCTTTGGATTAAAGGTTCAAACCCCATTAAAAATATTCTGAATTTATCATCCCATGTACTGAATGATGATGAAAAATTTGCGTTAGGATACGGTTTAAGCTTTTCAATTAAGTCATGCGATGAGTTCCCACTAGACCATTTAGTCTCCATAGCCAAATCCTCACATGAGCAAATAAGTGGTGAATTTCTTAGTGGCTGTATGCTTAGTGCCCTATATTCTGAAAAATCTGACCAAATTGGTTTTCCTAAAAGATTTCAGATTGCGTTAAATAAACTTAAATTTAATAACAACATTGTTATAACCAAACCGATAAAACGAATCAGTTAGTCATTTTGGACAAACATAGTTATAATGATAAACTAAATGAACTTATTAATGATGTGAACACATATGAAAAGCTACAAAGTGATCCGCTCAATAAAAAAACAAGCAATTTCAACAACAAATTGAAGAGAATATTGAAAAGCGCAGATTTAATTAATCAATTCAGGAGTATGAACCCTTCACTTCCCTATATGTATGGGCTCCCAAAGACCCACAAAGAGGGATGTCCCTTACGCCCAATCATTTTCAATATTAATTCTCCCACTTATAAGCTCTCCAAATGGCTCGCCAATCATTTATCTCCAGCAGTAGGAAGAATCTCATCTGCACACATTATGAACACTCAAGATTTTGTTGACCGCCTCAACCACTTGCAATTACCGCATGGAAAACTTTTGAGCTTTGATGTAAACTCTTTGTTTACCAAAGTTCCATGACCAAACCATGGGCCTTCTGCGGGAAATCATCCCTAGACTTAATTTGGATCTTCCCATTTCTACGAGTAAATTTATCGATTTAGTTGAATTATGTCTCTATGTCAATGTGTTTCGAGTAAATAATGAGTTTTATAGACACATATTTGGCCTTAGCATGGGAAATAGTTTACCTCCGATATTGGCATGTCTCTTCATGAAATATTTTGAGACTGAACTCATTCCAACAATTTCTTCCCCTAACTTTATATGGTTAAGGTACATTGACGATGTATTTTCTGTATGGCCTAATGGCCATGATTTTGATACCTTTTTTAATAATTTGAATAATTTGCATGTCTCCATCAAATTTAAATATAAATGGGAATATGATAATAGATTACCCTTTTTAGATGTCTTTATTAATAAAGATCACCATGAATTTAAACTTTACGTGTATAGGAAACCACCCCACTCGAATGCCTATATACATTATTTTTCGTTTCACGATAATACTGTTAAAAAATCGGTAATTTCTAACCTTTTCCTTAGAGCATACAAAATATGTAATCCTTCCTATTAAATGAAGAAATTGTCATTATCAGGACCATTTTTTCTAATTTGTATTACCCCGATTGGTTCATATCGTCTGCCCATTTTGCAGCTAGGAAAACATTCTATGGTAATAAGCCTTCCCGCACTAACGACTTCAACAAATGTATAACATTGCCATTTAATAATAAATTAAATAGTTTAAAGGACTTTTTTGGAAAAGCGAGTATTAATCTAGCATTTAAATATAATAATTCCTTAAACCAATTGATGATGGCCAGGAAACCCAAAGAACATCACAACATAGGAGTATATGCAATACCATGCAACGATTGCCATAAAGTTTATATAGGGGAAACGGGGAGAAATCTAGACAAGAGATTGTACGAACACAAAAGAGATATTAGAGTGGGCAGCCAAAGCAGTGGAATATTTTGGCATGTTTGAGACTTGAATCATTCGATCAATTTCAATGGAAGTAAAATGTTATTTAAATCGGCTAACTATGTTAAGAAAAGAATCGTAGAATCGAGCTTGATATCGTCAGTTCCTAATTTAAATCTATCTGAGAGTCAATTTTATTTTTAATCCTGTAATAAGATCGCAAATAAATAAAAAAGTAAAATGTCAGCCCTTCAATATGTTTAGGCCTAACCCCCCCCCACCCAGATTAGCCACAAGTAGGGGATTGAGGGGAAAAAGAGGGGATCTTGTGTTATGTTTTTCTCTTATATTTTCTGCCCAGTGTCAGTTTAAAAAGGGTGTGAGATACACCGAAACTGTTCTGAATTAAATTGTCTTCGGAGAATGTGGTTTAATTTCTCATCTTTTCTTGCGATATTGCATTAATTTTCATCATATATATATATATATATATATATATATATATATATATATATATATATATATATATATATATATATATATAAAATGAAAAGATGATGAATCCAAGCACTTTTGAACTATATTTGCAAGTCCATCTTCAAAAAATAGCATGAAAATGGAGAAGACAACCTAGTATAGGGTACAAAGATACCAAGGGAACCCCCATCGCATAATACAAACCAATGGAAAAAACACAAAAACAAGACAGAAAAATACCAAGAAAAAGAACAATAGGCAACTAGTAACAGACATATGCATTCCTAAAACGATATATACAAGACATCGTCATGTATATGAAAGGAAATATGGTGGGTGACCCCCCCCCCAAAAAAAAAACCCAAAACTTTTTAAAGGATTATCATTAGTGCGAAAACATTTAGGCCTAAGAGTAATCCACATTCAAAACAGAAATACGTTTGGTAAAAACTCATAAACCTAATAATCCTATGCACCCCATTATAAGTTCGTTAGGCTCTGCTTCATATTCCTTATCAAAATGGCTTGTAAATCACTTATCCCCCCTTGTGGGGTCCATCTCCCAATCTCATTTTAAAAATAGTTGTGAACATATAGAGAAGCTTAATAAAATACCTTAGTCCAACAATTTCATTCTTGTCAGCTACGATGTTTGTTCTTTGTTTAGGAAAGTTCCTTTAGACGATCTTCTTTCTCTCCTTTGCGATAAATTAGATCTCCCTGAACCGGTCAATACTTTCCTAAGGCTTATTTCTCTTTGTGATAAAAATTGTAAATTTTCATTCAATGATAAATTTTACTTTATAAATTCGGTCTCCCGATGGGGAGTTGTCTATCTCTCACCCTCTCTAATTTATATATGGAATTCTTTGAGACGTTATTCTTGCCCCAAATCCTCGATTTTCCTATTATATGGTACCGTTACATTGATGATATTATATGCCTTTGGCCTTTCTCAAAAGATATTCACAACTTTCTATGTAATCTTAATTCTCTAGTCCCTTTTATTATATTTACCCTTGAAATTGAGGAAAATGGGACTCATTCTTTTCTTGAATTTTTAATACATACATAGGACGCCGTCAGGTTTTAAATTCTCTGTTTATCGCGAACCGTCTAACTCTAGTCATATATTCACTTTTATTTTTATCATAGTGTTAAAATTAAACTTTCTGTATTCACTTCTATGTTTCTGCGCGCATTACGCCTTGTTAGTCCAGAAATTTTGGATAGGGAATTATCCAATATCTTTGAAATAGGTAAAAAACTTTGTTACCCTCGTCAATTTTTGCATACCTGATTAAACTTGCCAAAATAACTTTTTATAGAACTGATAACCCAACGGTCTTCAATTACAAAAATTGTCTTATCTTGCCATACTCTGAACCATTTTTGTCCCACCCGTATTTCTAAGCAACTTAATGTCTCCGTAAATCTTAGATATGAATCCACTTTATATAAAATGTTAGTCCACAATAATACAAGGAAAAAAGGTGGAGTATATACTATAGAATGTTCTATTTGTAATTTACCTGATTTCGGTCAAACTGGTTAGAACTTAAAATACTAGAAGAAGTGAAATAAACAGCGCTTTATTTTTACATTTATTTGAATATAACCACTTCATTGACTGGAATACTGCAAAATTCCTTTATCATTCCGCTGATTTCACAAAAGAAATATTGTCGAGTGTACATTTATTGGCATCTTACCTAATAAAAATATTTCCTCTGGCTTATTTAAACTCGTCTCTGTTTTAAAAAAAACTTGTACTTAATGAAATAACTTCATAATGCAGCCTGTTGTCACTCTTTATTAGTGTAATATCATTCGCATTACCTCTCCCACCACGTGTCCCTGTTTTGACTGTGGATTAACTCTTAGTCCTAAATGTTTTCGCTCTAATGATAATCCTTTAAAATATTTCGGTTTTTTGGGCGGCTTGTTCCATTCATATCCATGGTATTGTTGTGTGAATATCGTTTTAGGGATGCATATGTCTGTTATAAGTTGCCTATTTTTCTTTTTCTTGGTATTTTTCTGTCTTGTTTTTGTGTTTTTTTCCATTGGTTTGTACTATGTGATGGATGTTCCCTTCGTATCTTTTACCCTATACAAGGTTGTCTTCTCCATTTTCATGCTATTCTTAAAAATGAACTTGCAAATATAGTTCGAAAGTGCTTGGATTCATCTTTTTATTTTCCTGTAAGTTAATTTTCATATATATATATATATATATATATATATATATATATATATATATATATATATATATATATATATATATATATATATTTATATATATACATATATATACATATATATATATATATATAAATATATACATATATATATATATATATATATATATATATATATATATATATATATATATATAGACACCTCCATTGCTAAACCGGAATTCTTTGCAATAAGGAGTCATTCGGGTACCTGTACCTCATTATTGTCCCCCTCAAATTTCCAAGTTTTGAGTTCTGCGGATAAATCCGTAGATCTCAACATTTTGGAATCTCTATTAATTCAAATATCTTAATTTTAGTTTGTTTTATAATTCACTTTTATCTTAAAATGTAATAGCAACCCACTCAATGACCTGATAATTATATTTTTTTTATTAGTTGGTTAATCATATTTCAGTTATTTTAAACAACTACCATGTTTAGCTCAGTTCAAATTTCCCACATATTAAATCATTCGATTCCTGTCCTCTCAAGTGGGTGTTGTTTATTCATTTATTTCATTTTAATTTTTGCTTTGTTTTCTTAGTTTGATTGATAATTTTGCAGTATTTGTATTTGGAAGTTCGCATTATCCTCTCTTGGTAATTTTTGCATTGTTTTCATAAAAACTTTACTAAACTCTAAATTTATTCATGATTATATTGTCGCATCATTTTCTCTCAAATTCAACAAACTTTAAACTTATTGTCAGTCATTAACACATTTTTCTTTATGTATTCTAAACTTGCTTGCTTTCATATTGTTTTACTCCATTATAGGCTGAAGATCAACATAGCTAATGTTCGAAACGTTCCAAATTATATATGTTCCGAATACTGGTTCTGGCTTTAACCTACATACTAAAATCGAGATTTCAGAAGGATGTCTCAATTTCTACATTTATATATATATGAAAAAGGGTTGAGCTTCTTCCAAATTGGAGTTTCAATAGGAAGGTGAAAACCAAGCACGCTATTGATAAAATCATCTTCTAGTTCTCTGGGTTTGAACGTTTCGAGGTCTTAGACTCATCATCGGCACTAAGAAACTAAAATAGTAAAGGGTTCAAATTTTTAGTTTTCCTAAAATACTAAAATTGAATAGTGCAATTTAGGGTAAGCTGCTTAATACAAGAATATATATTCCAATAATTCATGATAAAGATTGGAAGCAGTTTGATTAATATTTGACTTAGGTTTAAGTTTTTAGGATGGAGTTCGTTGGGATGGGGGATATGACTAAGTATTTTAAAATTACCCATATTAATTTCAGACTTTGATGTGATCTTGAATGGGCGATGGGTCTGGTTTGTTTAGAATCAGCCCCGTGCAGGTCGATCTTCCCCGATGCTGCTCGATGCGACAATGGATTGACATAATGGTCGAGCCAATTTTTTATGAATCGCAACATTCACAACTATATTTATAAATTACAGAGAGGTTGCAAGGGAATGGAATTCGGTCCTTATAGCTGAAATAGGATCCAATATTGTGCCTATTTTTTAATATGAAATTTAAGTCGAAATATGGATAGAATTTATTGAGTCTTCTTAATTTCATTTACAAAGTCCTTTGATTTTTTATCAAAGTATGAGAGACAAAAGAATATTGATAATTTCTCGAGATTATTTTCTGTTGGATTTTTTTGATAGAGAGCATTAAGAAACTTTTAAATATGTTTTTGCACTGAGTCAGGGTAGCCATTATTTTTAAAGTAACTTTTTCAAAAAGAGAATTATAAATGTTGTAGTCTATATGAACAACATAGGTTTATATTCAATGGGACAGTTATTGATCCACAGTTGTTCAAAGTTGTTAAAAACCTCGTTGAGGAGAGAATTCCTGAAATCAACAACTTCATAAGTAAGAAACGTCCTGATGATGACTTCTTCGAATTGTGGTGAATTTAATTTGAATCAATCGCTTCCGATTTCCTCATTCTTTTCCAGGGGATTGAATTCTTCCAATCCAATATTCGAAACCTTTTCTATGTGCAAACGCTGATTAATTGACATCATTATCATCTTGTTTTCTAGTGATTGCAAATTTAATTCCACTACCTTTTCAGTGAATTTTGATTTTAACACGAGAACGATCTAGGGGGCCCGAGGATGCACTCTTACCATCATAATTTACTCTTTTGTCAAGTGTGAAGAACAAACGTTGGATAGATAATCCATATCAAAACGAATTAGAAACTTATAGGTTACGTTTTGCTAATACACCATAATCGTCTTATTTGTCCCTTTCTTTTTAACGCAAACTAAGAGTAGTGAATCTTCGGAGTGTTTCTCTAAATAGATATGGAGGTAGGTAAGTAGAGCCTTTCGTCTGTCACATCGTAGACGACATCTCCCTACTAGATAATTAAATGCACACAAAGATCAGAATGACATTCACTGGTGAGCCAGATGACTTCTAGGCCTTTCATTGATTGGCAACCAAACCGCGTCGGGGATATATTAATATGAGTGCCCCAACAGGGGACACTCGTATTTTATTGGCACGGGTCTGTGAAGGCGGGGAGGGAAACAATAATGGCGTTTTGTTTGGCTATGTTCATGGTGATGCGTGTGTAGTTACTTATCTCAGCATCAGCGTATCCGCCCATTGGGCGCCCAGCACATGACATCCCAGAATGTTTTATGTCCCCGTTCGCTGTGATCGAATCCTTGCCTCGGCGTAAGAAATCCAACACCGTATCTAATAAGCGAGCGAGAGTTCAAAAAGTGAGAGTAGTAATTTAGGTTCCTATCCATAGGAGTAATTAATGTATTCCCTAGATAAATTTATTCAGGCCAATGGTAGCTGAATATCAGGTCTTTATCTCCATGTCCTTAAGCAATGTTTATCCTTACCCATTTTGATATGTCTTAGTCTTTAAGAATCTAAGAGATACCGATTTACTAGTTAAGTTACTAAAAATATTAGCGCAACGTGGATACCGGGAATTTGAGTTCGAATGGATGATACTAAAATTTTCATTGCAGGGGACGATACCTATAGCTTGCTTGGACTGAATCATGCTAAAAGCTTTAATGGATATGATAAATTGCTCTCCCATTACTTGATGGCTACATTCGACTAAATTGCGAGGAGGGTGAACCGAGGCGTTTCTCTTAACAGGAAGAAGACCGTTGAACAACGAATATTTCAGTTTTATTAGTTGCAAGAGGACTCAGTCGAATCCTTCCTTTACTTTTTATCCATCGTTTCAAGCAATTTTGCCAGATTCCACTTATTTTACGCAAATTTGCACGAAAATTCTCCTAAACGGAATCGTTAAGAAGAATTTTTATCGTTTTCAGGTCTTCCTTTAGCGATTGTAGGGAATTGCTTCAGTATTGCATTTTTCAAAAATGGGAGACTCTCGTAATAGGAATTGCAGAAATTTCGCATATATTTCCATAGTGTTCAGAAGTACTATATTTTCTCGGATCTCTATAATCTGAATGATATTTCTCAAGCAGTTATGTTCTATTCAGGAAATATAGTGACCTCAATATTCAATAACTTACCAAGATTCGATAAATATGTATGCCACTGCATGGATTTAGTGTCATTTTTTCACGGGTAATTTTGAAGTGTAGGAATATATCTAATTTTTTGTATAAATTTATTATACGTGTTTACTGGTCCCCAAAGTGCCGTAGAGCGGCAGTTTTCTCTAGAGTTGCTTGCCTTCTCGGTGCCTAAAGCGTCAATAATCTACTTAATTTACATTTTCACTCATCATTTACCAGTTTTTATGAAAGAATTTCCAAACTTTGATGCTGGTTATGCCCTCATTGATTTTGATTATTTTCAAGAAAAGTAGCTACTTATCTTTCTCCCTGAGTCAAGGGTCAACTTATTTTTCGGCAGTCCTTATCGCCACTGAGTCTTATACTTTTCAGCCGTTTATAGCTCCATGTTTCATCTCTCTTGATATTTATAGCCTGATAAAGAGACTCTTATCCAAATTAATAGATTTCATGTCTCATATTTTCTCGTATTTTCCAAAAGTCCAAAATTCGGGGGGACGTTTTCTTGGTCATTCGCAGCCGGGTAGATAAAATGAGTTAATTAACGCTCCAAGCATCTTCCTTCTTGGATTAAGACTGTTATTTCGGAATTTCTCTTCCTTTTGGCCAAATGTGTAAAGAACAGGAGAGTTGCGCATCCCCAATAGGCTAAACATCCCACACAAGGCTTTTGGGGATATTCGGGTTATTTGAATTTTATAGATTTTTCCTTCCACTCACACTACGAGCATCTGGACTTTGTTAGAAGGTTATGTGGGCAAGATGCCCACGTTGGTTTTTGCCGTATTTCAAAAAGAGGTAAAATAATTTTATTGATGATATGGACCAGATTCTATCTTCAAACCAATGAATTACTGTGATCTGGCCCACTGTAATGTGGGTGTTTTCGCAGCACACCCATTCATGATAGTGAGGGTGCATATATGTTTTGGACTATTCTTTAGTATTATTTATTATCTTTTTCCTCCATTTTGCCTTCTTTCTTTCCCAACAAATTAACTACGGTCATTTGGATTACATCAGTTTCCGCTTATTAATAATTTAGAAAGATTGAACAAACCACGATCTCCTTTCCAGGTTAGAATGTCCGCCACTCTCTTACCGCTTCCAGGAGGAAACCCACACATCACAAAGAAATGAACTTCTGAAAAAACAAGACAACTGTCCTGGTCGTGATGCAAATCGGGATATCTGAATTATTGGATGGTGGTCTTTCCACTACGCCCCCAGAGACTGACCACTTTTAATCCCTCTTCTTCTATAAAGTATTTCCTAACCCTTTTATCGCCATCTTTAAATGCGCTCACAACTTAGAGAACTCGCTACTTAGGTCGCATACAAGAACCATTGACATCGCTGCCGGTAGTAGACAACTAATATAGCGTTTTAGTAACTTTAGTTCGGTTTTTAAAGCCTCGCTGGATCTTCCTTATTTTTTGAGTCTGAGCTTGAATTACACTATGACAAATTATGATGAAGTATTATAGAGCTTAGTTCGATTTAGAAGACCATCGTGACGAACACGGCCTAGAGGTAGGCACTAGGTCACTTGAGTATGGGGCCTGATATTAATTAGGCATGTGTACGTACGTTTCGTAATATTATCAGGAATGTTGCAATGGATTCAAAATAATACTAAAACAAATATTCTTGGCTGCATCTGAACGCAATGTCTCGGAGCTACCAGGTTAGAAGGAACCACATGTTCAGTAATCTCACTTTGCCGCAACATTTTAAAGAAAAGTATTTTAGGTCAACAAAGCAAAATTAGAAGTATTTGTTGATAATTACTACATATGAAATGTTTGGCGGAAAGTTGTTAAAGCCTTGCTTCATATATAAAGATACCACCCGTAAAATATGGTATAAAAACCATAGTCTTACTCAATTGGTTTGATGTTAATGGTGCATAAATAATTATTAAATTGATAAAACAATAAGGAAAGAAGAATTTAGATATTTTGAAAAATATTTCTAAAAACAGCCCCAAACAGAAATATGTAGGCTCTTTGACTTTCAATAGATCAACGATCCAAAAACATCAGGCCTCTGTAGTCAAGAATACATAGATAGAAGTTTACTAAATTACTGTTTCAAAATAGCCATCATAAAGGCCAGGGCTGAATCATATAATAAAACGTAAATGACATTAAAAAAGCGCGTCACAAAAGGAAATTGAATAAATAAGGACGTGTTGTTGATTTACTGTAAAGAGAAATGGAGTGAATATTACATACCTTCAAGATTTATCGCGAAGAAAACTTCGAAGTACAATTTTAACCCTCTACACTCGTACAAACCTAATCCGCCGATTAACCCCTCAAGTGCTAGAATATTCTTGAGAGAAAACTGGTATTCTTATCGCAGCAAGTCAAATTCTTTGTGGAGGGTGAAACGAAAGATTTGTTCTTTTAGTTTGTTTATTTTTAGCAATTCAACTCTCAGGAAAACTCTTGCAGTCGTCATTGTTCTGCACCAAACTGACATCTTGTGGATAAAGATTGATGACAGAACTAATAAGTTTCTGGAAAGCCTCCATGGAATCTGTAAAGACTTCATCGTTGATATGTAAGTGCGTCAAGAAAGGCTTTCAAAATGTGTAAGGATCTTGAGTAGGAGTGAGTACAGTCTCCACAGGTGAAGTAAACTTCTGAACTGTGCAGCCATTAATGTTAAACTTGTTATACAATTTCAGAAGATAAGCTTGAGTGTATATGGCAAACGGTAAGACGCGAACTTCTCAACATTGCCCTCTTAACGAAAAGGGCAAGTATGTGTTCATTATTTAGTATGGAAAACGTGCAAGTACCGACGATGGAAGTTGAAACAAAGTTTTTCTTTCTCTAATGAATGACCTATTTTCTCTATTTAGTGGGTCTTGGAGCTCAACTCTCTGGATAAGAAAAGGGCAACGCTATCATGAATCCTGGATAGTGCTCACAATAAAGCATCTTGAGATGCTCCAAGTAAGGGCTGCTTTTCATGCAAGGCAATCGGGCCTTTCATATTTTTTCCCCAAAGTAACGTTCTAGCGAAAATAATGGTATAGGAATATTCTCTGGCCCAGTAGCAGTGACACAATGCCTCTTAGGAGCGATAAATTTACCCCCATCCAACACTTGATTTCAAATGCTTTCACCACTCGTGCTTTTATTTGGGGGGAAGGGGTACACATTTTCATTACTCTTAAATTTACAACTTTGCGAACAAAACTCTCCTCTGAAATTTGTGGCTGGGATTACTTTTGTGAGGTTTTGATTCTTAGTTTCATTTAATAATGATAATGATAAAAATATTAGAAGCAAATGGCGAATTTACTCGAAAGATACATTAATTTTGTTTCTAAACTCTCAAAACTGCCTTTAATTTTTAAAAGTAAGAAATGTTGTGGTAACTTATGGAATAAGTCATCAATGAATAAAATGGCATCTATGTAAGTGAAAGCATTAAAAATAGTATAATAATTAAATAACCAGGTAATGGCTTCGCCACTCCCTCTTACGGGGGGAGCTTGCGCTTAACTACTAAGATTAAAATTTAAAATCTAAAAAAATGCAGCCATGGTTAAATTTTCTGAACTTCACCATTTTGTTTTTCGATATTAGAAAAGAATTATTAGAAATAACTTGGATAAAAAAACATAAGTCATAACCAAACTAAGATGAAATTATTATTCAAATACTAAAAAAAAACCCCCCTTCTTAAATTATAGAGTTAGTACTGATGATATTTACGGTAATAATGACCTTGGTGTGGGATAATGCTACAGTAGCGTAACTCGATGATAATGAATTCTTTCCCACCATTCTAGGAGAACTGCCTCAAAAGCATTGACGCTTCTCCTAATATTACATTTAGTTCTAAATTTCCTAGACGTTTATCTGAGTTTGCGATGCATGTTAATTAACGCTTCTTCTTATATAACTAGTGAATGATTAGAAGTTGAAAAAAAGATGTATATAAATTTAAAAAAAAACCGTTTTGCTTAAAAAAACAGTTGAAACTCACAGGAAGTTCAATCTCCCGGACAGATTTATAAGAAGCTAATAATTTTATCTGTTCTAATTTTCCTGTTAGATTTAAGCCAAATAATGACATTTCATTATATTCAAAGGAATTACGAAGGTAAAAATTATGTAACTTTCTATTAATCAATTATGATGAATAATGATAATTCGTTTTTAAATATACAAAAGCTAAAAATTTTTTTAATTCAATCAAATGGTAGAGCATTTATTAATTTATGAGAAATGTATTGTATTTATATTATCTATTACATCAGAGCCATGAATCCTGGTATTAAATTATTAAGTCATCCATACTCTATGGTACTTGAATTCTACTAGGAATTTTGTCATAATGAATTATTCACGATCTTTCATGTTCCGTGGTAACGCCTTGTATTTCGAGTCTCGTTATTATATTTTTTCGGAAGTCAAAATGGCATCTGCATCATTAAATATTAGATATGCTCGTAAAGACAGTAGAAAATCAAGAATGTGTAGGAGATGCAAAGTGAACGAGGGAGCATAATGGAATCAACTCTCCTGAATTATTTTCCTTTCCGCCGTCTCCTTTTTTTCAAACTAAAACAATAGAGTGTGATGTAACCACCTTGGCCTTCGAAGCTTTCCTGAAGAAAGAATTCGGAACGGGAAGGCAGATATAAATAAAAGGTGATAAAAGAAATCAGTGAGAAATAGTAATAAATTTCGAGGGACCCGTAAAGGACAAAGAAATGAATAGGAATTTTTTTTTGTCGCATGCGAGTCTCGCACGAGCAAATCTACATCTTACTATGATGGTCGGCCCCCGTTTTGCTTTTATTTTGTAATAATATTGTAACTATTCAGCCGATTCTAACGAAGTTGAAACCATTACGTTGTTTTACATTCTCTTTTGAATGATACAATTGCCAAAATCCTACCAAGGTTAGCCAACGAATTATTTTGTTTTGGCAATAACATCAGAACTATTCGGCCGATTCTAATGAAATTCGAAACCCTCATGTTGTTTTAAATTCTCTTTCTAATGATATAATTGTCAAAGTCCTTACAAGATTAACCCGAAAATTATTTTGTTCTGGCAATAACATCATAACTATTCGGCCCATACTATACTAGATAGCATATAGTATGTTAGGTTAGGCAATACTAAGTTATGCTTGAGTAGAGTATAATAGGATAGTATAGGCTATACTTGTCTAGGATAGTTAATGCTAGGCTAGGTTAAACTATGCTAGGCTAGGCTAAGCTATACTAGGATAGGAAGAGCTATACTATTCTATACTAGGATAGGCTAAAAGTATAATATGCTAGGAATAGCTATGCTCTGCTATGCTAGGCTATGTTGGGTAATACTATGTTAGGCTCCGATAGGCTAGCTAACCTAGGCTATAATAGGCTAAGCTATGCAAGGTTATTCTAGTCTAGGGTATGGTATACTAGTCTAGGATATACTAGGCTAGGATATAATATGATACCCTTGGATATATTATGTTAGGTGTGTTTATGCTAGGGGATCATATGAAGATCTTCCCTAAAGTACCAAACAGAAGATCCACCCCATTAGTCGCGCTCATATGAAGATTCTCCTCCCTTACACAAAATTTTAATATAAATAAACTAAATAAGGAATAAATAATAAAACATTATTCAGATTAGTCTTTTGTTACACTAAATATTGCAAGGAATTTGTGTACATAGGTTCTTAAAACAAGAATTATTACACTAAATCTTGCAAGAAATGGTCACGCCACATAAATTCTAGAAGGAAATATGAGTATATAGGTTATGAAAAGCATTCCTGAAAAAACGGTCACGCCACATAAATTCTTCAAGATTAGAATTCAAAAAATCTCGCCTGCATACACGCATCATGCTGATAGGTGCTTTGTGTTTGTGCCAGTACGATTTTCTGGCCTGAGTGTGGACACCAGTTTGCGGATCCACAAAATTGAGTGAATGGTTCACTGTCCTGTGTGTGAAGCCGAGTCCTTGTATATTAATGCATGCCTTCCACTCATCACTGTGGATTATCGATCCCCGTTGCACTACTGCTTGTATTATAGGGAGAGAAAAGTGTGGCAGCATCCCTTTTGTCCACAATTTCCATGTATCCTCTTCCTGGTGAGGTGCTGGTATCTACCATTCCAAACACCACATATGAGTGTGAGGTCCTCTGCCCCGATGATGCTTTGGTTTGTGAGAAAAACACGATTCCTCGATATGCACAACTGTTCCTGGACCACCAAGTTGCACTGGGTTAGCCTGAAGATATCTACTGCACACTTCCCGGAAAAACTGTAGCAGTCGATCATGGTCTTCTCAGAAACACCAACTTGACAGCTTGCTCTTGATTTACCAATACGTTCAGTCCACATAGAGATTGCATGAACTCAGGTCTGAAGCGTTAATCTAGAGTTGGGAAAAAACGATCCAGTCCTTATAGATACTTGGCATAATCTTTGGTCTGGCATTTCCAAGCATAGCCATCATTAGATTTGGCATACTTCGTCCAGTTCATTTCACTATCACAAGAGGGACATTTCACTTCATGTTTGAGCATTCTGCATTGCTTAATCAAATTAATAACTGACAGAGAATCTTCAGTTAGCAAGGGCAGCACAAGAGTCTTGAAAGTATCACGGTCCATGGTGCTCTTGATACTGAGTACATGAACAAAATGTGAATATATATATATTTATATATATATATATATATATATATATATATATATATATATATATATATATATATATATATATATATATATACCAACATAAATCTGGTCATTATATTTTTTTTTAATCCAAAGCATTCGATATTCATCTATTTCCGAACTTGACCATTTTGTTTTTTCAAACTTTATATTAATTCTTTGAATAAAATTGGTATTATTATTGTTAGTGGTGAAGTTCAGAATATTTATAAAAAATGGATAACATGAAGATCCTCCCCCCACGAACCTAGTTGGGGGGAGTATCTTCATATGATCCATGCTAGGATAGGCTATCCCAAGCTAGCCTATAGTATGCTAGGCTAGCCAATCATATGCAAGGATATATTTGCTAGTGTATAATATCCTATTCTAGCTTGGCTATACTAGGCTAGGGTGCTCTAGGCGACGTTAGGCTAGGCTATGGCATTTTATGCTAAGTCCTACCTGGTTAGGCTAGGTTAGGCTATAGTAAGCTAGGTTACACTAAATTGCTATGCTAGGCAAGGCTATTCTAGTTTTAGGCTAAGCTAAGCTATACTATAATATGCTAGGATAGACTAGGGTCTACTAAACTAGGCTCAACTATACAAACTAAGGTAGGATAAGGTAGGCTATACTATGCTAGCTAAATTATACTAAGCTAGGCTAGGTTAGGACCTGGACAGCTAGGCTATTCTATTTTAGGCTAGGCTATCCTATGTTTGGCTAGGCTTAGCTATGATATGCTATGCTATACTAGGCAAGTTTAGGCTAGGCTATACCCTGCTATTTTAAGTTAGGCTAGACTATGATATCCTATACTATTCTGTGCTATGCTATACTATGTATACTTAATATTCTATGCTAAGTCATACTATGTTATGTTATGCTATGCTGTGCAATGCTATACTTATTATATTTAATAATCTATTATAATAATAACCGTCATGTATTTATTTCTAATTTTTTCATTTGTGGATAACACTTGAATCTACTCAATTTGAAAAAAATTGTAATTAATTCTTCAACGACTTGCTATTATATAAAAAAATAAAGTTGCCATTTTCTTTCTTTTATAAGTATAATATAAAACGACTATGTATTGTTAAATTATTTAATATAAGATAATTATTTAATAAATAAGATAATTGTAGTTGTGTGTGTGTAAGAATACAGATAGAATTTATTCATTTCATGTCTTATAGAATATTGGGATTAATAATGGGTTGGGCAAAACAGATATGATAAAAGACAATGAAATAGATATATTAGGATAGATAGAAAAAGTTTTTTTTTTGCCAAAATGTTTGAAATTCATTTTCCCACACTGATTTTTTAATGGACCCGACACCAAAAACTATTGTGTTAAAATTTAAGACTTCTAAATTAATATTTTCAGGTTCCTCAACCCACCTAAATTTTGAAAGAAAAAGCAAAAATGTCGGAAAATTTTATCTATTTGTTTTCAAACTTCTAGTTGTTACATGAAACTTTAATAAAATATATATTTCCATAAAACTTTACAATCAATACTTCTACTTCCATTTTATTGAATAAAAACAATCTATTTACTACTCCATAAGTTTTCCTTCCTTTTCTTCCGTTTGTTTCCCTGCAACCTGTAGATTTTTATCATCATCACTCTGAAATAGAAGAAATTGAACAATTAACAGTCAAATATTTAAATTTTCACTATTTTTCAATATCCATTTATTCAATGCAGTTAGAATTTTGTAGTGTTATTACCTTTCATTACGAAGTCCTTTTTAATATTAAATGAGGGTATTTTTTTCCTGGACTCAATTCTACTCCTTATATAGCCGTCCCGTTTGTCTTCTCCACAAACTGCTAGTGACGCTTCTGTGACCAGTTTGATGCATCTCTCAAACGCTTTTGTGTGATAAGGAAACTTCGGAATATCCAATTTAGGTTGTTGACGGATAAACATGATGTAGAGTGTGGGGGCCAGAACGCTTCCTTGGGGAACGCCTGAGCGTGGTGTGAAGGGTCTTGATAGGGTGTTCTTGTATCTGATGTGGCAGCGCCGTACAGTGAGGTAGTGCAAGAGGAGCCTTCTGGTGCAGAGAGGTAACTCCGTGTTGTTGGCGAGTTTCCAACGGAGTCCCTCGTGCCACACCTTGTCAAAGGCCTTCTTCACATCCTTACTGACGGAGAGAGTCTTTTTGTGTATCTGTCGTTTCTTCTGTATTCTGTCATGTACGATGGTCACGGCCGCCTGAGTGGACCTGCCTCTCCTGAACCCGTATGGATTGGGGAAGAACCAGTCCCTCTCTTCCAGGAACTCCCGTAGGCGGCAGTTGACCATTCGTTCGAGTATTTTGCCTAGGTGCTCTAATAGAGCAATAGGCCTATTTTGTTGATTTCTTTCCAAATCTAAAAATTCGGAAAACTGACTTCGGCCGTGTTTTTGTGTATACGATTGAAGCGTAAGTAACATTTAAATCTATCCTGACGCCTGATTGGTTGAAATGTTATAGAGTTAAATTTAGATGAAATTACTATTTATATAGGTGAATTTCAACCTCCAACAGGAGGACTGCTTTGTCTGCCTTAGCAAGTCGACTCCCGCTTTGACAGCATTATTCGGAATTTTTCAAAAGTGAATTTTTAGCGAGATAAAGTGAAGAGAGTGATTTCCTGTTGTTGATAGTAGCACGATCGTTTGTTCATTCATTCATAAGTGGACCACTGGCCTTCTTTGTTCTACGACGGTGCGGGGACGGATCTTCGCTCCTACGTGAAAAATATTTTGAGGTAAAGTGGTAATTTTATTTGGACATTGACCCTCTGATCTCCTCCACCTCTTTCTCCCTCACCACTTTTCTATACAAGTGTTTTTCCCATTTTTTCCCATGTGTAACCATCCAGTGAGTGTTGGGATGTGCAAAAAATGAAGGAAACACTTCGAATTACTCTTCGGGTCCTCTCAGAGGGCCCGAAACCTGATAGAGGAAAGGTCTTCGAACAAATTTACGGTAACATAAAAATTGCATTGGTACGACTAATAGACATACAAAATGGATACTCTGCCATTTGTGCGAGGGAGGCTGACTGTGAAGCCTCAACCTCAAGCAAGGCAGTTAAATGCCTCAAGACGATAAACTTGAAACCCCACACACCACCTCAAATAAAAACAGACCGCAGTGTCGTCTGCAGGCGCCTTGACTCTTGGGTTGGTAGCCACTCGGCAGAGGACATAAAAGACGAACTGGAGAGGAACCACCCTTAGGCGAAAGTTGCTGAGGTTATAAAATTTAAAGCCTACACGCACGTCTTCAAGGTTGTCTTCGAGGATACGGCGATGGCACAAAAGGCTAAGGATCTAGGTTTACTGCTGTTTAGTATTAGAGTCTGCCCAGAACAGATTGAGAGGGAGGAATTTGTCGACTTACAAATGTGCTTCCGGTGCTATAAGTACGGCAAACACACCACCTCAAGCTGCCCTGAAAATAAGGACCTGACTCTTTGCTTTATCTGTGCAGGTCGCAACCATTTTTGGCGCGACTGCAAAAGTCCCTTCCAGGAAATGCTTAAACTGTGAAGGCTCCCACCGGACTATGTCCATGGCATGCCCGATCAGAAAATTGGAAATCCTAACAGAAACACAGCAACGACGCGAAACGGAGGAGAAGAAGGTGAATTCGACCTACGAATTTTTATGAACAGTCTTTGGATTAAAGGTTCAAACCCCATTAAAAATATTCTGAATTTATCATCCCATGTACTGAATGATGATGAAAAATTTGCGTTAGGATACGGTTTAAGCTTTTCAA
Source organism: Ceratothoa steindachneri (assembly GCA_963969495.1). NCBI lineage: Eukaryota > Metazoa > Arthropoda > Malacostraca > Isopoda > Cymothoidae > Ceratothoa > Ceratothoa steindachneri. The sequence goes on from OZ018321.1 coordinate 14,485,893, forward strand.
TTAAGTCATGCGATGAGTTCCCACTAGACCATTTAGTCTCCATAGCCAAATCCTCACATGAGCAAATAAGTGGTGAATTTCTTAGTGGCTGTATGCTTAGTGCCCTATATTCTGAAAAATCTGACCAAATTGGTTTTCCTAAAAGATTTCAGATTGCGTTAAATAAACTTAAATTTAATAACAACATTGTTATAACCAAACCGATAAAACGAATCAGTTAGTCATTTTGGACAAACATAGTTATAATGATAAACTAAATGAACTTATTAATGATGTGAACACATATGAAAAGCTACAAAGTGATCCGCTCAATAAAAAAACAAGCAATTTCAACAACAAATTGAAGAGAATATTGAAAAGCGCAGATTTAATTAATCAATTCAGGAGTATGAACCCTTCACTTCCCTATATGTATGGGCTCCCAAAGACCCACAAAGAGGGATGTCCCTTACGCCCAATCATTTTCAATATTAATTCTCCCACTTATAAGCTCTCCAAATGGCTCGCCAATCATTTATCTCCAGCAGTAGGAAGAATCTCATCTGCACACATTATGAACACTCAAGATTTTGTTGACCGCCTCAACCACTTGCAATTACCGCATGGAAAACTTTTGAGCTTTGATGTAAACTCTTTGTTTACCAAAGTTCCATGACCAAACCATGGGCCTTCTGCGGGAAATCATCCCTAGACTTAATTTGGATCTTCCCATTTCTACGAGTAAATTTATCGATTTAGTTGAATTATGTCTCTCTGTCAATGTGTTTCGAGTAAATAATGAGTTTTATAGACAAATATTTGGCCTTAGCATGGGAAATAGTTTATCTCCGATATTGGCATGTCTCTTCATAAAATATTTTGAGACTGAACTCCTTCCAACAATTTCTTCCCCTAACTTTATATGGTTAAGGTACATTGACGATGTATTTTCTGTATGGCCTAATGGCCATGATTTTGATACCTTTTTTAATAATTTGAATAATTTGCATGTCTCCATTAAATTTAAATATAAATGGGAATATGATAATAGATTACCCTTTTTAGATGTCTTTATTAATAAAGATCACCATGAATTATAACTTGACGTGTATAGGAAACCAACCCACTCGAATGCCTATATACATTATTTTTCGTTTCACGATAATACTGTTAAAAAATCGGTAATTTCTAACCTTTTCCTTAGAGCATACAAAATATGTCATCCTTCCTATTAAATGAAGAAATTGTCATTATCAGGACCATTTTTTCTAATTTGTATTACCCCGATTGGTTCATATCGTCTGCCCATTTTGCAGCTAGGAAAACATTCTATGGTAATAAGCCTTCCCGCACTAACGACTTCAACAAATGTATAACATTGCCATTTAATAATAAATTAAATAGTTTAAAGGACTTTTTTGGAAAAGCGAGTATTAATCTAGCATTTAAATATAATAATTCCTTAAACCAATTGATGATGGCCAGGAAACCCAAAGAACATCACAACATAGGAGTATATGCAATACCATGCAACGATTGCCATAAAGTTTATATAGGGGAAACGGGGAGAAATCTAGACAAGAGATTGTACGAACACAAAAGAGATATTAGAGTGGGCAGCCAAAGCAGTGGAATATTTTGGCATGTTAGAGACTTGAATCATTCGATCAATTTCAATGGAAGTAAAATGTTATTTAAATCGGCTAACTATGTTAAGAAAAGAATCGTAGAATCGAGCTTGATATCGTCAGTTCCTAATTTAAATCTATCTGAGAGTCAATTTTATTTTTAATCCTGTAATAAGATCGCAAATAAATAAAAAAGTAAAATGTCAGCCCTTCAATATGTTTAGGCCTAACCCCCCCCACCCAGATTAGCCACAAGTAGGGGATTGGGGGGAAAAAGAGGGGATCTTGTGTTATGTTTTTCTCTTATATTTTCTGCCCAGTGTCAGTTTAAAAAGGGTGTGAGATACACCAAAACTGTTCTGAATTAAATTGTCTTCGGAGAATGTGGTTTAATTTCTCATCTTTTCTTGCGATATTGCATTAATTTTCATCATATATATATATATATATATATATATATATATATATATATATATATATATATATATATATATATAAAAAATGAAAAGATGATGAATCCAAGCACTTTTGAACTATATTTGCAAGTCCATCTTCAAAAAATAGCATGAAAATGGAGAAGACAACCTAGTATAGGGTACAAAGATACCAAGGGAACCCCCATCACATAATACAAACCAATGGAAAAAACACAAAAACAAGACAGAAAAATACCAAGAAAAAGAACAATAGGCAACTAGTAAAAGACATATGCATTCCTAAAACGATATATACAAGACATCGTCATGTATATGAAAGGAATATGGTGGGTGATCCCCCCCCCAAAAAAAAACCCAAACTTTTTAATGGATTATCATTAGTGCGAAAACATTTAGGCTTAAGAGTAATCCACATTCAAAACAGAAATATGTTTGGTAAAAACTCATAAACCTAATAATCCTATGCACCCCATTATAAGTTCGTTAGGCTCTGCTTCATATTCCTTATCAAAATGGCTTGTAAATCACTTATCCCCCCTTGTGGGGTCCATCTTCCAATCTCATTTTAAAAATAGTTGTGAACATATAGAGAAGCTTAATAAAATACCTTAGTCCAACAATTTCATTCTTGTCAGCTACGATGTTTGTTCTTTGTTTAGGAAAGTTCCTTTAGACGATCTTCTTTCTCTCCTTTGCGATAAATTAGATCTCCCTGAACCGGTCAATACTTTCCTAAGGCTTATTTCTCTTTGTGATAAAAATTGTAAATTTTCATTCAATGATAAATTTTACTTTATAAATTCGGTCTCCCGATGGGGAGTTGTCTATCTCTCACCCTCTCTAATTTATATATGGAATTCTTTGAGACGTTATTCTTGCCCCAAATCCTCGATTTTCCTATTATATGGTACCGTTACATTGATGATATTATATGCCTTTGGCCTTTCTCAAAAGATATTCACAACTTTCTATGTAATCTTAATTCTCTAGTCCCTTTTATTATATTTACCCTTGAAATTGAGGAAAATGGGACTCATTCTTTTCTTGAATTTTTAATACATACATAGGACGCCGTCAGGTTTTAAATTCTCTGTTTATCGCGAACCGTCTAACTCTAGTCATATATTCACTTTTATTTTTATCATAGTGTTAAAATTAAACTTTCTGTATTCACTTCTATGTTTCTGCGCGCATTACGCCTTGTTAGTCCAGAAATTTTGGATAGGGAATTATCCAATATCTTTGAAATAGGTAAAAAACTTTGTTACCCTCGTCAATTTTTGCATACCTGATTAAACTTGCCAAAATAACTTTTTATAGAACTGATAACCCAACGGTCTTCAATTACAAAAATTGTCTTATCTTGCCATACTCTGAACCATTTTTGTCCCACCGGTATTTCTAAGCAACTTAATGTCTCCGTAAATTTTAGATATGAATCCACTTTATATAAAATGTTAGTCCACAATAATACAAGGAAAAAAGGTGGAGTATATACTATAGAATGTTCTATTTGTAATTTACCTGATTTCGGTCAAACTGGTTAGAACTTAAAATACTAGAAGAGGTGAAATAAACAGCGCTTTATTTTTACATTTATTTGAATATAACCACTTCATTGACTGGAATACTGCAAAATTCCTTTATCATTCCGCTGATTTCACAAAAAGAAATATTGTCGAGTGTACATTTATTGGCATCTTACCTAATAAAAATATTTCCTCTGGCTTATTTAAACTCGTCTCTGTTTTAAAAAAAACTTGTACTTAATGAAATAACTTCATAATGCAGCCTGTTGTCACTCTTTATTAGTGTAATATCATTCGCATTACCTCTCCCACCACGTGTCCCTGTTTTGACTGTGGATTAACTCTTAGTCCTAAATGTTTTCGCTCTAATGATAATCCTTTAAAATATTTCGGTTTTTTGGGCGGCTTGTTCCATTCATATACATGGTATTGTTGTGTGAATATCGTTTTAGGGATGCATATGTCTGTTATAAGTTGCCTATTTTTCTTTTTCTTGGTATTTTTCTGTCTTGTTTTTGTGTTTTTTTCCATTGGTTTGTACTATGTGATGGATGTTCCCTTCGTATCTTTTACCCTATACAAGGTTGTCTTCTCCATTTTCATGCTATTCCTTAAAAATGAACTTGCAAATATAGTTCGAAAGTGCTTGGATTCATCTTTTTATTTTCCTGTGAGTTAATTTTCATATATATATATATATATATATATATATATATATATATATATATATATATATATATATATATATATATATATATTTATATATATACATATATATACATATATATATATACATGTATATATATATATATATATATATATATATATATATATATATATATATATATATATATATATATATATATATATATATATATATATAGACACCTCTATTGCTAAACCGGAATTCTTTGCAATAAGGAGTCATTCGGGTACCTGTACCTCATTATTGTCCCCCTCAAATTTCAAAGTTTTGAGTTCTGCGGATAAATCCGTAGATCTCAACATTTTGGAATCTCTATTAATTCAAATATCTTAATTTTAGTTTGTTTTATAATTCACTTTTACCTTAAAATGTAATAGCAACCCACTCAATGACCTGATAATTATATTTTTTTTATTAGTTGGTTAATCATATTTCAGTTATTTTAAACAACTACCATGTTTAGCTCAGTTCAAATTTCCCACATATTAAATCATTCGATTCCTGTCCTCTCAAGTGGGTGTTGTTTATTCATTTATTTCATTTTAATTTTTGCTTTGTTTTCTTAGTTTGATTGATAATTTTGCAGTATTTGTATTTGGAAGTTCGCATTATCCTCTCTTGGTAATTTTTGCATTGTTTTCATAAAAAATTTACTAAACTCTAAATTTATTCATGATTATATTGTCGCATCATTTTCTCTCAAATTCAACAAACTTTAAACTTATTGTCAGTCATTAACACATTTTTCTTTATGTATTCTAAACTTGCTTGCTTTCATATTGTTTTACTCCATTATAGGCTGAAGATCAACATAGCTAATGTTCGAAACGTTCCAAATTATATATGTTCCGAATACTGGTTCTGGCTTTAACCTACATACTAAAATCGAGATTTTAGAAGGATGTCTCAATTTCTACATTTATATATATATGAAAAAGGGTTGAGCTTCTTCCAAATTGGAGTTTCAATAGGAAGGTGAAAACCAAGCACGCTATTGATAAAATCATCTTCTAGTTCTCTGGGTTTGAACGTTTCGAGGTCTTAGACTCATCATCGGCACTAAGAAACTAAAATAGTAAAGGGTTCAAATTTTTAGTTTTCCTAAAATACTAAAAGTGAATAGTGCAATTTAGGGTGAGCTGCTTAATACAAGAATATATATTCCAATAATTCATGATAAAGATTGGAAGCAGTTTGATTAATATTTGACTTAGGTTTAAGTTTTTAGGATGGAGTTCGTTGGGATGGGGGATATGACTAAGTATTTTAAAATTACCCATATTAATTTCAGACTTTGATGTGATCTTGAATGGGCGATGGGTCTGGTTTGTTTAGAATCAGCCCCGTGCGGCTCGATCTTCCCCGATGCTGCTCGATGCGACAATGGATTGACATAATGGTCGAGCCAATTTTTTATGAATCGCAACATTCACAACTATATTTATAAATTACAGAGAGGTTGCAAGGGAATGGAATTCGGTCCTTATAGCTGAAATAGGATCCAATATTGTGCCTATTTTTTAATATGAAATTTAAGTCGAAATATGGATAGAATTTATTGAGTCTTCTTAATTTCATTTACAAAGTCCTTTGATTTTTTATCAAAGTATGAGAGACAAAAGAATATTGATAATTTCTCGAGATTATTTTCTGTTGGATTTTTTTGATAGAGAGCATTAAGAAACTTTTAAATATGTTTTTGCACTGAGTCAGGGTAGCCATTATTTTTAAAGTAACTTTTTCGAAAAGAGAATTATAAATGTTGTAGTCTATATGAACAACATAGGTTTATATTCAATGGGACAGTTATTGATCCACAGTTGTTCAAAGTTGTTAAAAACCTCGTTGAGGAGAGAATTCCTGAAATCAACAACTTCATAAGTAAGAAACGTCCTGATGATGACTTCTTCGAATTGTGGTGAATTTAATTTGAATCAATCGCTTCCGATTTCCTCATTCTTTTCCAGGGGATTGAATTCTTCCAATCCAATATTCGAAACCTTTTCTATGTGCAAACGCTGATTAATTGACATCATTATCATCTTGTTTTCTAGTGATTGCAAATTTAATTCCACTACCTTTTCAGTGAATTTTGATTTTAACACGAGAACGATCTAGGGGGCCCGAGGATGCACTCTTACCATCATAATTTACTCTTTTGTCAAGTGTGAAGAACAAACGTTGGATAGATAATCCATATCAAAACGAATTAGAAACTTATAGGTTACGTTTTGCTAATACACCATAATCGTCTTATTTGTCCCTTTCTTTTTAACGCAAACTAAGAGTAGTGAATCTTCGGAGTGTTTCTCTAAATAGATATGGAGGTAGGTAAGTAGAGCCTTTCGTCTGTCACATCGTAGACGACATCTCCCTACTAGATAATTAAATGCACACAAAGATCAGAATGACATTCACTGGTGAGCCAGATGACTTCTAGGCCTTTCATTGATTGGCAACCAAACCGCGTCGGGGATATATTAATATGAGTGCCCCAACAGGGGACACTCGTATTTTATTGGCACGGGTCTGTGAAGGCGGGGAGGGAAACAATAATGGCGTTTTGTTTGGCTATGTTCATGGTGATGCGTGTGTAGTTACTTATCTCAGCATCAGCGTATCCGCCCATTGGGCGCCCAGCACATGACATCCCAGAATGTTTTATGTCCCCGTTCGCTGTGATCGAATCCTTGCCTCGGCGTAAGAAATCCAACACCGTATCTAATAAGCGAGCGAGAGTTCAAAAAGTGAGAGTAGTAATTTAGGTTCCTATCCATAGGAGTAATTAATGTATTCCCTAGATAAATTTATTTAGGCCAATGGTAGCTGAATATCAGGTCTTTATCTCCATGTCCTTAAGCAATGTTTATCCTTACCCATTTTGATATGTCTTAGTCTTTAAGAATCTAAGAGATACCGATTTACTAGTTAAGTTACTAAAAATATTAGCGCAACGTGGATACCGGGAATTTGAGTTCGAATGGATGATACTAAAATTTTCATTGCAGGGGACGATACCTATAGCTTGCTTGGACTGAATCATGCTAAAAGCTTTAATGGATATGATAAATTGCTCTCCCATTACTTGATGGCTACATTCGACTAAATTGCGAGGAGGGTGAACCGAGGCGTTTCTCTTAACAGGAAGAAGACCGTTGAACAACGAATATTTCAGTTTTATTAGTTGCAAGAGGACTCAGTCGAATCCTTCCTTTACTTTTTATCCATCGTTTCAAGCAATTTTGCCAGATTCCACTTATTTTACGCAAATTTGCACGAAAATTCTCCTAAACGGAATCGTTAAGAAGAATTTTTATCGTTTTCAGGTCTTCCTTTAGCGATTGTAGGGAATTGCTTCAGTATTGCATTTTTCAAAAATGGGAAACTCTCGTAATAGGAATTGCAGAAATTTCGCATATATTTCCATAGTGTTCAGAAGTACTATATTTTCTCGGATCTCTATAATCTGAATGATATTTCTCAAGCAGTTATGTTCTATTCAGGAAATATAGTGACCTCAATATTCAATAACTTACCAAGATTCGATAAATATGTATGCCACTGCATGGATTTAGTGTCATTTTTTCACGGGTAATTTTGAAGTGTAGGAATATATCTAATTTTTTGTATAAATTTATTATACGTGTTTACCTGTCCCCAAAGTGCCGTAGAGCGGCAGTTTTCTCTAGAGTTGCTTGCCTTCTCGGTGCCTAAAGCGTCAATAATCTACTTAATTTACATTTTCACTCATCATTTACCAGTTTTTATGAAAGAATTTCCAAACTTTGATGCTGGTTATGCCCTCATTGATTTTGATTATTTTCAAGAAAAGTAGCTACTTATCTTTCTCCCTGAGTCAAGGGTCAACTTATTTTTCGGCAGTCCTTATCGCCACTGAGTCTTATACTTTTCAGCCGTTTATAGCTCCATGTTTCATCTCTCTTGATATTTATAGCCTGATAAAGAGACTCTTATCCAAATTAATAGATTTCATGTCTCATATTTTCTCGTATTTTCCAAAGTCCATAATTCGGGGGGACGTTTTCTTGGTCATTCGCAGCCGGGTAGATAAAATGAGTTAATTAACGCTCCAAGCATCTTCCTTCTTGGATTAAGACTGTTATTTCGGAATTTCTCTTCCTTTTGGCCAAATGTGTAAAGAACAGGAGAGTTGCGCATCCCCAATAGGCTAAACATCCCACACAAGGCTTTTGGGGATATTCGGGTTATTTGAATTTTATAGATTTTTCCTTCCACTCACACTACGAGCATCTGGACTTTGTTAGAAGGTTATGTGGGCAAGATGCCCACGTTGGTTTTTGCCGTATTTCAAAAAGAGGTAAAATAATTTTATTGATAATATGGACCAGATTCCATCTTCAAACCAATGAATTACTGTGATCTGGCCCACTGTAATGTGGGTGTTTTCGCAGCACACCCATTCATGATAGTGAGGGTGCATATATGTTTTGGACTATTCTTTAGTATTATTTATTATCTTTTTCCTCCATTTTGCCTTCTTTCTTTCCCAACAAATTAACTACGGTCATTTGGATTACATCAGTTTCCGCTTATTAATAATTTAGAAAGATTGAACAAACCACGATCTCCTTTCCAGGTTAGAATGTCCGCCACTCTCTTACCGCTTCCAGGAGGAAACCCACACATCACAAAGAAATGAACTTCTGAAAAAACAAGACAACTGTCCTGGTCGTGATGCAAATCGGGATATCTGAATTATTGGATGGTGGTCTTTCTACTACGCCCCCAGAGACTGACCACTTTTAATCCCTCTTCTTCTATAAAGTATTTCCTAACCCTTTTATCGCCATCTTTAAATGCGCTCACAACTTAGAGAACTCGCTACTTAGGTCGCATACAAGAACCATTGACATCGCTGCCGGTAGTAGACAACTAATATAGCGTTTTAGTAACTTTAGTTCGGTTTTTAAAGCCTCGCTGGATCTTCCTTATTTTTTGAGTCTGAGCTTGAATTACACTATGACAAATTATGATGAAGTATTATAGAGCTTAGTTCGATTTAGAAGACCATCGTGACGAACACGGCCTAGAGGTAGGCACTAGGTCACTTGAGTATGGGGCCTGATATTAATTAGGCATGTGTACGTACGTTTCGTAATATTATCAGGAATGTTGCAATGGATTCAAAATAATACTAAAACAAATATTCTTGGCTGCATCTGAACGCAATGTCTCGGAGCTACCAGGTTAGAAGGAACCACATGTTCAGTAATCTCACTTTGCCGCAACATTTTAAAGAAAAGTATTTTAGGTCAACAAAGCAAAATTAGAAGTATTTGTTGATAATTACTACATATGAAATGTTTGGCGGAAAGTTGTTGAAGCCTTGCTTCATATATAAAGATACCACCCGTAAAATATGGTATAAAAACCATAGTCTTACTCAATTGGTTTGATGTTAATGGTGCATAAATAATTATTAAATTGATAAAACAATAAGGAAAGAAGAATTTAGATATTTTGAAAAATATTTCTAAAAACAGCCCCAAACATGAAATATGTAGGCTCTTTGACTTTCAATAGATCAACGATCCAAAAACATCAGGCCTCTGTAGTCAAGAATACATAGATAGAAGTTTACTAAATTACTGTTTCAAAATAGCCATCATAAAGGCCAGGGCTAAATCATATAATGAAACGTAGATGACATTAAAAAAGCGCGTCACAAAAGGAAATTGAATAAATAAGGACGTGTTGTTGATTTACTGTAAAGAGAAATGGAGTGAATATTACATACCTTCAAGATTTATCGCGAAGAAAACTTCGAAGCATAATTTTAACCCTCTACACTCGTACAAACCTAATCCGCCGATTAACCCCTCGAGTGCTAGAATATTCTTGAGAGAAAACTGGTATTCTTATCGCAGCAAGTCAAATTCTTTGTGGAGGGTGAAACGAAAGATTTGTTCTTTTAGTTTGTTTATTTTTAGCAATTCAACTCTCAGGAAAACTCTTGCAGTCGTCATTGTTCTGCACCAAACTGACATCTTGTGGATAAAGATTGATGACAGAACTAATAAGTTTCTGGAAAGCCTCCATGGAATCTGTAAAGACTTCATCGTTGATATGTAAGTGCGTCAAGAAAGGCTTTCAAAATGTGTAAGGATCTTGAGTAGGAGTGAGTACAGTCTCCACAGGTGAAGTAAACTTCTGAACTGTGCAGCCATTAATGTTAAACTTGTTATACAATTTCAGAAGATAAGCTTGAGTGTATATGGCAAACGGTAAGACGCGAACTTCTCAACATTGCCCTCTTAACGAAAAGGGCAAGTATGTGTTCATTATTTAGTATGGAAAACGTCAAAGACCGAGATTCAACAGAATATGCAAGTACCGACGATGGAAGTTGAAACAAAGTTTTTCTTTCTCTAATGAATGACCTATTTTCTCTATTTAGTGGGTCTTGGAGCTCAACTCTCTGGATGAGAAAAGGGCAACGCTATCATGAATCCTGCATAGTGCTCACAATAAAGCACAAGTAAGGGCTGCTTTTCATGCAAGGCAATCGGGCCTTTCATATTTCTTCCCCAAAGTAACGTTCTAGCGAAAATAATGGTATAGGAATATTCTCTGGCCCAGTAGCAGTGACACAATGTCTTTTAGGAGCGATAAATTTACCCCCATCCAACACTTGATTTCAAATGCTTCCACCACTTGTGCTTTTATTTGGGGGAAAGGGGTACACATTTTCATTACTCTTAAATTTACAACTTTGCGAACCAAACTCTCCTCTGAAATTTGTGGCTGGGATTACTTTTGTGGGGTTTTGATTCTTAGTTTCATTTAATAATGATAATGATAAAAATATTTGAAGCAAATGGCGAATTTACTCAAAGATACATTAATTTTGTTTCTAAACTCTCAAACTTGCCTTTAATTTTTAATAGTAAGAAATGTTGTGGTAACTTAGGGAATAAGTCATCAATGAATAAAATGGCATCTATGTAAGTAAAAGCATTAAAAATAGTATAATAATTAAATAACCAGGTAATGGCTTCGTCACTCCCTCCTACGGGGGGAGCTTGCGCTCAACTACTAAGATTAAAATTTAAAATCTAAAAAAATGCAGCCATGGTTAAATTTCACCATTTGTAATTCTTTGGGTTTTAAAACATTCTTAAAATTTCGATTACTTATATTTATTTCTGAACTTCACCATTTTGTTTTTCGATATTAGAAAAGAATTATTAGAAATAACTTTGATAAAAAAACATAAGTCATAACCAAACTAAGATGAAATTATTATTCAAATACTAAAAAAAAATCCCCTTCTCAAATTATAGAGTTAGTGATGATGATATTTACGGTAATAATGACCTTGGTGTGGGATAATGCTACAGTAGCGTAACTCGATGATAATGAATTCTTTCCCACCATTCTAGGAGAACTGCCTCAAAAGCATTGACGCTTCTCCTAATATTACATTTAGTTCTAAATTTCCTAGACGTTTATCTGAGTTTGCGATGCATGTTAATTAACGCTTCTTCTTATATAACTAGTGAATGCTTAGAAGTTGAAAAAAAGATGTATATAAATTAAAAAAGAAAACGTTTTGCTTTAAAAAACAGTTGAAACTCACATGAAGTTCAATCTCCCGGACAGATTTATATGAGGCTAATAATTTTATCTGTTCTAATTTTCCTGTTAGATTTAAGCCAAATAATGACGTTTCATTATATTCAAAGGAATTACGAAGGTAAAAATTATGTAACTTTCTATTAATCAATTATGGTGAATAATGATAATTCGTTTTTAAATATACAAAAGATAATTTTTTTTTTTAATTCAATCAAATGGTAGAGCATTTATCAATTTATGAGAAATGTATTATATTTATATTATCTATTACATCAGAGCCATGAATCCTGGTATTAAATTATTAAGTCATCCATACTCTATGGTACTTGCATTCTACTAGGAATTTTGTCATAATGAATTATTCACGATCTTTCATGTTCCGTGGTAACGCCTTGTATTTCGAGTCTCGTTATTATATTTTTTCGGAAGTCAAAAAGGCATCTGCATCATTAAATATTAGATATGCTCGTAAAGACAGTAGAAAATCAAGAATGTGTAGGAGATGCAAAGTGAACGAGGGAGCATAATGGAATCAACTCTCCTGAATTATTTTCCTTTCCGCCGTCTCCTTTTTTTCAAACTAAAACAATAGAGTGTGATGTAACCACCTTGGCCTTCGAAGCTTTCCTGAAGAAAGAATTCGGAACGGGAAGGCAGATATAAATAAAAGGTGATAAAAGAAATCAGTGAGAAATAGTAATAAATTTCGAGGGACCCGTAAAGGACAAAGAAATGAATAGGAATTTTTTTTTGTCGCATGCGAGTCTCGCACGAGCAAATCTACATCTTACTATGTTGGTCGGCCCCCGTTTTGCTTTTATTTTGTAATAATATTGTAACTATTCAGCCGATTCTAACGAAGTTGAAACCATTACGTTGTTTTACATTCTCTTTTGAATGATACAATTGCCAAAATCCTACCAAGGTTAGCCAACGAATTATTTTGTTTTGGCAATAACATCAGAACTATTCGGCCGATTCTAATGAAATTCGAAACCCTCATGTTGTTTTAAATTCTCTTTCTAATGATATAATTGTCAAAGTCCTTACAAGATTAACCCGAAAATTATTTTGTTCTGGCAATAACATCATAACTATTCGGCCGATACTATACTAGATAGCATATAGTATGTTAGGTTAGGCAATACTAAGTTATGCTTGAGTAGAGTATAATAGGATAGTATAGGCTATACTTGTCTAGGATAGTTAATGCTAGGCTAGGTTAAACTATGCTAGGCTAGGCTAAGCTATACTAGGCTAGGCAGAGCTATACTATTCTATACTAGGATAGGCTGAAAGTATAATATGCTAGGGATAGCTATGCTCTGCTATGCTAGGCTATGTTGGGTAATACTATGTTAGGCTCCGATGGGCTAGCTAACCTAGGCTATAATAGGCTAAGCTATGCAAGGTTATTCTAGTCTAGGGTATGGTATATTAGTCTAGGATATACTAGGCTAGGATATAATATGATACCCTTGGATATATTATGTTAGGTGTGTTTATGCTAGGGGATCATATGAAGATCTTCCCTAAAGTACCAAACGGAAGATCCACCCCATTAGTCGCGCTCATATGAAGATTCTCCTCCCTTACACAAAATTTTAATATAAATAAACTAAATAAGGAATAAATAATAAAACATTATTCAGATTAGTCTTTTGTTACACTAAATATTGCAAGGAATTTGTGTACATAGGTTCTTAAAACAAGAATTATTACACTAAATCTTGCAAGAAATGGTCACGCCACATAAATTCTAGAAGGAAATATGAGTATATAGGTTATGAAAAGCATTCCTGAAAAAACGGTCACGCCACATAAATTCTTCAAGATTAGAATTCAAAAAATCTCGCCTGCATACACGCATCATGCTGATAGGTGCTTTGTGTTTGTGCCAGTACGATTTTATGGCCTGAGTGTGGACACCAGTTTGCGGATCCACAAAATTGAGTGAATGGTTCACTGTCCTGTGTGTGAAGCCGAGTCCTTGTATATTAATGCATGCCTTCCACTCATCACTGTGGATTATCGATCCCCGTTGCACTACTGTATGTATTATAGGGAGAGAAAAGTGTGGCAGCATCCCTTTTGTCCACAATTTCCATGTATCCTCTTCCTGGTGAGGTGCTGGTATCTACCATTCCAAACACCACATATGAGTGTGAGGTCCTCTGCCCCGATGATGCTTTGGTTTGTGAGAAAAACACGATTCCTCGATATGCACAACTGTTCCTGGACCACCAAGTTGCACTGGGTTAGCCTGAAGATATCTACTGCACACTTCCCGGAAAAACTGTAGCAGTCGATCATGGTCTTCTCAGAAACACCAACTTGACAGCTTGCTCTTGATTTACCAATACGTTCAGTCCACATAGAGATTGCATGAACTCAGGTCTGAAGCGTTAATCTAGAGTTGGGAAAAAACGATCCAGTCCTTATAGATACTTGGCATAATCTTTGGTCTGGCATTTCCAAGCATAGCCATCATTAGATTTGGCATACTTCGTCCAGTTCATTTCACTATCACAAGAGGGACATTTCACTTCATGTTTGAGCATTCTGCATTGCTTAATCAAATTAATAACTGACAGAGAATCTTCAGTTAGCAAGGGCAGCACAAGAGTCTTGAAAGTATCACGGTCCATGGTGCTCTTGATACTGAGTACATGAACAAAATGTGAATATATATATATATATATATATATATATATATATATATATATATATATACCAACATAAATCTGGTCATTATATTTTTTTTTAATCCAAAGCATTCGATATTCATCTATTTCCGAACTTCACCATTTTGTTTTTTCAAACTTTATATTAATTCTTTGAATAAAATTGGTATTATTATTGTTAGTGGTGAAGTTCAGAATATTTATAAAAAATGGATAACATGAAGATCCTCCCCCCACAAACCTAGTTGGGGGAGTATCTTCATATGATCCATGCTAGGATAGGCTATCCCAAGCTAGCCTATAGTATGCTAGGCTAGCCAATCATATGCAAGGATATATTTGCTAGTGTATAGTATCCTATTCTAGCTTGGCTATACTAGGCTAGGGTGCTCTAGGCGACGTTAGGCTAGGCTATGGCATTTTATGCTAAGTCCTACCTGGTTAGGCGAGGTTAGGCTATAGTAAGCTAGGTTACACTAAATTGCTATGCTAGGCAAGGCCTTCCTAGTTTTAGGCTAAGCTAAGCTATACTATAATATGCTAGGATAGACTAGGGTCTACTAAACTAGGCTCAACTATACTAACTAAGGTAGGATAAGGTAGGCTATACTATGCTAGCTAAATTATACTAAGCTAGGCTAAGTTAGGACCTGGACAGCTAGGCTATTCTATTTTAGGCTAGGCTATCCTATGTTTGGCTAGGCTTGGCTATGATATGCTATGCTATACTAGGCAAGTTTAGGCTAGGCTATACCCTGCTATTTTAAGTTAGGCTAGACTATGATATCCTATACTATTCTGTGCTATGCTATACTATGTATACTTAATATTCTATGCTAAGTCATACTATGTTATGTTATGCTATGCTGTGCAATGCTATACTTATGATATTTAATAATCTATTATAATAATAACCGTCATGTATTTATTTCTAATTTTTTCTTTTGTGGATAACACTTGAATCTACTCAATTTGAAAAAATTGTAATTAATACTTCAACGACTTGCTATTATATAAAAAAATAAAGTTGCCATTTTCTTTCTTTTATAAGTATAATATAAAACGACTATGTATTGTTAAATTATTTAATATAAGATAATTATTTAATAAATAAGATAATTGTAGTTGTGTGTGTGTAAGAATACAGATAGAATTTATTCATTTCATGTCTTATAGAATATTGGGATTAATAATGAGTTGGGCAAAACAGATATGATAAAAGACAATGAAATAGATATATTAGGATAGATAGAAAAAGGTTTTTTTTGCCAAAATGTTTGAAATTCATTTTCCCACACTGATTTTTTAATGGACCCGACACCAAAAACTATTGTGTTAAATTTTAAGACTTCTAAATTAATATTTTCAGGTTCCTCAACCCACCTAAATTTTGAAAGAAAAAGCAAAAATGTCGGAAAATTTTATCTATTTGTTTTCAAACTTCTAGTTGTCACATTAAACTTTAATAAAATATATATTTCCATAAAACTTTACAATCAATACTTCTACTTCCATTTTATTGAATAAAAACAATCTATTTACTACTCCATAAGTTTTCCTTCCTCTTCTTCCGTTTGTTTCCCTGCAACCTGTAGATTTTTATCATCATCACTCTGAAATAGAAGAAATTGAACAATTAACAGTCAAATATTTAAATTTTCACTATTTTTCAATATCCATTTATTCAATGCAGTTAGATTTTTGTAGTGTTATTACCTTTCATTATAAAGTCCTTCTTAATATTAAATGAGGGTATTTTTCTCCTGGATTCAATTCTACTCCTTATATAGCCGTCCCGTTTGTCTTCTCCACAAACTGCTAGTGACGCTTCTGTGACCAGTTTGATGCATCGCTCAACCGCTTGTGTGTGAAAAGGAAACTTCGGAATATCCAATTTAGGTTGTTGATGGATAAATTCTTCAAGTTGATCATCAATGAACGTCCTCGTCAGCGGAGGTTCGGTCAAAACGGTCTGCCACCAATTAATTAGGTGAATATAGTTGTCAGCTTCAAATTTTATGTCTGCCATCTTGGAATGCGTATTGATTTCATTTTATAATCTTTTTGTGCTTTCATAATTCTTCTCCATGCGAGTTCCCGGATATCTTTAATCGGTTTGTGCATCCCTTGCAGTGATTGCACTGTTTCGATTAGGTTGAGTGCTCCATCTTGCGAAGAAGAGATAGCTTAGCTTATATTTCAAACTACCATAGTGCATACACCTTTATGGTTAACTAGACAATGAATTTCAGCGTGTCAGAAGGGTCGGAACTCGAAACGTATAATCGAACTATACGATTTGCCATTGTAAGCCATCGTGCATGCGACATTTTTTCAGGACACTTACGAGCCATTTAAGCAGAACATTTACCTTGTGAGATAGATAGAAGGATATTAAACAAATAATTTTGATCACTGCTCAGATTTCCTCCGTCAGCAGAGGGCTCGTTAGTCGGAATTGGCTCTAATTCAAGAACACTTAGAGTCTCATATTTATCCAGTTGTATCCCTATAGGTCCGACAAATCCACGAGGTTCCGTTGTTTTTCCATCCAAATTGTTGATGAGATGGCGCATTGGGAGCTCATTTGCATGGAGCTAGCAAATAAACAAATCCAGTGGTCTACTAAGTTTTTCTTCTAGCATTCAGACAACACCTCCTTTTGTTCTTGTATTCACTGCCGTTCCATCACATCTCGCATCAACGAGTTCATCAGTTGCGATATTTGCTTCTAGATACGAGAATATTGCATCGCATATAGCTTTTGCAGAACCTGTCCTCATTGTCAGGTGTCCCAAGTAATCTGAACCAGGTTCTTCTAGCATAGAGATATGCTCTTCCATTACCTTCTTCTTGTAATGAGTTCCCTCCATCGTCTTAACAACAAATCTGCTATTTTTCTACCATCATAATAAATATAATGGCTTATTCGATCTAATTTCTTGCTGTAGTGTAGTACGTTCTTTGACAAGCTGTCTTCTAACTTTTGACTTGTCAACCACTACAGAAGTTTCTTTGCCTTCAATTGACGATAGGTCGTTTAGGATTGAACTTGTTATTAAAGCTGCAGCTTGATCAGACACACCAGTGCAGTCACATGCCAACGCAAAGTCTGAAAATTCTATTCGCTTGGATGGAGTCTTAGATGCAAATATTTTGCTTACTTCTTTGCGTTTTACGGATGAAGGAAGGTCATAGTCTCTACCTTCGTCAGCAGATTCTGTTTCTGTGTTGAATGGAGGAAGAATTACTTCGATATTATCTGTCGAAGTAGATGGTTGAGTTAAGACAATACTCACGATTCTTCCTAACTGCAGTCTGAATATTCTTCTTTGATTTAATTTGATAGATATTATCTATTGCCATTTTCTTAGTTGTTCGTTGGTCTTCCAGAAACATAGAAACGTTTGTTCCAAAGGCAGTACCTTATTTTCTTTGCTACAAGAACAGTTTCCAAAGCTTTCGCATTTACAACACGAAATATCAAACAATTGTTCTGCATTCTTTGTAAAATCGTCACATTTTTCCTGCTAATATTTCTCATTAATGCATGATATTTTTAATATGAATTAAAAATTCCTTTTCTTACTCCCTCTATTGCCACACAAAAGATTGATGCCATTTTCCAAATAGAATTTAACTTCCCCGCTACTAATGTGAAAATTTGTTTAATTGGCGGGTCTTTTCTATTGTGTTTTTTTCCCTTCTCTCGCTCAAACAAAACTTATTTTATAACATCTCTATGAGTTGGCAACACTCATTCACTAATGGCGCATGGTGCGCCAAACAAGAGGCTTTTAATTTCATGGTGTGTTCTAGGTTTAAAAGCCATAATTAAATATTGTTTTAATTTTTTCGTACATATTATTTAGCTCTGAAAGATAATAAAACGTGTATAAATATTTATTGTACACTAGAATTAACTGTTCTTAACTCCAAATAGAAGAATGTGATTAAAACAATATACACTAGACGGAGTCACACATACAAACGCACATCCACTCTCAACGAGTTCATCCGCACTACTGAAACATAATTGTCACGTACGCAGCTATAATAAGTCATTGAGTTACCTCTAAATATCGATCGATTACTTTCAAATTGTGTTTACTTGTTCTTTGAAATACAATAATTATTTGTTGGTAGGTATAAATTGAAAATTCGAATTTAATTTTCAGATATAATCAACGAAAGTCAAAATTTAGTTGAAAATCGTATTATTTTTAATTTTAAAAATTATTATATCAAAAAATCCTTTTAGGAGGTTGAATTTGACAGATAGCCGCATAAAAACATCGTGGTGGGAAAATAAATTTAAAAAAAATATTTTTCCCTCTACCTTAATGTATATTGATTTATTAATTCTAAATAGAAAAATTAATGTACAACAGATGTGTTTACTCGTCGCTTCCCGCTCCTGAATATATTCAGCAATGGGAGGGAGTCTCTTGTAGCCTTTTTAAATGATATCCGCACTAGGAGAAGAAAAACTCTGAATCTAAACCACCCGCTGTCTTGTAGAGTAAAACTTTTCAAGTAAAGACTAGGAGAAGGAAAACTACAAATAATAAACCAAACCCAAGACTCCAACGCTAAACTTATCTGGTACCGGCGGAAGAGGGCGGTGTCTGGTGGGCAGACGTGATAAAGGAGGGCCTTGACATACTAAAAAACCGGCAGCTCACTGCAGCCAGCATTACTAAGACTGCACGTCTCATCCTGATTGAGCTGAGGTGGACATACTACTGGTCGAGTGAGTACGCATGGCCGTCGCGCAGCCATAGGCACCCATTTTATTTTCTTCACTGCTCTTTATCCTCATCCAGATCCCTTTATCCCATACCAGCAATTCTGAGGTCCTGAGGCGCGCTTCAGTAAACAGCGTCGAAGCCACCATCACCCACCATCGTCTCCGCTGGGCAGGCTAAAATATTGAGGATGGAACCATCCCGGCTCCCAAGGATCATGCTGTATGGCAAACTACTCGTAACTAATGGTACGAAACCACAAAGAGCCTCAATGTGACACTAAAAAGAATTACAAACATCAACAGAGAAGATAGGATAACAGATGACGAAACCAATGCTCAGACACGAGCTGGTGCCGACGATAGATAGAAAGTGGCGATTTTGCTTCCTTTAAAAAAAGGTTTCACGAATGAAATATAGCGTATACTATACTATGCTCTAATCTGCTTTCTTATATTATCCTATATTATCCTATAATTTGCTATGGTATATTATGCTATACTATGCAATACTGTGCTATTAGTATGTGCCAATCTTTTCAAAGTTCTAATTACATAAATGAGGGGTGCTAAAAATTTGCAGGCCTACTTAAAAATTCTAAAGGTATTATTTTTATTTTAATATAATTTTATTTCTACTTGGTTAGTTACTTAAAAGTTTTGACTTATTTTTGTTATTATGGGAAATTAAATGACTATTATTATTATTATATTAATAATTATATCTATTTCACTTTTTTTTTCTTATTTTACCGTTTGAAACATATTTATCAGTGTGCTAGAGGGTACGTGGCCTTCAGTATTACTATCTTACCAATGGGATTGGACCTACAATTGCTTTTAAATTAGGATAAGACTGGCGAAATTCACACATTTGAACACCTAAATAGCAGAGTTGTTGCTATCTCAATTCCAAACTCTGGTTGACGTTCTGAAATGTGGATATGAGAAACTACCCAGCAACTAATCTTGAACATGATATTTACCTAAAGTGCTTGAAAAGTGGGAACGAGGGAACAGTTCTTTTCTAGCCCCCGTTGTAAATTCAAGTGTCACGATCTTAAACAGATCTAAAAGACCTGGGATCAGACGAAAAACATATCCCTTGGGAGAGGAGAGCTACAGGCCTAAGACACTTTCATTAGAAAACTAGACAACCTGTTGATATCCTCAGGCGCAAGTGTAAAATTGTTCTTTTGCTGGGAATTTGGCTGCCCTGGTTGCAAAAAAAGAACTCAAATTAATTTTAATTCCCTATGGAGATGAAGATCTCTCTGAAGGAACTTGCTTTCATTACAGGACAGAGAGAAATGATTACTTATTTTGGATCACATCAGGTTTGCTTTCGAGATTAACTTGAGTTAAATAGACAAGTCAATAAGTGAAAGCAACAAGAAGGTGAAAGAAGAAGAGTTGCTTACTATAAGTAGGCCAATGTTTCAATGCCACCAAGTGAAATAATTTTCTCTCCTGAAGAAAATGAAGAACAAATAGCTGATGCTCAAGATGAAGGATTAAATTTATGAAGTGACCTTAAAAATACCAACCACATCTTCAAATTCCATTAAAAAGCAACCCTGGAATTATTTTTTTTTGTGGGGGAGGCAATAAAACATAAATATTAGGCTGATTCTAACGAAATTTGATAATCTTATATTGTTTTACAATCTCTTTAAAATAATATAATTGCCAAAGTCTTCTCAAGGTAGCCTGGGAATTACTTTGTTTTCGCAATAACATCATAACTATTTGGCTAATTCGAACAAAATTTGAAACCCTTAAGATCTTCACATTCTCTTTCAAATGAGAGAATTGCCAAGGTCCAACCTACTAAGGTTACTCCGGCAATTATTGAAAGTTTTGAAGGTAATAATTTCATTAATCAGAATAAGTGAGGGCACGCGACTTTTTGATCAGCAGACCTTGTTTCCTTCCGGTGCGGCATCAGTGGAGGAGTAGTTCTTTGTCATTTTTGGAAAGAACAGCCCGAGACAGGTTAATAAGGACTTAGGGCATTAAAAAATAACAGGGGGGAACCCCATTCTTATTCACTGGTAAAGAAAAGAAATCGAGAGGAGGATCCTCGGAAACGTCTAGGCACCTGAATAGGAGGCTGCAAGTCGTCTTTGAGCCAGCTGACTTCAAGCCGTTCCTTTTTGTTAGGGCAACTGAGAGAACATAGCGTTCTGAAGGAAACATGTTCCATCAGGACAAGGACATAGCTGCGTCCTTTGGCAGTAAAACAAGGATCTTCAGTTTCTTGGACTGGGCCGTTTTGGTTAATGTAGCTTATCTTTCTCAGAGTGCTAAAAGAGTCTTTGTAAAAAGACTCAATAAACTTAGTAAAAAGAGTGTAATAGGCCTGAGAACTAGCAAATAACTCATTTATGGATATTACGCGATGCAGGCCGATCGAAAGGCGGTCAGGCTTAAAAGAATGTCGAAGAAGTAGGGGGAGAAGAGGCTTTATAGGCTAATCCAAACACTCTTCCTAGGCTTCCTCGGTCGGTGCGGGCTGAAAGATACCGGTATCGCGTGAATATATTCGTGCAGTTACAATGTAGGCGCCAATATTACTACTGCTTTGGCGATACAAGTAAATCCTGTAGACGTGATAAGTCAAGTTGAGCTGAAATTTGTGCTAACTGCTTTAAGTCCATACAAGATGAAGATATTCGTGAAAAGCCAAGAGTGTTAATTCTATATGAGCATACCCTGCTTCTACTAAGCACAAAGGTTTGTATTCAGTTAAAAGGTCCTGGTCATCCAAGCTGCTGACCAAATCTCATTCAGAGAGATTTCAGTTCTGATCGTGGCGCAGTTTACACAACCAGCCACTTCCTATGCCTCTCACCTTAAAGAAGCACCCTTTGCTCCTGCCCTTCCATATTCGGAAGAACTATAGCTCCAGCTTCCATTAGGACCTCGCCTGTGAGTTTTACTTCTCAAGGGCTCCATCTTCAGTCTCACTGGCAGGTCGAAAAGTACAAGGCCTGATTCAGCCAGCCTCGGGCCTCCCCTCCAACTTGCCTAATCCCTAAGCAGAAGAGCAAGATTTCCCCTATCCCCCACCACGTCGTTCAAATTGGATAAAAGACCACCACAGAAATAAGAGCATGTTCCTGAGATAAAAACCCTCGGGAGTCTGTATCAAATGCATAGAGCAATCGTAGCGAGGGAATATTTTCATAGAAGGCCTCTTCAGGTATTCTAATTAGATCTGGAGGAAACTTTCCGGCAATGGACTTGTGTAAACTCCATGCTAATTGGGAGGCGCTGTATAGATGTGTTTCTACCCGTGCCCCTTACCAGATTTTCGCCAGAGAAAAAGACATGTTGATGCATGCCACCACCTGTCAAATCTGACGGCGCATAAGTATTTTCGACCCAACATCCACGCTATGGTAGCGATCCATAGTTAGGCGTTATTATTTCTCTCTAAATTTTACTGTCAGCCGACTTCTATAGGGTAGAGTAAAGATGCATCTTAACTCAGTTTCCTAATTTATTTCACCGACGAGGAGAAGCAACCGGGTGAGTGAACATCTGCTTACATGATCAATCCCAGAATACGAATAAATGCAGAACCGGTCAAAGTGATAGATATAATTTTCTTCAATATTGGTGAACCGATACTTCTTCCTGCATTAACCTGTCCCTTTTCTTTCCGGAAACACATTTGAAATTTGGGAAGGAATTAGTCTGTGAACTCCATGTTAACGATCATTGACCAATTAAGATTAGTTTTGCTTAGCAACTATTGCCTTCAAGATAGTATCGGTGATGACTAGATCGCTCACGGTGGCCCAGATTTGAAGGAATGACTCACTTGTCTATCAAGGGATGGGGGGAAGGGGAGAGCAGTTAATGAGGCTATATACTTTTTCTTCGAATATCTTATCACCGTTGATTCCTCATTAGTCTGGCCGTTTTGCACTCAGCTCGCTTACCTGGAAGTTGATCGAGTTTAGACGGCCCTCAGAGAGAAGTGATAATTCTATAAGCGCTATAAGTGAATTTTGACGGGCAAGAGACACATTCTTTTTCGTTTTGAAGCAGCCTAGCAACTCTTTATGCGGCCATGCGTGTCTTTACTCATTGGAGGAGTACTTATACAGAGGCATGGGTACGTGTGAAAAGTATTAGGGATAATTTTCTCATGAAAAACATGATCACCATCTTAGATCATGCGTTCAGAGTGGAGTGCTTCGTCATCGCTTTGTCCATGTTATCTACCCAGATTCCTGCTACAACGGAATTTATGCCACGTTACACGGTCCCTGAGACCGTCGAATGGACATCGCCTACAGAGGCGCACACTCTTTTAACGACTTCTTTTTGCAAAGTCAGCTGATTCCTTCCTTTCTTCGTCCATGGACCCCACACCTAGTCTTTGACACTTGGCTGAGCCATCTATTGTTACACAGGATCTGTATGAAGGGTATCTTCTCTGATTCATAGCGAATGGCTGCCATGCCATTTTTTTCCGGTCGGATTTAGATCACTCTATCCCAACTGGTTTTTACAAATTTTCTCTAATTTCGTGCATTGGAACTTTATGAAGGAAAAAAATTCAACTTGAATAAATTTAACTTTCCTGAAAAGAGACGAATATGAAAACACTCAACAATGAAAATTGGAGCACACGCAAAACAACTTAAATGCACTCATAAAAAAGAATCTAACCAAAGATACAAACTTGAATGCAGTCAAGAAATCGAACGTAAACTATATCAAAAAGAAGAATATTTACAAACTCAAAATTGAAACCTTGCTTGTACCTCAAAATATGAAATAGAATGCAGACAAAAGGACATACGGAGGTACAAGACCAAGGAGGACATAAGAGTACTTAAACCACTCGAAAAGAATAATTTGAACGCAGTCAGAAACACGAACTTAGACACTATCAAAAAACCAACGTTTCCCTAAAGAAATCATAAAGGCATTCAAAATGGAATTTTTAATATAGTTAGAAGATAAACCAGCAAAATATAAATTCAAATGCCCTCAAGGAAGGGAATTTCAACATAACCAAATTAAAACCTTAAATGGATTCCAAAATACGAAGTTGAATGCCATTACAACGACGAATACGCAAACGCCAACACCAACATACCCACTAACATAATGGACGGAAGAATGCCCACAAGTTAAGAACTTGAATGATTCATTGAAAAAAGTAATTCGGGAATAACCAAATCATTACATAACCAAGACAAACTTGAATCGATTTAGAAAACGAACTATAAAAATTCAAAAAGACGCACGCAACCAAAAGGCTTATATCCACTCAGATTGGAAAATTTAAATACTGGGGGACAAAATGAAATCATTAAAGAATACGATTTTAAATCTACGCAAATGACGATATTCAAAAAAATCATTGCAAACATAAACACATGCAAATCCATCACAAAAAACGAACTAAAATTTACTCAAATGGTGAATTTAAATCCCAATTTGAAAGAAGTACTTTAATCGATACAGAAAAATTACCTTAAAGACCACTGAAAAATGTTCAAGTTGAACCCACTCGAAAAGACGAAGTTGAAACTCACTTGAAAAATTAAGATCAACTCAATGTAACCAACCTAAACGTATTTGCTAATACAAACTTTAAGCCTTCCCCAAAAGAACTTGAAAGCACTTAAAACGATAATTATGAAGAGCGCACTTTAAAAGAGGATTTGTTGCGTCTAGCGGTTTAGTTTTATCAGCTGCAGATTTACTTGATATTGTAATTCGTTTTCTCTCTCATTATCTGAGATGCATGAAAAGAGACAAAAATTGATCAAGTTTTAAACTGCGATTCTGAAGAGCTCTTGGTGGTGGTTTAGTTTCCAAGTTCATCGGATTATCCGAATTGTTTAAAAAAACTCGCACAAACACGATTATCCGATATTCGGCGGAATCCAAAGCTAAGACGTCCACAAATTTTCTTTTTGAGCGAATACTGACTTATCGATGTATCAAGTGTGATAGTCTCCTGGGAAGTAGAAGTAGACCTTGAGAATCTCATTAAACAATAGAAATTTTCTAAAGTTAATAAACATATAAAAAAGGGAAGGATTTAATTTAACTAATGAAAAAGTTTTATACTTGAAATGTTAAGGGAAAATTAAATAAGCAGAAAGAAATTAAAGAGATAATAAAATACCCCCAAAATAATTGTATTGTGTGTGCATAATAGCTTTATATTTTTTTAAAGCGAGAGAACAATGAAAAGCAATCAAGGGTAACAAGGATTTCAATTGGTATCCTTATTGGTCTAATATGTTGAGAGAGAAACAGGCAGAGAGATAGCCAAAATCGATTAACGAAAAGACGTCTGAAAGGAGAGGTTACTGGCTGAATTCTCTGATTGAAAAGGAAAAAGGAAATTGATTTAAGGAGAGAACACACTTAGGAGATCGCGGGAAAAGCATTTTCCTTCCTTCTTCCCTTCAGCTTTTTACACTGAAAACGAACGAGCGTCGACAGAAATGCAACTTCGAAAGTCTGATAGTATTTTCCAATCTGGAAATGGCACAAACACAATCGCATGGATCAAATCAAATGAGCCTCGGATCTTGCATTTAACTGCAACGTACATCAGGGATATTTTCAATAGCAATCGTCTCAATAACACTAGGACCCCCAAAGTTTATTACGACGGAAAATTTGGCTGCATTTTATGATCCTTTATCAAATACAGAATCCGCATCACTGGTAAGCTATTATTACTATTATTATTCCATAAATACTAGATAGGATAAGGATCCATTTAGAATTGAACAAGGCTTTAATCGGATATGATCGTGCTTGATCAATTTAATCAAAATTTATCGCAAACTGAATAAGGAAGACCTTGTGTATCTTTGTTTTGAGAAAGTGTTTGATATCGTCCTGCCTAAAAAAATATTTTCAAAATAATCACAATAGGATAACGAATATGGTATTTAGATTCATGACTAGTTATCAAATCGTTTATAGGGAGTAAATCTTATTGATTAATTCTAAGACTGTAACTAGTAGGTTCCATAAAGATCAGTGATCCACTCATCATAATATATATCTATACTATGAATAGAGAAATTTAAATAAAGACAGCATTACATTACAGTACAGGAAACCTACAACATTACCTGGATTAAGTGCTTCGAACAGGCAAAAAATGGCAAAACCAAAGTTAATGTGAAGAAATACAAATTTATTTATTTCGACTGCCCATATTTCAGAACCAATTGCCCACTGAAAGTACTATGACTATATAGATTGAGATGACAATAAAAATTATTTAGGTTTTATTCTATAACGCTCCCAAATCATTGAAGAAGTGTATAAAAGCATCTAAACAGCCAATAGAATTTTTGGCTATATTTGTTCGTGGTTTTGTTATGAACTAAAGTTTTAGTTTTTCCATTATACAATTTTCTCGTCCGCTCTCTTTTATAATACGAGAACAAATATTGTTTGACTGCATAAACAAAGATATCCCAAACTTATCCAGCGACGAGCGACAAAGTTGTTCAGCTACTCAGGGAGAAATACGACAAAGCCTGAGACTTCTCAGATTATAGTCGATATCCTGACGTTGTTTAAGGGTCCACTAATGAAATTTATCTTTTAAATATTATGAATATACAGTAGCCTAGAAAATAAACTGATATTCGAGTTGAGCAAACGAGCTATTTAATTCAGAACTTTTTCATATTAAATCACACCATCTTGGAATAATCTACATTCGAAACTCGTTGAAGAGGCGATAAGAAAATGACCCGAGGAACGGAAATTATGTCATCAATTAAATTTCTCCTTATCGCTAAAGTTTCCCCGAATTTAAGACTCTACAATTAGGTTTTATTACTCTTCGATCCACAGGCAGATAAGTATAACTCCGTAAGTTGTATCTTATATCATTTAATTAATGAGTTTTCATTCTGTTGGTCATCTAGTTAAATGTTAACTAGCTTCCAATTACTTGGTCTCGCCTTTGGTTAGTTTGAGAGGATCTTTGTTGATTTCTTTTCCTTCCAATTTATTTAAATTTTAGACATATCCTTTCTTGTATACTGCTCTTATAATAATAATAAAGATATCGAAGCTTTCCCAACAATTATGCAAACTTCGACCATTCGATTGCATCGAACCGAGGGTTCTCTTCCTGGACCATTTCTCCCTTTGGCAATAAAAATAATGGTACGGATACAGAAATCCTTCTTATAGACTCGATGAACTAATAATGGCAAACAAATTTAAAAATAACACAAGTAATAGGCATAATACGAAATGATTTTCGTAATCCTTTACCCTAATTTTTATAAAGAAAGGTCTTTAGGCATGATATCTTATTTGTGTAAGTTTTAATTAACTAATTGGGGGATTTAAAAGCCAATAAGGCCAAATTGGTTGTAGAGGAAATCGGAAAAGTCTCCTAATGTGTTTCTGAGACTGTTACAAAAATTGTCCTTCCGTAGTTATTCCAATTTTAGTTCCGAGCTCGGGCGCTCATTATACTTTGCCCCGAGTTTAATTGCAGAGAAAACGACAAAATTCGTTTACGTAAATAATCTCTCTCTCTTCCGGCGACGCATTGACTCAGTGCCAACAATACGGCCTTGTGTGTAAGTCCTGATAATTTCCCTCTTACTTTTCTCCTTAGAATACATGTGAATGGTAGTTACGACCCTAATAAGTCATAGATATATCTGCAATAAAATATACCCTTACAAGACGAAACCAAGGAAATCAATGCTAAACTCTCACTTGCAATACGATGCAATGATTTCGGATGCAATTATTATGGGGGCCGTCTATTATGATAAGCTTTACGTAAGTTTGAACTTATTTTTACAATTTAGTTTGTAATTGTGGTTGGAAAGTTGTGAATATATGTACCTCAAGTTTTTGTTCCCCTTCCAAGTTATTCCACTAACCTTAATGTTTCGGTCCTTCGTTCTTCGAGAAGTGCCATTCCTGTAGCACCCAAGGACCCCCTATCTAATATATATATTACTGAAAGTCTGTTTGAATATATATATATATATATATATATATATATATATATATATATGACTGCTATAGAAAGACACTTAGAGCGACCTTAAAGGCCAAAGAATGTGACCATTATGGTAACCTAACACAGGGAGTAACATAGGTTACTCCGCTTTGGCAAAAGTGGCGCCACCCGGTTTTAGTTTAGGTTAGGTTAGGTTCGAACTTTTACCCTTTCTAGTTTTTTTTTGGGGGGGGGGGCAAGTTATCGTTGTTATGAGTTGCAATTAAAACATCAACATTGCCCGTGGAAAATTTAAGGTTTGCCAGACCAATTATGCGGCTGGAATGTTAAAAAAAACGCGATAATACATATTATGAGCATGTCTGAGACTCGAATAATTTAGATATTTAGTTAAGACACGCGCCCATCTGCTTGAGGCCTGCTTTAAAGTATGTGGCTGCCACGCGCGTACTCACATTTACTTGTCCTCCCGCCTGCCTGCCCACTCGCTTGTTTGCCATGCCGCACTACTGTAATGTGAAAATCGTTCTCTGTTAGTCGTTCATGATACACTACTCCATTACTGAAAATTAAAATAAACCTTATATTTTATACCTACCAACTTTTACTTGCGTAATTTAACTCAAGCAGAGAGTTTAATTTGTTCAAGATAGTTTTATATGCCCGGACAACGCCGAGTATTTTTGATAGTTTGTATAATCCAGAAATGGGTAGTTGATATATTATGAATAAAGCTCTTGGTAAATCCGAAACCTGGAGAAATTGTATTCCTTCAAATTATCAGTAGGTACTCTGCAAATGGGGTCGCAGTTGTAGGAGGGGCCAGATTGCTGAAGCTTTCTCTCCCCTCGTTATTCGAAGTATTTGCTCTAAAGTCGACGTTTGGGATGTTACTTTCTGCATATTATCGTCGAAGTTCTTCTAATACTAGAAGAGAGACAATCAAATAAATTTACTCTCGCTTAAACTTCGAACTTAGACCCGATAATCGATTACGATATTAATTTTATACTGGGAAAGTTCTAACTCTCCGATCACTACCTCTGACAAGTTTTCATTATTTAAATTCTTATTTTAAGTAAAGCAGTACCTATCCGCCCACACATACACTTTTACCACGCATTAGGTATTTAGTGAATATTATGTAGCCATCAATAATAAATCCTCAAATAAATTCCTTATTCGCAGTCTCCAGTCAACTTTCACTTTAGTGTAAGAACCAAAACATTAAATTCAGCTAATTTATCTTTATACTACACGCATTTGCAAAATACTAATTTGATTTGTTCTGCAAGGGGACTTCTCACTTATTTGAATATCTTGGACGTTTTCCCGGTTACCATTATTTCCCGATTTGGATCACATACGATCTACTGCCTCATCGGTTTCTCACTTTAGCTGTTCGTTTCTGCCCTGTAGTGCAATCGTTTACATCCCTCTAGCCATATAACTCCTGAACGCTCTCTTAACTAGCGAGAATTGCAAAGGTTCTGTTTAACTCGTTACGACGTAGTCAACAAAGAAGAGAATGATATTTTTGATGAAGTTCGAGAGGTATTTTTTGTGTTAACGTATGCATATGGGTGTTTATATTGGAATGTTAATCAATATGGCAGCCTTCGGCGGAGAGCACGCGTTCCAGGCGAGACCTGAAGTCCGCGTTCACGTTGCGGACGAAGTTCCTGTCATGCTGGCCCACAATCAGTTGACGGAGGAAGTCAGCTCATTCATGATATGTGGCGCACCTATCAGGCCTTGCCCTCAACCTGGCCCCCGGTGACTGCGGGGGCCAAAATCTTTCGACTGAAAGAGATCCCTAACTGCTATCGGGTCATTGTAATCTCTGTATCTCTGGCTTTCATTATCCACGACACCATGGATGCCGCGAATTTGGCGCGTGGATGATTGCTGTAAAGAGTCCACAAGGATTGGGCAACCAGACCAGCCTTTCGCTCTTCCTCACCATGATTGCATGAGGTGAACCAGGCCAGCCCTTCGGTCTACCTAGCAAAGAATATAGGAGACGGCTGACGAAAACTTAAAGTCGCCTTCATCCCGTGCCACCTTCCTGTGAACGTATTCACCAAATTCATAGTTGGCTTCAGGTCTCTTTCTGCCCTTTCCAAATTTGCCATATTAGCTGGACGAAACACCATTTCATGGAGCGCTCTCACACACTGTATTGCGATGCTTAGTCTTGCAGACTGTTTGGCACATTCTTGTTTAATGTCCCAATCTGGGGTATCTTCGGTCCCGTCACTTCTCCCGGTGTTGCTACGAGAAAGGTGGCTACCGATTATCACATTTACTCAGGACGCATATTTTCAAACATTATGGTTATTTAATTTTCATCCCTGACAAAGCTGCCTCTTCACCAATCATAACATTGTCCATAAAATCAGCAGGATGACAGAGAAGCAATTTAACAAATCGTTTTGGCGAAAAAATCAGTCTCGACTTGCTGATGTGGGAGATGACATTTCAAACCAGGTTTAACAATACAATTAAATGATGACTTTCATAATTGTATTCCATTCATTCTGGCAGATAAATTTGTATAAATTTTGTATTAACATTATTTTACTTTTCTTTCTCTCTCCTTGCTCCTTTCCCCTTCATTTAAATTTACTTTTCGTGTCTCTCCTGATCTCCCTCTTTAGACTATCGCTTTATCCGTTAATCGTTTTGACTCTTTTGGCTCTGTTCTTGACTCTTTTTTGCCTCTCGGTTTGACCTTGCTACCCGTTATAGCTAACTCTTAATGTAAATTTACCCATCCTTCTCCTACTTCTTCATTGGTGATTTCTTGTCTTAGGGGCGGTCCTTTGTCTTTTACTAGCTTATATATACCCTTATTATATTATTTTCTCTTGTAGTTATCCTTGAAAATAAACTGAATAAAGTTTGAAAGTACTTGGAAGCACCTTTTCAGTTTCTTGCGGGACATTGCATTCATTACGAACCTCACGTGCTACTTTGTGAGTTATTCATTTCATATATATATTGTTTGTATGGCAGAGGTTTCTGAACCTTTAACCCAGACCTTCCCTTTCCCTTTCTCAGCACGGATTAAGAACGGCCATGGAATAGATATATTATAATTCTCTAACGGAACCTTTGGCGCTTTAATGTCACTTCCTCTACTTGTAGGCAAAGGATAGCATGTGCTGCCATCTGAGAATCCTTGTACTTCAAACTGCCATCATCTTTGTTTGAATTTTTTTCAAAATCCATTGTGAATTGTTACTTAAATTAATTCAGAAATTCTCTCACTTAGGGCTACAGATGACTTATTCCGTCATATTTTTCCCGTAGTGATGTAGCTTGAGGGAAATCTTCAGTTTTCTTTCGAAATTAATATGGGATAATTCGTCTGTGATGATTAATTGGGAAAAGTATCCCATTTAGTGTTCAAACGATTATATGAAAAATAGAAATCTTGTACATTTCTCGATTGTAAGGCGACATTCTCTTATCGGTTTCCCTAGTATACGGACACAAAAATTATGTACCCTACCATTTGTCGCAAGCCGATTGATTTAGACTATGGAGTGTTACGTACGTTTAATTGGGTTTAGATGCATATTTGAGTATTAATTTTATCGTGTCGTTATCTAATGGATCATAGGTACAAGGCCATTTTCGAGGCTCCTCTGCGTGGATTTAATTCTTTCACTCAGTAAATTTGCCGATAGATTTTCCTGTTCACGCTTTGATTAAGTTTATGGGGTTAATTCAATTCAAATATTTTCCGCGACTCATTTTCAATTCTGTAGTCCTCGGATTGCCTGCTCAGACCCACTTTGCACCCAGTTACACGTTGTTGGATCAAAATCATTGGTATCGATGATATTTTTAGGCTTTAGAATGGCAGTGCACTAAAAGA
Source organism: Ceratothoa steindachneri (assembly GCA_963969495.1). Lineage (NCBI taxonomy): Eukaryota > Metazoa > Arthropoda > Malacostraca > Isopoda > Cymothoidae > Ceratothoa > Ceratothoa steindachneri. The sequence goes on from OZ018321.1 coordinate 14,518,110, forward strand.
TCCTTCTTTGTTGCGTTCGCAATCTTTAACTCTTTCGATCTTGGTTGCAGACCTATTTTAGAGGTTCCGTTTGACCTTAACAAACAATGTGGTTAATTCGACTTAAAATGTTTAAATTAATGAATGGATTTTTTTAACCAGTTTTTTTAAGCATAATGTTTATGTTTATCTGAGGCCCATTTAACGGGAATGGTTAGTTTGAGTCAGTAATTTGTATGGAGAACCAACTACCTTCCAGTTTCTTGTTCTTTATTCTTGGAAGATCATTTAAAGTTGAGCTTCATTTTAGGAAGCTCATTTGTTTTATAGCGACTAAATTCAAAAACTTCGGTTATGGAGTTGTGGGCCTTTTAAGTTCTTGCCCTTCCTATCTTTTATCCGCCTGACGCCTCTCGTCTAGAGCATCAAAATTTCTAATATTACTTAAAACAATTAGACTTAAGATTAGGATTTGTTTTATTAATCAAAATTTTTGGATTGGATTCATTTACCGGGACGAAGTTTGCTTTCGCATCGTGAAGTCTTTCCCTCTTTGGGGAGCGCATTCAGTAGTTACCGCTCCTGAGGTTACCCCTCCATCTGGTGTGTTTTTTAGGTAGTTGAGTTAGTTTTGGTTCTGAAGTTAATAATCCTAAAGGGGCTATTTTGTCCTTATTTATTTTCAGAAAAATTACTTGATGTGATACAATCCTGTATTCCTTTATTCTGACTTATATAGGAAATAGAGACCCCAACGAAATATATATATATATATATATATATATATATATATATATATATATATATATATACAGGGTGACCCCGCCAAAACGGGCCTGCACACACATTTTGTATCCATCATTCACTCACTAATCACCTTTACTTTGCAGGACATGACAGAAGCAACGGCTGTGAACACAAATAAATCTTAATGGGAGCTCCCGCAAAGAATATAATGCGTCCAACATTACTCTAAGACAGGCTCGTTTAAGAAAATGCAGGACACTCTCGTGCATCAGTTCGAATATGAAAAAGCCCCCCTAAGAGCAGAATTCAGGATACGTGGACCACTTCGAGAACTATGGGACAGGGTAGAACCTCAATGCAGCCAGTGACAACCGTCCAAGCCATTCAGGACGCCCCCAGGAAGCGTACAACTGAGCTGGTCGAGAGCGTGAGAGATTCAATGCAGCAGTCCAAAACGGTCTGTGCGCAAGCGAAGTCAGCCCCTCAGTATATCCCCTGAGACTTGCAGAAGAGTGCTAGTAATGGATGTAAATGCCTACTCGTACAGAATACAGAGGAAGCAGACCCTTACAGCCTCAGACAAGGAGCAGAGAAAGGCTATGGCAGTCAGGATACTGGAGAAGAGTCAGGAGACCCCAACTTTCCTTAACTTCCTTCGGACCTCAAAAGAAGCTCACCTCCATCTTGAAGGAAAGGTAAACTCAAAGACAAGTGGCTTCCGGGGTACCTCCAAACTAACTGAGGTAGCCACCAAGCCCCTACACTTCCCTAAGTGCACGGTATGGACTGCAATCTCAGCCAGAGGCATCATCGCACCATTGTTCTTCGAGGAATCTGGTTCGACAATGACAGTCATCAAGAAGCGGGATTTTGATATACTCAAAACCTTCAAGAGGGAGATGCTGACCCTCTTCCTGTCGTTTATGGGGATTTTCTGGTTCCAGCAAGATGGAGCAAGCTCTCACACCTCAAAGCTGTCCCGAGATTGGCTGCACAAGAACTTTGATGGCCGTGTGATCAGTCTCAAGACTAATTTTGAGTAGGCACCTCACAGCCCAGACCTTAGACCTCCCCCCAGATTTCTTTCTCTGGGGCTATTTTAAAGAAAGAGTGTACAAAGGGAGACCCAGGACCATCATCTACTATCAAAATTAACGGACGTCAACCCTTTTCAGGAAAAATAACCAAAAACCTCCACCTCAACCCAAACAAAGGACCCATCTGATATATGAGTACACATGTATCTTAGGAGACTGTGAACTCTTACCTAACACGTATATCGGAATGACTGGAACCACACTCTCAAAAAGAATATCATTCCATCTTAACAATGGTGCACCTAAAAACATAAATAAGAAATACATGGAACTTGCCTTAACAGAAAAATGATGGAAGAAAACACCAAAAGCAGCTTAAGCCCCCCTCCCCTCTCCTGCCACCCACATTTCCTCGACAAGTCACTACCTGCTCCCCATCGGCCTGCTATTTCGCCTACACGTGTCCCCGTTCCCTTCGTCAGTTTGTTAACAAATTTTTGTCATCTATAAACTATTGTAGAATACTTGTATCAGTTTTCCATTACAACTCTGAAGATGGTACTTGTTGTATCGAAACGCGTCAATAAAATAAACGAAAGTACTAAGGTGCATTAATTTATTTCTACCTTTGTGCAATATATACATATCAGTCCTAATGAACTTTGGTAGGCTTATTGACGGGTTGAAAAATGAAGAAAAGGCAAAGATATGACAGATCGAGAAGATTGAAAAGAAAATTATTAACATGAGACTAGCGGTCGCTTTCAATAAAACCTGCCATAATGAATATATATATATATATATATATATATATATATATATATATATCTATATATATATATATATATATATATATATATATATATATATATATATATATATATATATATATATATATATAATTTCACCAGGAATCAGAGTACATAGAATACGGAGAAATTTATCTTCATTTATTGGGTATAAACAACGTTTTGAGCTGTCCGCTCATCTCCGGGCTCTATGGTATAAAAGTATAAAGGAATACATAGTTTACAATGAATTATAATATCAAAAAAATATTGTCTAGAAATTAGAATATTATAAAAGAGACTTTTTTTCCTATAATAAAAAACATAAGAAAATACACAATATATAATGAGTTAGAATATTTAAAATCCTAGAGGAATACAAGGGAGAACCATGAAAAGACACCCATGATAGTCTGACTCCAGAGAGAAGTGGGAAGGGGGGATTGAAGTGGACATAGGTAAGATTGTATTGGTAGTAGAGTTATGTCACAAGTAGAGGAGTAGCGGACGAGTCACAATTACGTTTAGCGGCAGGAGATTTAATATAATGGGATTCTAGTATTCTTAAGTTTGCTCATTGTTATCTTGATCAATTATTGTAAAATTATCTATAGTTATATCCGCGTTGCATTTGATTGCATGTGCTCTGATAGGAAATGGTTCTTTACGGACTCTGATGCCCCTGAGGGAGGAGAACCTTGCTCTTAGGGAGCGAATCGTGCTGCCTATGTATCTTCCTTGGAGACACCGAAGTCAAGTGAATTCGTAAACAACACGACTGCGCATCCCTAGAGGAGGTTTGTCCTTTTGACTGAACCAACTGCCAATATTGAGTTTGTTAACAAATACTAATTTGAAATTTGTATGGTAAAAATAGCGTTTAAATAATTTAGAAAACTTTCTTCTGAATTTTCTATTAAAGGGGCCCAATTCGGGAAGAATAAAATATTTTGAGTTTTTAGGAACATCGAAGGAAGGATTGGGAGGTAACTATTTGTACCCATATTAATGAACATAGTTTTTCTATATATGGATGTTCTTAAGCCTTGATTTTATTTTTTAACTAAAATGCCTTAAAAGGGGAGACATTTTTCTTTTTCAGTTTTCCAAGTGTATTTAATGTTAGGATAAAGGGAATTGAGATAATTAAAAACTGGTACACCTGGTTCTGGCTATCCAATAGTGCACAGCAGTCGTCTACAAATCTTCTGTAGAATAATGGCTTAAGTGACGAAGGGCAAGCTTGAAAGAGGGGCTTCTGAAAATCTTTCATAAAGATATCTGCGGCAATGGGCGAACCCATTGCTGCACCATCTAGCTGTTGATATGTTTCCCCATCGAATCAAAATATACCTTCTTTAAACACTATTTGTAAAAATTGTTTGAATTTGTCTCTTGTAATGTTATGGAAGTGAACGGGTTGCATCATGAAACCAAGAATAATTTTGGGAAAAACTAAGGAGTGAAGGATAAGGTTTTGCTGCTAAACTTGTGGGTGGTGCACCTACATTTAATATAAGGATGTACATACATAGATACAGATGACTTCTTTTGAACGGAGAAGGAAAATATATAACGTTGACATTTGTGTGTAGTAAGAAAGATTATCCAACGGGATGTATTTAATTTTTAAGCTTTAAGGTGTAGATGTAAGGGTAAATACATAAGTTGGACTATGGATGAAAAGAGTAAAAAATACGGAAAGTTAGAAGATCAGACCCTGGGCCTTCTTATTTTTGAGATAGTAAGTACATTTCCATTTAACTTTCTCGGCCTCGTAGATGATGGAAGCTAGTCACTGTATAAAATATTTATTTTTTCAAAACGACTTCCATTTGTATAATATTGCTAATATTTAAAACAATGTTGCTCAACAGGAAAGCAAGTCATTTTGAACTACTAGTTAATGCTAGCCTATAAATTTCAGTTAACGCTTCCATTTTATTTTTATTTACCAAACTGTGAACTACTTTCTTTTGAAAGATCTATAAAGTTTTCTTTGGGTCTAATTTTGCCGGATTTTCATAGACGTATGAATTTATTTCCTCTTTTGGAATGAACTCTTATAGTTTGACGTAGTTCACGCAGATGTAATTTTAGTAAGTTACAGAAAATGGAAGATTTTGAGTGGGTGAATGCAAAGTTTTTCAGCAGAATCCATGTAACTTTAAAAAGTTAAATTTAATATAGAGGATTTCGAGTCGGTGGAGCAAAGTTGGTTATAAGGATCCATGTAACCCTACAAAGTTACTGTAAAACGAGGAATTTTAGTCGGTGAAGCAAGGTTGGTCAGAAGGATCCATATAACTTTAATAAGTTACAGGAAATAAAACATTTTGAGTCGGTTCTGAAAATATGGCCAAGAGGATCCATGTAACTTTACTTAGTTACAGGAAGTAGTGATTTTGAGTCAGTGAAACAAAATTGGTCAGGAGGATCTCTCTAACTTTATGAAATTAGAGGAAATGAGGATTTCGAGGTGGTGAGGCAAAGTTGATTAAGAAGATCTATGTAAATTTAATAAGTTGCAGGAAAGGAGCGGGGGTTGATTCGGTGATGCAAAGTTGGTTATCAGGATCCATGTCTATTGTTGCACATCTCTGTGCTGAATTAGTTGTTTCTACATGCACAAGTTAAGCAATAGAAGTCTATCCATCACACCATATATATTTCACCCAGGTGTAAAAAAAGTTTCAATTATTCCATCTTTCATTATCTCAGTTTTTTCCATCCATATCTCCTACAACCTTCAAACTATTCCCATTCTAGGTTTTATCTGGAATTTTTCTAATTTTAAGATTGATTTTGTTATGTAAATTTGCCCATGTAATATATGCAATTAAGTTTAAGTTAGCATGTACCCTTTTGATTTCTTTCCTCTGTACTGAACGTGTTAACAATCAGTGGATTCGAGGCAAGTGAGCCTCCTTCTTAAAGATATTCATTGATAATTTTGGTTATTGTCGTTTATTTTCTTTTGTAATATTAATCTTTATACATATGAACTCTCCAGTCTCTAATTTTGGAATTTTACCCACTAATTTATTGCTATGCATTTATTTTTGTTTCTAAATTACGATGGCCTGTATACCGCTTGTTTGGCCTAGGTGCCACCTTAAGATTGAGTTATTGAATTTAACTCCTAGCCGGAAGTTCCATCTTGAGGGGGAGATGTCAGAAAGAGAGAGAGAGAGAGAGAGGCGAGAAGGGCGGAAAGAACCCGCGATCGGTTTCTTTTGAGGTAACTTCCATTTGATAACACGCCCAATAGCGAGACTAATTGTAACAAAGAGAGGTTCCGCGAGATGGCGTGAAGGTCTAAATTTACTCCCCGTGCCTCTATATAGATACAGTAAAATACACTTCCAGTGGCCTTGGTAACATTCACTTTTGATGGCTCTGTATAAATAGTAAAGCATTGGCTTGGGGAAATTCTTATTGTAATAAGAGGAGACGTCGCATAAGCTTCTTCCTCTCGGCCCTCCATACCCCAAGAGCCCGAAGACGAAAAAACAAATAAGCACAGATTTCTCGAACCCAGCTACTTCCCTGGCAAATACTCCCTCGATCCCTACTTTCAATGCTGACTGGGGTTACTGGGATACAGGTTGTATTTTCCGTCATAACTTCGAACACGCCGAGTAATAATCAGCCTTAAGTGTAAACCCAACCCATGTTCCTACCTCTCGTGCTCCTCTCGAGCAGCCGAATCTTTGGGTGACAGATCCACCCGGAATTGGAATCTCCTTTTGTTGGTCGAGTGCGGCCGAGTGTGTATACTTTGATTTATCTTCTATGCCCATTATCTTATTTTTTATTTTTCTTTCATGTCCATTATTTTATTTGGGATTTATCTTTCATGTCCAGTATTTAATTTTTTGTTTGTACAGTAGTAAAATTTTATTTTGTTACACCTAGCTTAATATACAGAACCCTCTAGATAGTCTAATTAATTTTGCCAAGTATAACTAGTCACTCTTAGAGATTTATTGAAATCCAAAGTTCAATTGCATGATTCGAGGCAAGGCTCAACTACAGAGTTGTCCTGAGAGAAGAAAGGCTAATGAAGGGAGGATATTAGTATATATGTATATATATACTCATATCGTCCCTTTATTAGCCTTTCTTCACTCATTACTGGATCCTTACACTAGAATCACTCAGTGTGTAAGTGTTGCAAATCTCAACTTCTCGGGCTCACTATTCATATCTCTTCATTGCACAATCAGCAACATAGCTACAGCCACCTTCTTCCACCACCATAATTCAACTTGAACGCAGACCATTCCCGTAACGATATTTGGATTTTAAACAATTTTGCGTTATTCTTCTGGTATTTTGGGTGATTTGAGAATATTTGTGCACTAAGTCTAATTTTCTCTAGGCGAAAGAACTTGGTATTCAGAATCAAATTAGGAATTCCTATATTATTTGAAGCCAAATAAGACTTGCAGCAAATTTGGCGAGCGCCAGATGCATTGAACTCAACCTAACTCCACACTGTATCCAGTAACCTTCTCTAACGCTCCTCTTCCACACCAAACAAGACACTGTATACAAAAGACTAATCTAACAGACCCCCAAAGAACCGTATCATTTTGGTATTTTACCTCCTTCGCTTTTGTCAATCAAAGGCATACATCACTGCGGACATTGTAGTTTTATTTAAAAATTTGTACATACATACCATTTTAGGGGTTCAGTTACACAAGGACACCGGCCGTTGAAAACGTACAGGTCCTCTAATACACTGGATGTGACCTCGGGCACCTGGATAATCATTTATGAAGTACACGAGAGAGTGAGGGTCTGCTTTTTCTTCCCCCTTTTTCTCCCATTCTACAGGCTTTACCCATTTTACTCTTCCCTCCCTCGCTTTCTTCGACCTCCACATGCCATTTTGTGTTCTTTATTAGCTTGTAAATAAGAATGGGGAAATTCTAAGCTATTTAGAGTAGAGGTGTATATATGTATATAAGGGCCTAGGAATAGTCTGAAAGTTGGCAGACATTGCACGCAAGCAGCCAGTGTGAGATATATGAGTCGATATATAAGTTCTGACTTTATGTTATAGTCTCCATTCCCAAATTTAATTTGCTTGATTGCATAAATTCCGTATAAATATTACACTACGCAAAGTTTTAATTAAAAAATATACAAACGCCTAACTTTACAAATATTACCATACATTGCAAGTCTATTTGTGAAACATGCAATCGTGTACAAAACTTAGTAAGTGTTATGAGCACTAATTCTTCAGGGGTTTTTTTTTGCCTTTATTATCAGTTTAGATTGAGGAGGATCTGGCGATCCCGTTCATAAAATACACCGTGTTAAGCATAAAACTAATGAGAGGAAAGAAAACTCAATAAAATGAGGAACGATAACTAGCATAAAAACTAAGTAGTGAGTGAGTGAGTGGCAGAGCGGTAATTATTAAATGAAAGAAAGCGATTTATCCCATAAAAGAGAATTTATAACTCTATTTTGATTGTTGTAAGGTAAATGTACCTGTAGATGAAAATTTCAAACCATACAGGTCCCAGAAAGAATTCGGATTGCTTTTATGTGTGTTGATACCCTTCGCTACTTTTATGTAAAACTATTTGTATGACACATTAGTTATATATATATATATATATATATATATATATATATATATATATATATATATATATTTTGAAGTCCACAGCTGTGGTAGCGTTATTAATTTTAACTTGTATTTCCTTAATATTTCTTACAAGTTTTTTAACGTTGTCTTCAAAGCGAGAAAAAACATCCGCGAATGAAATTCTTTATTCCTAGACCCTGAAAACCTCGTTAAAAAACTTGTAAGAAATATTAAAAAAAATAAAAGTTAAAATTAATAACGCTGCCACAGCTGTGGACTTCAATAGAACCTGCACACAACATGGCCTTTTACCTAATTATATATATATTTATATATTATTAATGAATTTTCCGAAATGTCTCTTGGAATAATGTTAATATTATTATGGGTATTTTCAAGGTGATGGGCCGTTTATCGAATAAGTAATTATTTTTAGGAAGATTTAAGGCCCTCTTTCAGCCTTTGCTGGATCTAAACAAGTGCCTAAAAGATACAGGGAGATTTAAAAGATCACTGAGAGAGATAGAGAGTACCACTTTCCTTTGAGGCATTGAGCTCGGGAGGCTGTGCCCTTCCTCCATGTTTCGTTTGCCCAGGGTGATAGCGCCGTGTTACCCCCCTCTACCCTCTTGCGGTGAATTGAGAAAATGTTAGAAAGAAGAGCTGGGCTTTCAAGGTGGGCTTTAAAGACACCAAGCGAAGGAGTTGAGCGTTTCGGGCAGGCAGTTCATTCCACATGATCTTAGAAAATATAGAAAAATTAGGATAATACCATAATATTCCTTATCATTTGCAATGATTTAATTTTATTAATTATCTTTTCGATTGTGAAGATTCACAGCCCCTGTTTTCTCTCACTTTTTTTTGGGCTACTTTCCTATTGTTTTGAGTTTTTTTAGCTATCCCACTGGGCAAATAGCGCCCTGTATTATATACCGTCATTAACGAAACAAAACCGTTTATTTGCCAACTTTCTTTTGCGTTTCTAAAGACGGGTAAATAGTAGTTTTTTAGAGTTATTTTCAATGCTTTTTTGTTAAGTTTATTATCGATCTTGCCTAAATAATATATGCCTGCCATTATTTTGTCTTTTAACGTAGTTTTTTATTAAATAAAATCACTTTTTCCTCTTGCCAAGGAATTGTGTTCGCCGTAAAGAAATATGAAAAGCGTTAAACGTTTATTATTCCCAGCTTCCTTTCATGTCTATAAAAGCGGGTAAAAAGTAGTTATTTTGGGGGCATATTTCTATTTTTTTCGTAAGTTTATTATCGATCTCGCCTAAATAATATATGCCTGCCACTATTTTGTCTTTTGAAGTAGTTTTCTTTTTGGTAATCTTTTACATTAGAGACTCGGCTGTGTTTGGGTATTGGGAGCCGATATATGTATTTAGTTATTCGTATATGTGTTTTGTTACTGGAAGCTAACTTCGAGCCGTACCTGGGTTGCTATATGGGGGGGCTTCGCCCCTCTACCCACAACGTCTTTAGTTTTTTCCTGAATTGAAAAATAACACTTACAATATTCAAATACAATCGTTTTATCATTTATTCACCTTATATTTCAATTAAATTTAGATACCTGCCGATGAAAGGTTTCACCCTTATGCTCGTCTTTCATTTATTTAATCTTGGTCATTTGTATAGATCTATTCTTGCCTCAGAAATAATATAACTGCTCCGATAGACAAAAATTTAGAGTTAGCAAAAGCACTGCGATGCATTATGGATAACACCTGTTTATGAATTTTCATTCTAATATTGGTTAATATTCGTTATTAAGTTTAGCCCTACTATCTATACTTATGTCCAACATTATTTTTTCCTCTTCGCATTTTAACATGGCAAATAATTCTTCTCCCTGTTATGCTCATCAGTAATTGTTACTCTCCTTATTTCGAATTAATGTTTAGATTATATCTTTATTCGCCATGTTGTTTATTCTCACTTTTTTCACATTTCGCATATCCGTATTTCTGATCAACACTCATATCAATTACTTCATAAACGTTTAATGATAATTTCCCATTCTATACCTATTTCCCTGTGTAATAATCAGACGCTCATTAAACTTGTATATTAACAAATGCGTCTGTAATTATTTCCTGGAAAGAGAATATTTTTTTCGAGCGTCCGCATCGACATCTTTTTGAAAAATTGCATTCGGTTAAGAGCGATATTAACGGTCTTAACTGAAATCGTATTAATCATCAAAATCAGGCGTATCCCCCTTCCACTCAAGCGTATCTTGATTGCAGTTTCAATAATTGCTAAATTAATAGAGCAAAAACAGTCTCCTTTAATTTCCATATTTCGTCCTCACTTTTCAGGTCCCCTTAAAAATTCATTCCCCCGAAGATTTTGCGAACTGATTAAGGATTACACTTGCTCAAATCTCGCCCCCCCCCCCCCTCCCCTCCACTATGATTGCGATGTGCCTGCGTGTGGTTCTGGATCCCGTTGAGAACTACCGTGCGCTGCTCCGTTAGGGTTAATTGTTTTAGCAACGAATGGCAACATCTTTTCATGGAGTTTATTGCTGCTCTTTTGATCGTATTTCGAGTACGTGCCGAGGCGATAAGACCTTACGACTCCGTGGCATTCCTCGGGCTGTTTCGAGTTAGAAAAGTTGCGTGAGTCTTTAAAGTAGTTTCAGCTGATAACGATAAGAATAACGAAGTAGATTTCGGCACACAGAACAATTTCATAATATATATATATATATATATATATATATATATATATATATATATATATATATATATATATATATATAAAGAAAGCAACTACAGGATCTGCCAGTGATTATACAACCACCCCAGGGCTATGCCATTTTTATTTTCTGTCTTTCAAATAAAATTTGAAGACAGAAAGAAAGAAGCCGAAACCTGGTGTAGCTGACTATAAATACATATAGTACAAGAGGAATAAGAATTGGATGCGAATGAGCAAATGAGACAAGAAACCGGAGCTTTTTTAAAGGTAAGAGAGAGGGACATTAGAAGAATCCAGAATCAAAGGGAGCAGAGGGCGGCACAGTGAAGGCGATCCTTTACCAAGAAGACAGAAATAACGCCAGGGGAAAAAAGTTTTGAATTCCTGGCCGGGACTCGAACCCGGGTCTGCTGATTGCCGGTCAGATGTTTTACCGCTAAGCTACCAGGCACACTAACTATATTTCTGACCGGCAATCAGCAGACCCGGGTTCGAGTCCCGGCCAATAAATTCAAAACTTTTTTTCCTTGGTGTTATTTCTGTCTTTTCGAGAAAGGATCGTCTTCACTGTGCCGCCCTGTGCTCCCTTTGATTCTGGATTCTTCTAATGTCCCTCTCTCTTACCTTTAAAAAAGCTCCGGTTTCTTGTCTCATTTGCTCATTCGCGTCCAATTCTTATATTTCTCTATATATATATATATATATATATATATATATATATATATATATATATATATATATATATATATATATATATATATATATATATTAAGGAGGAAAGAGAGCACAAAACGAACTTAAATCATTATGTCTTTAATTTTACTACGTTTCGAGCCAGTTTGCTCATGTTCAGGTACAATATATGTATTAAAAATTAATTACTCTTAAAATATCACATCAATAAAATGGATTGATTCGATGTCAAACAAAAAGGTGAAAAAAACCAGAAAATAACATACCATCTTACCTTCATTATATGGGATCTGAGACTTAAGTAAAGAAAAATCAATGGAGATTACGTAAAACGTTAGAGTGCTTGCCTTTAAGTGAGCCGATTAGAAGATTCGCAGGTAAGTTTCATCTTAAGACTATCAATTATTTCGCGATCATCCTGACAAAGTGTGTCTAACAAGCTATATTATGGGAACGAATAACCGAGAATTCTTTGCTTTTCAATTTTTCCCAGCACAAATAGCGAGACTTATTTACGAAAAAAATCTACCACAGAGCAAGCGAACTCTGCTGCCCATGTGAGTTCCGGTGAGACAACGCGGCGGACAATTAAATTGGTACACAACATGGCTGTTTAGCTCACGGGGAGAACTGTCTCTAATGAAGAAAAAGAAATTGTATTAGCATTAATGAATGTAAAGCAGAAAATCGTATGAAAATAATTAATTAAGCAGTTTAGTAGCTTCTCTTTTAAAATACTCATTTAACGAGTTCAGATTGGGAACTATGTAAAAACTATCATGGCTTTGGGAATATCATAGGTTGGATAAGAGTGTCCGAGAAGAAAATTTGGATATGTTTTTTTTTCTATGAGAGAGGCAAGAAACCCGTTTTCGGAAAAAAATTGTTTAATTAACAAAATTCCTTATGCATATTTACTAAAGAAATGTGGTGTTCTCTATATAGGAAGGAAGTATTATTCATGGTTTTAAAAAAATCAGAGATGAGAAAAATTTATAGCAAAACAAAAATTTTTATTCAATCTACATGATGAACTTGGTATTTGGCTGAAGTGAATTACTATAACTCAGACATCTAGTAGTTTGAGAGATGTGATTAAATACTATTGGAATTATCTATCGAACCGATAGATTTTTCCTCTACCTACTTTACAATTATCTACCATATTTTGTCTCTGTGTTATATTTGGACTTGTTTCATATAAATCAATGGTTTAACGCCTCCCTAGTTTGTTAGCTGAATTTTTGTAGAATTCCTCCATGAATAGGGACTTGTTTGTAAGACAGATTTGTTGTTGTGGTTGCATTCCGCCCCGGGAGCAGATATCCTCTCCTCCTACCGATGCCTTGAAAGATTAAGGGAAAAAGCCTTGAACCTACCTCGGGTGCTCTAGGCCAAATAAACGTAACTACATTTAAGTGGGGCCGAGCCTTTGGTGAAATAGTTCTGAGGACCAGGTTCGAGTAAATTGAAGCTATTGCATGTTATGAAAATTTTATAGGACCTCTCACTGTGCTCGGGGTCCATGAAACAGTTAAATGTTTGTGTAAGTTCCCTAACCTGATATCTATATATATGGTTTTCTTAGGTGAGATAAGAGTGGAGAGTAAAGATGAAGGCACTATCTACCCTAATTTTCCACCCACATTTGGGCACAGAAACATGAAAAGATACCTGATTGAATTGAAATAAAATAAACATCCAGGAATTTTTATAGTAAATTTCTTTGGAACCTACTTAATTATTACAGTAGTAATAAAATAACAGCAGTAAAAATATCAACAATGAAAACAATAAAAATAAGAACACTACGTACATTCAATATAATACTACAATGCTTAGACTCTTGTCCTTTGACTGTTCTAATTACAATTTAAAAGGTGAGTGTATTTATATCTTTGTCTTAAAAAAATTCATTGTATTACTTGATGTTAATTCCTGTGGCAGCTGATTCCAATGGTTGAATATATTTCACTTAGATTTTTTCTGGAATTCAACCTTACTACTTTCATTCCATTGTTTCTTGTCATTCTCTTTTTAATATTTTAAATGTTTCTATGATTTACCATCACATTCTCCTTGTTTCCATGCCAAAGAAATTTAGTCTTTCTAATCTTGTTTGATAATTATGGTTTCCTAAGTATGGTATTAGTTTGGTTGCTCTGGCCTGCAATTTCTCAAGCATTTCAATATCGTTTTTTAAATGATGGGACCAAAATTGGGCGCAATGGTTCATATGAGAGCGAAAAAATGCATCATACAAATTCATAGCCATTGTTTTATTTCTGCATATAAATTGCCGCTTTATGTTGTAGAGGATCCTGGAAGCTTTCATTCTCTGCTGCAATGCAATGACGGCTAATTTCATGATGATTTGATATATATATATGCAGCCTTAAATCTGTCTCAACTTTTGTTTCTGTTATTTCCGAGCCAATGTGTTGGTAGCCTGTGGATTATTGCCTCCGATATTTATTACCTTATATTTATATAAAGTCACAGGGATGTTTCCATTTTCTTGACCATTTTTCTATCTTTCTTGATTTCTTCTACATCTTTTACGTATTGTCTCATTTCCAATTTTGCAAATTTAACATGAGACCTATATCCAGATCATTGATTCACATTAAGAAAACCAATAGGCTCAAGAGAGATTCCTAAGGTACGCTACTTCACACTTTTGTCCATTCAGAGGCAGAAACATTGACTAGTACTCTCTGGTATTTTTTCTTAAGCCAATTACCAATCTATTCTCCACGATTTCCCTTAACAACTAATCTTCAAACATTCGCCATCATCAATTTGTGCAGAACATTATCGAAAGCTTTTTGAAAATCGAGGTATATGATATCAATCTACTTCTCATCATCATATTGATTAAATACATATTAGAAGACCAGGCAATGGCTTCTCCACTCCTCCCTACGGGGGAAGCTTGTGTTTCGCTACTAAAATTAAAATTTAAAATCTAAAAAAAGCAGCCATAGTTAAATTTTTATAAATTTTTGAACTTCCCCTATTATAATATTTTTAAAAAGGAACTTTAAACTCAATTTTACCCTCTTTCAAAAAATCACGTTGCCTAAAATATATAGTTATAGAAGATAAAATAAAAAAGCAGCCTTGCTTAAATTTTAATAAATTTTCTGAACTTCACCAATTGTAATTCATTTTCTTTTAAAACATACTAAAGCATTGGATAATCATATTTTTTTCTCAACTTCACTATTTTGTATTTTCAAACTCTAACGAAATTCATAGAAATTACCTTGATAAAAATTTAAAATATTCTTACATAAGTCATAACAAACTAAGATGAAATTATTATTCAAAATCTCAAAAAACGCTTATTAAATTATAGAGTTAATGATGAAATGAAGTCGAGAAAATTTGTGCGACAGGACATATTTCTTCTGAATTCATGTTAAGAGTTTTTATCCACTCTTTTTATTCTAAATCGAATACCATTTTCTCAGAAATAATTGATTCTAGAAGTTTTCAAACAACTGAACTTAAACTAATCGGTCAATAATTTTTAACTTTTTAACTTACTCTCTGCAGTCATTTTGAAACATCAGTGTTATACGGGGTGTATTTAAGGCAGCTAAGCATTTAAAAAGTCATAACATGTAGGATTTTAAAAACTTTTTCTTTCTTTATTTAGAACTGAGATTGACATCGGAAAATCTCTCCTGGGAAAATTATCAACTTATAAAAGAACCAAATCTTGGAATTTAATTTTAGATAAAGAGCAATCCATCATTCGCACTCAAAGAGAATATTTGTGACACTTTAATTCCAAGAAAACAATATCTCCTTTGATGATTCGTCGATTGATTGAATGTTTTAGGCAATATGGTTTAGTAAGTGACTTTCTCCAATAGGAAAGACCACGTACTGTCCGTTCCGAAATTATTTGTGAACGTGTCCAAGGCAGTGTTGAAAAAGGAAACAGGAACATCGATTTGCAGACACTGTGAGCAGGTTATGACTACTCGGACGTTCTTGCATCGCATACTCAGAGACGATTTGCACCTGTACCCATATAAAGTGCAATTGGTAAATAAATTGCAAGTAAAAAATCATCTACAACGCTTACCTTACCTGGTACAGATTCAAAGGAAGGCTAATGAAGATAAAGAATTTGCTCATAAGCTGATTATGAGTAACAAAACTCATTTTGATTGTAATAGTTTTCGTAATAAGCAGCACTGTCGGATTTGCTGATTATTGACTTCCAGGAATATTCTTCGACGCGAGTTGCAGCCTCTTAAAATGTACTGTCACTTGTGTTAAAACGTCAGAGAGGATCGTTGGACCTTATTTTTTTAATTGAAAATGGCAATATAATGACAATTACTAATGAGTTTATAAGGCCATGATCAAGAATTGTTTGCGCTCGGTAGTGCAGAACAAACCTAAGATTTCGTTTCAATAATATGCGGCCACTGCCCACACGACCTGAGCATCAGTTGAAATTGTGACCCAAAGCAAACTTTGGGTCAGGCAATAATTTTGCGAAATCTAGAATTGTCTTGTCCACCACGTTCTCCTTATTTGACTCTTCCCGACTATTTTCTTTGGCAATACCTTAAGAAGCGTGTATACATCAATAAACTTCAGACAATTCAGCAACTCAAATCTATTATCTGTGGAGTAATTCGTCGGCTGCTGCCAGTTATTACCCACTCTTATGGAAAATGTTATCGAAAAAGTGCATCTAAATGATGTCGAAAATGGAGGTCATTAATCTCGTTTTTTTTCATAATTAAATGTAAATATATTGCCAATATTTGAATTTTCATTATGTATAAAATTATCTGGGAATAATAAAATAATTTAGAAAATATAATATTTATAAATCCTTAGGTTACCCTTGGGAGACATCGTATTTGCATACTTACAAGTTCACTCTCGAAGGATGCGTTAAAATATTTGCAAGATGCTTCTTAATGGCATTTTTAACCTCTTTAGGAAGCTTAAGGTGAAACATATCTAGCCATTGAAATTTATTCGTTTGTATTTTAGGGATTAAATTACTAAAATCCTCAACGATACAGCTTACATATTCTAATAGGGTATTGCTTTTATATACAATATTTACTTCAGGTATATCAACGTTTTCTTTCAAAGATAGACACACATTAAATAATTGTTTAATAAGCAAGCTATCTCGTAGTTACTAAACTGTAATCAAAAATCGTTATCTTTCAGTTTGCTAGATTATTCTTTACTAAATTACTATTGTTTACTGGAGAAAGATATTAGCCACTTATATTTCTTCATCTCGCTTGACTTTTAAATGATTTTTTTATGATTTTCGTTTTATATTATCATAAAGGTCTTTAATTTAATATGCTTCTATTGCTTACCATTTACATTAAAATAATTCTTGAAAGAGAGAGAAGAGTGAAGAGAGAAGGGAAGAGGGAGGAAAGAGAAGAGAGAGGAGAGAAGGAAGTAGGAAAAGGGAGGAGAGAGATGTGAAGAGAGAAGAGAAGTTCTGCCTATTATACCTCTCTCGTCCGCCATTTCTGGATCGTGCCCCCTCCTGCCTAAAATCATCCCCTCATCCCCCTAGCTCCCCCTTTTAAAAACGGGTAGCGGTTACGCTACCATTGCACAAGATATCTCCGTAAGGCGTTAGTGAGGGTATACCTAGGGCTCATAATATCTGGACGAGTCGCCTTGAAAAGGTGAACCTCCACAGAGAACGAGGGACTCCAACCACTAAGCCACCTCACCAGCCAAAGCTTTTCACTCATGAGGAGAAATAACTCCGGTAAACCTTGAGGCAGCAATTTCCTTCAGATTAATATTGGGCCAGAAGCCTGCTGAGTTAACTTCCAGCCCAAGTTCCTGCCGTTACTGTAAGTCCTAGATAGCATTTTTATTCAATTCGATACTCCTCTCTTCTCAGTGCTCTCTAGTTGTTTTTCTGAAGGAGAATGTGCAGGAAAGCATTCCATGCCCATCCTATCGGGGTAAAAGGCTTTGCGTCCCCACCACAACAGGATTGGTGTTGGGCAGGTGAGTGCGCAATTTACACCCAAATTTTCTATTTTTCAAACGTTAGCAAACTCAATGTAACAAAAGTCAACAGGCTCGTAGCATTGTTGTAGAGGCCCTTGCTTTCCTCCTGGATTTGAGTTGCAGGCACTCCTTCTGGGGAAACTACACGATAAATCCCAAGGTTCAGCTCCTAGCGGGTCTATTCGAATTGATGAATTTTGGGATCCCAAATATGGATGAATTTAGCGATTAATCTTGAGGAACAACTTCATTTCCTTGCTTTGATGTATCTAATTAATCTATCTAGGGACTCACAGCCTGAATCAGGTTTGGAGGAGGTCGATGAACTTCATCGTAGAGATCCTTTCTCATTTAAATCTTTTGCTCTGCCTCTGCTCCACGAGAAACCAGATTTTCGGTGTTTGGGGCGAGAAGAAAGGTGTCAAAATGTTTTGGGGAATGTTGTCACAGAACTATGCTCCACACACTCGGTGTAAGGGACGGCGATAACGGACCTCTCTTCCGTGGTGGAGGCTTTCCTAAATGCTTTCTACCCATTATCTATCTTAGATGCTACTCCGACCTGATGACTGGATTATACCTTCAGAGGTGATAAAGCATACAAAGATCTGTCTAAACTGAGGGAGCTGCCTTCACCTTCGTTAGGGGCGTAGAGATCCCGTATGTCAAGGTTTGTCAAAAGTGTGAATGGAGCATTAAATTTTTTGTTATTTTTCCAAAAGGATTTGAACCGAGAATATTTTCCAAATTCTTGATGAATGGCTACCGTGCTTTTTGTCGCAGGCCAAGCAGAGATCATTCTATTCCAGCCTATTTCCTTCCAATTTCACTAAATTTTGTATGTGCAAGTTGCTCAATAAATTGGTTAGCGTTTAACTAAAAAATATGTGCTATCTGAGAAGTCTGTCATAGTATAAAGTACTACGCCCCGTTGTTATTTGATTAGTCAGAGGACTATGATACCGCCTGATGATACGTATCACGGAGACGTTCCAGAGTATGGTGTCAGATGACATCTTTCAATTTTCTTCTTTGAAATTATGCCAACGGTGGAGGTCGGGGGATAGGTGCTTTTCCCAGTCCTATATGGCTAACTCGGAGGTTGATCACTTCTGTCACCATCCTCGGCTTTACACCAAGCCGTACTCTTTCTTTAATAGGGGTCGCCTTAATGTGATAGAGTCTGCCTTTTTGTGCTCTTTTTTATTGCAGTATCACCTAGAAGGCGCACAATCGCATCTATTGGGCTTCTTTCACTTGCGGCATAGGTATTCTTTCATTAAATAACCAATCAAGTTTGAACGGTGCTTTTCTCCATTTTTAATTGATCATCCTCAATCTCTCTCTCTCATTCCTCCTCTTGTTAACTCCCCTTTTAGGCCCTTCTCCTTATCCCCTGCTTCTTTGCACCTTCCAAAATGAACCTCATCGCCTTTTGTGTCTTCCTATCCTCCTTAATCGGTTTCTTCTCTTGTGACAGCGGATTAGTAGAGCACGCCGTACACTTTTACCGATTCAATTTAGGCGAGGATCAGACTTATTTGTCCTGCGAAAGAATAAACAAGATATGTTGGCACAGGTCGTGCTATCAGGAACGATAATTTTAATTGATTGCAAAATCTCTCGTCTTCTCCCTGAGAGAGAGCGAGGGGAAATCAGGGTGTGAGATAAGAAGACGAAGGGAAAATTAAATATTAAGACTGGCAAACAGTGGTGAGAAATAGCTCCTCGGAGCAGTAAGAGGACGGGTGATGAACAAGGTGTGAATTTGATGGCTATAAATTTCTTTAAAATTCCAATGAATTCGAAATGAAGACACGAACGAAGATAAAGACAGCTCGCAAACAATGAAAAGGAATGTAATTAAAGCGGCTGAATCAAGAATGGCTCTCTGATTCCCATTCATCTTCTTTGTATATTTATCGTTATTCGCAGTAAAATATTTGATTTCCTTTGTTCTTGCGTTTATTTTGATTTCTTACACCCGCTCATTCTAGTACTCGTAACACTTGGTAGGAATGTAGTTGTTATAAGAAGTAAAAACGGGTGTGCGACTCATAGAGTCGCCATTACGTTTTTACTTCCCGATAAAGCAAATTAGACTACACATTTCCTCATTACAGAAATACAAACCAGTAAAGACCCTACGATCCAGTCAAGTTTAGTTGAAAAAGAGGTTGAAGGATGAAAGTCAGGGATGAAGGATAGGTATAGGAAGAGAGAATATAAATAAAGAATTATATTTACTACACATTTCTATAAGGACATAATTTAAAGTGATATTTATCGATTATATTCTTAAACATATTCAGCCTAGTACTTTCAATGATATTCCTTTTTGTGCAATCGATCTGTTAATTCGAATATTTTGTTTGCCAAGATTCGAGCCGTTATTATTAGTTGCATCTCAGACATCTAGTTCAAATAGTGACTCGTAATTTACATCAGTAAAAGCGTTTAGCATTTAAATAGTTCAATATGTTAGCAGCCCAGATGGCGATTTCCAGTGAAAGTAAATGAAAATACCTCAACCTTTCTTCGTGCGATCTATTTCTAAGTTCAGGAATTAATTTCATTACTCGACATTCGACCTGTTCAAATTGGACGTGTTCAAATACTACCATAGCTTTTTGAAAGTTTAGAGTCCACGAATGTAGCGCAGGATCCACTTAAAGTCTTGAAATCGCTTTATATAAGGGAGGAATAATATCTTTCGATTTAAATGAAAAATTCCTAACTATTTATCCTAGAAATATATGTGGCTTTTTTGACGCTACAGTGGATTGTTTAGAAAATTTTAGATCATTTGAGATTCAGATAATTAAATCCTTTTTGGTTTTTATTGTGTAAAATTTATGCACTATCTGCCATACTTTAACTTGTCAACATAGAATTGTACCTAACGTAGTTCCGATCATTTGAATACTCTAGCCAAGACTTTTTGCAAGTTTTCACATACAATGAGCCTTAGCACCAATTTTATTTTCATAAACAAATTATGAAAAGTTTACAAAGTAAATTAGTGTCAAGATCATTTATATACTGTATATATTAAAAAGAAAGGCGCTGAGAACAGATCTCTGAGGAACACTGAGTGTCAGTGATGCCCATTATGAGCTATTTTCATTCAAACTGCTCAGCCGATAAATGTCTAGCCAGTATTCAATCTATTTTAGTTCGGTGCTATCAATTACGTGCGATTTTAGCTTTATTAAGTTTGTATGGCACAGGATGTCAAAAGCCGTTGCAAATAGAGATAAACAACAGATCATGCATCTACAATATACAATTTAAACAATCTATTGGATTAGGTCAGATCATGCATCTACAATATACAGTTAGAACCATCCACAAAAATGTGTCTAAAGCTAAAAGCATCATCATCAAGACGTCAACATCCAAATCAATTTTATTTAATCTATTTTAGTTCGGTGCTATCAATTACGTGCGATTTTATCTTTATTAAGTTTGTATAGCATAGAATGTCAAAAGCCGTTTGAAATAGAGATAAACAACATCTAAATCTTTATCTTGGAATATAGTTGTGATCATTTTGTGAAAAATTCAAGCAAATTTGTTAAGCATCAGTACCCGAACTGCCATTGCTCCTGCGAGTCGGGGTGACATCGAAATAGTTTTCTGAGTCCTTGGATATGATGAAGTTGCTGACAAAGAGCGCGCTATTGAAAAGTCATACTGTCTACATAAACTGAGCAACCCTTGCGGGGTTAGTAGCTATTACGGTTTCATAGCAAAGAAAATGTTAGCCGGAGCTCAGGACTTAAAGTTGCGTGATAATGAGTTCCAACTAATTGCTAAATCTAGTCTCAACCATATTATAATCTCTTCTCAGTTTACCATGCCCTAAGCGTATTACAATACACGTCCTTTCCGCCCGAGTGCCGGTAAGGAAGTTGTCTAGAATTATTTGGCCGGACCTGAGGAAGATGGAGCGTTCACCCGGTCGCTTCTCTTTATGCACCCTTTTATTCTATGAGTATCTCCTCCTTTTGTTATTCTATCTAGTTTTAACTTTTAAAGGCACAGTGTCATCCACGGGTGCTTTTTATAACTTTCTAAAAGCTTAAATATATTTCTGTTTCCTCTTACTAAGGTTTTCTTTATATTTCAGATGTTAGTTTTTTCAACAATTTTGAGCTGACATTTCCTGCATTCAAATGTTGGTCAAAAAGGTTACTTGAAGGTTGCCATTTTTTATGTTAAGTCATACCAGTTTGGTCCTTTACTAAAATTGGTTAGAATTTACAGGCAGAGGTAAGGAAATGTGAATGTTTCGGGGGAATAATTGACAAAAGTTATCTGAAAATGCTGGAAATTGTTTTTTTACGATATTTTTTTCTAATTAGCACACTGAATCCGCTAACTGCCACAACCACCAATAAGTATTAGTGGCGTGTATAGTTATATACTATAGCAGGTGCACGTCACTTTGGAACATTGTTACTTTATTTCTATTACATTCGTATTTATGTATACCGTCTAGGAAAATTTTAAGGCATCTTACAACTTTTGTTTTCATTTTGCATCTTTTCATAATAAAGTCTCGGCTATGAGAAAGATCCAATCTTTAAAAATTCATCAATTATTTTATACTTCTGAATATAATTTGCAACTCCCAGAAAATGGTATATTTGCTAAACTTGAAGATTACTTTTTTTTATTAAACAAATCCTTTCTTCACTTAGCATATCAATTGATGCAACAATGGTATATTATTGTGGCAGTCAGGAGTGTAAGCAACAAATTCCCCAAAAAACAATACAATTTCTTACAAATTGTGTTCTCATTGCACTCTTTCAGGTTATCTAATACAGAAGTAAATCAGTTTAAGTAACAACAAACGTACGGGATTGGAACTTTAGTTGTTCTACCCCATTTATATATTTTGCCAAAAGGTATATTGTACAAATTGTATTTTGGGAATTTTCACGGTCTTGTACTTTTTCGATAAACTCATAGAAAGTAGTCATTTTTGACTTGGCACAATAAGAAAAGATTGCACAGAGAAATGTCCATAATAAACTCAGAAAGAAATGAAGAAAGGACGTGGGACATTGTTTATGAAAACAACATCTGCGCTTACAATCCTCATGTGGACCAATGAAAAATTTGTTACCCTGGAATCAATTATTTAAATACCTATGGTATCCATCCAATATGTTTAGTCGTTCGAGTTGTTTCAGTCGATAAAAGAGAAAGAAAATACTGTGCCTTGACCAAAGGTAGTTTCCCAGAATAATAAATTTATGGTTGGTAGAGCCAGATTCGAAGAAAATATTGATAGTCAGATGAATTTTTCAGAAGGAAAATTGGTGGTATCTTTTGTTTGCTTTTGGCATTGATCCAGAATATCAAAATGGATGGAAAGTTCACTAAACAGCCCCCCCCCAACAAAAAAAAAATTTCTCTGCTACACAGACAAATGGTGCTGTATTAACTAAATGGAGTAAACTGATTCACAATCTGTTCTCGCAATTCAGGATTTGGAATTATGCGCATAAATATTTATTTTATTAATAGTATTAGGTTAGGTTGCGTTTTTTTTAATGTTCTGTTGATTTAAGTTTTGTTGACGGGATTTGTGCACATATTAAGAAACAATAATAAATAATGAGAGCAAAATTTGCAAAAGTTAGGATACGTCTCTTAACAGCGTAGACTATTAGGTTTTTGCTTAGGTTACGTTTTGAAGTTGAGTAATAAGTAATTGCGGTTTATTTAAAAGTTGTGTTAATTTAATTTTTGTTCTGTACCGTCAAAATGGAATGTCAAGTTGAAAGGAAGGCGCATTTTCGACACTTGTTGTTATTCATTTTCAATCGAGACTGGAATAATGCAAACGCAGCCAAAGCTCGTTGCGATATTTGTGCTGTGTACGGAGAAAATGCTTTATCAGAAAGAACAGCTCAATGGTGGTTTTCACGTTTCAAAAACGGTCATTTCAAGCTTAATGACGGAGAACGTTCTGGTCGCCCCATTAAGTTGGATGAAGATCGATTGAACGACCTTCTTCATGAAAATCCTTGTCAATCACCTAGATAATTAATTAGCTGTACAACTGGCGTGTGATCATAAAACTGTAGTGAATCAACTTCATTCGATGGGGAAAGTTTCAAAACTCAGTGCATGGGTTCCGCACGCTTTGAGCGAAATCAACAAACTTTAACGCTCCACGATTGTTTTCTCGCTCGTCACAAGGCTACTTGTTGATATAAGGACAGATTTCTTCACCGCATCATCACTGGCGACGAAAAGTGGTTTTATATCAACATGAACCATCCAAAACAATGGCTTAGCCTCAATAAAAAAACAGTTCCGCGATTAAAGCAAGGACTTCATCCACAAAAGACGATGATGTGTGTGTGTGGGATTGTGAAGGCATCATCCTTTATGAGTTCCTTGCTAACAACGAGATTGTCAATGCAGAACACTACGTTCAACAAATGTATCGACTCGCCGAAGCTATTCGTGAAAAGCGACCTCATCGACGTTATGGAGTCCTTCTGCAACACGACAATGCTCGTTCTCATATTGCCATTATGACAAAAGACGCCATTCAAACGCCTAATTGGGAAATCCTGCCACATCCTCCTTTTCACCAGACTTGGTTCCATCGGATTTCCATCTGTTCCGATCGGTCTCCAACAATTTACGCGGCGTTTCGTTCAACACTGATGTGGAATTAAGAACCTGATTAGACGAATTCTTCGAGTCAAAATCCACAGATTTTTATTGTAGAGGCATCGAAAAACTAGTTGAACGTTGAGAAGAAGTCGTAACTAACAAGTGAGAATACATTATTGATTAAATTGCATATTGTTATCAATTAAAAATAAAGGCTTTCTAAAATTGTTAATGGTAATGAATAAATTTGATAAAACTGCAAGAACTTATTCCTCACCTCAATATATTATCAGATAGTATACTTTGTTTCAAGATATACATTTTGTATATTATGAGTATATTATTAATGTATATAGTATATTTTTTCTCAAGGCAAATAATATATTTATATTAAATGAATAATGCCATTAATTTTGATATTCTCAGCTCAGATATATTTGAGACGTTTGATCTTCTGTTAATGGGCCTTGCTGGTCTCCAGCTGTTGGATCCAGCAGTAGCCCCCCATCATGTTTGGGTTGAATCGTTATTGCTACATCGATTCTATTTCAAATATGACCTGCTGTAACCAGTCGCCATGTTTTATTGCTAGTGGCACCCAGATTCGTTAAGAAATAATCGAAAGGAAAATGCAACTGCATTTTAAAGGACATTCAGCATACCATTATTCCATACACTCTTAGCATGGTTTTCAGCTCTATGATTTTAAGAAAGTTTTTACAACTAACAAAAATTACTTCCATGCAGCCAGCTACAATGGATTCAGTTTAGCTCTGAATTTACTATCAGACATAAACTCTCTGAACTCGGGTCCAGTGTAAATGCCTGTTTTCACTTTTGTAATACCTTTGTTGGCTCCAAACTTTACTTTCAGGTATTGAAAGCCACAAACATCCTGTGTCATTACTTTTCCAAAATTTTTAATGAGGCTGAATTTGATGTGAAGGGGTAAAAGGAAGATCTTTTTCGGATCTACTAGCGGCATATACTGAAGATTGTACCGACCATTTATGTGCTTATCTGTGTTAGGCAGGTTTTTACAGCATAATGATTGCTGCCATTGCGACTATCTAAAGACAAAAGAAGAACATATTTTTGGTATAGTTCAGCTGCAATCCTAGAAGAAAGGAAATCACCACAAATATTCCATTTGTGTACTGAGAAATTAATTCCTTTCAGAATGAGTTACATAGATAAATAGGTTTCTTTCTTTCCGACAAACGGACTGGAAGGTTTCTCATTATATTTTTTATATATAAACACCGCTTCGAGGCTATCTTACTTGAATCTATAAGTAATCTCCATTCGTTAGCTATGTGCTCGTGTCCTAATTCATGCCTGAGTCATTGACATCAGTACAGAAAGAAGCATTATTATTTTCTTGCTGGAAGAACACATAAATCTTTATGGCAAGAATGGAAGATAGAAATTTTCGCACCGTCCTTTAGGAGATTCCGGTCGGAATCAGAAGAATTCTCCCTTCTCCTTTAACAATGCTAGGACTCTCACTAAATCGTTCAATCCTTCTTGGTTATATAAACGTGCATCATTTTTCTTAGCCTCAATTACATACTCTTTGTCTATAAGAAAATCAGATATGTTAAGGTCTACCAGTGAATCATGTGATGGGAAATTGAGACGGGTGTGTAGAAGTCATATACGGCCGGTTTTAGAGCCGACCTATAATATGCATACACAAATTTTTCTTTCTTTTGCTTTGAAAAACCAGTAATATTAATCCTGTAAATGTAAGATTCAAAGCTATGACCGGTTGGGTCACGTCATACCTTTAGGTACAGCAAATGGCATTGCCTACCGTTTTTCATTCAGTCACTGTCTAAAACCTTGGTAACATATGTACGTTGCAGCATATACGAGGTAGCCCCTCTTGTCTTGATCCCCAACTTTACGATCAAAATAATATTTATAGGTAGTTTTTAGTTGCGTGCGAGTCTAATCGCGAACGACTCTATATCTCACTATGTCGGTCGGTCCCCGTTTTGCTTTTTATTTTTTTTTTTTGTAATAACATCCTAACTATTCAGCCGATTCCAACGAACTTTGAAAACCTTATGTTGTTTTACATTCTCCTTTGACAGCTATAATTGCCAAAGTCATCCTAACTTTAGCCCAGGAATTATTTTGTTTTGGCAATAACATATAACTATTCGGCCAATACTCTGCTAGAATAGAATAGGCTATAATATGCTATACTCTGCTAGGCAAGCCTAGAATAGTCTATTATCTGCTAGGCTATTATTGGCTAGGCTATACTATGCTAAACTATGCTGAGATATAATGTACAAGGGTAAGATATACTATACTAATTTAGGCTATAAAATGCTATGCTATGATTTCATAAAGTATGTTAGGCAAGATAATACTAAACTATACTTGACTAGGATATAATAGGATAGTATTGGCTATATATGTCTAGGATAGTTAATGCTATGCTAGGTTATACTATGCTAGGCTAAGCGAAGCTATGCTAAGCTATACTAGGTTAGATAGGGTTATACTATGCTATGATAGGGTAGGCTAAAGTACATGGATATTAAAAAAGAATGAACCGATTTCATGACGCATTGCCTGATTTTTCAAGCATCGTCATGGAATGAGTCAGTAACGATTTAAAGAGGAGTTATCTAAGTTTTGAATGGCTGTCACAGGGGCGCTGTAGTCGCGTCGCGTCGTTTCTAAAACAATTATCAGTTGTTTGTTCACCCTCAAGAATGGCGAGTTCTCAGCAAAAGGCGTTCTTCGTTCTCGAGTTCGCGAAAACAAATTTGGTTGTCACGGTACAGCGTGCTTTTTGAAGGCGATTTGACCTTAATCTGCCCTCTCCTAAAAACATTCGACAGTTTCAAGAGAATGAGTGTCTGTGTAATGGAAAAAATCAAGGATGAGCACGAGTTTCGGCGGAACAAGTGGCGAGAATCCGTACTGCGTTTGAGGGGAGCCCGCAGAAGTCCACTTATCAAGCTAGCCGTGAGCTTGCAATCGCTCATTCCACTATCTGGTGTGTGCTAAGAAGACGTCTACATTTGAAACCATACAGACTACGCCTCCTCGTTCAAGCACTTACCAAAGACGACAAGAGGAAGCGGATGGAATTTTGCGATTCGATGCTGGAGATGATGGAAAACGAAACCTTCATTTCACGTTTAATTTTAGTGATGAAGCAACTTTTCACTTGCGTGGCACAGTCAATCGTCACAATGTCCGTAATTGGGAAACAGAGCACACACATGAAACAGTTGAGCATGAAAGAAATTCCCCTAAGGTGAACGTCTTATGTGCTCTGTCTTTGGGCAAGTTTTATGGTGACTTTTTCTTTGAAGGAGACACCGTTACATTACAAACCTGTCTCTATATGCTCACAAACTGGCTCTTCACCTCATTACAAGCAGATTTGCATGACTTCATTTTGCAACAAGATGGAGCACCGCCCCATTGGCACCTGATGTTTCGAGTGTTTTGAAATGAAAAAGTGTCACAACGATGGATTGGCCTGCGAGATCCCCAGACAGAACCGTGTGTGATTCTTTCTTGTGGAGATATGCAAAAGATCGCGTTTATGTTCCACTGCTATCCACTAACCTCGCTGACCATAAACATCGAATAACAACAGCGAGCAACTCGGTGGATCGTGATATGCTGATACGCGTCTGGAAGAAATTCTCTTATCACATTGATGTTGCCCATGCTGCAGGCCACGGGCAACATCAATGCGATAAGACAGGAAATAAAAGATGATTGTGAGTAGAATACTTGTGACTTTGCTGCAGTATTCTCTTGCTTTTTCTTAATAAAATATTGCGTAATGAAATCGCTTCATTCTTTTAAATAACCCTGTATAATAGGCTAAGGAGGGCTATTCTAGGCTATGCTAGGTAATACTATGTTAGAGTACGATAGGCTAGCTAACCAAGGCTATAATAACCTAAGCTAGGCAAGATTATTCTAATCTAGGGTATAGTATGCAATACTAGTCTAGGATATACTTAGGCTATGCTAGAATATGATACGCTTGGCTATATTATGTTAGGTGTGGTTATGCTAGGATAGGCTATACCAAGCTAGCCTATAGTATGCTATGCTATTCTATGCTATCCAAAGCAAGGATATATTGGCTAGACTATAGTAGCCTATTCTAGCTTGACTATAATAGCTTAGGCTACTCTATGTGACGTTAGGCTAGGCTCTGGCATGCAATGCTAAGTCATACCTGGTTAGCCTATTCTAAGCTATAGTAAGCGAGGCTACAGTAGGCAATGCTGCACTAGGCAAGGCTATACTAGGCTAGGATGCGCTAGGTTATACTATAATATACTAGCTTAGACTAGAGTCTACTAAGCTAGGCTAGGCTATACTAGGATAAGATAGGCTAGGCTATACTAAGCTAAGGTAGGATAAAGTAGGGTAAAATATGCTAGGTTATACTAAGCTAGCTAGATTATACTAAGTTAGGCTAGGTTAGGCCCGGCACAGCTAGGCTATCCTATGTTTGAATAGGCTTGGCTATACTAGGCTAAAACAGGGTAGGATATACTATGCTATGCTTGGCTATAATATGCTATGCTATAGTAGGCAAGTTTAGGCTAGACTATTCTAGGCTATACTAGGCCATGCTATGCTATGATAGGCAATACTACGCTATGTCTGGCTGGGCTGTTCTTTACTATGCTATGCTAAGCTATGTGGCTATACCAAGGTCCTCCCATGGTTACTCCGGGAATTATTTTAAAGTTTTAAAGGTCGTAAGTTCATAAATCAGGATAAGTGAGGGCACACGACTTTTTGGTCAGCAGACCTTGTTTTATTTGGTGGCAATGTTCTTGTGTTGTGGTTACACGGAGCAAATTTTACAGGCATAACCAAAGTTGTGTGTGTGATTTACACAGTCTCAGCTATTAATTAGCTACATGTAACACACAAGATTTTATCGGTAATGACATGGAGACTTACCAATTATATAAACTGACTAGTATTTGCAGCCTTCACATCATACAGCATCATTTGTTGCTAAAATAAATAATGAACATTTTCACTTGTTTTTCTAGGCTGCTAAATATCTATAATTTATAATCTTGCCTATAAATATAGTTTATATCATTATAATATAGTTTACTTCAAAAATGCACATTATATAGCTTATAATTTTGCGCGTGCACATAATTCAAAATCCTGACGTGCTAGAACAAATCTTAGTTCAGATTTGGTATCAGCATATTCGATTTAGTATAAAACACATGCTTCAGTAGCAAAATCATTGTTGTCAAGTAAAAAATATTAAGTTATGAGTGAAGAAAAACTTCCCATAGTGAATTCTGCCCTAATATCCTACATACAAACCTATCTAGGAAAATATAAAACGCAAACGCCAAAAACAACCAGGTTGTAGATCTTCATTAAACTCTCGAGTTTATTCATCGGTAAGCGCTGGCAACGGTTTAGATGAACACTTAAAAGATAAAGGGCAAAAACGTAAATTGCGTACATTGTCTCAAACAAACGCGAATCCATGGCAAGAAATGTAAATTTTTCCTTTCAAATTAACTGCTTATATATATTTCACAACAAATAATTTCAAAGCACTGAAAACCTGATCAGAAATTCGCTCTTTGTATTTGGCATTATGTGCCCAATGACATCTATTTTAGCTTTAGAAATAAAAGCTCCAAATAAAGTTTGTTAATAATTGTATTGTATTTAATTTCCTAAAATTTCTGCAAATATGATGCCTAAACAAATATATGGGTATAAAAGGGTTAAGGAGCTGACCAGATAACAGGATGCCACTCTGTTGCACCCCGCTCTCTCTCAACTCATTTAGAAGATGCGCCCGTTGGGGAATGGCCGTCCAATGCGAAATCTCCTGTCGGATGAATTCAAGAGTCGCAATCACCAGTCTTTAACGAACCCAGTGTTGGTGTTATTGAAAGGGTCGAGAATCGAGACTGAATATCAGTTGGATGGAGGAAATAGACCTTTTCGTTTTTTTTATTTGCTCACAGGTTTCCATTTTTCTGTAGCACTTAATTAAAAAGGAGAAAATACAAGTAATACAGAAAAAATACCCTCTAATTGATAAAGGAGTAAGCAAGGCCTTCAATTATACGTATTTTACTGTTAATAGGGAGGATCACTTCTAACCACTCTCAATTGGTCAAAGGATTTCCCCTTTACCACTCCTTCAGCCTCACTCTGGTGTCTCCACTTCAAAAAGGTGCTTCCCCTTTACGGTTTTCAGGAGCCCTTCCAAAGTCTTTCTAGAGGAAAGAGATCTTCCTTCTCTCCTACGTCTCTGGTAAGAAAGTATGTCTGGCCAAGAGAGTTTCTCCCTTACCACCTTCTAAAAATTCACTCCTCGTTTTGGCACTTCGGGCCTCTTCCTTTGCTTTATCAAGGCCAAGGGGTAAGGACAAATAAATACACTGTTACAGAATTGGTCGCTTCCAAAAGAAGTAGCAGCAAAGGTGTTCAAGTGAATCCCTTATTAAGACCGATGTATACTGACTGTTTCTTCGAATTTTTTCGCAGGTTTTCAGACCTATAATTGGTGATGAGTAGATGGAGTTAAGGGAAGGATGACTAAAAGGAGGCTCCTCCCAAGACGACTGTGAACCACAAGGTGCATTAAACCCAGTCGGCAGCGTATTGTCCACGGGAGTAGAGTGACTAGGTGGCAACCATTTCCGAGCATAAGATCTTTTCTGGGTACGGTTCTCCCAAAAGAAAAGAGGTCTACGAGGACTCGTAAATAGAGGTGAGCTCAACCTCGCCTATCCACGCACACACAGTGATCTTTCTCCATCTCGAAGTGCGACCTGGCTGAACCCCGTTTGGCTTACGAAACCCTTTTGAGGGAAAGGAAAGAGGGTGTACACACTCTTTAGAAAAAAATGAAAAAAATACGAAAAGAAGCGACTCTCTCCATATAAGAGGGTTCAAGGACGGGTGGGTCGCCCAACGATTTGTCAAGTGACTATCCAAGGATGACGCGTTTGGCCTCGAGGCAACCACGGGCGGATAGAGAAAAATCCGAGTTACCAAGCAGAATCATAAAGTGATTGAAACCTGGATGACCTCAACACCCCTGATCAATTGGCTAACCGGCGTCTTCAGGTCCGCATGTTTCTATACATTCCTAGTTATGCGAGATTTCTCTCCACAGTACACATGTTCGTTCAGTGTCAGACATTATATAAGATTCTGATTAGAGAATCAAATGTTACCCATTTTTCGAATTGAATCATTCTGGTGAATGCAGCTGGTTATACCCAGAGGACATTATGTTTTCTCTTCGTAGAGTCACCCGTGTAGGTGACCCTACACTCTACTATGAATTTTGAAATAGTATTAATCTACGCGAGAGAACTTGTTGACTACTACCTGTCCTAGAGTGACATTACGGAAAAGCTGGTGGAAAATTAGCCATTCAAGTTCCATAAAGTGCTTAGGAAACAGGCGAGGACTTGTTTTCCACCATTATCATTTTCGTAGCCTTTGACCGTGATATGGTACCTGAATCGTTGTGAGCTGTCTGGTATCATTACTGTGTTAAAGCTTTCGTACCAATACAGTTGAGGTGTAACTACAGCTACCGCTACGAGTACAGCATCTAAACCTCTCGCTATGCAAACTAGGGTCAACTCTGTCCAAACTGCTTATTTGCCTTATACGATAAAACTGTATCATTCAATGCCAAGTGTGTAAATTTTAATGAGCCACTTCTTTATTCTTAAAAATTCCTATTTTTATTTGTTAGAAAAAGAGGTAATCGTTCTCGAGGCTGAGGATCTAATTTGTTTCAGAGAGGACAATTAATTGGTATTGTCGCCGTCTACCTGATCTGGGAAATCCTACGGCTCTCAGTTTAAAAAAAACACCTTCTACACCTGATCCTTCCAAGCTTATGAACATGCTAGTTACTGCCAGCATTATGAAGCCTACTGCGAGTTCTATCTTTCCCTGTCGCCAAATTGTAGAGCTGGCGGCTGTAAAAACTCGATCACTGTAAATGCTAACCCCCTCCTCCCCAAGTTACCATTTCTCCCGAATTGAACAGACGGGGCACTTTCTAAAGAATCGTTAGACTCACAAAAGAAAGCACCCAGGAAGGTGATGGTGAGTCAATCCATTGGTCTCCTAAAGTCTGATCCACAAAAGGAGGGTAGCAGCTGGTTCTGAAAGGGCTATACTTTTACTCTTTTTTCTTTTTTTTCTTCGTTCTTAGACTGTCCTGATCTGCCAATCATACCTTAAACGGTTTAGGTTTATGACTTGGAAACTCCTTCGAGAGCGCGACGTAGCTGGTTCTGGGCATGGTACGTTCTTAAAAGGCACTACTTCTGAAATTTTGCCGCTATCTTTCTACTTTCCAAGCTTCCACTGTACTTGAAGTTTTGCTTTCGTGATAATTGTAGTACCTGTCGTGTCGCGCTCGATCTGTGCTATTGTAGATGGATGGCTTTAAATCTGAAGAGTAATTGCCTTCCAAGCCCTTTCCTTCCTGTTTTAAGGTAGAGTGGCTCTTCTGGACACTAGATCTGTCCTTACGGCCCAGCTGGTTGTAAAACAACCCTCGGAAACGAGATTACGCTCTGTACTCGGTTCGCAGAGAGAATCTTTTTTCTTAGTGGCTCACACAGCTCTCTGTCTAACTTACACTACCTCTGATTAGACTTATCCGTGATTTCACCGTTAGTACGAGCCAAAAGGATATCGAAATTTTCTTCTGCTTAGTTTCTGGACAATTCCTGTCTTATGGGAAATAAAACCACCCATACGCAAAAGATCTGCACGCACTGTAACAGGACCTGCGTTTTGCTCTTTCCTATTATGCTGTTCATACTAAGATAGTCTAGAGTTATGTATGTTTATAATTTCGGCGGCAGTCGCCTTACTGGCTTGCAGATGGAAGAATGGAGCTTTCAAATTAACCTCCTACAACAAATTACCATACACACCCTTAGTAAAAGATTCCCGTATTTACTAATTCGATTGAGATCAATTCTTGCCCTATGCTTTCCAAGTGATGTTAGCTTTAAAAAATCTTTTCTTGTGGAGCTGTGTTAAAAGCTTCTTTGAAATCGTATTAAACTATATGTACAGCTTTATCTTCGTCAATCAGAACTATCATTTCGGGATAAAAATTAAATATGAGCATATTTGTCGAAAGCCGTCTTTTGCGCATTTTATTAAGATATTTATCTCTAGATTTTCCACGATACTCTCTCTAACAATTGACTCAAAAGTGTTTATCAATGAGCGAAGTAAGGGAAGTATGGTGCTAACTTTTGCATCAGTCCTAATACGATTTTGTTAGTAGGCCTCTTTGAACTTGAACTGCGTAAAAACTGTCTTTTGTCAATTGACGTTATGAAAATGATACTAAAAGGGTTCAAGTTATTTCATTTCTAATTCATTAAGTTAGATCGGTTAGTTTTTATCAGTAACTTAATCTAAGGAAACTTTCGTTTTCTTAATATAAAAACTAATTTTGTTTGGGGTTATTTCAATATTTGAGTGTCATCATCAAAAATGACTACCTCTTGTATAGCAGGTTTGTTATTTGGGATCATCGTTCCCAAATAAAATCATTCACAAAATGTTCATTAAATATCATCACCATGAAAAAGCTCACGAAGTGCACGTGAGTCAAAGTTATCTAGATACACCCACAAAGGAGAAGTGAAAAATGATTCCGAGCGCTTTCGTCTTTATTTTTAAAGACTTTTTTAAAATTTGAGCAGGAGACTGGACATAAATTGCCTTAAATAGTGGAAGGGGGGATTAGACTACCCACCTCTGAACCTTAATTAGGGGGTACAAAATACTGAAACAACTTTATTTGAGAATTTATGTATGTAATGATAATGGGGTCTAGCATGAACAAACCAGGGCTTAAGTTGAAATTTAGGAACGCGTTAATGGAGATATATTCTAATATATTTCTCGAAATATAATTACTGCATTTTATGACTGGTTTGGCACTGTTCCAGTTAATGCTATGGTTAAGATTGTACATAGGTCGAAAAAGCGCAGATTGTTCACTGTGATTACGTACATTGGCTTGATGTTGCTTAACCCGGACATCTAGTTCTTTCCCGGTTTGTCCATAATAACATTTTTGACAGTTGCTGCAGCCTATCGAATAAACAATACCAGGTCGGGGGTGGGGGGATTTTGACAAGACTGCGATAAATTGTAGTCTCGTTCTTAAAAATAACATTTATGTTCAGGGGCCTAAATAAACGAGGTAATTTAATGAAAATATGATATAGTAGAAAAATAATAAGTTTTCGCCCTGAAACATATGGATATTAACATTAATTTGATAATAGTAACGCTTGGCGGACTTATAAAATTTTGTCGAAAAAGTACAGAGGGTAGCACAAATTTATCCCTATTTTATATATTCTATCGACTTCTTTGTCAAGGTATTCTGGTCAGATAATTCTAAGGGATCCCGTTAACCAGAGGGGCCAGATGCGTGCAGTAATTGTTTTACGATTATTCACATATAAAGCTCTTTTGCTGTGTTTTTCCAACGACGCTTTTTTTCATATTTCCTTTTGGCTTTTCTCATTTTACATTTGACAAGGCAACGATAATAAAGGTGTTGGTTTCGATACTATTGCTGGCTTTCGAAACTTTCGACAATCGTTTATAAGGCACTATTTCGTTATTATCGTAAAACAAGAACACTCGAAATCATCGGGATGATAATGGGAGCCCTAGTAAACATTTCTAGGAATATTGAGATTGAATCGAATTATATTATGTTCACTCTCCCCATTTCTTCCGCTAACGTGTATATTTTGAACTAATATCTTTTCATTTTTCGAAATTAAGTTTAAAATATTCTTTTTCTCGTGTCAGCTGTCTACTTTTTGATGCAGGAAGTTATCATTCATCGACTCTATAATTCAATTTCTTCTAATCTACGGCGTTACATTTCGCAAATTCAAGTTGTAAAAATTGAAGTCACCGCATAGAACCGTTACTTTTTGTCGAATTATGACGCAAGGAGTTTAAAAATAATAATATCTTAGATGATCTAATTGCTTTGGTGGCCTATATACCACAACGAAGTTTATTTTACATATTCCTATTTATCACATGCTTGATAGTTATAATTTCGGACATAATATCTTTATTGATGTCTATATCGGTCTAGTTCGTATTTATGTTAAAAAAATGCATCCACTTTTTCCTATAATCCTATCATTGCTAACCCTTTGTATACCATCTAAATTAAAATCTTCCTTAAGGTTTGTTTTGATAAACTTTATCCATGTCTCTGTAACTGCGATGATATCAAAAGCTTATGTCGCAACTAAGCCCTTCTATCCAGTGATCTAGTTTGTCAAATTAGGTGCATATGTTTAGCATGAAAGAAAATCGAAGTATATATCAAAAACTTTTCGGGTGCAAGATTATATTTTAATTAGTTGCTGTTTTGGTTTCTGTCTTTCTTTTTTTTCTATTTCTTACAATTTAATAGACATTTTATTTATACAATTTGCAGATATTTGTGTACTTTCATAAGATGTAGGAAGAATAAGGGAATAATATTTATGGGGTGCGGTGGATATGCCCTTGTTGGTTGCAACCATATGTGATATTAAAAAAACAGAAACAATCGTCGTGGATGAGGAGTTAAAAAACAGAAAAAAATAATGCCAGATTCTGTTTTATACTTTGAAACCCAAATCCGGAATCAAAGCTTCATTCTTCAACTTTCAGCGATACAATATAAGGAAACTTAAATGGAGCATACTCGTTGTATGCATATATGGTATATATGTATGTATATATGTATGTATGTATATATTAACGTAGTTTAAATGAGTATGTATATCGCAACTAGATACTAGGGCATCTCCAGCAGTATGTTTGTAAGGAAAATCGTTAAAGAAAGGGCTGAAGATAAAGTAAAAATGTATATATATAGAATAAAAATGTATATAAATCATACAACCACACATCCTCCTGCATGAATTCTGGACAGTAGGGCAAACTGCTGGGGTCGGGCGGGTGGAAAGTGGGGAGGGAATCAATTTCAGATGGTTTCGATAATTTGACATTTGATACTGCAATTAGAGCGGTATGCAAATTTTTCTTCTTCCCAGTCAATTGTACCAGCTGTAAGATGAGGCGAAGAGACACGAGACGGCCCCTACATTGTGTTTCTTACATTTTTAAAGATAGTGTTGGCTGAAACTGCGCATGATTAAACGTGCTTCCGTAACAACAATATTTTCGACTGTCAAACATAATTTAATTACGTCAATGTGAGGGTATGGAACGTACATACTCACATGCCACCAGACAATTGTGGGAACGAAAGAAATTTGTCGTTTGAGTTGACCTTCGTCTCCTCTCTCTCTCCCCCCACCCTTCCCCCAACTGGCGACAGGAAGTCGGACGAAAGAACGCCTATCTCTCAAAGAAGCTTAAATCTTATTTAACTTCTTTATGATAGCATGGAGATTGTCCGGAAGGCGCTGCGATAAGCGAATTGTCGTGAATGGGATCTCTCTCTCGATTTCCCACAATCCGCGATATAAATAACCTCGCCATTTACCCCTCTAGCAGCAGTGTCCCAAATCTACTCGCGTAATCCTCACGTTGAACGAGAGTCGTTGCCGTAACGTATCGACTACCAACGCGCCATCGAGTCAACCTGGTCGCTGTCTCAAATTGTTCCTGGATGTAAATCCCGCCCCGCAGAGCCTGTGACTAGAAGAGTACGCTCTGTTGCTCAACGAAACTTGAGTAAGAAAAGGAACATCCAAATAGTTACTGGAAGTTACTATTTGTTAGTGTCACATCTAGTTAGGAGTGAACTAACCGGAACTGCAGCCAGCAGCCCTGAACCCGTCGTCTCATCCCTCCTCTCCCCGAGAACTCGTGTTAACGCCACCCGAACCACCCCGTCTGGACCTGAGTAGTCGTCTCTCCAATCCATCAATTAATGGTAATCTGTAAACCTAGTGTCCCTCTATTCTTAAATTACGTTATTAATTAACCGTGATTGATAATCCCATTGAATCATTATAAATCTCGACGCTTACCGTCAGTGTTTAATATTTAATCATTAATTTTCCCTGTTAACTATTGCTAATTATTATATTTGTGTAAAGTAAAGTTTATTTTGAGTACGTGTGTTTATTTGTGGCTCCTCTCTTTCGACGTACCCTTGAAAGACTTTAATTAAGCATTCCTTCGGCTAATTTATCAAACCTGTATTATGCACTCTTAGAATTCAACAATCACAAACCTCCCCCCAGAAACAAGTGGGACTTTTATAGTTAGAATCCTGGCTACGGCACAATACGCCTCTAACAAGCTTTCGCACGTTCAGTAGGAATTAAAGCCTACCTATATATATATATATATATATATATATATATATATATATATATATATATATATATATATATATATATATATATATGATCGTATGATTGAGTCATATGGTCAATACCACCGACTTAAACAAAGGCGGTGTGTCCAGATCAAGGACTAGAATAATTATTGGACCAGACTATGAGCAATTCTACGACATATATAAAAGTGGTGTCAGCTTTAAGGGTTTAAATTTTTGAGGAAGCGAACTCCTATAGCCTAAAACTTGCCAACGTCCAAGGAAGCCCAAATAAAAAAACGTAAATTTTAATAATTAGAGTCTATTCCCCGAAGGAATATAAATAATAACCATTAATAACCTTTCCAGATAGCAAAAACAAATCTAGGAAAATATTCATTATTTTTTTTGGTTAATTATTAGATTGTATCCGTTAGAAACAATCGCAGCTTCTAATTCTCTCACCAGGTGCGTAAGTTCTTTCGTGAGTCACCAGTTGCGTCAGCAAGAGCAGCAATGGCTTTACCATCGTTCGAAGTTTTCGTCAAGCAAGGACAAGCTCTCGGTCTCACAGGAGAGGAACTAAAAGAATTCGTCTAAAGCGAACAGCGAGAGGAAAGAGCACGTCAAATGGAAGAAAGAAAAGAAGAATTGGAAGAAAGACGAAGAAAAGAAGAGTTAGAATTGGAAGAAAGGAGAAGAAAAGAAGCGTTAGAATTTGAAGAAAGAGAAAGGATTCGAAAACATGAAAGGGAATTAAGCAGAGACCAAGTTGAAGTCAGTTCTGTTGGATCCCGTGATCATCAACTCCAGGCCTCGGCTATGAAACTTCCCCAATATAAAGACGAAGAAGATTTGTGCTCATACTTGACACATTTTGAAAAGATCTTCGAGGTAAACGGATGGGCCCTAGAATCCGAAGGAGTGAGTAGAATGATCCCATTGCTCAGTCCGCGCTTAAGAGAAATTTTCATCTCGTTACGACACGTAGCTACAATAGACTATAGCACCTTGAAGGCCGAATTGCTATCCGCCTTCAACTTGAACCCTCAGTTCTACCGCGCTAAGTTTAGATCGGCTAAAATCCAGCCTGATCAAACTTACCGACATTTTGGATATATTCTGAAGCGAAACCTCCAGTTATGGTTAGAATCCTCCAAAGTCGAATCAGAGTATAAGGCCCTGATTAACTTTATGTTAAAAGACCAGCTATTGTCCACCCTTCTCAGGAGATCTGAGCATTCGTACAAGACCGCCGAGCGTCTACCTTTCAAGAATGCCTCGAGGAATCCTATACGCACAGAATACCCGGAAGAATAGACCCGGTCCCCGATGAATAAATTTAGTAAATGGAAGTCTCAACAAAGGAAATTCCCTCCATTGATAAAGACCACAGCCCCATTCAGTCCAAAGAATAAGCCTTTAGTAGCCCACGAAGACAGAAAACCCCCAGTCTTCAATTCCCCCTACAATAACCAGCACCAGAATAAGCAGGTTATATGCTACTCCTGCGGTCCCCTTGGCCATTATAAGTCCCAATGTGTACAGAATTCCAGCCTACGTCCCACCCAGAGCCAACAAGTCCACCAAGTAACTGCTCTCCCTTCCCCGGAACAGCCGGCCGCGCTTACGTCTCACCCCTCGTCTCCATCCCCACAGGAATTTCAAGTGAACTTCCTGTTCAACAAGAGTACCCCCGAAGGACTAAATTTCGAAACTGGCTCGATCAATGGCTGTAAAGTGTCTACCCTCGTCAGAGACACCGGGTGCACATGCATTGTGGTATCGGACAAATTGCTCCCCCCTGTCGACCCCCAACATAAGAAGTAGGCAATTGTACTCGACTTCTTGCCATGTACAGTGTAAATATTTCATTGGTTGTGCCGACGTAGTTGCAGCCCCCATCAAATTTTGCTCGGTACTCATTGGCCAGAGCGCACTACTCTCCCCGAGCGAAGTGATTTAAGCTGTCGTCACTCGAGCGCAAGCTAGCCGCGAGGCCTCTTTTCCAACGCGCCTGTTCATCCCAGAGGCCCCTTTAGAGGTCCCAACGAGTAATGGACATTCCTCAGAGCTCAGCAGAGCTGCCCTTTACTTCAATCTCTTTGGGAAAAGGCCCAAAAGAACGAAGAGGTGATCGTTCGAGGAAACCGACCCATAAGGTACATCATTAACGACTCCCTTCAAATTCGCACCTCACGAGATGAGTCGGACCCACCTTCCAAGGTCATGTGTATTCCGCGAACACATGTAGACCAAATCCTGCGAGTAGCACATGAAAGTCCCATGGCCGGTCATTTCGGTCATATCAAGACTTCTCAGCGAGTATTTAAATATTTTTTTGGCCCGGTGCAGCCAAAGATATTGCAGAATTCTGCAAAACGTGCGACTTGTGCCAGAAAACCACTGCAAAAGGTCGAATAGCCCCAGCTCCCCTGCAAAGAACCCCAGTCATTTCGGAGCCCTTCTCAAGAGTCGCCATCGACCTTATGGGACCAATCCTTTCCCCTTCCGCCGAAGGTCATACGCATGTACTAACCCTGATAGACTGCGCTACCGATTCCCAGACGCTGTCGCTCTAAAAAGGATCGATAGTATCTCTTGCTCTGAAGCCCTTATTTCCATTTTTTTCTCGAGTAGGATTGCCCAAAGAAATCTGGAAAGATAGAGGCCGCCAGTTTACCTTAAGCTCATGGAACACGTGAACACCCTGCTCTAAATCAAAACTATTTTTACCACCCCTTTCCAACCGGGCGCGAATGGCATGTGCGAAAAGTTCAATGCGACCTTAAAAAGCGCCCTCAAGAAGCTTTGCATGAAACAACCCCAAGAATGGCACCGATATTTGCCAGATGCGTTATTCGCATGTCGCGAAATTCCCCATAGGACCATCAGATTATCCCCATTTGAGCTCCTGTACGGGAGAAACGTGTGGGGGCCACTCAGTATTTTGAAGGAGTTATGGACAAATTCCCGCTTGTGTTCAGAATTAAAGAACACTTATTCCTTCGTCCTCGAACTAAGGGAAAGATTAAAAAGGTGTTCTGACATAGCAGTCAGAAATTCCAAAATTAATATGGAAAGGTACTTGAAGGAATATTCGGTCCGCTGGCGAGTTCCAGCCGAAGGGGGGGGATAAAAGGATCCTGACGTGGCGTCTTGGAAAGGAGAACCGTTACTCGACGAACGGCTTGACGAACAATTGCTGTTTTAGGTTGTTCTCTTCTGAACAAAGGGGGGGATGAAGACCGTCTCTTGTCTACGGGCTCAAGAACAATGGCTGTTCTAATGTTGTTCTCCTTTGAACAACAGGGGGGGTGAGAACCGTTTCTTGGCGAAGGGCTCAAAACGAACAATGGCTGTTCTAATGTTGTTCTCCTTGAACAACAGGGGGGGTGAGAACCGTTTCTTGGCGAAGGGCTCAAAACGAACAATGGCTGTTCCAATGCTGTTCTCCTTGAACAACAGGGGGGGGGGGATGAGAACCGTTTCTTGGAGAAGGGCTCAAAACGAACAATGGCTGTTCTAATGCTGTTCTCCTTGAACAACAGGGGGGGGGGATGAGAACCGTTTCTTGGCGAAGGGCTCAAAACGAACAATGGCTGTTCTAATGTTGTTCTCCCTTGAACAACAGGGGGGGGGGAAGCCTTGGGGACTTGACGTCGGAAAGGCTCGAACCTTTGGCACTCAAGGAATATTGTCCTCCTTCCGGACAAGTGATGGTGAATCTCGAGGTCGAGGTCCCTTGGCGCACAAAGGGAAAGAGGGTTGTGGTGATGTTTCGCGACGAAAATCTGGATCTCCAATCTGATCTTAGTGGTAAAGTTTCCATCTAAATAGTCGAGACACTCCCTTGCCGTGGGGGACAATGGAGTGGGAGCTTCGAGGGAATGCACAGCCGAGGCTGGGAACAATGCCTTATCTGCCCATAAGCCTAACTCAATCTGGCGAGGTCGGCGTATGGGGGCGAACGGGGGGACGATAACCTCCTTGTTTAAACATTGACATCCGGTGGCTGTGATAAGGCGCCAAGCTTCGAAGCGAAGATGCACGTAGGGGCATCGTGGTTTTAAATAATATGTGATAGTAGTTGAAATTAACGCAGCTTCAACCCGTTCTATCACACCCCTCCATTCCGGGGGAAGTTGTCACTTTGAAAAAAGAGAGAAGGGACAACGATAGAGCTCCGTTGTGGGGAACTCGTCTTCTTGTACCAACCGTACCTTCCTGTACCTACTCGTATTACCTCAATACATATGATTATTTTGATCTTTAGATTACAGGGGAAAATAATCTTTAATACAAACTTAAAATAAAAAAAAGGCATGGAACAATTAAATGATATAAATATAGTACATATGGACAAAATAATTTATACGTACTTAATGGGTACAAATATATATACATAAAAAAAAAATAGACATTGAGCGTTACAAAATTCAGACATATACATTAACTAATTATAATACAAGAGAATCTTAATTTAAGTCGTACCTACATGGAGATACTAATTCTATGAATACAATTACTCTACGCTATTCGGTAACGCATTCCTACTGAGCGCGTCAGCGACCTGGTTATCGCAACCTTTTATATAATTTATTTTAAATTGATACTCTTGCAAGAGTAAACCCCAGCGCATGATGCGGCCGTTGGAGTGTCGCACATTCCTAATATAGGCTAACGGACGGTGGTCGGTTCCTATCTGAAATTTTTTACCCCTGAAGTACATCCTGAAATTGTCTATGACCCAGATAATTGATAAAGCTTCCTTTTCTATAGTGGCATATCTCTTTTCGCGTGGTAATAATTGACGACTAGCATATGCAACTGGATGACTTGTTCCGTCATCCTCGTATTGAAGGAGTACACCTCCAATGCCCTCATTGGACGCGTCGGTCTTAATCCCAAAGGATTTTTCCGGGTTGGGCGACTTTAAAATGGGGGCAGAAATGAACTTACTCTTGAGCTGATTAAAATGGGAAACAGCGACATCACTCCAACGTAAACGATCGGGGAAATTCTTTTTTTGAAGGGGGCTGAGGGGGGCCGAAATTGCAGCGAAATTCAGAACAAATCGCTGATAGTGAGAAGCTAATCCTAGGAACGATCTTAATTGCTTCTTTGTAATCGGGAGGGGCATGTCGGCGATTACCTTGATCTTGTTCTCTTGGGGACCTAACTGGCTTTGTCCTATTTTGAAACCCAAATATTTGATGGTTTCGTGGGCAAACTGGCATTTGCTGGGGCCATTGGTGAGGCCATTTTCGC
Source organism: Ceratothoa steindachneri (assembly GCA_963969495.1). Classification (NCBI taxonomy): domain Eukaryota; kingdom Metazoa; phylum Arthropoda; class Malacostraca; order Isopoda; family Cymothoidae; genus Ceratothoa; species Ceratothoa steindachneri. The sequence continues at coordinate 14,561,009 of OZ018321.1, forward strand.
GCAGTCGCTCTAAAAGAGCTAATAGGGTGTTTAAATGGTGACTCCATTTAAATAGTTCTTGTAGCTGACTCTTTTGATGTGGTGTCAGCTGCACGTCAATATCCAGGTCAGAGGGTTCCAAAGACTCGCCTGGTAGGGAAGGAGGAGGGTAATCGGCATCAGGTTGGGTGCACACTATCTGTATTACCTTAAGGGACTCCGCGGGGTAATCTTCTTCAAGCGCCGATGTTTCGTCTAGTTCTACGAAGGTATCTCCATGGGCGAGTTGGGGGTTCTTTTTTCTTGGGGTCCACGGACAGTCTCCGTGTCCTTGTTTTGGGCCTTATCACCTAAGGGTGTTAGTGATTCACACTCCTTTTGTGCCGTCCTGAAGTCCTGGTTAAGTGTTTCGGAGAAATCGGACGGTATCGGGGTTCTGATGGGGACGGGCTCCTGGGCTTCTTTCTTATCTCAGCCTCGAGGAAGGGTGGCCTGAGACACAGGGTCGAAACTTACTTGAGGGCTCTGTCCTATAAGCACGGAACAGAATTGTATGGGTGCTAAAATGACTTCAGCCCAGCCAACATAATATTGACACTGCAGGTAACATCTAACAACGGGGAATTGGTTCGCCCGCCCAAGGTAGTCATGTAACACCGCAAATTTTTCGTAGTTAGGGTCCACTGGGGGGAGGAGTTCGTCAGACACGATGAAACACGTACATCCTGTGTCCCTGACGAGAGTCGATACTCGACAGCCGTTCACGCTGCCCTCCTCAAATTTCAAAGTTCCCGATGAACTTTTATCAAAAACAAAATTTACCTGGTGGCCTGACGGAGGTGGAGAAGTTTCTGCTTGGGTCTGCACCACCGGGGAAGCCGGGGTTGCATTAATCTGGTGAACTTGGTGGGCTGGTCCGCTTTTAAGCCTAGAATTTTGGGGGCAATTCCAGCTCATGTGGTTTTCTACACCACAGGTGAAGCATATGATTGGTCGCTTGGGGAAGAGAGATGAAGGAGAAATCTTAACGGGAGATTTGGAGTCCCGTTGTTGGTTTTGGGGAATGAAGTTTTGGGGTTTTACGGGGCTTGAAAACTTCGTCGATTTTCCTTTGAAGGGGCGCGAATCCTTCCTTCTTTCCTCGTAGGGGGATTGGTGAGAAGTTCGATTCTCCTTTGGGTATAAATTATGGTTGGCGGCATAGACATCCGCTTCTTCGTTACACTCATTAAGGGTCTGGCACCGACGATCCTTGACGAACGCGTGGATATCCGTCGGGAGAGACGCCAAAAATTGATCTCGCAACACGAAGTCTGTTAAGGACTCGTAGTTCGGATCAACCTTTAAGGATTCTAACCAAAATTTAAAATTCCTTTGAAGAATGTATCCGAATTGACGGAACGTCTGTCCGGGTTTAATACGACCCCCTCGAAATTCTTGGCGGTAGAAATCGGGAGTCATATTATGAGCGGCCAATAACTCAGCTTTTAAGGTGCTGTAGTTAATTGTACTTCAGATGGTAAAGATATAAAAATTTCGCGCAATTTGCAATTTAACAGGGAAAGTAATCTGGCTACACCTTCAGCCTCCAGATCCATGTTATTGATTTCGATGATCTTTTCGAAGTGGGCTAAAAATGCTCCGAAATCCTCTCCATCCTTAAAAATTGGGGAGCTTTAGTGAGAGATTGGGGGGAGGGGCTTCGGAACACGGGAACTAGCAGACTGTATCTCTGCTTCAACACGAGCAAATTCAATCTGATGGTGAAGCTCAGCTTGTCTTATCCGTTCCTCTCTTTCCCTTTCTTCTCGTTGGATTTCTCTTTCTTCTCGTTGGATTTCTTTTTCCCTTTCTTTTTCTTCTCGTTGGATTTCTCTTTCTCGTTGTTCTCGTTGGATTTCTCTTTCTCGTTCTTCTCGTTGTATTTCTCTCTCTCGTTCTTCTCGTTGTATTTCTCTCTCTCGTTCTTCTCGTTGTATTTTTCTTTCTCTTTCTGTTCTTTGCTCCTCTTGAACGTAGTCAATTAGTTCTTTTCCGGAGAGTCCCAAGGATTATCCTTGCACTTTAAAGATTTCGAACTGAGTCATCTTTGCACTTGGGGCGCACTAGTCAACCAACTAAAATTCCCTGCAACAAGAATTATGCCTTCTATAGAAATTAGCCTACCTAAATATGGGCACAGACCTATTCGTACTTGGTTTCTCGATCTAAATAGCCACTGACTAAAAATCACACAAAAAAAACACAACCAAATTATTATAACAGTTCCTTGAGCTACTCCAGCTTCTTAAGTTTCAAAAAAAGGGGATAGCAATCGTTAAAACAAAAGGGAACTACTATACTCTATTATTATAACGAATAACACTATGCTTTACTTGACTGAGACCAGTGTTTGCAAAGATATAGCGTTAAACCTTACACACTTGATACCAAATTTCAATAGTATATATATATATATATATATATATATATATATATATATATATATATATATATATATATATATATGTCGTAGAATGGACTCCCGACGATATACCATATATCACTATTCGTTGAGGGAACTTCTTTAATTATCTTTAGAGTGCGTTAATATCTGGCGGGCCGATATTATGTATCTTCGATATGCTTAAAAAGTGCAACTGAGCTCAAGGATAATAATATTGCTATCATTAATAAAATAGAGTTCTATTAATAATAACTATCAACAAACACAAGACGGAAAATATTGACATAAAGAGAGAATGGAAAGGGTCGTGGGGGCTCGGGCTAATCCGAGGGTTAAAGGATTTAAAAAGGTAAAACAAATATAGAGTTAAAGAGATGGGATGGTTAGCTAAACCATTTAAAGTACAGGATAGAATTGACAAAAGGGTTAAGTACTCAAAGGTGACGTTTGGCTTGCGTAACTTTATACGAGTGGTGCAGTGGAAGGCGACGTGAAGGAATTTTCGGTCTGCCTGCGAGTTCCAGCCGAAGAGGGGGGATAAGATGATCCTAACGTGGCGTCTTGGGAAGGAGAACCGTTTCTCGACGAACCGCTTGAAGAACAATGGCTGTTCTACGTTGTTCTCTCCTGAACAATAGGGGGGGTGAGAACCGTCTCTTGTCTACGGGCTCAAGAACAATGGCTGTTTTAATGTTGTTCTCCTCTGAACAACGGGGGAAGGGTGAGAACCGTTTCTTGGCGAAGGGCTCAAAAGAACAATGGCTGTTCTAACGTTGTTCTCTACCTGAACAACGAGGGGGAAGCCTTAAGGACTTTGCGTCACGAAAGACTCGAACCTTTGGCACTGAAGGGATATTGTCCTTCTTCTGGACAAGTGATGGTGAATCTTGAGGTTGAGGTCCCTTAGCGCACAAAGGGAGAGAGGGTCGTGGTGATGTTTCGCGACGAAAATCTAGATCTCCAATCTGATCTTAGTGGTAAAGTTTCCATCTAAATAGTCGAGACACTCCCTTGGCGTGGGGGACAATGGAGTGGGAGCTTCGAGGGAATGCACAGCCGAGGCTGGGAACAATGCCTTATCTGCCCATAAGCCTAACTCAATCTGGCGAGGTCGGCGTATGGGGGCGAACGAGGGGACGATAACCTCCTTGTTTAAACATTGACATCCGGTGGCTGTGATAAGGCACCAAGCTTCGAAGCGAAGATGCACGTGGGGGCATCGTGGTTTTAAATATTATGTGATAGTAGTTGAAATTAACGCAGCTTTAACCCGTTCTATCACACACCGTGTATTTTACGGTTTAAAAAACGTGTCCTTTTATTTTGATAACGTGTATGTGGCTACACGTTCATGGAACGACCATATCTTGTCCCTTCGCCTGCTTTTAGAACGCTTGAAGCATCATGGCTTAACTATTGAACCTTCAAAATGCCATTTTTCTTATAAATCCATAGAATACATTGGATTTAAAATAGGCGAAAGTCATCTGGCCCCACAGAAAAAGAAGGTAAAGGCTATTGTAAATATGCCCCTACCACGCACCAAGAAGCAATTACGGTCATTCCTTGGTGACGCGTCATTTTACCGCCGCTTCGTACCACAATTCGCTTCTGTAGCAGCTCCCCTAAACGATCTGCTAAAAAAGAAACTCCCGGACCCCCTCGAGTGGAACCCCGACGCCGAAGCGCACTTTGAAGAACTCAAAGAGAAGTTTACCTCTTCTCCAATCTTAAAATTGCCGAACCCACACAAGAAATTTGGCGTAAAGACAGATGACTCCCAACTGGGTATTGGCTGCGTATTACTCCAATACGACGAGGACCAAGAACCCGCTCCTATAAGCTATGCGAGTCTCCGACTGACGGCTCACGAAAGGGCATACACTACGGTAGAATTAGAAGCTTTAGCGATTGTTTTTGCGATTACAAAATTTAGAATGTACTTGGTAGGTCGTCCATTCCTTATAGAGACTGATCATAGACCGTTAGCCTACTTAAAAACTTGTAAAAACCAAAACGGCAGGCTAATGCGCTGGTCATTATTGTTAGCGGAGTACCGTTATGAAATCAGGTATCTGAAAAGGGTCTGACAATGTACTCGCAGACAGCCTTTCGAGAAACCCAATTTCAGATAGCGATTAATAGTCAATTATTTATTTTTTTGTGTGTATCTCTTTGTATTAATAATTATTTTTTGCCTGTACTCTGTATGTGTTTTGTTTTTATATGTAAATTAGAAAAACTGACGTAGCAGTAGTACTTTATAGCCATTAGATACTAAGGTAAATTCCTAACGGTTTTGATAAAATTACCGACTCAATTGTTCGAGTCGAGGGAGATAATGACAAATTCCCCCGGTGAAGTTAATTTTCACATTATTCTTTGTTTCATGGCAGAATAATGTTCCTCGAAATAGGCAGGCGTGTGAGGGTATGGAACGTACATACTCACATGCCACCAGACAATCGTGTGAACGAAAGAAATTTGTCGTTTGAGTTGACCTTCGTCTCCTCTCTCTCTCCCCCCACCCTTCCCCCAACTGGTGACAGGAAGTCGGACGAAAGAACGCCTATCTCTCAGAGAAGCTTAAATCTTATTTGCCTTCTTTATCATAGCATGGAGATTGTCCGGAAGGCGCTGCGATAAGCAAATTGTCGTGAATGGGATCTCTCTCTCGATTTCCCACAATCCGCGATATAAATAACCTCGCCGTTTACCCTTCTAGCAGCAGTGTCCCAAATCTACTCGCGTAATCCTCACGTTGAATAAGAGTCGTTGCCGTAACGTATCGACTACCAACGCGCCGTCGAGTCAACCTGGTCGCTGTCTCAAATTGTTCCTGGAAGTAAATCCCGCCCCGCAGAGCCTATGACTAGAAGAGTACGCTCTGTTGCTCAACGTAACTTGAGTAAGAAAAGGAACATCCAAATAGATACTGGAAGTTACTATTTGTTAGTGTCACATCCAGTTAGGAGTGAACTAACCGGAACTGCAGCCAGCAGCCCCGAACTGGTCGTGTTATCCCTCCTCTCCCCGAGAACTCGTGTTAACGCCACCCGAACCACCCCGTCTGGACCTGAGTAGTCGTCTCTCCAATCCATCAATTAATGGTAATCTGTAAACCTAGTGTCCCTCTATTCTTAAATTACGTTATTAATTAACCGTGATTGATACTCCCATTGAGTCATTATAAATCTCGACGCTTACCGTCAGTGTTTGATATTTAATCCTTAATTTTGCCTGTTAACTATTGCTAATTATTATATTTGTGTAAAGTAAAGTTTATTTTGTGTACGTGTGTTTATTTGTGGCTCCTTCCTTTTGACGTACCCTTGGCAAGACTTTAATTAAGCATCCCTTCGGCTAATTTATCCAACCTGTATTATGCACTCTTAGAATTCAACAATCACAAACCTCTCCCCAGTAACAAGAGGGACTTTTATAGTCAGAATCCTGGCTACAGCACAACACGTCTTCTACCAGCTTTTGCACGTTCAGTAGGAATTAAAGACCCCATATATATATATATATATATATATATATATATATATATATATATATATATATATATATATATATATATATCATCGTAGGATTAAGTCATATGGTCAATACCACCGACTTAAACAAAGGCGGTGTTTCCAGATCAAGGACTAGAATAATTATTGGACCAGACTATGAGCAATTCTACGACAGTCAACCCCTTCTTTTTTCTGATGGGATTTCCCGGCCAGATAATGAGGTCTACATTAAGATCAGTATAATAATCCGTAGCGGGTCTATGAGCACCAGGTATAAATCCTAGTAAAGAGGTGGAATACTGTGTTTTGACACTAATCATGAAGCCTGGAACCCGTTGTGGCTCATGGAAGAGACACCCGAACTCTTAAAGATGGGGTCTGATTTGAAAACCACTTAAGTGAGTTCCGTATGCGGAAAAGAAATGTGTCTTGTGTATCCGAAATACGTAGTTCAAAAAGATACCAATCTTGTGATTGGCTATTTGGTATGATAACGTATCTGTATGGAACTTTTTGTATGCTTGTCTCATATTCGGCGGCACCTGGCCGTGACTGGTGGGAGCTCCCTTAGAGGCACTAAATTTTTATTTATTTTTCGATAGTAATCGAACCACGTAACCTTTCTTCAATTGGTTGTTACATTTTCTTGTTTTTTTCTTGGTTAATTTTAAATTTAAGTGACATGTGAATAAAGCAGTTTATAAACAGGATTTTTACACTAGGAACGCGATGAAGAAAACATGGCCAATTTTAAGTTTTAAAAATGATATTATATAAACTGATATGTAAAAAAATTTAAAAGTGTATGGTTGCCTCCCTTAAAATACGATAGACATCGACCCCTATAAAGCCATGTTTGCAGAAGGATACGACTGAGGATTTTGGGGTTAATAGTCCTCGGCGGTCTGTTTTAGAGCAGTCTATAGCCATGCCAGTAAATGGCTTTTCGGCAAAGATGGCCTAAGCTGTTTCTTCTAAGTAGTTTTGGAGCACATTTTTATGATATAGAATTGGCGTTGACTGCGAATAATTGGCAAAGATCCTGGGAGGCTTGTTTCTTCCCGTTATCTATTAGCAGGCTGTTTTAGAATAACATGATGTAGCTGTATCCCATGCTTGCTATCTCTGAGTATAAGGGTTTCCAATCCCATGACTAGTATATATGGGACTGGCAGCTGGATGCCAGATTTATACCCAATGGTATTTCTCCATTCTTTATTTTATCTCTATAAGTCGGTTGATTTGGCAATTAAGTTCTTCTCGAACAAATTCATGGTGATGGGCCTGGATTTTAATCATAGAACAAAGGCATTTTCCACACTAAACGCTTCACTAGTGTTAGACAGATAGGGAGAGAACCCACTGAGAGAAACTACATGACTACAAGTGCTACAAGCTCTGTTCGATTGATTTCACCCTGTGTGATTATCATTCGGCTAAGGATAGATTCCGTTTAGTTTCAAAGCATTCAAGACTCTATTAGTGACAGAAATACGTGTATCCAATCATTGTTGCATTGCCCATTGGACGACAATAAGAAAAAGTGCAAATTAAATGAGCCAAATTGCATGGAAAGTTTACTCGTGGGGTCACTTTTAATATTAGTCAATGACAGAAATACCTGCCATTGGGAAACGATCGTAAAAACTGTGGCAAACTCTTCATATTCTGGCTAACGCCAGAAGATAAATTATTAACGTTGATGAGTGGTCTTAGCAAATCCTCATTTGAGTCGTATTTTGATTGGGAGCGTTTATAATATTTCGTGAGTAAGAAAGTCGGCAAAAAGCCTTAAAAGAAAATGTACCAAGTGAGATAAATCCCTTTTTAGTTGTTCATTTCAATTATTGTTTGGATGAAAATATTATGAAATCAAATCAAATCACATGTAGTTTGATGATATGCAAGAGATCAATTAGAAAAATCATTCACACACATAAGCTAGAAATAAGAAAATCCTTGATCTAATGTTTGAAGAAGATTCTTTATAAATCAGTTTAAATCACTTTTCTCTTCCTTAAAAATAACTCTTCATTACCTTTTAATTTCAAGAGGATTTTATTTCATACAGCCGAAATTTTATACTTGATGAGTAGTCGATATTCTACCTTTGATTTTAAAATTTCTTTCCTAAATGAGGTAAAACTTTTCAAGAAAATCTATAAGAGGAAAAAAGGAAAGGAAAAATGAGAAAGAAGGGATATATAGGAGAAAAGAAACAAATTCTTTCACTCGTCTAAACCACAAATCGCCCCAGTTTACGAGCTCTTTTTTTTCCTTTTCGGTATTTTTTATCTCCACTATTCATTTTTGCTTTTACGTCTGTTTTATCTATATTCTTTGCTCTGCACTAGAGTGATGTACCGCATTTGGTAGCAACCCGTGTTCACTCCTCTTCAATAAGTCACCTTTTGTCTCGAGAGATCATGTCCAGTAGAGTGGAGAAGGAGAGGGGGCGACAAAGGGAGCTGGAAGGGTCTTGCGTTAAAAAGCAGCCCACAAGAGTCTAATTGAAGCAGGGGGACCTGTGGGCCATAAAAAATAAGTTGAAAGAGTTTTCAGGGCATATCAAAAGATATAAAACTCTTGTCTTAAACAACTGAGAGGGAGAGTAAATTATAAAGGGCGAAATACTATATTCATACAGCTACAGATTCACACAATACCGAAGTAAACAAAACTGGAGTGGAGAGAAGGAAAGAAATAAATGTTGGTGCAGATAGATGAAAACCATAGAGAAACAGAAAGCTCCAAAGATGAACAAAAGAGGATAAACTAAAAATGCAGTAATTCCCCAAAACTCAACTCCCCCCCCTTTCTTTCTGAATTTATTATTTTAGGGGGATTACGTTAATGATATATCCCTGCAATGTTCTCTCTTTTAAACCGTTATTAGGTTACAGATTCTACTCTTTTTCACTTTTCCTGGCAAGGTTTGTAATTGTGTACATATAGATTGTCCTTTTCTAATGAACTGAGAAAGATTTTTCAAAGTAAAATGAAAGGTGCCTAGGCCTATATTTCCTTCAAGCGACATCACTTCCAACACACTTAAAGGCTAACCTCTATCATATATAGAGAAGTTTTATTGAACAATAAATAAAATTAAATAGATAAATGTGTAATGTAACTTTCTAAACCCATGTCTCCAGGTAGATTTTATTCTTTCCTTCACCTTTACATTTCAAAGATCACCGACGAATCATTACTGTTAGGTAAATCTTTACTGAATACCATCAATCTAAATAGTTTTCCAGATCTACTGTACATAGCAACCAGTTAATGGGATTTTAACCAAAAAAATCTGTAACAGGCATAAAATAATCAAATAAAAAATTTCACTTGAGACCTGTTCATCAACGATGGTGACCATAGTCTGGTTCTTTAGTTTGTGCTCGTTTTTATGGTTTGAGTGTTAATGATTTCTCAGCATAATCCGCAGTAATTAAAACTTCAGTAGAGACTTTTCTTGGTGAATGTATTTCTTGTCGTTATCTTTTATTTGCTTTCTCTATTATTTTTCCATATTAAGTCCAAAGCTCCGTTGACCATTCATGGGATCTTGATTCTTGTCATTATCTCTCCCTTCTTATTACTAATGATTACAATCCATTCTTCTATTCTTTATTTGGTGTAGGATCAGATAAATGAAATGAAAGGCTGAGAGAAGTTTTTAACCTTAGATATTAAGTGCGTTTGGTACAATCGATGAAATGAATAAACTAATAGAGGAAATAACATCGAGAAAATATGAGAAATAAAACAAAGGGAACAGATTCTTTCACTAGTAAGACCCCAAATTCACCCCCTTTAAAAGCTCAGTCATGAGATGGAGAATTACAAGCATGTACATAAGCTGAGTAAACCTTCCAATGTCATCTTAGATGCGCCAGACAAGGAGGAATAAAAAGAATTTGATACGACTATTTTCTATCCCTTTCTGATCCTCATATTCGTGGAAAAAGGAGAATAATCTTGGGGTAGAAGAAGTTTCAATTATTCTTTGTTTGACGTGAATTCATTACACTGAGCCTCTTCAAAAAATCGGAGACTTCTATTAAATTGTTCGACAGGTGTGATTTAGCGAGGGGTTCAAGTTATATTTTTTGGATTTTTGAAATCCTCACAAATAGTTTTAGACTGAAACGAGAATTTAAATTCAGATAAAAAGTTAGGTTAACTTTTTATATTATTGATTGTTTGTGTGACGTTTACTCTTATTACATTGTAACTGTTTATTTTTCTCGTTCGATTTGGTTATATATTGTTTAATTGTCAAGTAATAGTGGTATATATAAACATTTCAATCAAACATATAGGTCATCACACAAAAGTTTCGTGTTTTTAAATTTAAAATAATTTGGTTTTATAACCAAGACAAAAGTCACATTAATGTGATAAATAGATAAATATTCATATGGTAGAGATCAAGGCCAAGCATTAATTGCAAAGTTGGACTCAAAAAAGGTTAAGTACAAACTTTGTTCACGTAAAAATATATGTTTTAGAAATATTAATGATATAAGTAATTTTATAATTATTATACAAAGCCAATTTTCTCTTTTATGATCCATATCCAAAATACTGAGACGGTGGAAATAAAAATTTAAACATAAGACCCAGTCGAGGCTAATTCAAGAAACAAGAAATATGGTAAGGAATTCTGGTGAAGAACATATAAATAGAAGAGAGAATGTCAATAAATTATTAGTTTTACAAGTCGAATTACTGTAAAGTTACAAATATTTACCGATTATATTCTTAAATCTATTTACTCTAGTGCTTTCAATTACATTCCTGAACATGTTATTCAATGTTTATTATATTTATATGAAGAGAAATTTCGTGTTGAGATATTAAATCTTTTTACTAGCATGAAACCTTTATTTCTTACCGGTATTTCGGTTATATCACTCAAATATTGCGTCAAAATTAATAATAGAGACACTTTTTAATATTTAAAAGCATTTAATGTTGACTCTGTCTCGTAGGATTTATTTTTATGTTCAGGATTTCAATTCTATACCCGACAACGGACGCGTTCAAGTATAACAATGTCCTTTTCAACATATGGAGACCATAATTGCCTCCAGATATTTCAAATGAGTTATTACAAGCAGTGGATATAAGATATGAATAATAACATCATTTAAACACAAAAAAGGCCTTCTATGTATCCAATAGACCTATACGTTTTTGTGAAGCTATGGTATGATGTAGTGATTAAGACATAATTATATAATAATGTCATCTCTTTTGAGATTATTATAACCAATGTGTATTACTTCATACTTGTCAACGTTAAATTTCTTCTGCCATCTTTCAAACCAATTCAATATATATATATGTAGGAAAGCTTTTCAGTTACTATGATATTTTGCACTAGTAATTACTCTTGTGTCATCAGCAAATTAAATTTGAAATGTTAATTACTAAATTCGTGTCAACATTGTTTACATATATGGAATAGATCCGGGAACAATGCCGCTACTGGCCGATGCCCATGGTGAACTATTTTGATTCACTCTATCTAAAGAGAGTTTTCTAGCCAGTCAGTCTTCAATGCATTTTTGTAAACTGTATTCTGTTCTGTTCGATTTTACTCCATATTAAGAGTAACTGTCAAATTCCTTTTTACGTGTGAGATAAACTAATTCTTTCATATATATATTTTAAAACTGCAAAAAAGAGGTATTAATATTTCGCTTCCAAATTCATTAAGTTATAATGATTAATCTGGACCTGACCATTTCGAAATTCTATTTTCCTGCTATAAAAATAATTTCATTTTGGTTGGCAATATTTGAGTGTTCAGTGTTTTTATAAAAAATTTATTACAGCAAGCATTGTAGGTAAGCTATTTGCTATCCAGCTTGTGATTCATTCATTGATAAATTCTCTCTCACAGATTCTATCTCTCATACTTTCACACAGACTTTATCTCTCTCACATGCACAAAAACTTTATCACTCTCTCTTTCTCACACACATAAACTCTAGCATTCGATCTTTCTCTCTCTCTCTCTTTCGCTGTCCCTCCCTCCCTCTCACTATCTCTCTCTCTATCTCTTCGCCTCTTCCACCCTCTTTACGCCTCATTCCCTCTCTCTCAATCTTTTTGGTTCTGCAGTCCAGATTTCTATATTTGTTGGCCGACTTCAACAGCTTTAAAACTGCGTCTCGTGTTATGCTGAAACGTTGTTTTCAATTTTATTTGGCAATACACTTTTACTATCACCCTATCTATCTCTGTTCTTTAACGGAGCTTGTATATATGTGATAAGAATCGTACCGATTGCTAAGTCTTGAACTTGGCCCACACTTCACTTTAGATGTGCACATTTTTAGCCATCTCGTCTCCTCTATTTGCGCCATAGAGATTCTCCGCTATGTGGCGTTAAGCATGTTGAATGAAGATACGCTACTCGATTTCTGTTCTATTGATATTTGCTTACTCAAAACTTGATTATAAGTTCGAGATTTATTCTTACGAATCCTACCCTCTACTCCAAATGCTTGTTTCAGCCCAACATAATTGTAAACACTTTGCGATTGTTGCCTACCGCACTTTGTATACAGTGAGTTGGTGCATCGATGTAGCTAAGATGTTACTTGTATACCGTTGTAAACAAAGTATAATGCTTCTCTCGCAGGCACCAACATCACACATTTCGTCAACGGTCATTTTAGATAATTCCTATACCAAAGAAGTGAGGATAATCAAGACAAAAAGGTTTCATGACTAGGAAGCTCCTTTACTTGTTTTATGCAATGCTTAGACGTGTGGCGCCTATATTTCTGCCCAAGACGCCACCCACAATGATATTGCCTTTGACATTTATCTTCACGCCTCTTTTCCTCAAAGTTCGAAGTCGCAGGGAAATAATGTATTGTATTTCCTTGGATATTGAATCGTGCTAGACTGCAGGCATGCTGTAGTAGACAGATGGTTCCAAGTTTATAGTTGAAGTAAGCTTCTCTCCAATCTCCCGCTAAATTGAACAAAAAGGGGCTCTTCCAAGTGAGTCTGTCTTCACGGGCGACTTGGTTTAAATATATTACTCGATATAGATTTTGCGAAGTTTCCTGCTTGGAGGTTGTTTTATAATCCACAGCTAATCACAGGTCGGGATGAATTTCATTGGGGTATTTCAATCTCTTTAACTCTTTTTCACAAGATACTGCGAACAAAAGGCTCTCGAGATTATGTTCTACTCGGTTCCTGCACATGTATGAGTTGCCCAGATCGAGCGCGATGTTAAATGAGCCAAGATCCCTGCACAGACGATCTCCCGGATTATTTTTAACGCTCTATCTACCATTTTTTTCATGACAGAGATTAGGACAGTCCTTTGGGCTACACCACAAAAAGATGGGAAATGGCAACCTGGAATTTAAAATGTTCTGGCTTCTCCCCCCGAATATTTTCTTTGATCTATCTTCTGAAGCCTCAACGGTACCAAGTCAGTTTTGTCGCCCCCTAAATTGACAGACGTGCCACTTAACGCTTTCATATAGATCGCTTGCCTGAACCTGCTTTTAAAGATCGCTTGGTACCAAATCATTTATAGTACATTTTGGTTGACTGCCCAAATCTAGAGTGGTTTTGTGCATAGTATCATTCCCGAGAATGTGATAAGGTGGGGTATTACTTCATGTCCATGATGCTTAGAAAGGCTCTTTCGCGTAAATTGTAATGTTGCAGAGTTTGGGGGGGAAAGAGGCTGCTTTCATACGGTTTTAATTTTTAAGTTTAGGATCAGATTCTAACTTGGGGCTTCCTAAATGTTATTTGTCTTTTCCCAATAGATTTTCTATTGTTACCATTTTTCTGGTCTTTAATTCTTGTTGCTGTTGTCTACTGTTTCATTTTTTGCTTTACAATTTGTCGATTAATACGATTTCAAATATTTTCGGGGCTGGCCTCTCGTTGGTGTCTCCAATTGTGCGCAGTAAAAGAAAAAACCTATCTGACGACACTATATTACATATGTTATTGTAAATATTCTTTTGTCACTAGGCCCTAATTTGTAGCTATCATTTTCCTAGTTTTCCTAGATGGCTACAAATAGCCCTGGGGAGGTCAAATCACTTTCCAGTTTTGGAGATGTGTTAAATAAAATCTGATAAATTGGCTACATCCGAGAGTGATCTCGTTCTGGACGACCAAGGGTTAGGACGCAACGTGACGATAGGTCTATGCAATGAATAAGCCTTCTGCTTAGGATCATAAGCAGTTCCTTCTTGTAAACATGAGTATCATTGTGGTTGAAAAGTTCTATTTTAGTCTCATTTGACAAAATAATATTTTGGCCCAATACACTTCTCTTTTTAACATGGTCTCCTGCAAACTTTAAACGGTTCGTTACATGTTTTTTTTTAAGAATTGGAGTTTTTCTGGAAATGATAGAAGATCATTACGATGTAACTCTCAATAATAGTAATTTTACTTACTTTAGTCCTTGACTTTTTCAGATGGCTCTGTAGATCTTTAACACCAATCATTGGATTATTCTTTAGTTATCGAAGCATGTAACGTCGAGACTAGTCGTTAATCTTGCGAGTAGGACCAGCTCTTGGCAGGTTGGAGGTGATTACTTACTCACGATGCTTTTGAATTAAAGAACGTTAACACGCTCGGAAATAGTTATATAAGATAATCCCTGTGAATGAAGTTTAATTATTTGGTGTCGAATAGTTTGATGAATTTCTTTTACCTTCGCCATTGCTCAAAGCAAACGTCCTTTTTCTAGTCTTCTCAGTGAATGAGAGGTTAATATTCGCCTGTTTACATCATTTTCATTTAAAAAAAAAAACTTCAATAATAAACACCGTTTTTATTCAATTTATAGGATTTACTTTTGTTTGATAACAAAATTTTCGCATGTTAGTAGTGTTTAAATACTTGTATGACCTGCTAAATTTTAATTTATAGCAATTGTTGTTACATATATAAAAATAAAATTTGTCTGACATGTAGTTTTTTCTGTTCAAAATAAATTTACTGATTTTCCTGTTAAGATTATAACCAGACAAAAGCACGAGATATTTCAGAAATATTTAATAGTTAAGTGTGCAATTTTTTGTGTCAGCACTGGTTTGAATTAGGTTTGATAGTAAATTAATTTATTCTAACTAATTTATAGTCATTTTACATGTATTGCACACATATTGGCTAGCTAATATATCTGAGGACTGGTTCTAGATCCAGAAACTGTAAAAATATACACAATTGTGCAGGTTTAAATTTTAAACATATTTTAAGCAACAAAATGGTTAAAGTAGCAAATAATAGTAAATAGTTACGCAAATTTATATTTTCCGTTTATTTATTTATAATTGTATTATATTCCTGAGAATTCTGAGAGGAATAAAATCAAAACAATATCACATAAAAGTTCTATATAATACTATCCTATGGATTTGAAAAAAATGTATCACACTTCCGTTAATAAAAAGTTGAGAACACTTAAATGAATAAATAAGAATAGCTAAATTAGGCCGTGAAATCCTCTCAACTCCAAAGATCACTGCCCAAATGAAACTGTGCTTGAAGGATGGTATCTGTTAATACTGCAAAGTAAAGGTATCCCTTCCTTGCACTCGGCGCGAACCATCAGGATACAGGAAATTCTTTTCCAATATTCGCATGCCTACCAGTCCTCCATCGAAGCTAACCTTACTCTATGTTCTCCAACGCCGCTAACTGTTGAACAAAAGAGACATTGAAAATCGTCAACTTTATGCCAAACAGCCTCTCTCTCACTCTCTCTCTCTCTCTCTCTCTCTCTCTCTCTCTCTCTCTATATATATATATATATATATATATATATATATATATATATATATATATATATATATTACCCGCAAATGCAAGTTCTGCGGGTAATAACAACCATCACAGGGCTTTCGTTATATTTATTTTCTGCCTTTCAAAACAATTTTGAAGACAGAAAAGAAAGGTGCAGAACCTTGCATTCCAGACTATATAACAATACAGTACAAGAAGAGAAATTGGACGCGAATCGGCAATGAGACAAGAAACAGGAGGTTTTTTAGAGGTAAGAGAAGGGGACATTAGAAAACGACTAGAATCAAAGAGAGCAGAGGGCGTCACAATGAAGGCAATCCTTTACTGAGAAGACAGAGATAACGCCAGGGGAAAAAAGTTTGAAATATATATAAATATATATATATATATATATATATATATATATATATATATATATATATATATATATATATATATATATAATCACCGCTTTTGACTTTACGAAGTCTTGACAAATAGGGTGTGGTTAGTCGTCGGATGGAGTTACGATTCGTGTCGACTACTCGGCGGCTACCATACTCTGTAGATTTCCGTATTCATGTCATACGTTAATCAGAATGTCTACAATGAGGTAAAGGAATTTCAATAAGTGCCTATCACTGGTGAAGCCTCAACCATTAAAATATATATGTATATACATATATTTACAACCTTTAAAGTCTCGATTTTTCGTAAGTTCGCCTTCGCCTCTCTTGAACCCTTAATCACTAAATTAAATAAAAATCTAACCAATATCTTCAAATTTTACTTTTTACGATGCTACTTTATTGAGATAAATTCTAAATCGGTCTTTTTTTTACTTTTTTTCTTCAACAACGAGTCTCTTTCGAGTTGCTTGCGATCGGGTATTATCTACAACTTCACTTGTTCTACTTGCCAAAGTCTTTGGTCAGACAGGATTTGAATTGAGATATAGGGTCGCTAAATATTTGTTAAGTCTCCCAAAAGAGAAATATTCCTTTATCAAAACCACAATTTTTCTCAATAGGAGAATATTCCGAAAACTATAACCATATTAATTCAGACTCATTTTGGGGGGCTATTTTTGGCAACCAATTCTCTAGTCTTAAAACTTCTCGGAACATTCTTCATTACAACACTAAATCACAATAAAACGATTACACTTCTTTTCTCAATATAAAAACAGTTTAAAGATCTCATTTCCATAAAAAAATGAGAACTAACTTACGACCTGGTTTACAATTTTACTTCAAATTTAGACTCGGTTCAGTTATTTCTAAAGAAACAGATGAAGATCAGTTTCCTTTTCGATTCTCTTTGACGATTTATTATTATATAATATTTTTAAATATTTTTAAATATTGTATTAAGTAATCACTCATTCATAATGGGGATATTTTTAAGACAATGAGGCTATTAAATTTTCGTTATTACTTTGATTTTGTTTTAAACGATTTCATGATTATATTTAATTGTCTTTCAATTAGTGTTTTCGTAATTTTTAATTCGTATAACATTTTTTTAATATTGTACTCTCGGATTTTACTCATATTTCGCGGTTACTATTTAAAATTACATTTTTCACCTTTTAATTGCCTTTCTATTGCTTGTTTCATGAAAAGGAAATAATTTTTTTTTATATATTCTAGTCTCTGATGATGATCACTGTTTTTCTTTTAATGTCCATAATTCTTAAATGGGTTTTATGTTTCTTCCTCGTATCCGGTTTCCAAGAAATGCCTCCATCACGAATATATACCTACATAGGAAAGGAAATTGCAGTTCGGATAGTAGCCTAGTGGGTAGCACAGTGGCCTCCAATGCTAAGAGCGCTGGATGGTATTAAAACGAACCTCAACGATTTTCACTATCTTTAACGGGCAAAAGTGTTATTATTAATTCATTGGGTTGGCTATACCTCCTTTCCTTTTTCCTAATCTATGTTTGATATATATATATATATATATATATATATATATATATATATATATACATATATACATATATAAATATATATATATATAAATAAATATATATATATATATATATATATATATATATATATATATATATATATATATATATATATATATATATATATATTAGGTGTTTCACTCCCGGGGATAAAAAAATAAATAAAGGTGAGAGTTGTCAGCACTGGTGTCCCCTTGTTTCTTATGACCCATAAATACTTTATGTAAAAATCTAGTTTGATTTATCAATATTTACTGGTCGCACAGATTGGCAAGATTCCATATTTCAAGTGAAACTTCAAAAAGATCAATTGGAGGAGACAAAATATTTCAACGAGCGGTATTCAATTTAAAATTACCAAACAAAGTTGTGAAAAATTCCAAAGGGGTACCAGAAATGCAAAACAATTCTGTAAGTAGAGCAGGGCAATCAAGTCGTTGGTAGATGAGGCTTAAGGGAAGTATTTAATTAAGAAAAGCCTCGGTATTCTTCCTTCTCTCCGTTCCCTCCTTAACGCTGCCCATTACTACGTTAGCTGCTAATCCACTCCTTATGTGGAATTCCAACCTCTCAAACGGGACATACCCTTTAGGGCGTCAAATTACTTTTGTTATGCATTTCCTTGATGCCTTGGAAAGCGTATCTGCTGCTTGCTCTGATAAAAAATGATCCTCTTTTTTTCCATTTCTAAGGTATATGGTCGTTAGAGGGTCGTAAATCCTTGTGTCCTCTTCACAAGATGTTCACTCGACAAATAAAGAGACTAGTAATTTAACCTCCTTCTTTTTCCATTCCCCCAAAACCTTGCCTCTATATAGATGGAGACACCTAAAAATTTAGATAAAGCACAAAGATAAAAGCACTTCGAAATAACCCACTTCCAATGCACGAACCTCAATAAAAGAATTTACTTACACAATGGGTAAGTCTATAAATTTATTCCTTAGAAACATGCACGAAATAACTTTTTTTCTTATAACAGTGAGAACAAACACATAAAAACATTCTTTACAAAAATATAAGAAAAACAAAAAATAACATCTGCCCTTACAGCATAGGCAGTGACCACAAAAATACATTATTTACAAATGGTTAAAAGAACAAAATAACATATTTTCTTACAACAATGGGAACAAACACATAAAATACCATTTTTGCAACAATGGATAAAATCCCAATTCTATTCTCCTGAACATAGGAAAAAACATAAAAAACTTTGTCCTTACATTAATAAGCGCTAGACAAGGCATCTGCCGTAAAGTTTTCTTCTCCTCGTGTGTTCCTGTCAAATTATATGGTTGCCCTGCAGGTCGCAATCAAAATAGCCGATTGTTCTTCGCTTTATGATCACAATCAAAATAACCAATTGCTCTTCGCTTTATGTTCACAATCCAAATAACCTATTGTTCTTTGCTTTATAGTCATAATCAAAATAACCGATTATTCTTCGCTTTATTGTCACAATAAAAATAAACGATTGTTCTTCGTTTTATGGTCACAATCAAAGTAACCGAATGTTCTTCGCTTTATGGTCATAATAAAAATTACCGAGTGTTCTTCGCTTTATGGTCTCAATCAAAATAACCGATTGTTCTTCGCTTTATGGTCAATATAAAAATAACAGATTGTTCTTCGCTTTATGGTCACAATCAAAGTAACAGATTGTTATTCGCTTTATGGTCACAATCAAAGTAACCGATTGTTCTTCGCTTTATGTTCACAATAAAAATAACCGATTGTTCTTCGCTTTATAGGCACAATCAAAATAACCGATTGTTCTTTGCTTTATGGTCAATATAAAAATAAGCGATTGTTCTTCGCTATGGTCACTTAAAATTCCCTAACTATTTGCCCCGAACCTCCGAAATAATTTAAATTTCTCTAGTGCCAAAAGTTATTTCTCGATCGTAGAATTATTTTGCGAGGGGGAAACTAGCTTCTTCGTGGCAATGACGAAGGAGTACAGTTCTTCTAGCTCGTCCTTCTACAGCTAAACGGATCTCAAACTTGAATAGGAAGCGCCCCTTGAAGCAACTCGGGTGGCCTCAGACCGAGAACAGAGACCAGCCGCATCTTGACATACTCGAGTGATGGGGTGGGTCTTCCCTCGTCACTTTTTCGCCTTTAATTCACGGCGCTTGTTCTTCAATTTCCTGACATACTTTAAGGCCGAGCACTGGATATCTCCCGCTACATTAGTATTTTGTTCTTTAACCCACTTATCGTTTAATATCGCGAGAGGCACCCTGACACGATAAGCAAAAATTGATTATAATGCGTAAACAACAGTTCAGAGTACACAGATTCTCCGATGACAATAAAATATAAGGTAACCACTTATCCCAGTATCTTGAGTACTCCTGTATTTGCGTTACGTTCCCTGTGAGGCCATGATTGTTAATAAACAAGAAATATTCATATCCTATATTACTGCGCTGCGATGACTATTATTTTTACTAAAATCCAAGAGAAAGACTCTCTAACAATAGTTACCGGTTTAAGAGGAGGGTTTCTATAGTAATCTGCTTCCTCTCGGCTATACGGCACACGTTTCACGTCCTAGTGTAATAATTTAGGTCCCTATTCATTCATGGTAAAGAGAATTGACTTAGAATCATCTGATAGGTTTTTAATCCTACAAAGTGCACTCCTAGTATGTCATGAGCAAAAGATAAAATCCTGGGTGTATAGACTATAGGGATCTCTATTTGCATCACTTTCACCCACGAGTTATTCCATTTTCCTTATAAATAATGAAGCCTCCTGATCACATGCAGAATCCGAACACTTACGAGGACTTTCGTCCTTAGATTTTGTTTGCACAAAGGATCACTTACTTCGATTTCTTGCTCCTTGATCAGCTCACCCACACATTTCAAATTCAACACTTCTTTCCTCTTTGACTTGAGACTTCCCTCCTCAGCATGCTTCCCCTGAGATGACGTCTTACCTTACTCTCTCTCTCTCTCTCTTCCGCACTGGCCTTCGTCTACCTAAGCCTCTCCGTAAATACCGCCCGGAGTTCTCTCCCAGCTAAGAGCCTGCCCTGCGTCACTCTCTTGCTCCGCTCTCTTCTGCCTTCTTCTACTCCGATCCTATCTAGTCTCTGCCCGCTCTTCCAT
This sequence comes from Ceratothoa steindachneri, assembly GCA_963969495.1. Classification (NCBI taxonomy): domain Eukaryota; kingdom Metazoa; phylum Arthropoda; class Malacostraca; order Isopoda; family Cymothoidae; genus Ceratothoa; species Ceratothoa steindachneri. Next base: position 14,581,843 of record OZ018321.1, read on the forward strand.
AGAGCGCGTGACTAAGCATGCTGGAAATAAGGATAGGTACTCATCCCTCAAGTCACCCGTCAGGCTAGTTTAAGACAACACACAGAACCTCAGCTCTTGACGATACACGGCTGCCAGCTATATTATGTCAATATCAGACTGGAACGTTTCTCCGGCTAGGAATCATTAACGCCAACTCGTACCATCCTGTTGCGAACACGGATTCCAGATACAGAATAGCTACCCCTTTAACTATCACTTTCCGCCCCGTATACACTTCATATGGTACCTCAAACGAGCTTCTTTCTACCAATCTCAACGAAACACCTGTATCCCTTGGGCAGCTCTATGGGAGCAGGTAACTCTCGATTCCCATAATTCTCTGATGCTCTCGCTACTCCCTCTTCTCGCGACCTCTTCGGGCAGCGCTAAGGAAACATTTCGGCTACATATTTCCATATTGCACTTCTATCTATATGCTGCAGTTTTAGAACCGCATTGTAGAATCGAATATGAATCCAAGATACCTCAAAAATGACAAATTCAAAATTTATCAGATTTTATAATGGGTTCAGACGTTGAAACCCTCTCCACTCCCCACAAAAAATACATCTGAGCGAATGTAATCTGGAGAGTGCTCTGATAAGGGAACTAGTCCCTTGAGGTGTTATTATCTCTCCTTTTGAAGTCCCAAAAAGAACGTCTGGTCAAAAGACCTGATTGTCGGATCCTAAGCTGGTGGGATCTGGGCGAGAGGGTAAACATGCTATTAGGTGTAAAAACTCCCAAATCTAAGACAAATGCTTAAAATCTACAGCACAGATCACTTAAAAAAATAAGGAGAGCTCGTGCACAATTTTTGATTCCTGAATATCAATACCCGACCTAGAATGTAATAAATTAAAATTAAACGAGAAAATACCATCAACGAAGAAGCTAAATATCTCTTAACGTTACATAATTTAAACAGCTTAGTTAAAATACTTCACATGTCTTACATTTCCCTTAACAAAGTTACATCTGTACTAGTAACTAAATAATTTTTTTCTCTCCCTTATTATAAGGAACCTTAAACAAACAATAAAAAAGAAAGACTGGAATATAGTAATTTTAGGATAATAAATATTAAATTAGTGTTAAAGTCTATAGATAATAAAATAATCTTATTTTTTTATATATACTTAATATAAATTGAGTTTAAGTGACGAAAAAAAGAGGGTATATTTTTTAGAACGCTGTAATAAAAGAAATAGGGACATTTAGCAAACATGTATGGTATCACTTAAGAAAACAACAATGTAATAAATTTCTTTCCTTAAAAGAAAACAATTTTCACTATAACAATATAATTCGAGTAGCGTCAAATTGCAAGGTGGAGTAGAGACAACAAGAAACCTCACAAATGAGCACCCCTTTGGCACTTTTGAAATATTGAAATTGGGCACAAAAATCGAACACTGAAATAATATGCCATGTAGAAACAATGAACTAATTTAAAACAAAGCAAATACTTGTAAATAATGTTAAATCGCAACAATATGTGTGGGAGCATGAAACTCAATACGCCGTTATCACACAGAATTTCTCTGGTCGAAACAGACGAGCGCAGCTGTGTTTAATTTGGAGTGCTTTATCACCGTCTTCCTCTCAGTTTGATAACGCTGTCACACTCCCAGGTTGCAGCCGCCTCCATCTTCATGTTTGCTTAAGCCGCGTCCGATATCCCCTTGGGACGCCCTCACGCGCGCAGCCCTCTGTCGGCCATGGCTGTGTCTCCTATTTAAGATGATGTCTGCAAATTCTCAGCAGATAGAGAGAATCCGAGCTTCTTTCCGTCCAAACCCTAGTATCTGTCTCCCGTGAAGTGGTCCCCTCGCCCTTGTGATCTCGTCAGCAGATAGTTTTTCTCTGATCACCCTTACCCAGCTTACAATCAAACAACAATAGATTTTTCTACTTTTCTGGAGTCAGTACCTTGTGAATAACAAGCATTCACAGTAGAGTCAAACAGGAAGCTGCCAAACCAAGTCAAAAACCCATTTGGCTGCCCCAAGAGTGCACCTAAACTCAATCACAAATCAACCATGGCAATCACACCACTCTCGAAGAGGTTCGCTAAGCCTCCAAAACCTATAATGTCTCATCTCTACGAATATGCGCCTATTCAGCATTAAGAATCGTACTGCCCCTTTTTTTCTCGGAAATGCGTTATGTACTTCCTACGTTGGTTTCCAATATCAACAAACTAAAGTGATGCGAAATGGATTCATCTTATCTATCCTTTTTATAACATTTAGCTACATAAATGTTCACTATTTCTGTTAACTTCATTAAGTCCTTCCTAGTGAAATTGTTCAATGTTTCCAAATTAAGATTATCCCAAAATTGGGCGAGTAAGCCCAAATGGACCCCGGGCAAATGAACCTGCTTCAAGATTAAACCAAGAAAATGCAAAAGGGAAATATTTTTAGAACTGCCTACCTTTTCCTTATCTCTCACCACCAGCCAAGCGCTTCGCGTTCTTTCTCTCTATCTATCTATCTATCTATCTATCTCTCTCTCTTTCTAAACGTATTGACAATAAAACGCAACCCAATTCGCTGTCAGAGTTTGCAAACAAGGTCTGCTGACTAAAAAGTCGCGTGCTCTCACTTATTTTTATTTATAAACTTACGACCTTTAAAACTTTTTAAAAATCTTGCACTAACCTTGAGACGACCTTGGTAATTCTATCACTCAAAAGAGAATGTACAACCAACATAAGGGTTTCAAATTTTGTTAGGATCAGCCGAAGTTATAATTTTATTGCCAAAACAAAATAATTCCTGGGCTTATCTTGGGAGGACTTGGGCAATGATATTAGTCGAAAGAGAATATAAAACAACATAAGGGTTTCAAATTTCGTTAGAATCGGCTGAATATTTATAGTGTTATTGCCAAATAGATATGATGTTATTGAGTAAAATGGTTATGTTGTTATTAGGTAAAATATGTTGATTTTTGCATTGCTCCCGTTATCTCAGCTGTAGAACACTCGTGTTTAAAACCAGAGGTCTGAGGTGGTTTGAGCTCTTGTCGGGGTGACGTGTTTTAGTTTTTCATGTAATTTTTCTGGGTCATCTGTATGAGCAGTTATTTTTCTGTTTCTGTGTCACCTATGGCACATGTATAAATATATATATATATATATATATATATATATATATATATATATATATTTTCATCTTTACTATTTTTATTAAAGGCGATTGCAGGCTTCATGTCAATTTTCTTCCTTTCGATTTTCTCGATATGTGAAATATTCGAAGTGACATTTGGAATCAAGCCGCTAATTATTCCATCAAGATGCATTAGTATTTAATAAGATTTTTATCTGCAGACTGGGAATATGAAGACTACTTATTTAATGATAATAGTATTAATTAATCTGCCACGTTTCAACACTCTGTATCATCCTCAGAGACAAAATTGAATTAAAATAATAATTTATATGTACGCTTACATAGTGCCTACAAATGTATACACTTAAAATATGTTAGAAAATTTTAAAAGGATTTAACGTACATTTAATAAGTAGGCGAGGTAAGGTTAACGGGTATCAATCATATGAGTCGTTCAAAATGGTATTCATTTTAATTATAAGTTGGAAATTAGGATAAGATAAGCCCTTCAACAGTGATTTGGGGTTTAAAAGACCAATGGTTTGCTGCACCTTGGAGTTCTCTTCCATGTACGCGTACTTTAAAGTGTTGCAAAGGAATTCAATTGTATGTTCATTCTTGGTTATTTTTCTTGTATATTTCTAGTTTCTAGGTAGAGCAATTGGCGATGATTGGGTGCAGTCTAAGATTTTAGGTTTTGCTCCCTCATTTTCTTGTTCAGGCAAACGTGTTTCTCTTACGATTTGGAGGCTCCGTTATTTAAGTGATACGTGATTCTCTTTGACAATTTCGTTTCGATCAGTCAGATATATCAGTTTGGGAGGAGCTCGCAAACTCCTAAATTACATATTTACCTACTCATATACGAGATAGATCCGTTAGTTGGGTTGAGTAGCAGGATTTTTGGTTGTTTTCCATGGTTAATCTTGAAGTGCTTTTTCTTGGTCTTAGATAAATAAAAATATTTTGTTTACTCTCTGTCAGTATTCCCCTCTTTATGATTGTTTTCATTTTAACTTTCATAGTTTCGTTAGGTCGTTCTAATAGAACTTTTGTAGAAAAGACATTTTTTTTCTCTAAACCATTGTACACGTGTTTACGAAATCCCTTAATTAGTACTAGGGTGGTGCAGCGTTAATTGCACTTTTTTGTAGTGCTCTGGGCATTAACTCTTCGTGCACAGGATTGTTCGCTCTGGTGTACAACTTGAGGAGGTTTGTTCATGTTGGTTCCTTATTAAGGTGGGATCTTATATAAAAACAATTATGTGCTAAAATAACAAACAACACTAAATTTTTAAAATTTCCCCAAAACACATCCAAACAAACGGGAATCAAGTAATTGATTTTATTAACAAACTCTAAGGATACATAGAAATAAAGAAAACATTTGGCTATTTCAGTCTTGGACTTGTACTGACCTTCACAATTGTCGCAACCTATTATCAAGTATCTATTTTTTATTGGAGCAAGAGATGGTGAAGTGATGTCTCTGTTGGCGCCGCAGAAGGAACTGAAACAGTTGTGGCTTAAAGAATGGTTAAAATTCTAAAAACTGCTGTTAAAAAGTGGTATGGATTATTATATCGATGCAGAGGACCGAATGAATAATTAAAAAAAAAGCATTTAATTGTGTTTCTATTATTTTGTCCACGTGTCACACGCACATAGGTACACTCTCTCTCGCGCGCGCACTCTCTCTCTCTCTCTCTTTCTTTCTCTCTTTTTCTCTGTCTCTATTTTTCTCTCGCATTTTCTCTTTATCTATCTCTCTCGCTCTCTTTACCTCTTTATATCTCTCGCTAAGTCTCTCTCTCTCTCTATTCTATATATCTCTCTATTTCTTTCTTTCTATCTCTCTTTCTCTCTCTATCTCTCTCTCAGATACAAATCGTCCTCAAACTATCCTACTTACCACCTATGAAACTGCTGGCGTGCATCTTACACGCACATATCCTAAATTACGCGTCCTCTGGCTCCTTCAACACGGAGCTCAATAAAATCATGGAGATAAATGTAATAGAACCCCCAAAGTTTCCCTTTTTCCTTCTTCTGACAAAGTTTTATTCCTGCTAGCCGTAGCTACCCTCCCAACCCTCGTAGAAAAAATAACAATTGGATAAAGTGTTTCCAGAGACCAAAGAGTCTACACCCATGTACGAAGAAATAGACGACGCTAGCCACGCAACGTAGCAGACCAGCCGAAAGACTCGCCCTATAAAATTCGAAGAGGAAAACATAGCACCGAAAGGCGAAACCAAACTGAATCCGAGTTTCCTATTAACTCGATGCCATACAACACTTATGTCATTTGTACAGGTACTTGCAAGGGCTTTTTCAGGTGGTACCTCGACTCGTCGACAGAGAAGGAGTTGTTAAGACAGCCATGCTAAAAAAGGTTAAAACTGAACGACTCGTAGCTCGAATTCTTTAAGTGGAGTCTCCGGCAGGCCTTACAGCCCTCTTAATAACTATAAGTCTCATACCAAACCTAGGAAGTAAACATGGCCGCAAGAAACAAACTGGTATTTCTTGCGCATAACGTCCAATGATGGTCCAAACATAAACGCAAGCAGTTATTGACCCGGATATCTTCCATTTTTCCTTCAACGCTAGATCAAGAATCACTGGATGTGCCAGACGAGATGACAGTCTAGAGAAAATCTCGACTTGCTCCTGCGTAGAGGGTCAGACCAGATGATTGAGCCGGACTTTCTGACTTTTAGGTGTTCAGGGAGAGTCACCAAGCCTGAAATCGTGCTTACAGATCCAACTTCCCCTTCCAACATTTTATGCAGCCTTGCCCACTCACACACAGTAAGCATATTCCTATCGTTATCACGGTGAATTACGCAATCATACCCATCCCCTTGTCACTTAGGAAAAACTTTGCAGCCGCAGACTGGATGCCTAAAGGATTTCATTCCCAGGGAAAATTTCCGAGATGGATGGTACCATGCAAGAAGTGATCGACGAAGAGATGTCCAGCAAATTTGACAGCTTTGCAACAGCGAACAACAAAATCCCGATCACAAGGCACAGGGTCTTGATGCCAACGTACCAAACCGAGAAGAAGATCATCATTTTGCCGCGATTCCTGTTGATTTACGACGATGTGTGAGCAGCTGGATACGCCAGCTTAATTGTATTTGCGTTGGTCTACCAGTTGCAGGAGATCCAAGAAAAGTAGAACCGTATGAACCACAACCATGATATTGAGGACAACCTCCAAAGCTTTTGGAACGTCATCCGCAAGATGAAAGAGCGACTAACCTTTAAGGTTGTCTCTTTAATAGTGCATCTTAGCAAGTGCGACAGAAGTCCACAAGAAAACAGCAATATTTTTAGAAAAGTATGGACTGACGATTTTTGTATCTTGAAGAAGAGGACGAAAACCTCGATATGAATTATTAGGATAGAGATAAAGAGCACATAGAGTGGTACTACAAAGGGTTCACCAAATATATAACTGTAAAACTTAACAAGTTGTGGGAGTGCACTGCGTAAGGAATGGCGAGCACCCAAGAATAGCTAGACACTTCAAACTCTCTCCTTAAAAACATTCTCTTGGCATAATCCTAATAACGAGGCACTTGAAAGAGTCCTAAGGGATGACAAAAACGAGACTTGAATATTTCCAATGAGGCATTAGCGGCAGGATAAAACCTAGATAGCCTAACGACATCTATTAGGATATGTAATCCCAAATTAAGGAAGCTTTATGATAAAGTCATGAACTACAGACCGATCTTACTTCTCGATATAATTGGGAACGTATTCGAAAAGATTCTGAAATACAGGCCCTTCTTCCATCATCACACACTGCGGAACGACGAACAACATGACTACCGCAAGAAAAAGAACACGGAGACTGCAATCGCCTTAACATACCAGCATACGCTCAAGGGGCTAGCATCTGCCTGCATGGTTGATGTGTTCCTCCAAGACGTGAAAAAAGCTTTCGACAAGGTATGGATCGAAGGAGTCAAATACATGAACTCGAGACTTGGGATGTTCTCTTTTTAAGAGAAAAGACTCCACAGCTACCTCACCAGCATGAGAGTGGTGATAGCATTGGGAAACCACATCACAGACCCATTTGACTTGCTATCCAGATCTCTCGAGGAGGATGTCTGAGTCCTACCCTATTTACGGTAAGCACTCGAGATATTCCGAATCAGCTGGTCCCCTGGACCATCACTGAACAGTACGCGGATGACATCACTTACAATGTGACTCACAGCAGAGGCTCAAAAGACTCCAGGTACGAAGAGAAATGAATGATCCAGAAATACTATACCAAATTGACTTCAGTCAAGATTGGCAGAGGAGGGACGGAGCCCATCCGACTGGAAAACTTGACAGTAAATTATTTCCCGATCGAAGGTTTGAGTTATGTAACTAAAACTAAGCAATCTTCACCGATTTCATAACATAAACACAAAAAGCAAAAAGAAACTATATAATTCCCTATTAATAACTAAACTGCTGTACACAACAGTTCCCCTCAACACATCTTTGAGAAGCAGGACGGTACAAATGGAAAAATGAAATACCTGGCCCTACGTTTCATTCACAACGAAAAATGGGAAGCTTATATAACATCAAGGGAGGTGCAGAGAAGAACAAAGATAGAGACAGTTAATATTTCCCTTCATTCACGAAACACCAGTATACGGGACTGACTAGAGTCAACTCTCCCACCCGGTACTGTTGGCGACTTGTTCATACAACAAGAAAGGGAAAGATGAAGGGCAGACAACCATTCGCGGACTAATAAGTGAATTAATACATAACCAAATTGAGTAATGCTCGTAAAAAAGAAAGGAAAGTATTGTTTAGTACTCGCGTTGTTCCTCGTCCGTCTTTGTTCGTAGCGGTGTGTGGGGGGGGGGGGAGAATCATGACGGGAGTAATTCGCTTTCGGCGTCGATTTCACTCGACTTTGATTTATTTCTCCTTTCCATTTTTCTTCTTCCGAGGATTTCAAACTCCCGGTGCCACATATATTTGTTTCCGATATTTGTGCTTCTTCCTGTCTTCTCATTAGTGCTGGTTTCTGGCTTGTGTATTTTCAGAATTGCAGATGAATTGACTTAGTTTGGAATGATAATTGCTTCTTGTCCATTTGCTTTGAGTAGAGAATTTAGTGTTTTTCTTATGTTTCAGACTTTATGGAATTCTGCACATGTGCATGAATTATGCATGTATATATTTTGCCATACATGGCTTCCGTTATGATTGGTATTGCTGCTATTGCTTTACTTGGCTTTTCTATTCCTGTTGAATCAGCATACGAGGTGTTTGCTTTGAGGGTTATCTTTTCTTGCTGATCTCGACCCTTTCCTTCTAGGTTAATGGAGTTCTTTGGATTTGTGCCGTTTCCTTAAGTGTGCAATTCGTTGCCACATTCAGAACATATTACCAGTCCTTTTGGGGGAGAGTTGGTCGAGGAGTTCATCTATTGTGTAACATGGGAATCATATTTTTATGATCACAAATATGTTGCTCAGTATGTTGCGTGGATGTCTTTTTTCCTATGCTTTCAGTATTTTTCGAACACTACATTGAATACGTGCGTGAGATAACTGAATTTGGTGACCTACTTGTACTTTAAGCCATCTGTGCCTGAAGTAGAGTCAAATGTCTAATAATACAATTCCCTAAAATATATATATATATATATATATATATATATATATATATATATATATATATATATATATATATATATATATATCATGCAGGGTTGCTCCTATAGAGGCGGACGTTTAAGATAAAATTGAAAGTAAATACTATTGAAACACGATTCATATATTCTGACGTTTCGGGCTATACACGCCCATCTTCAAGGTACTATAAAACAAAACAGGGATTTGTTTAGGGAATATAAAAGTTTAAACCTAAAGTTGAGGTTATAAATAAAAACCACAGAAAATATTAAACAAAAAAAAATGATTAAATGAGCTCTATTTAATTCACGTCCATAAAAAGCTCGTTGTACAGAATGAAGAGTCGAAGAAGACTGAGAAGGCGAAAAGAATTAGTAAGGAAGTTAGTTGGTTTACGGTGCTGAGCAAATTATTGATTGATTGAGATTGCACAATTGAAAGTGGAAAGGAGGATAAGTCACAATTGAGGAAAGGATTGTATCGCTTGATAAACAATATCCTCAGAGATGTAGGGTCTTGAGTATAACCCAATATTTTTCAAATTATTAATAGATATTTGGTCTTTACCAATAAATCTGCGTTAGCGAATAGCCAAATTTTCTTTTCTAAAAGATGGAGGTAAATACAGGTTAAACTATTAATGTAATACGACGATTCAGGTTATACACGCTCATCCTCTGGTACTATAAAACAAAAACAAAAATTGCGAACAAGGGTATGAAATCAATATTTAAAACTAAAATTTAAGTTAAATTTAGAACCATAAATACAAAAGAAAACAAGGTCTGCTGGCCAAAAAGTTGCGATCTCTCACTAATTCTGATTTATGACCTTCAGAACTTTCAATAATTACTGGACTAACCTTTAGAGGTTCTTGGCAATTATATCATTCGAAAGAGAATGTAAAACAGTATAAGGGTTTCAAATTTCTTTAGAATGGACAGAATAGTTATAAAGTTATTGCCAAAATAGAATTATTGCAGGGGTAACTATGGGAGGGCTTTGGCAATTATATCATTCGAAGGAGAATGTAAAACAACATAAGGAATTTAAATTTCGTAAAAATGGGGCGAATAGTTATGATGTTATTGTCAAAATAAAATAATCCATGGCCTAACCTGGGGGGTTGGCATGGCAATTCCTATTATATCATTCGAAAGATAATGTAAAACAACATAAAGGTTTCAAATTTCGTTAGAATCGGCCGAATAGTTATGATGTTATTACCAAAACAAAATAATTCCCTGGCTAAACTTGGCATGACTTTGCCAATTATATGATTCGAAATAGAATGTAAAAACACATAAGGGTTTCAGATTTCTTTAAAATTGGCCAAGTTTTACAATGTTATTACAAAAAGAAAAAAAAGGCAAAACGGCGACCGAATGACCTACGACCGACCGACCGACATAGTGAGATGTAGTGTCGCACGTGACTAAAAATTATGAACGATTAAATGGCCACAAGAATTTAGTCACAAAAGATTATCTCATCTATAGGGAAGAAAGTCAAGGAAGCCTGAAAAGATGAAGTAGTAAAAAAATAAGTTTGATTTTCGGTGAGTGAACAAATATTGATTGGTTGAAATTATGTAAGTGACAATGAGAGGGAAGATAAGTCAGAGAAAGATCATTTTACTTAAAATATGGCGAGTCCAAAATCTTGAGTCACGTAGAAATTTTAGTAGATCCCAATAATTTATAATTATTAGTAGATATTTCGGTTTTACAATTAATGCAATGTTGGCGGATTGCAGAATTTTCTTTACAAGTATAAGACATTACTTGATCTTAGGCTAATGCCGAGATGTCAACAACTCTTACCTTCAAGGAGCGCACGGTGGTACAAATGTACATGAAACCTATTTTACTGTATTTGCTTTCATCCTGAATCAGATATATATATATATATATATATATATATATATATATATATATATATATATATATAATAATTGAACAATAACGTTCAAGTCAATGCTATTAGGTATGGGTAATAATAATAATTCCTTAATCCGTTAGGAAAGTCCCTTGGAGTTCCTCAACGCTTTCGCAAATTTCACTATTGTCCTTATAAAGTTTTTCTCTTCTTATCGTTATATTGTATTTATTACATGAAGTTCCACGCGCGTTGTAAATTTTATTAACTTGCTTTAACTAAAAGTATGTAAATTTTCATTTATAAGAGTGTGTTGTAAACTTTTGCGGACCATTCTATATATAGTATATATAAACTTGTAATACCTTTTTGATGTTTCCTAGTTCCTCTTCTTTTTATCGTCATTCGCCATAAAATTATCAATGTTGACACTTTCTCTCGGCACATCAGCTTCGTTCTTGTTCGATCCGAAAAGACACATCTAGGCGATAAAGTATAGCTGGAATTTCCTGCAACAGATCTTTGAGATATTCTTGTCACTCACTTGCTCTGAAAACAGTATTATTTCTCATTGTAAGTAATGAAGGATGAATTTACGCCTTCTTTTTAGTGCTCGTTTCCAAAAAAAATTGCAGTAATGGGTGCGACTCTTTGGTATACTCTTCTTGCACTTAAAGGAGTCCATTTAAATATATCTATTTTATATAGAGAATTTGGGGGAGTTTCGGCGTATTTTGTTCATTACTTTGAGTGTGCGAAAATAAATGTTGGAATCAACCATGGACTCAAAATAAAAAGAGAAAGAGGGAGAAAAAATCACTCAGCTTAGTTAAAGAGAGTGATTGGATCAGATCCACTGTAAATATATTCTATTTACATTCAATTAAATAGTGTTAATTAAATATCCCTAAGGAATTAATGATAAATTATCCTTTACACTCTAACGCACTTTACAAATTTTACTTTTACATTCCCATTTTCTGTGGTCTTGATATTAAAATTAAAAACAGCTTTGCAATATCCATGTTTTTAAAAACCTTTTGAATTTGTGACCTGTGATTTCTACAAGACAAAATATTCTAGACGACTTTCATTTTTATAGAATTAAAATATCATTTGCACATTATTGAAGAAGGCATTTCTAAAGTGAGGTCTATTTTTTACCGCTAAAACAAAATATTAGATCTCCAAGAGCCTGATTCTACATCAAGGGCTCAGTTCTTTGTTAATCAGATTTACTTGAGTGACTTATTAAGTAAGAGATGTAGATCTATCAAAGTATTCATTAGAACTGATAACTTCACGACGGAACCAAAAAATTCTTCCATCGTGGTACTAATTTAATGTACTAATTTACCGAGGCAGGTTATTAGGGATATCTTTCAAGATTAAATTTGGGTACAGGAACTTCATTTAAATTGACCATCAGAGAAGTTGAAATTCGGGATTTCGCCAATTAGTGTGGATTAAGACACTTTTGTTTGCGAAAGACCTTACACAAGTAATGAATGACCTCCAATTCACATACCCTGATTAGGAATTTTAATCTATATAATCTTTTGTTTCAATATGAATTTTATGTTTGGTACGCCCGAGGATAGCATGATAAACTCCATAACGAAACTAATCTCGTGAATAAATTTTACGTTCCTCGAGTGTCTTTTTTTACACACATTACTACCCGTTAGTGAATTAAAGAAATTGTTTTATATTTTCACCACGATGGAACATTGGAATGTGTATTACACTTCTGTCATACTAAAATATATAAGAAGGATGATCAGTGAAGGAAAACCGAAATTGACTGAATTTTTTTCAGGATTGCTTAGTCGAAAAATTTCTACCACAATCCCTCCATTTTAAACCACAAATTTGACTCGAGAAACTCCCTTTATCTAATTTGATGAACTGGCTCTGCTGAATCGTATTCAAGTTGAGAAACGCGACTGTAATCCCCAGCTTAGAATCCAACGGGAGTAACTCCGGAATCTCCAATTGACTCACAACCGTGTCCAGCAAAATGTTCGCCTACCCCCAATTCAGATAAGAATGTGCTCTTACACCTTCTCCCCAATCAAGAAACTATACGCGGTTATGGCCTCTCCTTCGGAATAAAGAAGGGTAATTCATTTTCCCTTAATCATCTCATATCTATCAATAAATTTTACGAAAGTTATCATTTTGATGGTGAATTGTTAAGTGGTTAGGTAGCTAGTATTTTATTGCACATACAACAGGAAAGGGAAAGATGAAGGGCAGACAACCATTCGCGGACTAATAAGTGAATTAATACATAACCAAATTGAGTAATGCTCGTAAAAAAGAAAGGAAAGTATTGTTTAGTACTCGCGTTGTTCCTCGTCCGTCTTGTTCGTAGTGGTGTGTGGGGGGGGGGGGAATCATGACGGGAGTAATTCGCTTTCGGGGTCGATTCCACTCGACTTTGATTTATTTCTCCTTTCCATTTTTCTTCTTCCGAGGATTTCAAACTCCCGGTGCCACATATATTTGTTTCCGATATTTGTGCTTCTTCCTGTCTTCTCATTAGTGCTGGTTTCTGGCTTGTGTATTTTCAGAATTGCAGATAAATCGACTTAGTTTGGAATGATAATTGCTTCTTGTCCATTTGCTTTGAGTAGAGAATTTAGTGTTTTTCTTATGTTTCAGACTTTATGGAATTCTGCACATGTGCATGAATTATGCATGTATATATTTTGCCATACATGGCTTCCGTTATGATTGGTATTGCTGCTGTTGCTTTACTTGTCTTTTCTATTCCTGTTGAATCAGCGTACGAGGTGTTTGCTTTGAGGGTTATCTTTTCTTGCTGATCTCGACCCTTTCCTTCGAGGTTAATGGAGTTCTTTGGATTTGTGCCGTTTCCTTAAGTGTGCAAATCGTTGCCACATTCAGAACATATTACCAGTCCTTTTGGGGGAGAGTTGGTCGAGGAGTTCATCTATTGTGTAACATGGGAATCATATTTTTATGATCACAAATATGTTGCTCAGTATGTTGCGTGGATGTCTTTTTTCCTATGCTTTCAGTATTTTTCGAACACTACATTGAATACATGCGTGAGATAACTGAATTTGGTGACCTACTTGTACTTTAAGCCATCTGTGCCTGAAGTAGAGTCAAATGTCTAATAATACAATTCCCTAATATATATATATATATATATATATATATATATATATATATATATATATATATATATATATATATATATATATATATATATATAATGCAGGGTTGCTCCTATAGAGGCGGACGTTTAAGATAAAATTGAAAGTAAATACTATTGTAACACGATTCATATATTCTGACGTTTCGGGCTATACACGCCCATCTTCAAGGTACTATAAAACAAAACAGGGATTTGTTAAGGGAATATAAAAGTTTAAACCTAAAGTAGAGGTTATAAATAAAAACCACAGAAAATATTAAACAGCATCCGTATCTGTCCTAGATACCAGTCAGCTGGCTTTGAATAAAAAAAAACTGTAAACAAGCTTCCTTCGCCCTATCAAAAGTGTTGAATCAGTGGTCGCGTAGAAGTGTGACATCTAGCGGAATAGGCCATAGTCGCTCGGAGCAGCAACCATGTGGAACAAGCTCAAAATAATGTCCTCCTTAAAAATTAAACCGATTCCATTGTGGAACGGCTGCTGGTTGATCACTTCGCAAAACCCATTTCCTCTCTAAGTACGCCCACTTCTCATCTGATTTGACAATTCTCCCCCAGAATCGGTCATCCATTCGGTTATTGAGAAGTTGGCTGCAAATCTCCACTGACGTAGAATGCCCCCCTTTTTGTTCTATTCTAAGAATGCTAAGAGTTCTAATATGGATGTCTTAATATCTTAAGGAATAGAGCCGTGGGAAACAGGTAAGGATATAGAGAAACGCACAATAATTCCCAAAATAAACTTATATTTAACCCTTTAACAATTGAACACAAAATTTAAACATTAACCACAGCAATACTCCGAATATTATAATAAAGAAGAATTAATTAAATTAGTTTGACCCTCTAAAATTGGTTAATTCCTCTACAAACATCAATATATATGATTTAGGCTTACGGACTCTACTGGAGTTTAAATACCTCAGGAATGTTATTGTCTCAAGACGCGTGCCGCCCAGCCAGATGTAGGTGGGTGGGATCACGAGGTCCTTTTGGCAAGGGTAGCAGCTGGGGTGTCCACACGGTATTCCGGGGAGGGGGCGGGGGGGGGGCTTCAAAGGCGAGAACAATTACGGTGCTTTATGCGGCACCAAGTTAGTCGTGGTGTCTCTGGCGAGAGTGAGTCAACTTTGGGTTTTTAAACCAAGTTAACTTGGAGTGCGTCGTGACCACCGAGTAACGAGCTCGAGGGGGAGCTTTTCTCCTTCGTTACTTAATTCCTCATGGGCGTGGACTGAACTCGGGGAGGGTCTTCTTCAAGGGCGAGGATAACGGAGGGGGGTTTCTCTGAGGGGGGTTTCATTAATTCCTCAAGGAGGAGGAATACCCCTTGTGTTTAAGATGCACCAGGATATGAGGAGTCTCTCTGGCGAGAGTATGTTGAACTTAACAAAGTTAACTTAACATTTGTTTTGACAACTAGGGACTAGCTCGAAGATGAGCTGCTTCTTAGCCCCTTAAGGTAGGTAGCTCTTCCTCTCTTGCAGGGTACTTCTTGGTCTAGCGAGCCAAGTAACCTACCAATCCAGTCTAGGTAGCTCAGTTTTAATCCGAGGACTTCGTCACCTGGAGACTGACGTATTCTACCACGATTTTCTTCAGTGTTCCTCATTTATACCTAGTCCCCTTACTGGGGGAGTGGTTAGATGCAGAGGGGCTTGAGGACGGCCCAGGAGGGTTCTTATGCCAAACGATTTTTCTCACCAAGTCTTACATCGGCTCCTCGTAAGCCTTCGAGCTTGGGAGAAACACGTCTACAATTTCTTATTTGATGTGAAATTGAATCTCACTATCCTGGGGGAGATCTTGCATTTTAACACTTAGGTCTTTCATAGCACCGAGTGCTGGGGTTCTACGGTTACGCGCTTGACCCGACTGTGCCTGGGGCTGGATGTCCTTAAGTTCATCGCCTCGTGACTTCCCCGCGAGAGAACGGGGGGCAGTGACGATTTCCCTACACAACTCCCATCGAAGAAATTAATGGGGGGGGGGAGACTCCCGGGAACTCAAAACAACTAACTTAACCTAGTCGAGATTAGCAAAGTCGTATTTCTTTGAGCCCTCTCTTACATTAAGTTTCCTTACACATGAACGCACTCGCGCGCGTTTACACAGGCAACGTGTGGAACTAGACCTACTCTCAATACAATTTTACCCGCAACAAAACACAAGAAAAAAAATAAGCTACTTCCTTATATTTCTAAGCTTTTGAGAACTTAAATCCTACCGATAAATATTAACACGAAGAACAAATGAAAAGAAGGTTTCACGCTCATTAGGTACTGAAATAACCCACAATGGTATTTCGTCTCCGCCTATAGAGCAGCTGTACTTTATCGGCTCCTTTGATGTAGCTAATACTAAAATGGTGCTCTGTGAACATTATCCTACCGCGCCTGAGTCGGCTGTTAGGGTTTTGGAGTCTACCCAAGTATGTCACTAAATGGTAGTGGTGTTTCAACCTACTTGAATTACCCTTCTTATGGTACTTGACTAACTTTAATCTGACCCTTATGGCTAGAGCGGCCTGTTGCAGCGGGGCATAATGGATGGGAGCGTGGGTCCTATAGCTCTCCTTTAACCCGGTACACGGGAAGATCGTGCCTGGGTTCGATCTTTGGGGATCGAAAAAACTTTTCCCTGCGAGGTCGTTAATGGGCGTCGTGCTCACTACGACTTGGCGTATTAGCGGTAACTCCGTGGACGTTCCGTTCGAGGAAGAGACTACTAGGGGTAGGGGATACTCATCCGTGTCTAACATTTGACTAATTTTATCTGGGTGTATTGCAATAACACCTCTTTCCTCCTTCCTTGTCAATTCATTTGACTCGGTTCTTTTCGTAGGTAGTTCCTCAGGTACACCTGCTCGTACCTCTACCCTACCTTCTACTTCTTTCCTGATAACCCCATTTGGCTGGGTTCTCCTCGTAGGTTCTCTCTTTGGTACTCCTGCTGATACCTCATCCCTACTTTCTACTTCTTCCATCGTTACGCCATTTGGCTCTGTTTCCCTCGATGGTCCTTTCTTAGGTCCAGGCTGAGCTCCAACTTCCTCGGCCCCTATCAGATTCTCGATAGGTGCTCTTTTGATTGCGAGCAATCTTTCTTTTTCTTCTATCTCTTCTCTTTCAGCTTAAGCAAGTTCTTTTTCCCTCTGTATTCTTCTTTAATCTATTTCTTTTTTAATCTTTCTTCTCCTCTCTTTTGACTCTTTTTCCCTCTTCATTCTCCTTTCCTCGGCTTCTTTTTCTGCTTTCACTATTTCGTTTTCTCGTCGAGTTCTTCTTTCTTCATCTTCCAGCTTTATCTTTATTGTTCTTTCTTCATCTTTCCTTTCTATCCTTATTCTGAATTCCTTTGCTTCTCTTTTCAACTGTCTTATTCTTTCGTTTGTTTTACTTCCGCTTGAGAATCTTCTCTCCTCTATTTCTATTTTCTGCTGTATTCGGTCTTCTTCCCTTTTTCGGTTCATCCGTATTTCCATTGATTCACATTCTCTTTTATCTTCTCTTATGATATCCTCTGTTTCTCTATCAAACTTTATTAATTCTTGTTCTTCTTCTCTATCCAAAACTCTTTTTTCCTCTTCGCAATCTATTCTGAGTTCTGCCATGACGTAGTCATGCATCTCTTTGCCTTCAAGTCCCAGACTTTGGGCTTGTAGGTAAAATCTTTCGACCGGATCCATTTTGTGTTGGTCCGTAGATTTTTCCTTACTGTATTCTGAGATACGAATGCCTCCACTCACCAGGTAGCGCTCAGCCTAACTTACCCTTAATCCCACTACTATGTTGATTGAAATACCACTCCAACAACAAATTTACCACTTAGCCTAGCAATTACCTTAAGATTGTTACCACACCTAACTCTACCAATTTTCATCTCGTCAATTATTCTCTTATTCCTGATATTCCTTTACGTGTTGGCTCTTTCTTAATTAGACACTGCTGGGTTCTTTCTAATATAAAACCTACAACCTGACACCACTTTTATAATAGTGTCGTAGAATGCCCTCTTTTTTGTTCTATTCTAAGAGTGCTAAGAGTTCTAATATGGATATCTTAATATCTTAAGGAATAGAGCCGTTGTAAACACGTAAGGATATAGAAAAACGCACAATAATTCCCAAAATAAACTTATATTTTAACTTTAATAATCAAACACAAAATTTAACATTAACAACAGCAATACTTCGAATATTATAATAAACTAGAATTAATTAAATTAGTTTGACCCTCTAAAATTGGTTAATTCCGCTACACAAATCAATATATATGATTTAGGCTTACGGACTCTAACGGAGTTTAAATACCTCGGGAATGTTATTGACTCCACGATGCGTGCCGACCGGCCAGATGTAGGTGGGCGGAATCACGAGGTGCTTTTGGCGAGGGTAGCAGCTGGGGTGTCCACACGGTATTCCGGGGAGGGGGCGGGAGGGCTTCAAGGACGAGAACAATTACGGTGATTTATGCGGCACCAAGTTAGTCGTGGTCTCTCTGGCGAGAGTGAGTCAACTTTGGTTCTTAAACCAAGTTAACTTGGAGTGCGGCGTGATCACCGAGTAACGAGCTCGAGGGGGAGCTTTTCTCCTTCGTTACTTAATTCCTCATAGGCAAGGACTGAACTCGGCGAGGGTCTTCTTTAAGGGCGAGGATAACGGAGGGGGGTTTCTCTGATGAGAATAAGTTGAATTTGGTTCCTCAACCAAGTTAACTTATGAGTTCGGTGTGGCCACTGAGTAACGGGCTCGAGGGGGAGCCTTTTTCTTCTTTCATTAATTCCTCCAGGAGGAGGAATACCCCTGGTGTTTAAGATGCACCAGGATATGAGGAGTCTCTCTGGCGAGAGTATGTTAAACTTAACAAAGTTAACTTAACATTTGGTTTGATAACCAGGGACTAGCTCAAGGATGAGCTGCTTCTTAGCCCCTTAAGGTAGGTAGCTCTGCCTCTCTTGCAGGGTACTTCTTGGTCTGGCGAGCCAAGTAACCTACCAATCCAGTCTAGGTAGCTCGGTTTTAATCCGAGGACTTCGTCACCTGGAGACTGACGTATTCTACCACGATTTTCCTCAGTGTTCCTCATTTATACCTAGTCACCCCACTGGGGGAGTGGTAAGATGCAGAAGGGCTTGAGGACGGCCCAGGAGGGTTCTTATGCCAAACGGTTTTTCTCACCAAGTCTTACATCGGCTTCTCGTTAGCCTTCGAGCTTGGGAGAAACACGTCTCCAATTTCTTATTTGATGTGAAATTGAATCTCACTATCCTGGGGGAGATCTTGCATTTTAACACTTAGGTCTTTCATAGGGCCGAGTGGTGCGGCGCTGCGGTTACGCGCTTGACCCGACTGTGCCTGGGGCCGGATGTCCTTGCGGTCATCGCCTCATGACTCTCCCGCGAGAGAACGGGGGGAAGTGACGATTCATCTACATCCACTCTACAGGTAACTTGTGCTTCGGTGAGGTAACATGAATTCAATCGGGGCTTCTTGTGAACAAAATCTATTTGAAGCATTCAGTTCAGCAGAGTCTGATAGGATGTCACTCCAACAACTCTCGCAAAATCACATGTGCTTACAGAACGTTCACTTTCATTGCTACCACTAAAGCCTCGTTTTCAAAAGTTGATCGTCAAGTGTAATATTCCCTGAGTTGAAACGTCTGTACCACCTCGAGACCTTCGCCGAAATGTCTGTTTCTTCTTCTACAGTATCGCAAACTTCCTTCACAGCAACTCTTGTAGGAAGTCTTCACTTGTAGCAGTAGTGAATCAAAACTCTAATTCACCTTTCATCTATACTTATTTCTGTCAGTTGGGGCTTACACAAATAGAAATAAACTGCGCAGGCGCAACAAACAACAGGAGCTTACGGAGGGTGGTAGCTGAATGAGTAAGGTTTACCTAACCTAATGTAGTTGAAGCAGCAAGGATAACGTAACCTAATGTAATCGAATGAGTAAGGCTAACCTGACCTAATATAATTGAATAGGTAAGGCTAACCTAACCAAGTGTAATCGAATGAGTAGGCTAGCTAGCCTAATTTTGGAGTTTTATCAAATTTTGATGTTTTCTTTCCACTTCCTAAGTGAGTCACAAAGTTTTCTTTCAGTTATAGATGCCTAAGACCATAGAGATAAAATAGGCTCATTAAAATTACAGACGGAAACTTACTGAATTATAGTAATACAGACACTGGCTTAGCTACTACACCCTTCGGGGGAGCTTGCGCTTAGTTTCTAAGATTAAAATCTAAAATAAAATGCAGCCTGGGTTAAATTTTTATAAATTTTCTGAACTTCGCCAATTAGAATAATTTTATAAAGGAACTCTAAACTAAATTTCACCCCTTTCAAAGTATCACGTTGCTAAAATAAAGAGTTATAGAAGAAGATATATAAGAATAAATTTTCTGAATTTACCATTTGTAATTCTTTGAGTTTTAAAAAAATCACTAAATTTTGATACTTATATTTATTTCTGAACTTCACCATTTTGTTTTTTGATATTATAATAGAATTATTAGAAATAACTGATAAAAATCATAAGTCATAACCAAACTAAGGTGAAATTATTATTCAAATACTCCTAAAAATTCCCATCTTAAATTATAGAGTTAGTGATGATGATGATGATGACAATGGCTATGATATTAAATAAGTACATTCTTTTAGTATTTCTACTGGAGAGTCATCTAATTTTAAATGAGGAAACGTTAATATTAAGGGTAATAAGAAGCAGAAATTAGATAATACTTTAGTTACTAAGGAGAAAGGCTCAAATAAATTGATAGAATTATAATAAAGCATAAGCCTTGAAGAGATTTTTCCGGGATTTTTAAAGAATGTAGAGATGTGTTGAATGAGCCTCTAGAATGCATGTTTAGAATTTTTTTAGAGAGCGTCGTTGTACCAATATCGTTGAAGAGAGCTAATGTAATACCTATCTTTAAGTAGTGGGATAAAACAATTATGATTAAACGTGTAATCGCGAAATCTATTAGGGATCAATTAGATAAGCGTAAGTCATTAGGTATTTTCTTTTAATTTTAAGAGTCCATCTGGCGACTCCCTAGTAGGACAAAAGTTTCCGTACTCGCACTAGAGTCTAATACTAGGATATATTTAAAAAACAAATAACAAAGATAAAAAAGGAAGAAAGGCTAAGACAGAGGCTACCCCCCTCCCCCCTCAAAAAAATAATATCATCGAAAAGCGAACAAGAAGGAAGCGCGCTCCGGCATCGGGGGAGGCTCGCATCCCCCGGTGCAGGAACATGCGACCTACAAAAAAGAGTCAAATGAGGTGGAGGAGACCAGCCTCCTCTAATAATTCATATAGTCCGCAAATATGTGTGAACAAACCAGTTCCGAGTAGAAAAGACAAGGGGTAGTGATTCCGCTCGTTCCAATACTGGGCCAGGTAACGTGCGCAAAAATCGCCCAGAATGGAACATTCAACAAGAATGTGACGAATAGTCTGGGAGACAACGCAATCATCATAATAAGGTGCAGGCGAACACTCCATCAAATGGATGCGCGACTCGTGAGTGTCTCCAATTCGGAAACGACAGAAAGTAACCTGAAGCGGTCGTGGCATCGTGGGGTAGGTCTATGGGAACAGTCGCGGCGCATTGGCACGTATCTTTATGTTCCCCTTCGACCGTCTCTCATCTTTTTGCCAAACAGACCTGAAGGATGCTCGTATTTCTCCCATGTCATTAGTGTGATAAGGAGCGAAACGCTGGTCTGGTCGCCCATTAGTCGCGGACTCTTTGGTTCTCTCGTCGTCACACTCATTCCCTGCACTTTCCACATGTCCA
Organism: Ceratothoa steindachneri; assembly: GCA_963969495.1. Classification (NCBI taxonomy): domain Eukaryota; kingdom Metazoa; phylum Arthropoda; class Malacostraca; order Isopoda; family Cymothoidae; genus Ceratothoa; species Ceratothoa steindachneri. Next base: position 14,603,543 of record OZ018321.1, read on the forward strand.
GAAATCCAGCAGAGGATAATCTCGATATCCACTTGACTCGCCAAAACCATAGCGTCATGGATATCGCACATCAGGGGCTTTGGAGATTCCAATGCCCCGAGAACACTCATGACACTTTGTGAGTCGCTGTATATCACAATCCGGTCTCCTAACCGGGTACATCACGCAACCTCCCATGTCGAGTTGTGAATTGCCACCATTTCGGCCTTTAAGAAAGACGCAGCACCTGGCAGAGCCCCGGTAACTTCAAACAAAGGGGATACGGCGTGGAAATCGACGCTCTTTTGGGACTTAGAGCCATCCGTATATACTGGCAAGGTTCCAGCCTGACACGGAGTCAGCTCCAAAAAGGCTAAGTGCAATTTTCCCGGCGCTGTTGAAGCTTTGGGAGCTGAGGCGTGGTGACAAGTAGTCAAAACCACTAAGAACCAGGGTAGCGTCATGGGCAGAACCAGAAGCACTACCGGCCCGAGAGCTATTCCAAACTCTTGAAGAATTTTACTAGCTTAAGCAAAAAAGGGGTAGGGTATGACTTTTGTCTCTCATGGGCATAGGCACCTTCGAGATCAGCTGCTGGTGACTTAGGGAGGCGCCGGGCTAGCACTTACAGGCGAATAATGCTCTGTGCACGGCACGGAGCGAGTGGAATCTTTACAGCATCGACAAGTAAGCTCTCACTAGGGGACCTGCGGAAGGCATTGGTCGCCATGCTAAGTGCGATGTGGTGGATCGAGTCCACATTCCGCAGTAGACGCTCGGCTGCGCATGCATAAACATCACATATGTATTCGAGCTTCGAACGAACAAAGGATCGATAAAAATGACAAGAAAGGGAATGGGAGGCGTCCCATTCCCACTATCGTGTGGAGAGTCTACTTGATACCGTATTTCCACGCGGTATTTTAGGACTTCTTAAGATTGAAAAACACCGTGTCATAGTGTTATTTACGAAGGAAAGCTTCGTAGACGGCATTTTTCACCTAAACTCTTTCAGTGAGACAGAGAATTCAGTCATTTGCTGAAATGCGGACCACAGCGTTTCTGGTATCGGCCCAGAAAATGATATTTAAATAGGAAAGTGATTGCTACCATGGAGGTAATGAACTACCTCTATACAGATTCCTGCTATGCATCCGGAGAGCACAGAGATAGATCAATACAGGTAAACGAAGCGGTTCTCGGGCAGTGATGCGTAAAGTCATTAACATTTACGACCCCTATCTACAGCTCGTCGATCAGGTCGGCAAGGCGGTGTCAAATGTGCAAATCCCCACGCAAGAGAAATGGCCTCGGCAACCGTGCAGCGAAGAAGGCTGTTTGCGCAATGTACGCAGAAATAACAGTATACTTCCTATCCAGCTGCAGCTGTATAGCTAGTTTTTAAGGGGTTACGTGATACGAATAATTATTTTAGCATTTAAATTATTGCACTTTCAAAAAAAGGGTAAGTATTCACAAATAATAAAAATAAATACATTGCCTTACTGAATCCCAAATTTTGCATTGCTTCTGTTCACGCACGAGGTGTATTTTAGGTCCCGGAGATTTGATATTCAAATGATGAGAAATATGTGATAAATGAATGAGGTTATATACTTATAATCGATATAGTAATATATGTTTATAAAAATAAATAAATCTTTTTCAATTCCAGAAAAGGTTCCTTGTAAATAAAAGCATGCAACCATTGTTGCTCAACTACAAAGTAGCTTGAAATGCAAGAAGATAATTGATAAGGGTATTGTATCAGTGAGCGCCATCTTTAGTATCATCAATTATTTTTAAAACACTGATTACGCTTCTGGAAAGAAGTCTTCTAGAGGTCCAAGTCCTCCAAATGAACGCCAAGTTTACCTTGTGGTAAGATCTCAGTTTAAGGATCGGATTACATCAGTTACAAGCTTGATAACGATGGAAAAAGCATGCGTGAAAGCTTAAACCTCTACAGTGAGGCAGACTTTTTGATAGAAGTATCAAGTCTTGAAATGTTGAGATCAAGCCTCATCTGACTAAAGAAAATCTTGCGTTAGGATCCAGTTCTGCACATATTAAAAAAATGGAAGGTTGTAGACTGGTTAAAAATGATATTCTCTGATGAACATCTTTTACGCTTGTTCGGAGTTTCCGAAAGATCCCTTGCTCGAAAAAGAGGAGAGTTTTCAAGAATCCTGTATCGTGCCCATGGTAAAGCTTCCGGACACACCATATCTGGGGATACTTCCCATTTAAGTAAACTAGAACACTAATAATTTTTGCCAAAATCACTGCCATAAACTCAAAGGGGTATCAAAACGTGCTTTATTAGCACTATTTGATTACAGGTCGGACCAATTTGGGGATAACTGTATTTTTTAGTATGATAGTGCACTTAGTCACGAAAGAAAAACAATAGCAAAGTACTTTTCCGAAAAGAACATCGAAATTTTGAGATCATTTACCTGAAATTTGCCAGATATGAACTCAATAAAGAAGTTGTACGCAATAATCAAACTTTTGGTTGTTAAACAGAACCATCCAATTGTTAGCAGTTGCAGTGGATTATTGAACATAAATGGAGCGATTTCGGTCAAGATATCATCACAAATCCCGTCTCTATCATGTCAAACAGAATTGAAGCAGCCCTGAACAACAAGGACATCAATGTAAATATTGACTGCATGAATAAATTGTATTTATTAAGGAAATTAGTTGTGGCTCTATCTTTTTTAATATTTCACGTTCAAATTATGATGCACACATACTGAAACGAAATGTAACGTTTGGTCAATTCTATTAATTTTCTTATACGAAAAACTTTAGAAGGCTAAAAACTTTGGATCATGACTATATATATATATATATATATATATATATATATATATATATATATATATATATATATATATATATATATATATATATATATATAAATATATGTGTATATATCCAACTTCACCGCCAAGTGGTCTAAAGGGCGTTTTAATTGAGATCAAAACGGTTGCTCGCTCCCTCAACGTACACGGTTCTCATTTCACCACAGCTCGGATTTTTTCGAATTAAGAAATAAATATTTCCGAAGAAAAATTATTCCGTTTTCTCTTTCCTGTAGCGAAGTTGGATTTATTTCATCATTATCTCGCGCTCCTGAGATATATGCATGTATATATATATATATATATATATATATATATATATATATATATATATATATATATATATATATATATATATATATATATATATATATAAAAGTAATTACGCCCTAATGAATTATTTATACTTCTCATATATCTGATATTATTCGGAACTAATCCTACCTCATTACTTGCCAATGGCAATCGATTACAAATTTTAAAAATTAGCGGGAGAAGAGTTGAGCGCAAACACCAAGATAATAGAGCGAGAGCTATAGTTGATATGGAGCAATGCGAATAGAATTATATATACCTGAACAAACTAGGTTAGCGTGTATTCCACACTACATAAGCTCTGCATACCTAGGAATTGAGCAAATTAGGTTGACTAACCTTACACTTACTAGTGCTAATTAATGTCCGTCCTAAGAATTCATGTAATTGTATATTGCACTGCTGCATATTACACTGTTGCATTCTGCTCTCAATGAAACTGCTCACTCTATAGATTAAGGGTATAATTATATACCCTTTCTTTCAGTACATTTTATATTTTAACTCAACATTTGATCTTTAAATCATCTTTTTCCTCAATGACTCAGTTTTCCTTTAATATTATCCATTTTGATCCTGTATTATGTCTCACATTTTTGTATTTTTTTCTTTTAATTTTATAGTATTTATCAATTCATATTTCTTCAATTAGAACTCATTTTCTATGCATTATTTAAATTTTTATATATCTTTACAAAACCTCAAACACTGTTTTCTTAAATTGTTACATGTAATGAGAACCTGTAACTAGTCCCTCTCTTGCGTAGAACAATAACTGAGCATTGCATCAATTTCTTCTCATTACATCCATTAACATCCCCGAGGAAAATTAAGTTTAAATTTTCTTTACTTTATGAACATGTTTTATATTCTATAATAAATCTAATAATTGCAACTTCATTAAATAGTTGTTTATTTTTGAGTAGAAACACGTTATATAAATGAGTTTATAATCAGATTAATTTTCTCAAAAGCACAGGAATAGGTTAAAGAAGTTTTCATCCGTTTTTTCATATACATATATATGTATTCTGTTTGGAATAAAATTGATGAAAGTATTTAAGAGAAATTATGTGTTAAGAATTTATTCCTAGAAGTTTTTAATGCACTCTTCCCTTCCACAAATTAAAGATGTAGACGAGCCTTTCTCTCGCAATCCTTCATAATTTTAATCATATTCTCTATTCTAAACCATTTTGTTAATTTCTTAGCCTGTGTCGTAGATTTGAAATAGTCCGAACCTGACGCTTTCGGCTTCCCTCCAAAGATGCAGGCGAGGGAGGACGACAGCCCGGATTAGGAACAGATTTCCTTTTCGAGTGCGTAGGGATTATAAATGGCGAGAGTGAATTAATCGTTGGCCGGTATTGCTACTATTTAATTAGGCTTTGGTGGTTGGAGGATTTAAACACAAGAAACAAAAATAATCTTTTAATTCAGTACAAGCAACAATAGATATTCACAGAATAAAATACAGGCAATTTAGTTAACACGTTTACTAAATGAATGAAATTGAAATGACAAGTCTGAATCGTCTAAGCCGTACTAGGCTCAATAAGTATACTGATTACCTGAGTAAAAGCGGTAGGTGACTACGAAGTGAGTCTTAGCCGTACGAGGCTCAATAATTATTACAATAATTACCCGAAAGGGATCAGGAGGAAATCACGAGGTGAGTCGCTCCGTCGGAGAGCTCAGGCCTCTTCGACAATAAAAGAAAATGCAAGTCTTACGATTTTCTGCAGAAGGTATTCTTCGAGGAAGCGAAGTAGAGCGCGATATTCCAAACGTAGTCTTCCTCGTTCCGAATATGGATTCCTGCTGCGAGACCGAATAGCACCGGAGGTTGTCGCTCGAGCATTGCGCGTAGTCGATAAATGATTCCAAAGACCTCTTAAGATGCCGCATGAATACCTTCTGCATTATGCGGGTTTGCTTACTTGGAAGCAACGTGGGGACAGCTCGCGCCCCTAAAGCTCTTAGAATACTTCCAAGATTATTCTAGGGATGGAGAATATATACAGGGCGTGGCAGAAATACCTCCCACATTCTAAACTTTTACCTATGTGTTGCTAATGAACTTATGCAAGTGTCAATGATGTTTTCATTTAGCTAATGACTTACCATTTTTTTCAGATACCCTCATCAAGCAATATGGTATGGACTGGTGCATATCGTGCTTTTGCTGTAGAAACGTTTTTGAAGAATGGTAAATCTATAATTGCAACACAGAGAACTTTTCGAGCTCATTACATGTTAAGTCGAAATGATGCTGTTCCGGATAGAAAATCAATGCTGCTATGGGTTGCAAATTTCAGAGCCACCGGTTCAGCAATTAAAAGAAAGCCACCTGGAAGACCTCGAAGCGCTCGAACTCCTGACAGTGTTCAAGCTGTGAGACTTTCTGTTACTCAGTCTCCTACACGTTCAGCTCACAAACATGCCTTTGCCTTGGGATTGTCTGATCGAATAGTCAGAAGAATTCTACACACTGATCTGAAGTTCCATCCATACAAATTAATGATTACTCAGAAACTCAACGAACGCGAATGTAAAACTCGCATGTCATGTTGTGACGATGTCCTTAAAATGTTCCTGTAAATGCTGTTCTTCTCACAAGTGATGAAGCTCAATTTCATCTCTCAGGCTGCGTGAATAAGAAAAACTTTCGTTATTAGACGGAAAGTAACCCTAGACAGCTTCATGAGAGACCTCTACACAGTGAACAAGTGACTGTATGGTGCGCAGTTTTGAAATTAGGTGTATGGGGTCCATATTTTTTTGAGAAGATAAACCATTGTGATACAGTAACATCTGGCCGATATGTAGAGATGCTGCAAACATTTCTGGAACCAAAAGTAAACGACCTTCGCAATCAGAATGTGTGGTTTCAGCAGGATATAGCCACCACACACACAGCAACAAGATCAATGGAAGCTCTGAGAGAAATGTTTCCATGACGTTTGGTTTCCTTACGCGGTGACATTCATTGTCCAGCACGCTCACCCAATCTCAACCCCTGTGATTTTTTTCTCTTGGGTTACTTGAAAGCTGAGGTCTACAAAGATCGACTGGGTACCATTAAAGAATTAAAGGATGCTATTCGTCAAAAGATTGCAGAAATACCAACAATAACCCTTCGAGTGATCGAAAACTTCAGAAACCGTCTCCAACAGTGTATAGCGAATAGGTCACCATTTAGAGGATGTAATTTTTAAAACGAAATAAACAAAAACTGTAACCCTTTGTTTAAACAACAGTAAAATTAATTTTTCATAAATGTTGTTTCTTCTTCCTTTTGTCAACCTTTCAAATGTGGGAGGTATTTCTGCCGCACCTGGTACTACTACGCCAGAAGTACCAATGTCTGTCGACAGAAGCGTTATCGGTTCGGTCCCACAGCCTTGATGGTGGGAATCGGTGGTGAGGGTCGTAACACCATAAGCGGGACGGGGTTCTGGCGTTATAGCTCTGAAAGTTTGCCGACAGTCTGGAAGCAGGGCTCCTTTGCTCGAAATCCCTTTCTCGTGACTCGACCACACACGTTCGCTCTTAAAAAAAATCTGTTAATTTTTCCTTATCTTCTTGTTTTTTTCCTTTCTACCTTCCCTAATAATTTAGTATGCCCCAATTGGATTACAAATATTTGGCGAGAATTTATTACTGGTTATTTTAACTTAACCGAACAAACGAAGTATTTATAAAATAGTGCTCACAATAACCAAAAACCGATTACTGATAATTCATATCTCAAAGATTTAAATTTACTTCATTTATCTGTGATAGCTATCTATTGAACATTCCTATTTTTCACTTGAAGTAACTTTCTTCAAGAAATCTTTGTTTTTATTTATTCACAAAACAGACACCGGCTCAGTTTACATTACGACAGTACTTTGGCTTGTGCTTCATTCATAAGACCTCTTTTTTGAAACTAAATGCTCCTTGATCATCACTGAAAATACTCTTTCAATGGGAGCAGAAGTGCCCGGTAAGCAAATACAAATGTAGTACAAACCTTCCTGAGATTATTTAGAGAAATACATTACTTTAAAGTGGCTGAAAGTTTTTGCCAAAATTTCTTCACACCAAATTTCTTTTGCTTTCCACTTGTCATATTTTGAATACTAGCAGGGGTTGGCAAGTAAAACCTTATCAACCACATTTTTAGCATTGATTACAGCATTTCCAAGCGTTTCATTATATTTTTTCAGCAGATATTTCTATATCACTACCAACGAAAACAATTTTCCTCCAAGCAAAGCAATTTACACCACCAAAGCTGCGTTTCTATAGCTCAATATAGGACAGGTAGTAAACATAAACCTGACAAATCTCTTCTAACTGACATTCTCCCTTTTCTCTAACGTTGATAATTATTCCTCAACGGGAATAAAATTATCTAGTCTTTGCAGTTACTATTGTAACTGGTAAGTCCCCTTAACACTGTAATTAGCACACCTGAGGGATAGTACTCATGAACACCAAGCAAATGAATGCATTCTTTAAACCAGGTTAGGCTGAACTTTGCTCGACATTCCTAGACCTCTTCCACTAAATCTTTTGTTGTCGGACCTTTCATTAGCTACCTTGCTGATAGTTCTTCTCTTAGTTTAAAATCACTTGCAAATCTTCGAAAAAAATCAATAGCTGAGCGGTGTCTGTAATATAAAAAGTTTCAATTTGAAGATAAAATAAAAATTTAAATTTTCCTTTTAAGCTGTGCTTCAAAGTTTTCTGCAATTTCTATTAGGAGATAAACAGTTTATGCTATTGATCTATTTTTTCATGAGAAATTAACAATGAGCTATCAACCTGGCATTTTTTAATAAATTCCCCATCAGAAATTCGTTTGCCATGGTTTGAAATTTTATAATTATTCATGTAACACTTTTTTAGGGAAACATCTGAAATTTAAATTTTTCTTGCATCTTTTGATTATAATTTATCTTGTTAACTAGTTTTACTCTTATAGTGACGCTTCTAATTATAGTGTTTCGAAATAACTACATGTTCAGTCCATATCACGTAGAGCCTTTTCATTTTCGTAAGTAAAGAAATATTTATACTTTCATTCAGTATTGATTTTAAGATATTAATCACTTTTTAAATTTTGATCATCTAACTCGCGTTATGCTCACTTTAGAATGGTAAATAAAGAACTATGTAATAAAAATTAAATGATCGATTGAAAATTTGATATAAATCAGAAAGAAATCGTTTAGAAACGCAGTGCCAGTGATAAATAAAATTTCGAGGTTACCCAAAAGAAGCAAAATAAGTGATAAAATCATTTGTATCTTTGTAAAAAAAGATATTAAGAATTTAAAATTCTTAATATTCGTAAGAATAATAAGTAAAAATATGGTAAATTCATAGAACAGAACACAAGCTTGGATAACGTGGTAGGGCTCGTGTTACTGCCATAGGTATTACGGGAAACGTTGCTACGAAAACGAATTGGGTAGGACAAAGTCGGAGTTGCCTTCCGACTCAAGGTTAGATGACAAACATTGAGAATAAAGGCAATCCCTTAACATTATATTAGTTTGAGAGTAAGTTTTATATGTTATAATTTATTATTTAATATTAGTAAATATTCCAAATGGACTGGGGCATATTTTGAATATCGGTGAGCTACATTTAGATTTAATCCAGCGGCGATACTATGCCATTCCCTGCCTTAGACCAATCGAATAATCCCCCACCTCCCACCACCACACCGCTCCAACCACAAACCTTGGTTCAGTTTGACGTCTACTAGATTGTTCTATTGGCGCGGGTTACGAGCTTATTAGTCGCATATCCTGGAAGCGCTCATTGCAGGTTAACCGAAAGTTAGCTAGTTTTTCACTTCAGTTTGCAACATTAAGTTATACAACTATATTACTCGCAGTGGTTTTCTCTTTTTTAATGGATAAAATTACTTTGCTGAACAAACCTAGAAATAATTTCTGAAATTACAGCAAAGATCCGTAATAATTATTGAACCCAACCAAAATTTGGCAGACCTGTAATATTAAACCGACTGCCACTCATTACTTTGCGGGTATTAATGTGTCATAAATAAAGAATGTAAGTTTTGACTTGCCGGTGTTACAACAATCTATCTACCTATATAAATTTATGCTAACAGAGAACAAAAAGAGATAGTTACATTAAATAAAATATGGTAAACTCCTCAATAAATTTGTTAATTCAACGATACGGAGATTTAAAGTATATATAATACATAAAAAATTCCAATGTAATTCAAAAAGTACGAGTTAAAAACAGACATTCGGGACAATTTAAAGACAAGTGGGAAAAATAAATAAACCTGATGGTACATTCACGGTCAAATTTTGAGTTATGTTAAAACTACATTACTCATCCGAAACCTCCCTTGTTCATACTCTATCAAACTCTGTTATACATCTTGTACACCAAACATAATTTGTTTATACAACTTACAAAACTCTACAAACTTATCTGCCTGTAGTTCTCTCATTCACCTTTCTTCCATTTACCATTATACAATGTCACTATTACTGAATTCTTCCAGTCCTCAAGCACTCTTCCACTTTCAGTCAACCATCTTTAAGATGCCTTAATTGTTACGAACACGATTAGGAAGTGTGTTCAGGAACACGCACAGCCTTTTTGCACTCTTTATAGGCCTAAGTTAAACTAACAAGGAGGATCCAATCATTAACAAGAACGGGCATTAGAGCAAAATTAACTTGGGCTAAATTATGTCGAGAGATTATGCAAGTTGTTTTTTTTAATAAAATATACCGCTATATAGCTAAGCTTATTTATCTAATATTTTATTTAAGCTCTAGTAAACTCTAAAATTGATATTGTTATTCTGAGGTATATTAGCTAAAATCTTTCAGGTAGGCCAACCAAAACGCATGAATGAACTAGTTAGTTTTCATAAATAATTAGGGTGAGATTTAGAACTAATAACTTAGGGTAAAAAAATTGTAAACACGTGTCCTAGTCATACATCTTTGAAAAATAGAATACACAAAGATAGTTCTACTTCAATATCTGGAACAGACCATTGGTAATGTAAGCCAATTCTAATTTTAAAGCTTGCTAGTGGTCATTATTACAATCATTGTAAGCAAACTCTAGAATGAATAAATATAGATAATTCTACCATGCCTTCACTCTTCAAAAATTGCAAAAAATGAACTAATTCTTGCCATTTAACAGAACAAATTGATACACGACTTACCCCGAAGCTCCGTCTTTACGCATTAAGCCTAAGTCATTTTGAGAGTCAGACGTCATGCGCATAAATGCTGCCTCTGCAAGACTTGTGGTCAAATTCTGGCTACATTTGCCGGATACGTTAATGTTTTCCTTGCCATTTATTGAAAAACAAAAGCAATCATCATTATCAAAAATACAAGATTGTCTCCTTTTCTTATTAATATCAAACGAACCATTGGCGTGCATTAATATTATCCCGTATCGCGGTATTCATATTCACACACTTCTGACGTGGAATAGTGCTTAGAGTGAACACTAATACATTTAGTAAATTTCGAATAGTGAGCGAATCAGAGACCAACAACCAGAAAAAAAGGAAAAAAAAAGAAATGATAGTTGTCAAAAATAAATTATTATTTTATAAATCGGTTAAGAACCTCTTTTATAATGAAAACTTTAGTGTGTATCTAACAGACAAAGAATAAACCAGCAAAATTCCCAGCGGCCAGTCAACCCAGCAATTATTCCCATAAAACCACGCGTTATACAGTAACATAAGTTAAATAAGGAAATACCTAAGAAATGCAATCAGAAAATACCAATTTTATAGCAATATGTAAGGATGGTTAGGGTAAATTAACTAACTAGAATAAGCCTAAATCACACCCTAAACATTATAATGCGTGGGTGCCTGTGAGCCTTTCTCCATTCATACCTTCAGAAATTTAGGTATGAGACGTGACTGATTTTTTAATAATGCTGATGAGAACCTATTAACCTATGTATTCATCTTATTCTATGTTCTCATATAGAATATAGAAACATGGACTAGGTCACATTCTGTCTCTGTCTGTCTGTCTGCTTCTCAGTCTCTCTCTCTCTCTCTCTCTCTCTCTCTATATATATATATATATATATATATATATATATATATTGATATAGTGTGTGGCAGAAGTAACGTCCTTTCCTTAAAATTTTATTTTTATTGAGCAAAAATCGCTAGCAGTAGATACAGAAATAAAAATAATACACTACAGTTGCTAAAGAATGAATACAATAATTCAATACAATTATTTAATACTAATTGACAAGCTCAAAATGATTTCCTTCATTTTCAATACATAGGACTTTTCTATATTTGTAGCAGAATCTGATCTGCCAGATCGACGAGCATCAGTTCCGCTACCTGGTGTTTCAAACTTTCTAATTAAGCTCGTAATGTTCTGTGCTCAATGTTAAATTCTGCTGATAAAAATCGAGCGGCTTGAGCATCATTTTTATTATTTTGGTTATAAAGTTTAACAGGTTTAACTCTCTGTTCCATTATTAATCGCATGGTCATATTAAAGTTCTGAAATAAATAAAGAAAAGATACATCATTATAGATGCATACATTATTTTATATAAACTAAAATATATACATTTATGCACTAAAAACAAATAAAAAAGGCCGTTACTTATGCCGCCCCCGTATGTATATATATATATATATATATATATATATATATATATATATATATATATATATATATATATATACTAAGGGTCTTTCAATAAGGTCGTTCGATTTTTAAATGTAAATAAAACAAGGTGTGTGTGATATATGCACTTAATTTATTTTAAATTTGAAAGTACATTTTATGGCATTAAGTGCGGAATATGACGTCGTTCAAATGTCCGCCGCAGCTTCGCTTGGTGGATCGTAATCGGGAGGCCCAATTTTCGATGACTTTGTCGCATAAATCTGGCTGAATTTGCTGGATGGTGTTCGTTATTTTGACTTTGAGGACATCAACTGTTTGTGGATTATTTGCATAGACCTATTTTTTAAGGTAGCCCCAAAGAAAGTAGTCTAATGGCGTTAAATCGCAAGATCTCGGTAGCCAGTTGACGTCGCCGCCGCGCGAGATGACCCTGCCCTGAAATCGCTGGTGCAAAATGTCTATCGTGGCGTGCGCTGTGTGGCACGTAGCAACATCCTGTTGGAACCACATGTCGTCAGTATCCATATCAGGCATATAATCCAGTTGAGGCCACAAGAACTTGCTTATTATCGATCTGTAGGTCTCGCCGTTGACGGTTATGGCAATCCCATCATCGTTCTCAAAAAAATACAGATCGATGATTCTGTTAGACGAAATTCCGCACCAAACAGTGACTTTGTTGATATGCAATTGGTGCTGATGTATCTCATGTGGATTATTTTCGTCTCAAATCCGACAATTTTGATTGTTCACAAATCCATTCATCCAAAAATGGGCCTCGTCGCTAAAGACGATTTTTGGGGGAAAATTTGGGGCAACTTCCAACTGTTCTAAAGCCCAATCAGCGAACACAGGACGTTGCCTATGGTCGTTTACCTTAAGTTCCTGGGTACTTGGATTTTGTACGGGTGCAGACCCAATTCTCTACGCATAATTCGCCAAACTGAAGTTGCAGAAAGGCCAAGTTCTTGTGAATGACGAGAAGTTGACTGCCTCTGATTTTCCCGTACACTCTTATTTACGGCAGCGATGTTTTCAGCAGATCTTCTCTTTCGGCGACGTACGGGTGTTGGCTGATTGTTGATCGACCCTTTTTTCTCGAATTTGGCCACCAAGCGTCGAACAGTGGACTCGGCAGGACGATTGTGGTGAGGATAGAAATCACGTAATGCGCGGAACGGAGGACTGATTTTGATAATAATATTTGATGATTTGCACACGTTGTTCAACGCTATAACTTTCTATCGTGACTTGCCGAGAACTACTAAATAGTTCACAGAGAGGTTGTCAGATGTCACTTTGACAACATGGCCATTATCACCTGATAAAGCTCGAGCGTCCTTGTTGAAAGACCCTTTATATATATGTATATATAATATATATATATATATATATATATATATATATATATATATATATATATATATATATATATATATATATATATATACAGTGAGCCACAAAGGCTTATTACGACTCACTGCTAGAATGCAAATTTATATACTTTTTTTTAACACAAGTTAATTAAATTTACAAATCACGTGGAATTTTATGTAATAAATATAATGCAACGATCAGAAAAACAAAATGTGAAGAGGAAAATATTTATAAGGACAAAAGTGAAGTTTGAAAACGCAAATGTTTACAACACATTCATATAAATACATATAAACATGTTACATTTGCAAAATGCCTCGTAATCTAGAATATTCTAAATATCTAGAGTATTCTAAAATAAAAAAGAATTTTCTTTCCTCATCGTGTAAGGCTACCCCGTCACTACTTAAAATAGAGTCACTCAAGATTTTCGTAAAATAATTGTAGCTCTTCATAAGGGTAGCCCTGGTTAGAGAAAGATCACTGCACAGCGTAAAATTCCTCTAAATTCAGTTAGTACCATAATAGGCGTCTGGAAATCTCGTTAATCAATCCATCTTTTGGATCGTTCAGCTTGCCCTCGATTGTTACCAGAATGTGCAGCTCCACAAGGTTGCTAGAACAGTATGTGATAAACCACAAACAACTCTCAGAGACTACCAGCATGAAAATCTGGAAATAAGTGGAGTTGAAGTTAGCAAGAATACAATAAGTAGAACGCTTCGTCATTATGATCTCTTCCTCCTACTCTGAGAAACACACCACCCTCTAAGAAACTCAGTAAAAACTCTCTTGGCCTTTGCAACTGAACATTACAATAAACGGCCAAAGTTCTTGGAACAAATCATTCGCTCAAATAAAACGAAAATAAAACTTTCAGATCGAAATTCAATCTACAGAGTTTAGAGAGAAGAATGTTTTGCTTTCTCACAATAAAATTCAATCACTACAGTCAAATTCTGTTGTGGATCGATTATGGTATGAAGTTCTTTTTGCTCATCTGGGATTAGAAAAATTAAAGTAGTCAAAGGAAGAATGAACCACGAAATTTTCAGAGAATTTTGGACACGAATTTGTTATCTCGTGTTGGCTCTTTGAACTTAAAACCGAGTGGGTATTTCAACAAGACAATAACCTCAAGTATACAGCTAGATTTAATGTTTTAGAATGGTCAATTCAAAATTCTGACCTATATCCCATCGAAAATATAGGAGTCAGTGGAAATCCCCATGGTCTAAAAACGAGATCCGAGTAACTTATCTAGATTTATTAAAAAAACCTGTTCGGAGTAATGGGAGAAAATCATCTGTATAAAGATCGTAAGAGCTAATCAAAGACCCTAAAATCTGTAATTGACAAAAAAGGTTATTCAACAACGAACTAAACAGTGTTTATATGAATATGGCTATTTTTACTATTTTCTTTATTTATTACATAAAGTTCAATGTATGTTGTTAATTTCATTCGCCTGCGTTAAAAAAAGTATTTAATTTGCAATCGAGCAGTTTGTTGTAAACCGTAACGGCTCAGTGTATATTTAATGGAAATAAAGAGGGATATATTCTTCAGATCCATAATTGATAACAGAAGGAGCTGTTAATTGTCACCTTGCAACAATACAGGAAGGAAAGTCTTCATATGATGTTTTTTGTTTGTACTATAAGATGATTAATGATCAAAATTGATGTCAAATAGTCAGCGGGGATTGATCGACCCTACCAGCATTTCGCTATTATTCACGCTGACTCCATGGGAGGATTCAGGTCTGTCTGAACTGACTGGCTAAAAAGATGGGAGATGGCCGAAAGGAACACAAAGTTGCGTTCTATTGCGAGCAAAGCACCGTCATTGATGGAGCATTCCTATGCACATTACTATGACGATTGCAGGATCTCCAGACTTTCCGGCCCATTCTTATTGAGTCTCCTAATCTAGGAAATCTTCGAATATGCCAGCTGTCCTGGTATCGGGAGGAGCGAGATCGCTACCGCTTGTCCTTTGTATACGACACGTTTTCGTGTAAATTTGAGTATGGAATCATTGAATTCCCGCAGGATGTAGGCCTCATCCAACGTATATAGGTGTTCGGTGTTTGTTTATGCTCAGGCGCAGGAGAGCGGCGGTCCTCACTCCAACGATGGAGCGTGCCTTCCCCTTTTTGCAAGTCTTTTTTGCTCAAGTTTTGTTTTTGTTTATCTTAGGTTGGTTGTATTTTGTTTTTCTTCCATTTATTTTGCTGTTTTTAATAAAGACCCTATTCTCTAAATTAAAGTTAATTTCTATTTTTTTAATTTAGGCGGCTATGCCTTTGCAGGCATTCGCAAATATAGATCGCTTTAAAAGAAATGCAAATTAACCTTTGAAATTATGCACCAGGAATATAATAGAGAAAGCAAAGCCTCATTTTATTTCATTTCTTTCGAACCGTCAATGAATTCGTAAATTAGTAAAGCTAGTTTAAAACAGCTAATCTTTTTGAGCTTACGAATCTAAATTAGAAAACCTTATTTAATAATTCAAAGAATTTAGTACATATATATATATATATATATATTATTTCAATAAAAACTTAAATATTTGAAATTGCAAGCAACTTCATGATAAAATTCATCTCTCATATAATCATCATTTTTTAATTAAGTTTTAATCGAGTTTTATCTTTTTTTTTAATCAAGATTTACTGCAGAATTATCTGAGATTTACTGAGATTTCAGGGAGATGTGATAAACCATAAGGGTGGATGGAGATCTTATCCACAAAAACTACGAAACCCCGTCGTCGCATGGGCCTTTCAAAGTACAATAATTGCAAGTTAGTTAGGTTTTAATAATCTTCAGTTTGCTGGCTTGGGGCTAAATAAAGTACGAGGGGTGGTCAATAAGTTTTGCAAATCGGTAGGGCAAAACAGAGGAAGGGGGATGGATGTTTGTGGGGGTGTTAGAACAAGTTATGACAAGTCAAGAACTGCAGCCGCACGATCCTGACTCGTCTATTTAAGAAGCAGTAGCTGATCGCAGATCGTCAGTCGCAAATATTTCAACAATGGAGAAGGTTCAGCACCACGCAGTAATCAAATTTTTGACCAAGGAAAGCAAGAATACAAAAGAGATCCACGAACTAATGGTTGCAGTGTACACTGACACCGCCCCTTCCTATGCAACCATTGCTCGCTGGAATAGGGAGTTCCGCCATGGTCGTGAGTCCCTTGTAGATGACCCCGTCAAGGACGCCTGTCAGACGTGACCAACGCACGTCTCAATGTACGAACCCGCAACGGAAGGGTTATTTGCCATGTGCGCGCGCGTGGCCGTTGCGCAACCATGATTGCCCAAAACAAATTCCTCAGCGACTGGCATTCTTCTCTGTTTTCTTTCCGTCCTTCTTCTTTTCCTCAAGGAGACTGGATAACTGACGAAGAAACCAATGCTCGGACGACGAAGACGATTTGCATTCAATTCTTACCCATTGCTCTCCTCCCTCCGTTACTTTGTTCCTCACACTGACGAGTTGTATTTCCTGCAATCTTAACCTAAATTTTGTAGCAAATAGCAGGTATATTTTTATTTTATAACAATCCTGTTGGCAGTAATGTTTTCGCAAATAAAACACACGAAAAATAGTTTTTATTGGTTCTCAAGGGAGTAATTGCACGATTTATCTCCTCTTTATTTTTACCACCAATAGTGAAAGATAAAATGATGAACTGAATAAAGTAAAAGATAAAAAGATGTGCATCTTCTTCCGATGGCACTCTTTTGACAAATGTATGTGTGATGGTGAATTTTTTAGAATATTTATTTACTGCTCAATTAACTACTCCTGAATAATGTTAGGCATCTAGACCGTAGAGAGAACAAAAATGAGAAAAAAAGAGGTGTGAAAGAAAATGGTAAAAGAGAAAGAAAGACAGCGTGTTTTGAATCTTCATTGATTCATTTTTCTTTTAGAAAATTATATTTGAAATTCATTAATAAAAATAAAGTAAAACTAACTTTAAAGAGATTAAATTTAAGGGAAGTGAAATATGAAGTAAAGCACTGAACAACAACAAGTGATGGGATATTGATATGATGGGTATTAAAGGGCAATGCCACCATACATTATGTCACGGAAATGTTGATACCCATATTAGGTCTGATCTAACATCTCTTGATTTAGTTTGAACAACGATTTTGCGGCTCAGGGCAAAGGGACGTGGATTAACACAGTTCACACGGGTAAGGATAGTAGGTACCAGACGAATGGAACATTCTATTACTGAAACTGTATACAGGATTTCAACATCCCTCGATCTACGTTATCGCTTGCGTACCAACAATATCTCCTCAGTCAAGGTATTACTGTTGATGTAATCCGTTCTGGTCTTGTAACTATGGCTATGGCGCCAATGACTCTCAGTCGGTAGATAGGGCACGCAGTCAAGGTGATCAGACAGATGGCGCAAGGAAATCCTTCTTGATGATAAAGGACTGCTTGATAGTTTGACACAGTCCTTGATCGTAGTAGAGGGGCGTGTAACCCTAAGTGGTCACAGCAACACAACGTAAAGCTACCTGTGGTCCTGAGTGGTGATAGCACATGGAGTGTTTGCTTGCCCGTCTTTGAAGACCAGGTACGACGCAGTGGCGGAGAGCAAAGAAGCTTTATGACTTTCAATTTTATTCAAAATACAAGATATGTTTAGACTGTCTCCTGATCTAAAGTTTACCATGGTTTTATATAAGTTTTATATGAGAGAAGGGAGGGATCATCACCAAAGAAGTTTACCAATAAGATACCAGTTAAGGCGAGCATTTGACTAATTTATTGGAAGTCTTCCAATCCTTTATTACTTGGGAAGAGTTTTCACATGGTTTTTTTAAGTAGGTCTACCAATCCTAACCTAAGAAGGGCAGGTCATTTTCCAACACTACCTGTTTACTTGCTACTCTTACGACCATTAGGCCGGCATAGACTTTTCCTAGCCTACATATATTAAAAGTGGGTGTTACCGGTAAGCAGAAAAAGATTATTTTATCATATAACAGATTCCTAAGCTTTTTTTTAGCAGAGTTTTGACTGCTTACATGAGCGATTTCTGCTCTTATATAATTGAGGGTGGAAAAATCAATTACAGAATTTGGTCAACATATGAGGGAGAGTTGTATACAAAGAACACCTAAGCTCCTAAAACAAAATGTAAACTTTGTAAACTGCTAGCGTTGAATTCGTATCTGTTATCTATCGATCCATCAGTTTATCTAATTATATGCAAATGTATGTATCTTAAGTATGAAAGCTGAGAGGCGGAAATCCCGTTTTATCTCACTATGCTATAGTTACTTTGTTTTTAATGAACTTAACATTACCGACCACCATGGACAGCACTAATGCTGACTACAGGTGCTTGATGATCGTCATAAGTGGAGTCTGGCTAGAAATGCTCCTGTTAACGGACAATCAACAATGGCTCATATTCTCATGCCTTCACAACACCAGGTAGCAGCCACGCAGCAATTATGCAGCATTCTTTACCTTCTATATAATATGCGAGCAAAAGACCAGCCGGAGTGCCCCTGTTAGCACCACGATAACAGACAAAGCGCGACACCTAAGTTCGTTGCCTCGTTAATTGAACCTTGAAGGACTGGCAATATGTAGCATAATTGGATGAGTCAGGGTTACAGTTGTTCGGATTGATTGGAAGGTTTGAGTGTGGCGAAGATGCTATGAAGCAACGTTGCCCATTTGAAAACAAGGCACCGTAAATGCTGGCGATGGTTCCCTACTGGTGTGCAAAGTGTTCACATGGTACTGGTTGGGTTTCCGGAGATTGCTACGTTGCACTGCATGTTGATCACTTGATGCCATTCGTGAACTATATGTACCACAACAACTATATGATATTCCAGTGGAATGACGCAAGTTGTTTACGGCCTCAAGTTGACGTCTGAATTGATGTGAGGGTCATTCTTGAGAGTTGTAAAGGAGTGACCAGCGTCTTTACCTGGCGTAAGGCGAATCTTGCGTTTATGGAACTGGATAGCCACGTCCTTTTGCACTCAGTTGTTTGGAGATGGAGAGAGACATTAAAGTGAAGAGAATTTTGTACTTATTATAAAATCTAAGTTGTCTTCCTTAATGTTATTTCCTGAATAATATATATATATATATATATATATATATATATATATATATATATATATATATATATATATGCAACAAAGGCCACAGGGAAAATTAATACGATGATTTCCAGTACTTTCGACTTTTTCAAAATATAGTTCGAAAGTACTTGGAATCCTCGTATTCATTTTTTTCCCTGTGGGCTTTGTTGCATTTATTGCTTATATATATATATATATATATATATATATATATATATATATATATATATATATATATATATATATATATATATATATATATATATATATATATATATATGCAAAAAATCCCACAGGAAAATTAAAGTCGGATTCAAATCACTTTCAGACTTGTTCAGTTCGAAAGTACTGAATCTGCCTTTCATTTTCCTGTGAGATATTTCGCATTTATCACTCTACTCACGCGCTACTTTGTGAGTTTCTTATATCCATTATATATATATATATATATATATATATATATATATATATATGCAGATTTTGTTACAGATTATAGTATATTTCACCTTTATTAATTTTCTTTGGAAACCTTCCATTTTTCTGATTAGCATTCTCTGCTCCTAAGTTCATTCGTTTTTTTTAAATGAAATGTGTTTGGTAAAAAACAAACTTAACTTTAATTGCTGAGCTTTCGATCTATGTAATCATCTTCAGAGTGTCTTTTCTCCTTTATCGGTGAAGAATGTTGAAATCAGAATGAAAATGGGAATGAAAAGAAAGTTCAAGTTCAAGTTAATGAAAATGATGAAATGTGTGGTAGGTTTTCATAGGTGTGAAATTGTTCACTAGTTTGCCCTGATATTAAAGGCATCACTAGCATACTTTTTTCTTCTTGTTTGTTAAAAAAATTATTCTTCTTCCGTCAATAATATTGCTGGCCGTCGATGAGGGTCAGTTTCCTCTATTATGTTATAATAATTTTTGTTTATTCTTTTAGTAGGTTCCTCCGTCGTGGCTTTCAAGCCTTTCAAGTAGTTTTTTGCTAATAATTCTCTAGTTTCCTATGGGCATTTTTGCCTCTTTTATTTGTACTTTATAACTTTGTTATTTATTAATTCATATTTTTTTTATACTTAAATTTTAGCTATGCTTGTTGTTATTGCAGTTCATTTATCTTACTCTTTTTATTTTCTTTTACTTTGTTATTTCATTATTCATTTCTTGTTTTTAATTCGAATCTTAGTTTGGGCTCTTCGCCTCTTTTTGTTTACGTTTTTGTTATTGCTGTTAGACTACCTTCCTTTTCTTATTATTTTAGGTAATTTTTTTGATTATTGATTCTTCTTCTCATCTTTTTATTTTAATTTGATGTTAGCTTGGGAACTTTGCCTCTCTTTCTTTATACTTTTTATTGTTCTTTCTCTTCGTTTTGTTTTAGTTAAATTTATATTCGGGCACTTCGCCTCTTTTTGTTAAAGTTTATTGCCTTTTGTTTATTGTTTTTCTTTGACTCGTTTCGATTATTGTATCATTTTTAGGTGTAGATGGGTCTTATATTTTCTATTGCACAGTTTCTTCCGCTGGGGAATAGTGATGTCCTTTCTACTGTGCGTTGTCTGAATTGCGATATTTCTAGATTGTTGTTGATTGTTGGGAATATTTCTGGTTCTACTTTTTCCCCGTGTCTTTTTCCCTAGCCTCGGGATACCAATATTGATCGGTTTGAGTCCCATTCTATCGTGTAGAACCGATTGTCGAATACGGTCGATCCTTTTTGTGCAAGTTATAAGCAATGTGGCTTGATTCTGTACCCTCTGCATCGTCCTGTGAGAAGTACAGGATGCCATCTGCGTGATCACGGCCGGGTACACCAGGACGGAACGTACCGAGGCCGTGTAGAGTTTTCTCTTATTTGGCATGTTAAGGCTACGGAAACGGTACAGTTTCTTCAGCTCTCTTTTGGCCCTCTGGTTTTACGTGGGCCTTGTATTTTGATTTGTAAAGAGGTAAGCCCATGACCTTCCTCCCGTTAGACGACGGATAAATTTCATCCTCAACGAAAACGTCCTCTAATTTCCGGTGGTTTATGGGAATTGTCAGGAACTTCTGGCGGTTAGTTTTTATTTTCCATCTAACGATTGATGATATTAATCTCAGCAGCTGTCATCCTTGCTTGAATTCAAGCGTTCCTGATTGAACTTGAAACGATTTATATGATCTTATTTGCATATTGCAGATACATCGAATCGTCCCTTAATGGAACAGGTAGGTCTATTCAGCGGGTCCTTGGAACACTCGATCGCGATTTGGGCTCTCAACTCCATGACATAGTAACAAATTACCAATTCCAGGATTCGGTTTAGCTGGAGGTTGGGGATCTTGAATTGTAGCCCTCTCAGCCAGACCTTATCGAACGCCTTCTTTACATCCCACAGCACCACGTCTACGTATTTTCGTTCAGCTTTGCTGCATGCGAGTTTTTCCTTTAGGAGAGCGAGGGCGGTTTCCGTTCAGCGTCTCCTACAGAACCCGTGCTGCTGAGGGTTGTGAGCTCTTAGCGCAGCTAGTTGTTCTTGAAGCGTCTCAGCCAGGAGCTTATCGTAGACTTTCGCAACGAATACCAGCAGGGTGATTGGCATGCAATTGACCAGTTGATCAGGGACTTCACCTCCATTAGGTATGAAGATTATTTTAGCGATCTTAAAACCACCAGGGAAGTAACTCGATTTCAGGGAAGCGTTATAAACATTTGTAATGCCCTGAATGATCTGCTTTGGGGCATTTTTCAAGTTGTTTTTGGTGATGCACGTCCAGCCTGGTGCCCTTTGCCCAGTGACCACGACCTCCTCTGGTGTTATGAGACGACCATGGCCCGCCATATCCCTGCCTTCGTCTACTTGATGTTGTGAGTGCGTGCGGTGTATAATCTGATTCAGATATTCGATAAGTTGGCCTCCGAATTCCTGGTCGAACTCTTTAGTGTCTTTTGGGGGGATACTGACGAAGTTTTACCAATAATTCCTAAATCTGTCTCCTAGAACCGCTGGGTCCTCTATATAATATCTGTTCTCTTTTATTTAGCCTTAGTTCTTCCTGTTAGTCCTTTTGGGTTCTTGACTTGACGCCAGAATTTACCTGGGTTCAGCTCGCTATCGATTTTATCTATTTCCTCTTGTTGGAGGTTGATAGCCTCTTTTAGCTCGTGCTTAGGCGCCGAAGAAGCGAGCATCTTACCATGTTAGGACCTTCCCGTCTTATCACTTCGTACACTTTCCTGTGATCACGAGCGATCTCCCTCATCTCATCTGTCCATCTGGGCTGAGGAGGTGTTTTGTACCCAGTCTTAGGTATTCACTCGCAGTCTGCTTCTGGTTTGGAAGTGGTTATCTTCTCCAGTTCTTCGTCTAACTCTTACAAGATTGCGTCGCTTAGGTTAGCTGGGGCGTATTGAATGAGCCGTCTCTTGTAAAGTTCCCAGTTGGCTAATGCGTAGTTTTTGCGGAGATAGACTGAGGCTGGAAAAGAAATCGGATTTTAGGGGATAATTATTCCTCCTTGCTTGAACGAAGCGCAAGCTCCCCTCATAGAGAAAGTGGCGAAACCATTGCCTGGCATATATATATATATATATATATATATATATATATATATATATATATATCATCTCAGAATCCATTCCCAACCTCTTATATGGTTCCAATATGTAGATAACATCCTATCGGCATGGACCTTAAATGATAATAATTTAATGAATTTTTCAACAATCTGAATTTGTTAAACCCCTCAATAAAATTCAAAGTAGAATGGGAAGAGAACTATACTTACCCTTTCTTGACGTAAAATCCCTCGCTCATATAATCAGATACAGTGCTCGGTCTATTAAAAACCTAAAAATTCAAATAGTTACAGACATTTCTTCTCATTGCATGATAAATCTATAAACACATCTATTCTTTCTTCCCTTTTTCTCTGAGCCTACAAAATATGCGACCTAATTTTCCTTCAAGAAGAAATTAACCACTTCATCCGAAATTTTATCTAACAAAAATGCCCAGTTTATTCCATAAATAAATGCAATTCTAAAACACAAAAAAACTCTAGGTTATCTCCACACCCCAAAAGGATGAACTGAAAAGATGTCTTAGTTTCTCATATGTGCCAGCCTTAGCCCCCTTGAAATCGTATGCGAATCAAAACGACATAAATATTACCTTTAAATATCCAAATACCATTCAAATATCGTTGACCTAACTGCATCCTACCAACCAAGATGCCGGCGTATATCTTATACCCTGCGAGAATTGCCACTTATCCTATATCGGTGAGTCTGGGCACTTTAACAAGAGAATGAAAGAGCATCAAGCTGATATAAAGAGATATGCAATTTCTTCAATTCTCTTTGCGCACATGCAAAATTATGACCATAGGATTGACTTCAACTATTCAAAAATTATTTAGAAATCAAAATATTATATTGGGAGGGAAATTGTTAAATCAATCCTCATCAACAAAGTCGATAATTTCAATTTATCGGAGGGGCAATACAAATTTAACAAACATATCTCGAATTATATTGCCAAACTTATTTATAAACCGCCCGAACCATCTTAGCATCTCTGCCTCAGTTACACGCAAATAGTTATTTTTTCCAGTTTGTTTCTTCTGAATTAATTTATGTTCAATCTTTAACCCGAAACTACGCTTAATATTAGTATTTATGTTTTCCGCTTTGCTTCTTCTGGTTTTATTTTGTTTAGTCTTTTAATTCGCTCCTGAACCACGCCAAATGTTTAGATTTTTTTCCTAATTTATTTTTTTTATTTCTTTTTGTTTCATCTTTTAATTTGCCTTTATATACTAGATGGTGCTAGGTTCATTTTTCATTTCGCAGTTGAAAATGGATGTTGACAGCTGAAACTAGGTATGTGATTTAAAATAAATTCAGATTAATATATTGTGGTTTATCATTACTCTTTCGCATTGCTATAAAAATCCTGAAACACTGGAGTTCTTTATTAAAGTTTCGCCTCTCAGCTTGTTCAGAACAGAACTATAGAAGAAAGGAAATCGCTCTCCATATATATAGGCAGATGTTAGAGGGTTAATGTTATCGGACTCCGACCTTTCCGCCTTATTTTTTTATGACCCTAGCTGCACCATTGCCAGCCGGAATAACCCGTCCTGGTTTGAGAGTATCCTCTAAAAACGTCAGTTCATGATCGCTGAAAGAGTTCCTTAAAATGCTTTTGGAGGACTTTTTTCGTTCAAATAAACTTAGACCGCTTCATCCTCTTCCGGGTGGAAAGCAGAGAGGATGTGCTATCGTCAGAGTTCGACGAAGTCATGTTGTTCCAATGTCATCTATCATTCTTGAAGTAGTATTAGTAAACTCTCTTCAAAACTTGTAATAACTCCTGTCACCTAATAAAGAACCAGAAAACTTTCATTAAATTGGGCAATATCTTCTTTTAAATGATTTTTATTTGCAAACCATTTCTGAGATAAGCCCTAGCTCCTACCATATATCTAAGTCTTGTATAAAAACTTTGTAAACTCTAGATTGAGTTAACAAGCTGAGAATATCTTGTCGAGTAAATAAAAGTTAAAGCCAGACTGGCCTTTATCTCTGCATGACTGAGTTGTACGAGGTCAGTACGTTTTTCCTTTCCAGGAGAATACAATTGCGCAGACTGCCTGCTCACATTAAATGCGTGACCCGTTTACCGACTGAATTTCTTGGACATCACCACTGGCTATTTGCGCCACAGCACCAAATTACAAGGCCAATTGGGGGCAAGCTAACACTAGCTTACAGCATGATAAATAAACATGGGTTTAGCAGAAACAAAACAAATTTCACTTTTACCTTATAATCTGTGAAAGCGGAATATTCTTTTTTTAATTCCTTTTGAAGGAAAATCGATTATAACAGAATGTTTAATATAATTTTAAGAGTTTCTTTTGACTTTACCTAACAGAAGTTTAAATTATTAATTACAATGATGCCATATTAATTTACAGGGGAAAGTTGGTAAAAATGTATTTAAACTAATTATAATTTACTGTGATATAATTATAAAAGATTAAGGAAGTCCTTTTGTCTGGGGAATAAGGAACTGCGCAGATATCAGTTCATCCAGTCATTTCGTATACACACAAAACTGTGATCATAGGATTATATTTTAACAAGGCTAAAATATACTCAACTCAAACAATTACATTGAATGTTGTATAGCGGAGTCCATTCTCATTTGTTTTGTTGATGATTATAATATGTAAAATGGCAATTATAAATTTAATAATGCGATATCTATTATTTTCGCCGCTTCAATCCACACTCCGCCAAAATTGATCAATCAGAGGCAATTATCGTGCCTCCAATATCAATTATATGTAATAGTTGTAATATTTTCCATTCCACGTTTGTTCACCGCATTTATATAGATCATGCGACCTGCATACTCATTATTATACAGCTAAAGTTCATCCATCTTATCTTGTGAAATTAGGACTATTCGCTTATAATTAATTATGGGTCACTAGCATTCAATAAGAAGAGGCTGCTTCACCTTGCTGAAAAATGTAGTTCAGTTAATGATACAACAGCCGAGAATCGGGAAGTTGCCTATTATGAAATATAGTGAAGTATCTCACAGCTCTTTCTTTCATTTGTATCAATATAATGAGTTTTTTTCCCCCTATTTTAAAATTCCTTGCGAAACTAATAAGTGCTTTCCTAATAAATCTTAGGGTATCAAAAAACTAGAAATTTAATTTACCATTTCTTGGAACTGTAACTTCTGTAATTTTGTCTGTTTGTGACCAAGCCCGAAGTGAAATGATTTACATCTGTGAACTCAATTTGAAATAAAAATTGAGTAGCAATCCTCTAGGACTTTAATTACGACTCAAATGCAATCATTTGTACAAAAACAAGAAATGCTAAAGTCGCTCTCATGGAATCGATAGGATTGAATTAGTTTCTCCGAAACAATCTTGTTCTCAGTTTTAGCTTTGCAACTAGTTCTATTTTTATTTTTCCTATTAACTTACAATTATTGTCAACTATAATGTTTTTTATAGTTGTCTCGTATTTGAAAGCAACTGAAATGTTAAAGTTTTTTTAAACGACGAGAAGATCCATGAAGTAAACAGGGAAGGATCAAACCAAAATGTTTTTAACATTAAAAGGGACAGCAAGAACTGTATTATAGAACGTCTTTTTGGCAGAGAAAGTTTAGAAGAAAGGGATAAGGGTAACATACCCTATGGCCACTTTCAAATATATTGGAGAATTCAGCATCCATATATTCAAGACTAACAACTCATAAAGCCCGTAAAAACATACAAAAAAAAACGGAACGTTTGACTTTGAGACTATGTGCAGAGTAAAAATGAATATAAGAGTTTGAATTAGTAGGTTTTCGATAGATGGAGTATTTAAAACCAGTCGGTGTTCTAGGAATAAGAAGATCGAGAAAGGGAAGGGTTCTATTATTTTCAACCTCATGGGTAAATCTAATAGAAGGGACGAGTGAATTAAGTTTGGAAAGAAAGCTATTAACATCTGTAGAATTACGCCTCAGACAAATAACATTTCAGTTGCTTTCAAATATGAGTCAATAATAAAAAATATTCTAGTTCACAATAATTGTAATAATATTGGGGAAGTTTATTCGGTCGAATGTTCTGTTTGTCCAAGTAAATATTTTGGCCGGACAGGAAAGCAATTATCTGTCCGTAATAATCAGCATAAATACAGGGTGTTTCAAAAGTTTGATATCATTTCAGATATAAATATCAGAAAAAACTATATAGTCAAGGCAAATGAAACTAAACAGGCTTAATGTTAAGCAACATAAGATTTATTTCCCCAAATATGAATAAGAAAATCAAAGGTATGTGGATTCCATGAACGATTTTACAAATGTTCAATATATCTTCCGCTTTTAACAGAGCATCTATTAATTTTCGCTGTTGTGGAAAGCGGACCAGTGCAAAGGAGTATATGTAACACAGTTTCTTGTGTTGACTTTTATTGTTTCTAACTCCAATAAAACATCTATTACCTTTTCACTATTATATTCAACAGCTCTATGCAAAGGAGTACACTTAAATGGTTTCTGTACCGCATCAACATCAAATCCTTCTACTTTTGATAGGGCATTTGCTAGCTTTCCTAGATTACAGTAAGCCACTAAGTGCAACAATGCGCATTGAATATTTCCAACTTGAAACAGGTAATTTACATCAAAACTAGCTTCCTTCCATTCCCTATATTGTTTTTTATCTTCTGCTTCCAACTTCTCCTTTATACTTTTAATTACGTTATCTTCACTTAAATCTTCTTCGTTAACTGCACATAATATTTCTTCCCACTACTCATATGTAATTGTCATAACTCTACCTCTGACTTTAAATAATATTGTAATTATTATATATCACAGCAAAAGTCAACTCATCTAAATTTTTATTAGTCAGCACATTAACTATGAAACAGTCTATATTGCCATCAGAGACGGAATTTATATTCCCCACTTCATATCCGGTTCTTAAATCCTTCACAATTTGATATGTATGCACAACATATGCCTTGATTTGATTACTTCAGCCTATGTTGCATTTCTTGCCGTATTCTTCAGCCATTTCCCGCTCTTTTTTTCTAGTTCAATTTAGTATACACTTCCTTTAAACAATCTCAATGTCTCATGCTTGTTTTGATGCTGGGCACGTCTGTTTTGGCACTAAACTATGACACCAGTTATAATGTGCGTAATGCGCACTGCACTCTCAGTTTTGTTTACATGCTGACCGCCTACCGCGCTTCTCCCAAACACGCTGCAGCATGTCTTTGGTAACATTCTCCAGTGCGGTAGTGATTCTGTGCATGAGTTCCTCTAGGTCTGCAGGTAGAGGGGGGGACATAGACCAGTCCCTTCACATAGCCCAGAGAAAAAAAAAGGCAAGTTGTCAGGTCAGGTGAACGTGGCGGCCATTTTAACCGCACATTGTCTTCATCACCAGCACGCCCGATCCCTCTTCCTCGCAGATTGTCATTGAGATAAGCCCGCACAGTGAGCTTCCAGTGAAGTGGAGCTCCGTCCTTTTGAAAAATGAAGTCTTCTTGTTCATTTGCAATGAGCTCATCCATTAGCCAATTCTGAAGCATTTGCAGATAAACATGGTCGGTCACATTTCCCTCAAAGAGAAATGGGCCATGAAGACGGTTCTTGGAGATGGTGCAAAACATATTCACTTTCCGTGAGTCCCTCACATGCTCAACTGTGGCATAGGGACTTTCTTCACCGCAAATGCTAACATTATGCTTATTGACTTTGCCATTCGTATAAAATGTGGCCTCATCACTGAAAACAAGACGTTCCTTGAACTCGTCTTCTTCAAGTTTCTGTTGCATATCAACACATAATTGTTTGCGCTTTCGCTTGTCATCTGCCGTTATGGCCTGAACTAACTGCGTGTTGTAGGGTTTTATTAGCAAGCGTTTCCTCAGGAGCGCCAAACTCTCGTTGGAGGAATCTGGGTTTCGAGATTTGTTCTTCTTATGGACTTCGTGGGTCTTCGGAAAAGTTTTTGGCGAACCAGCTCGACCGTCTCTTCTGATGTTATTGGTCGTCCAGATCCTTTTGCCCTGCACACAAAGCCTTCCTCTTTGAATTTTTTGTGCCATGTCCACATCTGCATTGCCGTTGGTGACTGTTTAGAAAACTCTCACTAATGCACGCTCCATAGTCTTGTTCGACTGTTTTTGAGCATAATCCAACAGAAAAAACACCTCAAAAGATAAAACCTGTAAATACAAAAATATCAAACATTAAATATACCGTTTTGACCTATTTCTACACACGCTGTTGAAATTTGAAGTCATTGGAACGGAAACTGGCAAAGTTATTAGTTTTCAAAATGATATCAATCTTGGGGAAACACCCGGTACATACAATGTTAAGAGAACTGTAAATAATAATGCGTTTTTTGTGCATATGTCCCAAAATAACCACTTAATTAATTGCAATTCAGCAAAATTTATTTTTCGCTCAAATGACTAAAATATAAGAAACCTTGTTAAATGTTCATCTATAAGCCAATTTACTAACTGTAACATTTCCTCTGACCGTTTTAAAATTTATGCTGTTATAAAAAACTCGTTCTTAAAGAAATTAGCTTTGACATATGTTTCTAATTTTTTGGCAATTTTCCTTTTTATGGGAACCCGATTTGTCAATTTAAATATTGCATTAATTTTGTATTAAAATTATTTTTTTCATCCTTCTCTCTTCTTGTCCCTCCCCCCTTCGTATCAATTTACTTCTCATGTCTCTCCTAATCTCCCTCTTTAGACTATCGCTTTATTCGTTAATAGTTTAACCCTTTTGGCTCTGTTCTTGACTCTTTCTTGCCTCTCGGTTTGACCTTGCTAAATGTTATAGCTAAATCAGAATTTGAGTTTACCCATCCCTCTCCTAATTTATCATTGGTGATTTCTTGTCTTAGAGTCGGTTCTTTATCTTTTACTAGCTTATACTCGTATATACCCTCATTATATTATTTTTTCTTGTAGTTATCTTTGAGAATGAACTGAGTAAAGTTCGAAAGTACTTGGAAGCACCTTTTAATTTTTCCTGCAGGAAATTGCATTCTTATATATATATATATATTTATATATATATATATATATATATATATATATATATATATATATATATATATATATATATATATATATATATATATATATATATATATATATATATATATATATATATAGCAAGCCGAATCTTCCGTAAAAAAGGAAGAGCAAGCACGGAATTTAACTTATATTGACCAAGGTTTCGTGCTCTTGATCCATCTTCTGGGCTAGAACATTAAAAAATACATATAAATAAAAAATAATTGTTGTTACAAAAGAGAACAATAACGAGAGCAAAGGATTAAATGTAAAAATACTAAATATGCAAACAATAAAAAGCTCAGAAAATCAATATGAATGACAACTTACTGCAGTCTGAATACATTTTTTTTTATATACAAAATGAATTGAAATGACATTAATGGTGGTAGAAGGGAATAAAAAAGTACACACAATAAATACAGTATCACATATTACCTGATTTAGAGAAAGCTGTAAACTGACTGAATGAAATTTAAAAATTTGTAACTAAGAAATCTTTGATTTAGTGTTAGTTTTGTATTTTATTCTATGTAATTGGTTGGTAGAAAAACATATAGTGTTAGCTAGTTGGTTGTTTTATAGGAAATTAATTACTGGAAACTAAACACATAAGAGTGTCTTTATTTTTAATTAAGCACTGTATAACGGTGTGGAACTAGAGTTCTTATTAAACTGAGGCTAATTGTGTCTAATAATAGGGAATCAATGATTAGAAGGTCAGATTTAGATTTTGATCAAGAGCGGATTTTTTAAATTGATTAAAATATATAAGGATTTTAACTGAATTGGAATGAGATCGGATAAACGTCACAGATCTTCAATGGCCTTCAATGGAGAAAGAGAGAAAACAAACACTTAGGCGACCCTTTTGTCTGCGTTAATGGAGGTGCGAAATTATGAGATGCCACGATGACCTGAAATGCCGCCAGCACAGGATGCTATGACAAGTTTGAGAGCCCAGAAGGTCCTATCTGCATCGGAAAAAGTTCACCCGCCGACTTAGGAGAGGGGGAAACCCTATTCGACTCCTATAAATCCTCCGGTGCCAGAGTTGGAAGTCAGTATTCGCCGCCCACCCTGCCCAGTCCGTATCCACAGTCTGTACTTTCCCGTGCATACCCGCAATTCGCGTCCCATTAGACTCTGCACAATACTCGCAGAACCCCTCAAAGTCTAGGTATTCTCGTAAATTTACGTGAGTCTACTTCGACTCACTTCCTTCTGCTCCTCGAACGCAGCGCGCTCAGTCTCGATTTGTGTTTACTTGAAAACAAGATATAAGTTCACCTCGTTAATACTCAGTGTCAAGAGAATATTATTGAAATTTTCGCCAAGGCAAGATTACTCCTTTGGACCAAATTTTCGAGGTAACAGCAACGCGCAATTCTCCTGTCCAAGTGCTCTCCGACCCCTTGGTGTAAAGCCTTTATCATCGTCTTATTATACGCCCAAGGTCATTTGAGCGTCCCTCGGTCAATACTCTTCGTTTGTGTGTACGGTGACCGTCCTCAGCAAGTTCTCCCCCCACCTTTAGCCACTGAGACCCGTGTACATCTAATGTATGTATAGCTCGGTTTAAAACTCCTTTTATTCTTATGAACTAATATAAATTGCATATTAGTAAAGTTATTTTTGTACCCGATTTTCTGTTATCCCTGAAACTCTAAGATAGTCGACTGTGGCCAATCTACATTCAGTTGATTTACACTCTGCTTGTATTATAAATCTACCACGCACTTTAAACGCAGAAGGGGTTAACTTGACCCTATTATAAAACATCTATATTAAACTTGTGTCAGGTGTGGGGTTAATGTTGGTCAATCAATTGATTGAAATTTGATCAATCTATTGGTTAAACTTGGTTAAAATTGTTAATTGTTGGCTGATCTTGCTTCAGGTTATGAAGTTTAAAAGGTCAAAAATAACCATTTCATACCTATTTGCGAAGTGTATTTGTTCCCTTCCCATTTATTTTTTTTTAGGAATTGCTTTTCGAGTGACCTTGTTTAACTGTTACTTTTATTGCACCACGGAATTTAATAGTTGTCTTTCAAGACCTCATCTTGTACCCTACTGTTGTAGCAGTGAAATTTCGGGCGCAAAAGCCTTATCGCGAGTGTCCTCCCGCTTCGTTGTTCATGTTTTTTCTGGTTAAGCAAAACCATTTGCACTCCCGTTCATGCGTAAATTAACTCATAATTCCGCCATATTCATTGTCGGGCGTTAATTTAATTCTTGTTATTGGGCCCATCGCGTAAACCAGCTGCATGTCACCGTTTGAAATTTTTAAGGCCTAAGAGGAGTCACTTGGACTCAGTGGAAAAGAACTGATAGCCTACATCCAAGAAGAAGAAAGAAAAGAAGGAGCCGAAAGAAGAGACAGATAAGAAAGAGAAAACGAACGAGAAGAAAGAGAGAGAATTTTCTCTCACGAAATGGAAATGAGCAGAGCGAGGAACGAGATGCTCAACATAAACTTCACGATTGTTAGACTAGAGGCAACGCAGTCTGTGACCTTCGAAAATATCTTCGAGGTAACCCAGTGGGATATCGAGATTTACGGCGTAGCACAATTATTACCACTGTTGAGCTCTCAACTTAGGAATGGGTGACAGATCTCAACCTTCGTCCGTGATACAGGGACCCTTCTGGTAGCTATCGAACTAATCGGACCGATCCACTCTCCGTCAAGCGAAGGCCAAAGTTACGTTTTAACGCTGGTCGACTTTGCCACTCGATTCCATGAGGCTGTACTACTCAAGAAAATCGATAGCATCTCCTGCGTCTAAGCCCTTATTTCCAATTTTTCCCGTGTGGGCCTGCCCAAAGAAATCCTTTCGGATCGTGGTCGTCAATTCACCTCCGAATTAATTGAGTATGTTGGTAAATTATTGATGATCAAGCCCCTATTTTTCACTCCTTTTCCCCGAGTGGGAATGGAATTTGCAAAAGGCTAAATGGAAGCCTCAAGGCCATTCTAAAAAGGTTGGGTCCAGATCAGCCGATTGAATGGCACCGCTTTCTTCCAGTAGTCCTTTTTGACCACTGTGAAAATCCACATTGTACATTATGATTCGCCCCCTTTGAACTTTTATATGGTAGAAACGTCAGAGGCCCCCTGAGTATCGTAAAGGAACTTTATTCCAATCAGAAATTGGATTAAAAATCCAGACTTCTTACTCGTATCTACTGGATAAAGAAAGATACTGGAAAGGTGCGCCGAAATTGCGTCTCAGAACGCCGACATCAATTTTGACAAGTATAAGACATATTTCGATTGCAAGTCCAAAGAAAGGAAATTTAACCCCGGACAAAAAGTTTTGCTTCTGCTTCCCACGGACAACAACAAATTTTTGAGCCAGTGGAAGGGCCCCTACCCTATAGTCGAGAAACGTGGCCCGGTCGATTAATCTATTGAAACCCCCTCGGGAAGAAAGCTCTTCCATTTTAATATGCTCAAGCGGTACCACCGGCGCGCAAGCATCAACCAGATAGTTGCAATCGACGAAGAATCCCCCATGGAATCTGATTACCCCCTAGACCCATTTTGCGTAATCCCAGTCGCCTGCGTGAAGCAAGACAAAGAATACCCGTTGCATGTCTTGCCCGACTTTAATAATTCCCTTCCTGCAGAAATTAAGATATGCAACCAGTTACCATCTCTTCAAAAGGATCAACTGCGAGCGCTCCCGAGTCTTTTTGATGACGTCATCACCGAGATTCCCGGTTGTTCTACCCACTTTGAGCACAATATACAACTTACCATCTGGAACCCATCCGTTCCAAATCCTACCCCTACCTATACCCCTCCGGGAAGCATTCATTAATTAAATGGATAAATTTCCAAGGCTACAGATCATCGAACCATCGGAGTCTAGCTACTGTTACCCGGTTGTAGAAGGCAGATGGTTCTTATCAAATGTGCCTCGATTTTAGAAAGCTAAATTCAGTTACCGTATTCGATGACGAACCAATCCCCACCATAGATTAGAACCTCCACCTTTTTGAGAAGGCCAAGTTCATTTCCGAGTTGGATTTATGCTAGGCCTATCATCAGATCCTCGTGAGGAATGGAGTGAAGAAATTTACTGCTTTCCCCACTGGCAAGGGCCTATTGCAGTTCAGGCGGTTTCCTTTCAGTCTTTTGACGGCTTGCAGCAATTATAACCGGATGATGATGATTTTAGAAGGCCTATACAACGTCACCTTCTATTTCGATAATGTTTATGTGGCCACCGAAGATTGGTATCAACACTTGACCACCCTTCAAGCCCTTCTGTATCGAATCCTGAAACACAATTAATCAATTGGCCCCGTCAAGTCCCACTTCGCTTTAGGCACTATCGATTACCTCGGCTTCCATCGCGGAGATAATCGATTAGCTCCCCAGCAAGAAAAAATCCGAGCCATCGTGGACATGCCATTGCCCACTAATAAAAAACAACTGCAATCCTTCATAGGCTCTGCGTTGTTCTATCGTCGCTTCATACCGAACTTTGCGACTGTTTCGGCCCCCCTCTGCGAGCTATTAAAGAAGAAGGCCCCCAAACGCCTCGAGTGACGCCACTCTCAACTCACAGCTTCAACAAACTCAAGGATAAGTTGGCATGCGCCCCTATCATCCGCTTCCCTTACCAGGACAAACTGTTTGGCATTCGCACTGACGCGAGTAATGAGAGTATAGGATGTGTCCTCCTCCATTATTAGGATAACGGCGAAAGTTTTCCCATCGCTTACGCAAGCAGAAAATTACTCGCGCGTGAGAAAAAATTTGTAAATTAAAAATGTATTTATAGGGGAGGAATTTGTTGTGGAAACCGACCACAAACCCTATCATATCTATGTAACCTCAATAATAATAACGGTGGTTTGATGCGTTAGAGCTTGTTTCTCCAGGAACTCCAATTCCACATTTTGTACTTAAAAGGCACCGATAACTGTATGGGTGATAGTTTAGGTAGGAACCCGTTAGATCTTTCTCTAAACTAATTCTGAGCCATTTTTTTATCCATGTATTAATTCTCTTCATAAGATAAATTTGCACATTTAACCATTAATAAGAAAACGAGTATCCTTTATATATATATATATATATATATATATATATATATATATATATATATATATATATATATATATATATTTATATATTTATATATATATATGAATATATATTCTTTGGTTTATTTATTTGTATGTGTACAATGAATTCTTTTTCGTTTTTGATTGTATAATCGTTGGATAACTCACCCTCGGGCCAGTGAGCCCCACTTAATGGTATCATAGAGAAAAAAAAATATCCTTCGTCAACCATGACGTAACATTGTATAATCTTGTGTATGTTTATGATATACCCCTCACCCCCTCTAGCTCCACTATATATATATATATTTATATATTTATATATATATATATGAATATATATTCTTTGGTTTATTTATTTGTATGTGTACAATGAATTCTTTTTCGTTTTTGATTGTATAATCGTTGGATAACTCACCCTCGGGCCAGTGAGCCCCACTTAATGGTATCATAGAGAAAAAAAAATATCCTTCGTCAACCATGACGTAACATTGTATAATCTTGTGTATGTTTATGATATACCCCTCACCCCCTCTAGCTCCACTATTTGGTACTTTGACTCCATTTTGAAAATTTGTCATAGGTATTCTCAACTTTATCCGCTCTTGTCATGCGACTTTAAATTATATTCCTCCACCCACTAATCATTCTCCGATGTCACTTCTTTCCCTTAACTTCCATCTGGGGATAGAGTGTCAGAGATCTGAGAGAGAGAGAGAAAGAGAAAGAGAGAGATAGAGGAAGATACACGCCACCTTGCCCTTTAATGGAGAGAGAGAGAGAAAACAGACACCTGGGCGACCCTTTTTGTTTGCGATAATGGAGGTTCAAAATTATGAGACGTCGCGGTGACCGGAAATGACGCCATCACAGAAAGCTGTGACAAGTTTGAGAGCTCAGCAGATCCCATATGATGTCGGACAACATTCGCCTCGATGACTTAGGAACCTTCCCCCCTTTGCGCTAAAAGGCCGAGAATATTATCATTTGCCGACACGTCTGATCCTAAAACCTTCCTCTTCGGACGAAGGGGAAACCCCTATTCGACTCTTATAGATCCTCCGGCACCAGACTTGGAAGTCTATATCCGCTGCCCAAACTTCTCCGTCCGTATCCACCGTCTTCACTTTCCCGTTCGCACCCGCTATTCGCCGAACTGCTCAAGCTCCCTGTATTCTCGTTAATTCACATGATTATACTTCGACATGCTTCCAACCGCTCCTCGAACGCAGAGCGCTCAGTCTCGATTCGTGTTTACTTGAAAGCAATATCTATGTTCTCCCAGTTAATAGTCAATGTCAATAGATATTATTTCAACTTTGCACCAAGGCAAGAATTACTGGCTCGGGCCAAATCTACGAGGTAACAACAACGCGCAAATCTCTTGTGCAAGTGCTCTCTCTAATCCCTCTTTCCTGTCTAAAGCCTTTATCATCGGCTTAGTATACGCTCAAGGTCATTCAAGCGTATATCAGTAAACAATATTTGCATATTAGTAAAGTTATTTTTGCCTCCAATTTACTGTTATCCCGGAACCTCCAAGATAGTCGACTGTGGCCAACTTACATTCAGTTAATTTTCAATCTGCTTATATTTTAAATCTGCCATGCACTCGTAATTTAGAAAGGGTTGACTTGACTTTATTCTACGACAATAACAAAATTTTCTTTTACAGAAAATTCCTGTTCTATAGTTGTCCTCCCGGTGAGCATCGATGCGAACCTTGAGAAGGCGTTCCGTAGATCCAATGTACGCTCCTAAGGAACATTTGGGACAAAGCACATATAATTATATAATACTCCTGAACGCATGATGTAAGGAGTAGAGTCTTTTACAGTAAACAAGGAGCCAATTTTCAACGAGTTAATAAAGGTTAGCATTAAATTAAAATGTGAATAGAATCTTTAAAAATATTCAATAATTCCTTACCAAAAGCACTAGTTTCAAAGTAAAGAACTATGTTTCGTCTCGAGATGACAAATATAAAGTTATAAGTGAAACTTCCAATTACTTTCCAAATTTCTCGAGGTTTTCTTTTTCGTTTTTCGTGCGAAACGTGTTAGCTTGGAGATATAGAAACGAATTTA
This sequence comes from Ceratothoa steindachneri, assembly GCA_963969495.1. NCBI lineage: Eukaryota > Metazoa > Arthropoda > Malacostraca > Isopoda > Cymothoidae > Ceratothoa > Ceratothoa steindachneri. The sequence goes on from OZ018321.1 coordinate 14,640,716, forward strand.
TCCTATGCATTTTTTATAGACTGATTTAATGATACAAGCTTTATTATGGTAAGATATATAATAATAAACAACAAATCTTCCTGCTAAAAAAATCTAAAAATGATACAAAACTAAAAAAAATCTTACAAAGTCTCAAAGTAAAGAAAAACCAACTCACATTCGTCTATTAAAACCCGCAATCACACGAACTAACTTAACATTTATTACACAACAAACAACTCGTAAACATCTAATAAAACTTATAATTCCAAACACCCTAACTTAACATACATAATACAGAAAATAACTTATAACCATCACTTATAACCAACACACCTAAACAACGTAACATACCTACGAAAAACAACAATCAACTCATAACCTTCAAATAAAATAAACAAACTCTAACTAGCAGACTTAGCCTTTGTCACGCGTCAAACAGCACACAATAATAAAATTACACCATCACATCTAAACAACCTCAACAACCTCAGAACCGCCTAGTGTACCTCCGAGTAAGTCTCAAATGAACCTTTATAATGCCTGGTATTTTGCCATCATATATTTAAATGTAAATTATAAATTTAAGTTTGTGCATCTCTGTTTGCTAAAGACGCGAAAAAGGGGTCATTAGGAGATATACAAGTATTGTTTGCAAAAAGAATTATCGATTTTTTATTGTCTCTTCTATAGAAATATAACCGAGGTAGTTGGGATATATATAAATGCATTAATCTTATGCATTTTTCCAGCATCGTTAATGGTGGAGGTATGGTGAGGTTAGGTAATAATGAACAAAAGGAATTATAGAAGAAAAAATTCAAGATCATCAAACCAAGCAAGCCAAATAAATCTCTCTTAAAATGATAAGATAACGACAAACTCATTATGAACTAATAAACCTTCAACCTCAAACCACCTGAACTAATCTTCGTAAGACAGAAAAACAACTATTATCTGACAAATTAAACCAATACCATTTTTATTTGATAGTTTACCGGTAAACATCCAGGGAAAACTTTCGATACTGGGTCGTCTTCAGATGGGATAACTTTATGTTTTTTATTAATTTATCATTTACCTAACACTACACAATTTATAACAATTAAATTTAACCAACGAACCTAAATAAGCTGACCTACCTGAACAAAAGAAAAAACTCATAACCACCAAATATTAAGAACAAACTATACAATCTTACCTACATAAAAATTTAATAGGAAATGGATGACTGACCTAATTAGACCTGACCTTTAATAGATTTTTCAAATTTATTGTAAACTAAGAAATGAAAACGATTAAAAATCCTTGCTAGAAAAATTATGAGGAGGTGTTTGGGAAATTATACAACCAGAATAGCCTAAAGAAAAGGTAACTTAAAGTGGATGAGGTTAGAAAGTGACGGAGAAAAGGAATTTAAAATTTTAAGATCCTATCATGAGGGAATTCAAATACCTTGGAAGTACTGTGTCAGAAGAGGCAGACAGTGAGAAAGAAAAAAAGAAGAACGATATTAGCAAAAAGTGCTTCTATACAAATTAGAAACTTATCAACAAATCTGATCGTGGGAATGACATTAAGAATTAGGTTTTCAAAGTGTTATGTTGGGTCAGTTTTAACATACGGATGTGAATCATAGACGATCAAGAAGAATATGGGAACAAAAATTAGAAGCTACAGAAATGTGTTTTGTGAGAAGGATGCAAAGAATCCCATAGACAACAAGAAGAACAAATGAGGAAGTATTAGGGCGTGAACGACTGGAGAGGGGCTTAATGAGAAGTATCCGGAGAAGGCAGCTGCAGTTCATTGGAAAAGAGCGGAGAGCAGGAGGGATAGAAAAAAACTGCCAGCTGAGAAGAATTGAAGGAAGAAGAGGCAGAGGAAGACAAAGAAAAAAGTTCATGGAGACCCTAATGGAAAACATGAACAGAAGATGGACTCCGACAGATCTAGTCAGGAAGGCTAAAGATAGAGATGAGTGGCGCTCCATGATAGCTGGCGTCATATGACAGGCACTTCGGTAAGGTATCATGAGGGCATCCATCATGCCCACAGTTACCGCAATACCTAGTGCTTATCCTCAAACTATATCTTCAAAAAATCATAGAAAATGAGGAAGAGGAGATAAAAGAATATGATTATGATTGAAAAATATGACTGCCCTAACAATTAATAAAAATAAAGTTTATGGCAACAAAAAATTCAATAACAGACACCACTGGTTCAAGTGTTTAGAATAAAACATCCAAAAGTACGAAAAAGGTTTCAAATTTTGGAGTTTAATTGAAAAATCGCTGTTAGTTTTTACTGCATAATGTAACCTTTGTTCCACTGTCCAACTAAATATGCGTCTCAGCTTTCTGGAGACAGATTCTTAATTGTTGGTTATGAAAGGAAATCGCAGGTTCAGGGCGAAGCAAATTGTAAAAGTGATTTAAGGTAGGGAGTAGATTGTTGCATTGTTTGTTTTAGATCGATCTTCTAACTACAGATATTGTTTAGTGTCGAAATAACCTAACCTAAAATATGTTAAGTTAGGTAAGTTTGGTTTATTGTTTGAAATTATATTATGATGAGCTAAAATGGGAAACGATGAAATCAATTTGTATTTACGGTTAGGTTAAGCTAGGCTATTTCAACCTAACCGATATTAACTTAACCAAATACAATCCTAAGTAGCATTTTTGTTTTATCTCTGGATCAAGTAAAGATAGTTTCTCCTACGACAAAAGGGAGGGATTAACATTACTTGGTTAATTGGGGGAGGGATGACCTTTATTTGGTAAAAGGGGAGGTATAGTAGGTTATGACATGGTCATTTTAAAGCTACTGGGATAAGCATGGACTAAGAATTAAACGCATGCGAGGATGTAAGAGAGAAATGCTAAACTCTTATCTACACGAATTTATGTAGCTTGAAAGACATAATTATGCTGATTTTTGCGATACGATTGCCAGCCAATACCGTTTTAATTAAGTTATTAAAATTTAATTTCTAGTTCTACAAAGTTTACATTTTTAATTGTTTTAAAATTAAGTTTCTAACAAATATGTTCCTAATCAATTTTTGAAGTTTTTTTTTATCTTTGGAAGGGATTAGTTTTACTAGTGGATCTTTGGGAGGGATAATCTTTACTCGGTAAAATGGAAGGGACTATCTTTCCTTGATCCTTATCTTTTTATTTTAAGCTTATTATGAATTATTATTACTTAACCAATTTTATCGAACTAAATTTACCCCTAAGTAGTATTTTTACTTTATCGTTTTATCTTAATCTTATTATCAATTATTATTCCTTATTTAAAAATTTCAATCCTAAGTAATAACCCCGAAAATCTCAAACATTGATAATGACCACTAAAATAGGCTGGGGTTTTGGCGAGTATTGATCCTTATTTTTAGTAAAGTGGTCTTTAAAAGTATTGTTAATATATTTACTTACAAAATTTCTGTAATAATTTTAGACATTCATTATATTAAACTTCAGTGTAATCGTTATCTTTAGCAATACAGTGTTGTATACCTCATTTGTTCTATGATACATTAATATAGAATGGAATATGAAATACAAAATGAAATTTTAGATTTCTTAGTACTGTATTTGGTTGTATTATTCCGATTCTAGCTTTAATAATAGTTGGATTTTCAGTCGCATACTTTATTTTACTTCCTATCTCACCTACTATCATTACATCAGATCTCTGAATAAAAGGGGGATACAATAGCTTTCTGCCGAAGCAAATTTCTAATAGTTTACATTAAAGAGGAAGAACTGAATATGTTCTTCATAGTTTGTGTCAAAAGTAAACAGTAAACCTTTCCCCGAATTGATTAATTCTGCGTACATCTACACCAAAGCACCAAATACTCCATCTCACCTCTTTATGTTATATAAAGAACATGATCATATATTATTTTTTACGCCATTGGCCATTCGATTTAATCGGGGAAAAGCCATATATACTTTAGCATCATTTCCAAGCGTTTATTTCTTTACACAAACCAGGCTTTAAACGCGCTAACTATCAAACGCACTACAAAGAAATTTAGTAGAAATAGTGTAGCAAAAGCAGACTTAAAATTCTGAATCAAATATATATTATCTACCTACCATTATAATCTTTACACTTAATTACCATGCCTATAATCAACACTAATTGAACTTTAAAAACCTTCAATGACGCAATTGGTGTCTTTATTAGCTAATAAATGAAAAGTTGAAATCTTTCAAAGCTGAATAGACTATTATAAAAGCACAAGGGCAATGTATAGAGAGAGAGAGAGATATCGAGTAGAAAGTGCTCCAAATGGATGGCATTCTTACCGAATAATAAAGGTCAGTCGAATTGCCTCTCGTGACATATACTCTTGTTGATCGAAAACTCGCACACACTTCTTTACTCTAGCGATACAACTATTGTCTTCTAGTAATTAAATAGGTTTATACCTAGTTCTTCGAGTTCACAGACTGTTACAGAACGCGTGGCGAACGGAAGACTATAGAAAGGCTATGGAAAAGAGATATTTATTCAAAGCAGTTTCGAAAGCACCAAGGAAGGAGTAAGGACGAAAGAAAGGGGGGGCAGGACATTCCACACTCGAAGAACCCAAACCGAGGTGGAGGGAGGCAAGACAGCTACGAGAAGCTTGCACGTAAGAATCAGAGCCGGATCGTAGCTTGTACTGGTTGAGTCAGAGAGGACAGAAGAGAAGTTTTCGCATCACTTTCAAATGATGGGGTAACTGATGGTGAGCAAATGCATACTCCAGAGTATCAGTCTTATTCAGGAGTTAAAGAGGATGAACATGAAGACATCTGCATCGGTAAGAAGGAAATTGCAATATCCAAGGCCCAAGGATACAAATAATTGAATGGTTATTACTAAACTAATATTATCGATGTTTTAAACGAATCCTTGTGTGATCATGGGGTATTATCTAGCTGTCAGACAGACAACGGAAATAGACTATTAAATGTAATACTTAAATTTCTGAATGTATGAAAGATGAGAGAGGCGAGCCAAGAAGATTTATGTAAGAATCTATACTTCTACAGCGGGGTAATCGTTATCAATGTCCAAAAATAGAACCTCAGTCTTTGCATGATTGAGCTTTAGGAATTTGCCAGAGACACGATACAAGGCAGAGGAATGAGGAACGATATTTTAGGACAAAGAGCAGAGAAACTAGGAATTCAAAATCTGTTTTTAACATTTGTTCAGAGAAAATGGTTAAGAAATGAGCAGAAGGAAGAGAGCGAGCAGGCGACAGTAGAGCAGAAGAGGATGAATGATGGGAGAGGACATAAATAAACTGACGTTTATTAGGAGAGGCAGAGTTATAGACGCATGATCTGTGAGAAGTAGAGGGATACCGCAGTCTTATAACTACCCGTGAACAGAGCTCTCTTTAGACGTAATAAACATAAGCTTCTCTGTCATTTCATACCCTTAAATCGTTAGTGACAGTAGGGTCACAATGAAGCAGGGTTGAAGAGTCAACCAAAATTCCAAGAAGATCGAGACAAGTATTGATGGCACTGAATGGGGGAACGAACTCATTTGGCTCAATTCTAATGATCGAGTCAAAGGTGGGAGGAAAGATGAGAGATCGGCATACATACGTTTGCGCTTTATGGCGGGATACCGAAGAAAAGGTAAAGAAGATAATATATATGGGGAAGGTGGAGATTCTGAGGAAGAAAGACGTTGAAGCGAATGATGAAGTGATCAAAGTTGGCCATAGAAGAATCTGAAATGTTAAGATCCCTTAATTGGAAGAGGATCCCACAAAGTCGAGCATGTTTCCAAGTATATGTGTGCGAGAGGACACTAAATGGGTGAGTTAGAAGATACTGAGACTATCCATAAGGAAGAGATACGAGCGGAACTTTGAGGGATGTAAATTTCACCCAGAAAGAGTGAGGGAGGACATTAGAACATTATTCAGGAAGTCCGTCAGCTTTTCTTGGCTACTTAGTTTATATTTTCAAGGCATAAATAAAAACATAACTCTTCATTCTATGTTCCCTAAGCGATAGCCTCTCACGAATTGCGCCACTTAACTTTAATTTTTAATTCTAAAAAGAACGTTTATATTGAAATATAAAAATACAAGTCAATTGGCTTCGCCACTCCTTCCTACAGGGAAATCTTTCGCTTGGCTACTAAGATTAAAATTTAAAATCTTGAAAAAAGCATCCATGGTTCAATTTTTATAAATTTTCTGGCTCATGATTATTATAATAGTAGTGAATGTAATTCTTCTAGACCTAAGAAAAATATTACGAAAATTATAGACAAACAAAGGGGACTTGAACATTTCCGATTGGTTTCTGATTCCTAATTTTAAAGTTCAACATCATGAAAATCAACACGAGCACCTCTGTAAATAGTTTTAGGAACATGAAGTCACCTTGTTGCGCTCTTTTTTATTCGTATTTTTCTACTTTAGTTCAGACTTAAGAGGCGATTATAAAACGGAACGAAGGAAACCAGGGGACTCTTTTGTAGATTATTGTGACTGACTACGTTCGAGGGCAGCATTTGTTTTTTAAGCAGATCCACAATATCATATCAGTTCATTTAAGTATGTGAGCAGGTTTATTAGATTCGCATACCTTTCAGGTAGCTGGTGCGCCAATAATCTACTCGAGCTAAGGATTTGCATACAATTTGAATGTTCCTGCTACGTAACTATAAATAGAAACTATAACCAGAAAAGTATGCTTAAAAACTCATTAAACTCCCTTGAAATGTTTCCCTTGAAGAGAAAAGTTTCCTCTTTATTCATTTCATATTTTTTACGAATTTTGCTTACATTGTACGTTTTACATTTTGATGAATCCCACAAGGAATAATCAATTCAATGAATGGTTCATATTAAAACATATGGGGTTTCACAAGATTTCTCTCGCTAAACTTTCTTTGCTCAATGAAGATTTTCTATTATTTTCTAAAATTTGTTCTGTTGCTTGAGTTGCAATTGTTTCAGAAATTATCTTTAAGCACAGCAAAATTGTTTTGCTTAAAGTGATCTGTATATGGATTAATCTTAATTACTATATAAATTCATAGCTGGGCGTGACTTTAATTTTTTCAGGTGCGACTTTGCCGCCGGATCTGTGCGACTTTGCGACTGCGAATTCGCTAAATTACAAAGTAAACTTTCGTGCGATACCAAAAACATGCTTTTATAAAGCATAAAAACACATATGTATTAGACTCTTTATTTATAGTTAAAACACACCTGAACTAATATCTATAGGTCCTCCTCCTCCTCCATGTTCTCCTGGCTCATCTTCTCCTCCAGGAGGTCCATGTTCTCTTTGAGGAACACAAGCACCTCAAAGTTGACCTCATCCTGGGAGGACCTCTTGGCCCTGAGGACGTCCCCGGCCGTGCTTAACAGCCTCTCCACAGCTGCAGAGCTGGGAAGTGGGATATTGTACTTAATTAATAAGTCCACCCCCACCTCCCTGTGCTGGTAGGAGAAAAAGGACCAGACCAGCTCGCTTTTAGATGGCAACAACTCCTCCATAAACTTCCTCAAGTCCCCTCTTACGTCCTGCTGCTGGTTGGCCGGTCCTCTAGCAAACAACTTGGTGAAGAGGCGAGGATCCAAGTCCTGGGGTTCCTGCACTTTTGGCTGGTCAGGCTGACGCTGCTGCTGCTCCTCCTCCCTGGGCTTGATGACGGCCCTTACGAGTAGCTTCCTGTGATTGGATTGTGTTACTAATCTCCTCCACCTTGTCAGGGGCAATGCTCTGCAGAACAAAAACTTTACAAGAATTTTTAGTAACTAATAATCAATTAAGCTACAATAAAAGCCACAAGAAGAAAGTTAGTGAAAAACATCCATGCTACACTACAACCACTCACAAGGTGGTGTCGGAAAGGAAAGAAATGATGAAATTAGGGATTCAGATACGCGAAGGACATCACTCTTGACTTTTTCCGCTTTAAGTTACTAAACAATAGGGATTTTCTAAGCTCATAAGGTGGCCTAATGGATTTAAAGAAAGATAAAACCATGTGAGTTTAATAGGTTATATCACTATAATCTTTAAATTTAGAACCAAGGCCTAGTCTACGTACGATGGTCCAATTTTTACTTATTTTGTTTAATTTAGGCGTGTTAAAGGTATAATGCTGTTAGGTTTTAATTACTTCGTACACTTCACAGTAATCTTTTCATTTTAGCCACAAGAAAAGTAGAAGCACATATTAAAATACGAGAAAATGAGATTAATTCGCACGATGAACGCCACAAGGCATAACACGTTCCCCAACGTTTTTAACTGACAAGACAGGTTTAAAACTTGGTTCACACCTGAAAAGTGTATGTAATTTTACTAATAAATAATAAAATTTAGATTGACAACCTTTTTTGGTACGTTTAGGTAGTTTCATGAAACGCCAGTCTTATATAATATGAAGAATTAAATTTATCGTAAAAGGAAAGTTAGAAATCAGATAAAAATAAAAATTAGCTGTTACCAACTAAAATTTGACATTTTTAGCCAAATAAGAACTTTGTTCAAATAACATTTTACATTTTCACCCAAATAAGAACTTTGTTCAAATATCATTGTTGTGTATTCATTAATGAGTAAGATGTTATTTCAAATTTTATTATTTATTATTGGCAGTCAGAGGATTTACTGGAAGCACACTTGAGGAGGTGTAACCTGAACACGCGTGACTTCAAGCGGCTGGCGGGAGACAGAGTGGCCTGGGAGGTTGCTTGTGCCACTGGTCTGTCCACGCATCCACGGAACTTCGATCTGGACGCTGATGAACGGCAAACCTGTCGGCACCGACCACGGGCTTCTGCTGAACGACATGTTTGCGTGACCTGTAGACGTATATGCGGTTCGAGCATTGGACTTGTCAGTCACCTGCACAACCATCAACTGCACCAACCTGGGTAGTGACGTCATAGGACAGCTTTAAGCAAGCATGATGATGACAATAAAATAGCTTCTATGTTTAATACAGTGTTTCTTGATTTTAAATGAGCAATTCATTTTTTACAAGTTGCGATTAGTTTAGGATTAATTATTGGTGTGGTTTTAATTTCTCATTATCCATTTCCCGAAGCAGTCATACTTCTTTGCCTAATGATCAAATTTAGGTGAGATGTCACCTCTATTTCCTAGGGCTTCACCTGGTCTCCCCGCTTGCTTGCTAACTTTACTTCACTAATATTTTTAGTCATGTGAGAGTTAGGTCGCGAGTAACTTTACATCTCACTACGTCGGTCGATCCCCGTTTTGCTTTTTTGTTTTGTTTTTGTAATAATATTGTAACTATTCGGTCGATTCTAACTCAATTTGAAAGCCTTATGTTGTTTAACATTCTCTTTCGAATGCTATAATTAGCAAAGTACTCCCAAGATTAGCCTGGGTGTTATTTTGTTTTGGCGATAACATCATTGTCGTAGGATGCCCCTCTTTTCTTTGATCACTCCGACAACAAATTTACCACTTAGCCTAGCAATTACCTTCAGATTGTTACCACCCCTAACTCTACCAATTTTCCTCTCTTCAATTATTCTCTTATTCCTGGTATTCCTTTAGGTGTTGGCTCTCCCTAAGTTAAACTCTTCTGGGTTCTTTCTAATAAAACCCCCACACCTGACACTACTTTTAAAATGTCGTAGGATGTCCCCCTTTTCTTTGATCACTCCACACCAGATACCACTTTTATGTAGGAGAATGCCTCTTTTTCTTCTCTTTACACACAAACCACTTTGTCTTGGTATTCTTTGTGGTCGTGATATACTTCTTTTGATGAAGTAGGCTTTGTTCTAAGAGTGCTAATATTGTTATTTTAAAGAAGAGCCGATGGAAACACGTAAAGATATAGAGAAACGCACAATAATTCCCAAAATAAACTTATATTTTAACTTTAACAATTTACTACACAAAAATTAACCATTAACCACAGAAATACTCCGGATATTAAATACACAATAATTAATTCAATTAGTTTGACCCTCTAAAATTTGCTAAATTCGATACGCACTTTAATATACAATATCTAGACTTATTGACTCTACTGGAGTTTAAATACCTCAAGAATGTTATTGACTTCACAACGCGTCCCGATGGCCAGATGGAGGTGGTCGAGATCACGATGTACTTTTAGCGATGGTAGCAGATGGGGGTCCACATGGTATTCAGGGGGGGTTCTTCAAGGGCGAGAAAAATCACGGTGCTTTAGGCGGCACCAAGGTAGGAGTGGTCTCTCTGGCGAGAGTAAGTCGAACTTGGTTCTTAAGCCAAGTTAACTTAGAGTTCAGTGTGACCACCGAGTAACGGGCTCGAGGGGGAGCTTTTCTCCTTCGTTACCTAACTCTTCATGAGCAAGGACTGTACTTTGTACTCGGGGAGGGTCTTCTTCAAGGGCGAGGATCGAGGAGGGGGGGTTTCTCTGGCAAGAATAAGTTGAACTTGAATAATTTAACTTAAAGGTAGGTTTGGTAACCAGGAACTAGCTCGAGGATGAGCTTTTTCTTAGTCCCAGCCTTCCTCAAGGGCGAGTATAGTGGAAAGGGGTTTCTCTGACGAGAATAAGTTGAACTTGGTTCCTCAACCAAGTTAACTTATGAGTTTGGTGTGGCCCCCGAGTAACGGACTTGAGTGGGAGCCTTTTTCTTCTTCTTTTCTTAATTCCTCAAGGACGAGGAATACCCCTGGTGTTTAAGATGCACCAGGATATGAGGAGTCTCTCTGACGAGAGTAAGTTGAACTTGAACAAGTTAACTTAACGTTCAGTTTGATAACCAGGGACTAGCTCGACGAATGAGCTGCTCCTTAGCCCCTTAGGTAGGTAGCCCTGCCTCTCTTGCAGGGGACTTCGTATTCTGTTGACACAAGTATTCTACCTGTCCAGTCTCGGTAGCCCGGGGTCTTAATCCTGGGACTTCGTCACCTGGAGACTGACGTATTCTACCTATCCAGTCTCAGTAGCCCGATCTTAATCCAGGGACTTCGTCACCTGGAGACTGACGTATTCTTCCGCGATTTTCCTCAGTGTTTCTTATTTATACCTCGTCACCCCACTGGGGGAGGGGTAAGAGGGGGGAAGCCTTTGGGACGGACCCAGGACGTTTCTCATTCCAAACGGTTTTTCTCATCAAGTCTTACATCGGCTCCTCGTTAGCCTTCGAACTTGAGAGAAACGCGTCTCCAATTTCTTACTTGAGGTGACATTGAATCTCACTCTCGTAGGAGAAATCTTGCATTTTAACCTTTAAGCCTTTCATAGCGATGAGTGGTGCGGCTCTGTGGTTATGCGCTTGACCCGAGTTGCCTGGCCGGATGCTCTTGTGGTTAACATCTCGGGTCTTCACTGAGAGAGAACGGGTGGGTGGTGATTATCCAACAATCATAACTATTCGACCGATTCTAACGAAATTCAAAGCCATTATGTTGCTTTGCTTCTCTTTCGAGTGATATAATTGACAAGGTCCTATCAAGGTTATCATAGGAATTATTTTGTTTTGGCAATATCATAACAGGCTAGAATAAGCGAGGCTTCGCCATGGTAGGCTAGGCTCTGTTATGCATCCTATGCAGCCCTAGGCTAAGATCTAATAGTCTAATCTAGGCTAGGTAATACTATGATAGGGTAGAGTATGGTAAGGTAGGCTATGATATAGTATACTAGGCTCTGATAGTCTAGGCCTTAATATGCTAACTAGGCTAGGATAGAATAGAATATACTGGCTAGGATCCAGTGAAATTGGCTAAGCTAGGCTATACTAAGATATGCTACACTAGACTAGCGTAAGCTAAGCTAGGCTAGACTAAGTTTTAATATGCAATTGTAGGCTGTGGTAAGCTAGGCTAGGTTATTCTCTGCTAGGCAGGCTAGGCTAGGCTAGCCTAGGCTAGGCTAGGATATACTGTAATAGGCTCAGTTATACTATACTGAGCTAGGTTATTCTAATATGTATTGTGCTAGGCTATATATACAAGTCTATACTAGGCTATGGTATACTAAGCTACTATAGGGCAGCGATTCCCATCCTGGGGCCATGGTAAATTTCTGCTACTCCACAGAAAATTCTGCGGAATGAGGGGACCTTAAGTCCAATAAAGGGGGCCACAGAGCTTTTTTTTCTTCTAAAATTATTAGAGTAAATCGAAAATTATCTAATTATCGGCCTTTTGACAGTAAGGCCTATTTGACTATATGTAGTTCTCCATAATCTGTCATTCTAGTGACAAGAAACTATTTACGGGTTACTAATCTTAAAACATTGAGTTTCTTTTTCTTCGATATACAACAACGTTGTAATGATTTATTAGTTATACGTTTGGCAGCGTCGTATCTATGTTCGACACCCACAAAACCATATTCGTTGCAGTTGCTAACTCAGTCAGTCCGCATCCATGTTCCAAGTTGTACCATCATTTCTGCTCCGTGACACTCTTGTTTGTGTGCAGTATTTTTTTTTTATTTTGGTGAGTATTTTTTCAATCATCGTAACATAACTAATATTATATGGCGACTCTAAACATAATATTTATAAAATATATGCTACCAATAAGGATATATTTACATGCACTCTTTACTGTGTCTTATTTCTAGTAGATATAACATCTCTAACGATTACTTTATTTCTCTTTAAATTAATTGCTAATGACAACATCATCGCGCGCTTGCATTGCAGTTGCGCGGCGTTGCTTATACGAAATGTTTATTGTTTCAATAAATATTGCGTTTCCTGATCGTTACATTTGCTTATATATATATGTTTATTATGTGCTTAAATGGTGTCATAAGCATAATGCCAAATGTGAATACCAGCATTCATAAACTCTAAAAGATATTAACTGTTGCTTAGGGCGAAGTGGAACCCACCCCACCCTGCAGCTTTGCAATCTAAAATTGAGTGGCACCAAATTGGGTAAAATTATTATGTAGTGGTTAATCGTTGTAAACTGTTTACCTAGTAAATAAATGATATCATATTTTATATATTCTTAAAAATATATATCCATACAGTATATACAATTTAGTTCAATATAAATTACATACAAATGTTCAAACATTTGCGTTTTCATCTTCTCAATAATTATTTTATTTTAGGTTTTCAAAGAAATTAGGAAAAGTTCGTTTTATTTACAACTCAATATACATTATATATATATATATACCTGTATTCTTCAGATTACCCATGGCTGATAAAAGTGAAGAAGAAATGTCGACAAAACTCAAGCGAGTTTTTAGCATGCGGGCTTATAGTCTTCAAACAATATAACAAAGCCAATGTGTTTTATATGTATGACAGAGCTTTCTAATGAAAGCATGCGCCCAAGTAAGCTTCTAACACATCTGGAGATTAAGCACCAGGAATAGAAAGACAAACCTTTAGATTATTTTATGGTGTTCCTTCCAAGGAAGGAACACCATTGATTCTATGCTTAGCCAAGGAAAAGCTAAATTAGACATAGGTTTAATTGCATCTTACGAGATTTCCAAGCTACTATCAAAAACTGCAAACCCCATACTATTGGTGAAGATTTTATTTTGCCCGCAGTATCTGTGGTAATTTCTACTGTTATGCAACAGAATTGTAAACAAATTACGGAGGTAATCCCGTTAAGCAACGATTCAATATCAAGGTGCATTGATGAAATGGCAAGGGATGTAGAAAATTAACTAGTTGCACTTTTACAATTAGAGAATATTGCATTACTAATTGATGAAGCATCTGTAAGTGATAATGTTAGGTTTTTGGATAATAATAGTGAACTCAGAGATGAAATACTTTTTGTTCGCAGTCTTGTGACAGATACTAAAGGGGAAACAATTTTCCAAGAAGTATTGGCCTATTTCCAAGAAAAAATATTCCAATGGGTAACATTATGGTTTGCGCAACTGATGGTGCCGCTGCTATGGTAGGCAGATACATGAGCTTCATTGCATATCTAAAACAAACTGTGCCCAATGATTTTGCATACACTGCCTAGTTCATCGTCAACATTTGATTGCCAAAAAATTGGGAACACGTCAGAAACATGCTATTGATAGTGTGATCAAGGCTACCAACTTTATCAAGGTAAATCCACTTCAGAACCGTCTTTTACGACAACTCTATGCAAACAATGAAGAAGAGTTTAAAGGTTTACTTTTGCATACAGAGTGAGATGGCTTTTTAAGGGTAACTGCCTGCGTCACTTCGTTGAACTCTGGGAGGGTTTTGTACCCTTTTTGGAGAAAAAATGCTATGCGGTGGAGAAAAAATCATACTGCCAAGTGTTACATATTTTACCTTTTAGATATATTTGACAAGCTAAACATGCTATACAAACAGCTACAAGGTAAAAATACAAATCGTTTAACTTCCAAAGACGCAATCAACTCTTTACTTGGGAAAATTAATCTGTTTAGGATTAATATTGGGCGTAGAAAATTGTTACATTTTCCAACCCTCGCCAACATGGAAGAGGAGCTGCATGAGAATGATATTTTAGTGTATATTGACCACTTGAAAATTTTCACAATGATATGGAAATTAGGTTTAAAAATCTCTTGGAAATAAACATTCCAAGTTGGGTGGTAGACCCATTTTAAACAAATGCCGCAGATGTTGACATTAGACTGCAGGAAAGCCTCATTAAGTTTCAGAGTAATCAAACTGATCGAACTAAATTTAAACATGGTCATCAAATTCCCATTGCTTTGGCAGGAAGTAAAATTCTATTTCATTGCCTTTCCAACGTCTTTCCTAGTTGAATCAGGTTTAGGCCGAGTTTCTCACCTATTATCAAAAGCTCGCAACCGCTTAGAAATTGTAACTAGAGGTGATCTTCGTCTGTCTCTAACAACCATGGACTCTGACATTTAAAAACTTCGCAACTACATCAGCCGCAAGGATCTTACTGAAAAACACACACAAAGAAAGCTAATATGATATATTTGTTTTTATTTTACTAAAGGATTCTATTAAAGTCAAAAGATAATCATTTTTAAAAGGTTACTTATTTTCTCGGTGTCCATGGAAGTTTTTCGTTTTGCTGCTATATCAGAGAAATAACGTATGATATTAAATGGTTCTTTATTGAACCCACAAAATATTGTTTTCTATTAGTAATAATAATAATAGAATAAAGGAGAATATATGTACAATTAATGGACACTGATATTTTTATGGAAGGTATTATAATATTAAAGTACTATTTTTCTACTAATAATGCCAAGGGGGCGACAGAAATATTAAAGATCCCAAAGGGGGCCATGAACTTAAAAAGGTTGGGACCTACTGCTCTCGGGTATACTATGCTATTCTAGGCCATTCTATGCTATCATATACTAGGCTGGGCTATACAAGGGTATGCTATGCTATGCAAGGCTATGCTGGACTATACTACTGCAGACTAGGCTAGATTATAGTGTACCATGCTAAGCTAGCTTAGTCTAGTGCTGGCTAGGCTAGACTATGGTTGGGTGTGTTATGCCAAGATATACCATGCAAAAATAGGATAGGATATACTATGCTAAGCTACTCTATACTATGCTAGGCTAGTTCAACTATGCTGGGCTAGGTAATACTATGCTTATACTATACTATGCTAAGCTAGATTAGGGTAAGGTAGGGTATGGTAAATAGGTTATACGGTGCTAGGCTTTGCAAGGCTAGGCTAGCCTAGGCTATATGAGGTTTTGCTAGGTAATACTATGTTAAACTATTCTAAACTATACGAGGTTATTCTATTTTATACTATACTATTCTAGGTTAGGCTATACTATGATAAGCTATACTATGTTAAGCTTTACTATCCTATATATGCTAGGCTGTACTAGGCTATGTTAGGCTAGGATTTACTATGGTTTCTAGCCTGAGATAGTCCATACTATACATTCTCTGCTAGGCTAGGCTAAATTTGTCTAGGCTAAGTCATACTATGCCAGGCGGACATAAATCAGAATAAGTGACGGCACGCGACTTTTTGGTCAGCAGACTTTGTTTACAAAAGTCTTTCCAAACTTTTCTGACAGAAGTGACCCGAACCGTGCTGAATAAAAACAATACATCATTTTATCTATATCTTTTCCACTGAAATACTCAATGTACAATCTTAACTCAGCGGGTTTTTTTCTTGATAAGACTCAAGTTTCATAATTGTTTATTTTAAATTACAAGAGGAGCGGCTTAGCCACTCTTCCTTAAAAGAGGGTTTTGCGCTTTCGAGGCAGAACTTTGGTCTGCTAGAGCCCTATTTGGCTCTGCAACGGGGTTTTGATCTAAAAAATTAAAATTTTTCCAGTGCATATCTCTAAATTTTTCACGATTGGTTTAATTCTTTCAGATCCATGCTTGTTGTCCAGGCCAAAAGGCAAGAAAAACCTTGATTTGGATTTTTTTTATATACGACAAAACAATCCTCAGAGCTTCTCTTTTCATCTAAATTTACTTTTTTATGCGAAAATTTAGGTACTTCACGATTTGTAATTATTCTTTGTTTTAAGAAATTCCAAAATATTCGATAATCATATTGATTTTTTCTGAACTCATAGCAACAATTTTGAGAAAATCTTCAGATATACGAAAAACAAGCCCTGTGGACTGTTTTTATCATCACTTCACTAACTCTATAATTTAAGAAGAGGATTTTTTTGAGTATTTGAATAATAATTTCATCACGGTTTGGATATGAGTAATGTTTTTTATCAAAATTATTTCTAATAATTCTTTTAAAATATCAAAAAACAAAATAGTGAAAGTTCAGAAATAATTATAATTGAAGAAATTTTGTGAATTTTTTAAAACCCAAAGAATTACAAATAATGAATTTCAGAAAATTTATTTTTATATATCCTCTTCTTCTATAACTATATTTTAGCAACTTGATGTTTTGAAAGGGCTCAAATATAGTTTAGAGATCCTTTTTAAAAATATCATAATTAGCCAAGTTCAGAAAATGTATAAAAATACAAGCTGCTGTTCTCTTCCTTAACAGTAAGAGCTTGGTTACACAGGCACCCATGCAGGGTGTGGCCTACGGCTTTATTTGCTAATCTTAACCGCCTTTTTTAATCTCCTTTATAGACTTTATTTTAACACCCTGAACACCCTTTTCTTCTTCTTCTTTATCTTCATCTTCATCTTCATCTTCATCTTCATCTTAATCTTCATCTTCATCTTCTTCTTATACGGGAATTATTAGAAATAACTTTGTAAAAAAATTAAATATACTTAGGTTACAACTGAACTAAATGAACAAATCTTATTCAAATATTCAAAAAAATCTCGTTTTTAAAATATAGGGTTATGGAGGATAACCATGGCTGCTTTTTTCCGATTTTAAATTTTAATCCTTAGTAGCGAAGCCATTGGTTGTTTCGAATTATAAAGAAACCTTAGAAAGAATTTGGAGTAAAGATTCAAATACTTTGGTAACACAAACTATCAAAAACAAGGTCTGCTGACAAAAAAGCCGCGTGCTCTCTCTTATTCTGATTTATGACCTTACGACCTTCAAAACTTTCAATAATACCCTGACTAACCTTGAGAAGTCTTTGGCAGTTATATCATTCTAAAAGAATGTAAAACAATATAAGCCTTTCAAATTTCGTTAGAATGGGCCGAATAGTGATGTTTTCACCAAAACAAAATAAATCCTGCGCTAACCTTTGGAGGAACTTGTCAATTATATCATTCTAAAGAAAATGTAAAACAACATAAGGATTTTAAATTTCGTTAGAATCGGCCGAATAGTCATGATGTTATTGCTAAAACAAAACAATTTTCGGGCTAACGATTCAGAGCTTTGCTGCTGGGAATTTTTGAAAGTAGGTTATTCTAAGATTTCAAAACTTTCCTTACATATATCGCTAGTCGTAGTAAAATATTGATGCATGACTATAGTAATTGCAGGATCAAATGAGCAATAACTGACGCCAATATTGATGTCAGTTGATAATAACATTATTTGCATGAGTAAGGATTTTTTTACTTTCTGCCGTAGCTGAGTAGGTTGACTGTGGGATCCAATAATTATAGAATCAAGGTCAGTGGAGACCCTAGGATCCGCTCTTCCTAACTTTTGATGAAGACTTATTCGAAGAGAAACTTCAACACTTTTTTCCTTACTTCAAATGCCTAAAGAGTTTTATTGACGAGAAATAGATGAACTTTTATTTTGTTGTTAGGAAATCTCAAATAATTCATGCCATTTTCCATGTCTAGATAACTCGTATTCAAGCGCCATGCCTGATTGTATCGACAGTGAAAGCAATATTTTTCTTAAGCTGTTTCTAGCTTTGCCAATATTTTAGGAATTTAGTACATTTTAACCTTATGTTATAATATTTTATCCGACAGTTAGGTAGATTTGCTCCATGAATTTTACAAGCATTCATTGTTAATTACATAGTTCTTTAGGGGATTAATGTTTCCATAAACTTCTCGCATAGCTCACACAAACATAAGCTTGATGATTCAATCTCTTTTGAAAAGGAATCGATGACACTCTCTTGGCAGAGGGAGCAACTCTTCTCTCCTATCTCGGAATTAGCTAAAGTTCACAAAGTACACGTAAGGGAGGTCTCGACCTTGGCTGTATGCATCAAATTCACATTAAGTAAAGTAGGCTAATTTGGGAAGATCTCCGCCCGTGTGCATATTAGGTACGAGGGGACGTCAATAAGTTTTGCAATTCGGATATAAGGAAACAAGATATGAGGAAAAGTGTTTCATTATTTTTCAATATAACTACCCTCGACTCTAATGCACTTGCGCCACTTGTCCCTGAGGCTTCGAATTCCCGACAACCCGAAATCTCCCGACTGCTGTTCAATTCACTCCTGGACGGCGAGCTGGGCATCTTCATCGTCCCCAAACCGGCGTCGACGCAGTACAACCTTAAGCTGGTGGAATAAAAAGTAGTTGCTAGGGGCCAGATCTAACCGGTAGAGGGGATGGTTGAGCTCTTCGAATATGCACTCGCGCAGGGCAGAATGTGCAAGTCTGGCCTTGTGGACTTTGACGATGTTGAAGTCGATCATGGGGCGTAAGGTTTCTAGGGACCCAACGGGCAGAGACCTTGGTCATGGCCAAATTGTTGTGGATGATGTTGATAACACTTCCATGTGATATTCCAAGTTCTCGCTCGATTTCTTCGACTTTCACCCATCGATTTTCGATGATCCTCCTCTCCACACGGGCCACATTGTCCTATTTGGTAACGTCTGACGGGCGTCCTGGACGGGAGTCATCTTCAAGGAACTCACGACCATGGCGAAACTCCGGATTCCAGCAAGTAATAGTTGCATATGAAGGAGCAGTGTCAGTGTACACTGCAAACATGCGTTAATGGATCTCTTTTGCATTCTTGCATTCATTGGTCAAAAATTAGATCACGGGCGGTGCTCAACCTTCTTCATTGTTGAAAAATTTTTGACTGACATCTTGGATCAGCTACTGCTTCTTAAATAGACGAGCCAGGAGCGTGCGGCTGCAGGTCCTTACTTTTCATAACTTGTCTTAACACCCCTACAAACAGCTATCCCCCTTCCTCTGTTTTGCCCTACCGATTCGCAAAACTTATTGACCGCCCCTCGTATTTATTTAAAACTTGACTTCTTAACTTCAACTAAAAACTCAGTATTGTGTGCCATACCACTCTAAATTAGATAAACCAACCTTTTCAAAGTTTTAATATTCTCCAATTCGCTCCGACTCAGATGGATACAACAATTATAGCCACTTCATTTTCCTGCCACTTCTGTGTTATCTGTCAAAAAAAATAGCGAAATTTATCAAGGTTCGAGATGGTAGCTATTTAATGCCCCCTTCCCCTTATCAATTCAAACCCTCATCTGTAACAAACACAATTGGGTAGTGGGTAGTGCAGAGTGATGGTGTTTAGGTTCGTCTCTTTAGCAGTTTGAAATGAAAGTTTGCATTTGGCAGCCAGATAGGCCGGACTTGCAAGCTTTATTCATGTTTGTAAGGAATTCATTAATAAGACATATCATAATTGCTTCGTTATTGACGTCTTTTTAATATCAATGGAACAACTCAAGAAATCCTCTCGAAAATTTTATAGTAGGCAGTTATATTCAATGGTGATACGTCAGATATTCCAATTTTTCCAAGCTAAACGGGGATTTTGGAAACATAATATCAAGCCATAGAAAACTAATCGGTCAAAACTTCCCATTGCAAAGACGAATAAATTAAAGTGAGCAAAAAGTCAAATCGAAGGAAAAGATTGCAGAGTCGTATATTTAACAAGCTCCCCCCCCCAA
Source organism: Ceratothoa steindachneri (assembly GCA_963969495.1). Taxonomy (NCBI): domain Eukaryota; kingdom Metazoa; phylum Arthropoda; class Malacostraca; order Isopoda; family Cymothoidae; genus Ceratothoa; species Ceratothoa steindachneri. Next base: position 14,660,969 of record OZ018321.1, read on the forward strand.
AAAAAAACCCCGGCAATATCAATCTTCGGACAAATATCATAGAAAATCCAGAAAGTCTCCATGTAAGGAAACATCCTTTTTCGGAATATTGGAGCCTCTTACGTGAACTTGCTCAAATGCCTGTTAAATATCAAACTATTAAAAGACTAGAAAGAACGAGCCATTTGTATATTTGCAAATTTCTCGGTATCGAACTTGGGTTTTGAACGAGGCAAAGATAATCTGCAGAAATGCATAGGTGGGTTAGCTATTTATATATACCTAAGTCTGGTTTAATGTTTAATTGGTTGACCGGACACTCGGGGAGAAGTAGAAGAGTAAAAAGCTATGAAATGAGATGTGTTGTATGTAAATTATAGGGGTGAAGATATAACATCAAAATTTTTGTGACACTCGTTTTTTTTATATTTTGAGAGGTTTACGTGCGTAATAGAAAAAAGGTCCGTCAAAAAACTTAATTCCTACTTTTCCATCATGTGACATTAAAACGTCTTTTCTATTGTATGCAGGTGTGTCAAGGTGGAAGTGAAAAGACTCGAGATCTCTGCTCCTCTTAGCATTGAACAGAACAAGTCCGACATCGCCAAGCGGCTCAACTCTAACCGAATAACCATTCACAGGGTGACGAAAAGGCTCAGGGAGGGAAAAGAGCTGGAAGATCGACCTAGTTAAGGCAGGTCGAAAGTGATCCGAAGCTGAAAATGGCAACGCTTGAGAAGAAGAACTTCTCGGTGGCCACGGTGGCCACTGTCTAGGGCCGTCAAGAGCTTGTAGTGCTCATCTCATTAGGCTAGAACAACTTCGGGAGCGACGTCTTTGTTTTCTCAATGACTTGAAGAATCATGGCAATCATCGTGTGGCAAACTTTAGCCAGAACGTATCCGAGGTCAGCTTCCTGGCCACGACCAAGCACCCGGCCTCTGTGATGATACTCAGCGTCGTGGCTTTAAATGACGAGAAGATGCGCAGGTGTGGTTCGTAACAGGCTACATGCACACCACAACAGACTTCAGGAACATTTTGGCCACTAAACTCATGCGATAGGTTAGAAAGATCACTAAGAAGGCGCAATATGTCTTTCAGCAGGATGGTGCCCCTATTCACATCGCCAAGTCCGTGTAAGAGGGGTTGAGGTTGAACATGAACTTCTGATCGGAACTTTAGCCGCCGCAGTTTCCCGATCTCATTCCCCACGACTATAGCGCATGGGCGCATATCGAGGGCAATGCTAGCTAGTTCTGCCATATAAATGTCGACGAGCTGAAGTCCTTCGTCGATCGAGTGTAAGCTAGCATGATGAATGATTTGGTCCGTAACGTGTGCACGGCCTTCAACTGGAGCACGTGCTCACCATCCATAGAAGCCACATTAATTAATATTACAATTTAAAAATATTATTCTATGTTAAAACAATAAGTATGTGTCTAACTGCATAAAAAGTATCATTGTGTCTTTTGTTAACAGCGTCATAAGGAGTTCAGCAAGACTTTGCAATACCAGAGCGGACAAAGTCACGTGCAGAAATGAAAAGGTGGAGAGTCGTAAAGAAAGCTCTCTGTCAATAACTCCCTGAGAGCACTTTCTTTTAAATCAAGCTTCTGTGAAAATTTTGGAAAAATCCTCTTTCACAACTGGGTTGATTACAACAAATGTCCTAGAAGATGGCTCATCTGAGATAGAAGGGAAAGAATAAGAGATTTCTGGAGACTTCATAAATCGTATGACCAGAAACTAACGCTAGTAATGATGAGTTGTTGAGAGTGCGCTTCTTGTATAACGCAGTCGCCGAAATAATAAACACCAAGGAGGCACTCTTCAACAGAAAGTGAATGCCATTTGTAGAGTTCTGTATTTAAAGAAAAAGTTTTAAATCTGGCACTGACCCAACAAAGGTTCTGGAAACGGGCCAATATTGTACCAGAGGGCAAAGCTTAGGGGAGGGAAAAATCGTCGTGCATGATGGTAACACCACGGTTAGTCGGGAGAATATTTTTAATAGCCGGTGCTGGCTAGGCCCTAACCCTCTTGTAATATTAGAAAAGAAAAAACAAAACAACTTCGTGGAGAACCAAAAAATATTATAAATAAGCTTGTATACAGTGAGTCGCTCTGTCTGGAATCACTCTATCACTTTTGTATAAAGGAGAAAGGAGAGCGAGGGTTCTCTTGGAGAATAAAGCCACGTGAGTATGACACTTTCTTTCACGGCTACCGTGAATAAATTTTGAATGCAGAGGGCTAATTTTAGGGCAGGGAGATAGATTGTAATTTTGAGACACTTCTCTACTGCTATATGACCACACTTATCACCGGTAGCCTAAGGTATTTAACTTTTACACTAATTAATAAATAAAGAAAGTACACCGTTCTATGGGAAAAAGACAAATATCGTACCAAACACTCACGAATACCCTCCACAACAAGTTCCTAACTTTCCGATGTAAGCCGGAACAGGCTGAATTAAAAAGAAGAGCAAAAAATGTCGGATATAAAAACAAATTTGACAAGGTAATAATAATAATAAATTTCTTATAATGCAAGGTCTCGAGGTTCGAGAATTAGAAAGATTAGAATGAGTATCTCAATGGGATGAAAGTCCTTCGTATTTAATTTTAGAGGTAGCTTCCCAAGAGCTGCAATAAAGTTTGGAGTTTGCGACTAGAGAAGCTGACACGCTCATCCTTATGAAAGTTGCGCAAACTCTCTTGAGGATTTAAACTCTCAAGAAAGGAGACGAGTCAAATTCATATGGGTGTGGCACGACTGGGGAAATATCTACCGCTTGTTGATATGGGCAAAGTAATGTAGGAAAGTTGGTGTCTGTCGTTATAAGTCTTTGGTCGTGAACATAGAATCAAAGTTCACACAACACCGTTATCTAGTCACAAGCTTATGTGTGTGTGCGTTTTGGCTGGTTTCAAAATTATAATTCTGTACATTATGATTTGATGTTACCACCTATAGCGTTAGTGGCTCTTTGCGTCCATTTGTAAGTTCCGCAATACGCAAAAATGGATTTTTAATATAAAAGTTGAAATATGGTAAGATCTTGAGCTAACTTTTCCAGCTAGAGAGAATTTATTTAAATTATTTTCGAACAATTAATAAATATCTATGTTTACTAACGTAAATAATTAGTTTCTATGTTCGATCATATTGAAGCTATGACTGGTAACACCCCCCCCCCCTCAAATTTGTTAAATTCTATCGTTACACCCATTTGGAACTTGATTAAAAAAGTCAATAGGCAACAAAGTAGAGAAAATGGCATCATTTGAATACAATATCAAAAATACCAAAGAGAATCTAGGGGGTTTCTATTGCTAATCACCACATCTATTTGGGTCGTTATCTTTAACATTCAAGAGGGGTTAAATAGCTTGAAACGCCACATATATTTTTAACTTGCTCAGCAACAGCAAATATTAACTTATGGGGGCATGTTTGCGACAAACAAACGCACGCACAAATTTTGCACGAGGCTAGAGTGCAAAGTTTCAGGTAGGTAGGGTGGTAGTTCAAATGGATGTAATTCTCAGCCAGAAAATCATTCAAGCTGCTGCCCCGTTTACCAGACAAGAGGACGTAAAGTTTATCTCAGTTGTGCTGGAAGCACAGCATAGCGGGAAAATCTGAAGGCAGTAGTTTACTGTGCCAAGTAACATTCTCTTTCCACAAGCAGGGAAATATGAAACTGAGTGTGAAGTTTGCACAAAAGCATCTGCCTCTCTTTCATTGGGCTTGATCGTTAAACCTAATCTTCCCGATGTTTTTCAGGCACAGCCATCTCCGGCGATCTGACAGATAGAGTGATAATCACCCTCACTAACTCACTTGGAGATACGTACATCTCTCTTTTTTGGATACTATAGAAATAGACTATTTTTTTACTTCGGCAAGCAAGGCCCTGATGTGCAAACTAGCCTTAGATAAAATTCAAGTTTTCACTTGAAAATTACTCTGTTAAATTACTCTAAACCCATATAAATTATTAAAGAGAAATATTATTTGAACAAATTAAATATTAAAAAAAATATTATCTAAACAGTGAAATAGATTTGATATAAACTTTCATATTAAACATAACGCCACACAAGAGGGCCAAGCGGATATGTATGTTAAAGTCCCTTGTCGGAGAGAGCGAGAGAAGCGTACCAGAAAAGGATGGGCGTGAGAACGTTAGTTGTCTGACTAACAGTCAAACTGCCCAAAGGCTTTGATCTCTCCCGCCGAGTTGATAGTCGAGTCGAGCTGCAAGACTAAGGTAACCACAAAAGGCCATTAAGCAGCTCTCAAAAGATCCGATTACCTACGAGGGCAGGATGCCTGCGTACAAATATTTTGACGGTCGTCGGTGCCTCTGATTAAGAAGCCGACCTGGGTTCCGCGGTGCCACCCTCCTCTCACCCCTCGCACTCCCCTCAGCGACCTCGCCCCGTCTCCCTAAGGTGGGGCGGTCGCCGGACTATAAATAAGCCCGTAAGGAAAGAAAGTTGTTGATTCGGTGAGAGAGGAAAAGGGCTAAATCGAGGAGATCGGTCCTTCACCCAGTTCCAAAATCGTTTTTCTAAAAACTTAGAAGTTCGTCACGTTTTCGTATCGGTGCCATACCGAGTTATCCTTCACATGCTTAGTAAGAAGTCTGGCTGGATCACCATTCCTAGTGCCAAACAGGAATTTCGGGAGCAAGAGAGAAGAAGACCCGTTCACTTTCGAGTGACTCTCAAATTGCAATCTCAATATTTGGGAGAGAAGAAGAAGTAATACCCGAGGAAGTTCCATTTTTAAGTACTTTCCAAATCACCTCGTATCCTAAAACCCATTTGGCAACCCCTCGAAGAAGTCAAGGATACTAAAAGAATTCAAAAACTACCCAGAAGAGTACTCCTTGAGCCAAAGTGCACCAATCCTCTCTCCGTCGTTTAAACGTATATCCAGAGATCAAGTTATAAGAAGAATTTGACATCGTGTCCTCCCCCTTCCCCTCCATCTCGAGGAAAAACTTGCAACTCAAAGAAGCGTGAAAAGTCCAATATAGCGACATCCTCCAACCCCAGATCCTTTCAGGGTCATGTAACTCCAAATAACTATTTATATTCGTTTTGATTAGGAAGGGTTTTTAATACTGAACCTAAGCTAACTAAAGGAGAAATAATATTTAGTGACTCCTGTCATATAGCTAGTTAAGATTAAAGGCACGTAAATTGTGGCTAAACGCTATACTAAAAGATCTCTATAAATTAACTAACTAGCAATTGGTTTATTTACGTGGATCCTACCTACGTTGTTCCTGACTATTGTCGGTAATAGGTCCTTATTTAATTCTAGCAAACCTTGTTAAACTTATATATGTTATTTTAAATATTTTGATTAAATTGATAAATTAAAAAGATATATTTTTGGTTAATTCTGTGTGTTTCACTTGATCCTTTACGTGTTTGCCTGCTCTTTCCTTAAAACAAATAAAACGCTGTGGCACTCTCATAAATACATTAATTAATAAGTCCACTCAGCCAATAGAGGAATAGTTTCCCTTCCTAAGTAGAAGTATCAGACTGGCGCTCTAAATTCCTTAAATATATAATTCCCTCACAGAAAAATAGGACAACTACAATATCTCGACAATTATGATTAATCTAAATTAATAAATTCATCAACTCACTTATGTGGACCTGTCCAATGAATAATCCATATTATTTCCTATGTAGTTTAATGAAGCACATAAGATAAAGCTCCTTTCAAATACCACCGTTCTGAAAGTCTTGAATACAGCCGCCAATTGTTTATGTAGTTCAAGGTTGTCTGCTCTGGTCTCACAAAGAGAGGTACAAGCAACTTCCACAAATTAGTGCCAGAATTGACACTATAATATATTAGAATTAACAGCCACAATATAGATCAATTTCATTCAGTTGTTATTACAGATTCATAGATTTTAAGAAAGTTTATTTGGGGAATAATTTAGATTTTATCTATCAGTAATAAAAGAATGAAGAAGAATGCAACCGATGAGGGAAAAGGCTGTTTTAGAGAAAATACAAGCAATGAAAGTGTTTACTGATTAAAAGATTTCTTAGAGCGAAACCTCGTCACCCTTGAAAATTGCGGGCGAGAGGAGGGATTATGCACTTTCAGTTGTATGTATGTTCGTACTCAAATAACATAGTTTAAGAAATAAATTAAAACACATTCAAACGAATAAAGACCTTAGGTGTAAAAGAGAAAAATCTTCATAAAAAACATAAAAGGAACAGAAGAAACTAGTTAAATAAGAGAGCTTTAAAGCATTCTTGAAAGGCGACTAACCTCTTAGAGACCTTTGTCTTTTCTTCGTTTTTGAAACTAAAAAAATAAATTAAATACACTAAAAACAATCTCTTCTTACTCCTCTTTAAACAAGAGTTACCTTTATGAAACTTCCAGCCATATAATATCAATTTCTGAATTATTCTAAAGGGCAAGTGAATCTTGGATAAAAAACTCCAGAAAGAATTAAAAGATATTAGTTTCTCATTGCTTTGTTATTTATTTATAAAAATGCTTTGCCCTTTAAGTTATATCCCATCTGAATTTTCTAGGAATTCATCCCCTGTTGCTCTTTTATGAAAATGTTATCAATGGCTGCAACGTGTGCTCATGACGCGTGGCAGAAAGGAAGAGTAAGAAACACAGTTACTTTATATATAAAGATTTTGTTTACGATAGTTCTAACAATTAGTTGGTTGAGATGGTGTTGTTGAACTAGTAGTCTCGAATGGGAGAAAGAGAGAAGGAAAGAGAGATACGGAAGGAAGAAAGAGATAGGGATGAGAGGAATGAATTAGAAAGTGAGAGATAGGGCGGGAAGAGAGAGAAAGGAAAGAGTGAGAAGGAGCATGATAGAGATATAAATAGCTTGATATAGAAATATAGAGAAAGAGAATGAGAGATATATATAAAGAGATAAGGCGACTGAGTAATATATAGAGAGTTAGAGTATGTGTGCTTACGAGTACATCAAGAGAGGCAACGAACACCGTGGTGATAGTAAAAAATAGAATAATTTGTGCGTAAATAACGAGGAATGAACAGTAGAGTTAAGTCCTTGTCTCGAATTTTTCGGCTCTTATATGCACTGCCTTCATAGTCTTTATTTTGGTTTAGTGTGTTAGGGTGACTTGCACTATATAAATCCACACGAGGTAATAATGAGGCAGAATAGAATAACTATATCTAAAAATAATAATAAAATTGTAAGAATAATAAATTTATATGCCTAAATGTAGATACGGAGCGATACGGCATTATTCATCCGTGTGAATAAGGAACAGTGGAAGTTTGTTTTAAGCCCTCTCTGTAAATGTATACTCTTGTCTCTCCATTAGTTTGAATTTGTCAGTGTGGCCCTTGACCTGAGAATTGAACTCTTTTTTGTAAAAGTTGACCTGTACTAAAGTGGCAAATTGGTAACAGGAAAATTGCTGAAAAAAAACGAATGAGAGAAGTTACTAGAGCAAATAATGTCACCTACAAATTCTCACAGTCAATTAGTACATCTAAGAAAAAGTATGTATAAAAATGAATTATTTTTAAGTACGATTTTTTTTTTAAAGACAAAAGCCAATGGGCTCACTTTTGCCAAAGATTTTTTCAATCAGGTAATTCTGTATTTCCCTAACACCTCTAAAGAGTATACCCCTTCATTTGAGACAAGGGTTGTTGTAAAAGGTTACGTGTTTCCTTAAAGCCCCTAGGTATTGACCCCTTTGTTTACTTGGATGATATCCCTTCCTCATATTTTTAATTTCAATAACTTCAAAATTCATAGACTTGTGATAATAAATTCTGGCGAAAATACCGGAGTGAGTTTCACATTTCTAAATAAAGAAAGAAATGTCCTACCATTGAATTTACATCAAAATATGCGCGGAAATTCGAGGAAAGATCAGCAGCAGCTAAGGAAAATCATTTGATTAGATCTCAAATGAAGTTGAGTTTGAGATTATCAAGAGACGATAGCACTTAATTATTTTCTACGTCCAAGCTCATTGTAGAAATCAGGAGCCACCGCCAAAAGAGACACCTTATTTTCAGGTAGCACGCTCATTACACAGGACTGCGTTTGAAAAATATTTTTATGTTCCCCAGGATTTTTTTGTGGTTTCTTAATGAATCCAACCTCCTGAGCTTAAAAATGAATGTATATTTGTTCAATCAGGTCAGATTTTCCCAGTACAGCATACACCATTTCCATTGAGATTACCTCATTTTTTCTGAATTTTAAAAAAAAAACCTTTCTCTATCTAATAATGCATTATTACTGTTATATCATATAAACAGGAATACACGTATGTAAACTATAATTCTTTTAATAAACAAAAAATAAAAGAATGCAACATAATAAAGAAAATAATTATAATTTCGAAGAACAGACGCCCTTGACGATTTTCGTTTGTGCCTGTCATCTGGTGCATCACGCTTCAAACACCAACAGTAGTCAGCAAGCATGTTTCCGTTCCATTTACACTGGTACCTGGATTCCATTGTTTTTATGTCTTGGTGGAATCTTTGCCCCTGTTCTTTACTGTAATCCCTAGAAAATTGTTAACTAGAGCTTTGAAAGCTTTCCAGGCATCCTTTTCTATGTCCTTCATTGATGCAGCAAATTGCTGATCAAGTTCCTGATTTGAAGTCCATCAAAAATTCCCCCATGGAACTTAGCGTCACTGATTTGTGGAAATTTTTGACAAGAAATTTAAAAGCTTGGCCTACTTTTTAAGGGTTTTGACATAATTTTTCATTATGCCAAGCTTTATATGCAGTGGAGGGAGGAGTATTTTTTGAGGAGGCACTAAAGGTTCAGCTATCACATTGTTTGATCTAATTCTAAATGCTTCTCGTGAAGGCCAAACCTTCTTCTCATAGTGCATACTATCTGCACGACTGTCCCATCGACATAGGAAACAGGGATGCTTCGTGTAGCCTGTTTGCGTCCCAAGCGTAAGAGACACTACCTGAAAAAAATTTAGCACGGTATGTAAATTCAGTGTAATATTTCTAAAAACAAATTCAAAGTAATATTTCTTAAAACAATAAGAATATGAATATGTACTGAAAAATCCTGTATGCCGATGCATTAAATCATCGTATTGGAACTAATTGGATATATGTACATCTTATTTTGAGTTTATTGAGTTGTTTTGTATACCTTCTCAATTAGGATAAGTTCCCCATTAGCCCAATAGGATGCATTAACCTATAGGGACACACTTCAACAAAAAATATAACTAAAAAATGACTCATGATTTCCAGATTTGCATCCTTGTAAAATGTAAGTTGACCAAAAGGTGTATACAAGTATTAACAATTAAAAATGAAAATGTCAATATCAAAAAGCTTAGAAATGCCAAGTGTAAAATGATCTTACCTTTAAGTCACCACATATCCTCCACTTATAGCTAGAGTAATTTATTGCATCCAGCAATTTTTTCATATTTTCATAACTTTCAGTAAGTTGGATTGAATGGCCTATAGGAACGGAAGCTATCTTGTTACCAATATTTAGTAACACAGATTTTAAACTTCTACTGGAGGAATCTATGAACAGTCTCCATTCTAATGGGTTGTAGGGAATTCCAAGGGCCTCAACAAGTCCTTTAATACTGGCGCAGTATACTTAAGAGCTGGAAGAATGCTGTAAAAAATAGCTTCGAAACTCTTGTTCTCTATTTCTGTACCCCCCTAAATGTTGTTTCTTAAGCGAGAAGATTACTTTCACGAAGTCGAGAGCCAAGAAGTTGTGTATTCGCCTTTGAAACCCCCAGATCCCTGGTCAGGTCATTTAACTGAACTTGAGTGAATGGTCTTGCGACCATATCATGTGTGGAAACCTGATAAGACTCAGATGTGTCATAATCTTGGTCAACTTCCATATTAATCTCTTCATGTACCTCTATATGTTCAGGGGGAGAAGGTATAGGAATTCCTGGGCCATGGGGCAGGGGTTGATGGCAAAAGGAACACCTGGATATGCCACACTATGTTTATTCTTCTTATTTATACCTGTGGAAAATATAATTGCATATTACATAAAGGAATTGATTTGGAGTTGCAGATAGTACATAAATGTTTAGTAAAAGATATGTTCATGCTGAAGTGAACTATGTTAATTTTTAATTTTATGCTAAGGCTTTGCATAATAATGACATTTTCAGGAGCCAGTATAATACAGAAAGCTTAAATACTTGATACAATGCTCACCTTTAAGATTTGTCATGCAAAACTAGCAGTCCGTAGTGTGGTCTTTGCCATCTCTCCACACCATGGGAACACCAAAAGAGAGGGACTTCTGTTTGCCCTGACTCCAGCGTCTTAAACTTATGTAGCATTCGTTGCAGCAGATATGTGGTGCAAAACTTTTATCTTGATCTCTTAGCCTTACTCCAAAATATGCATTTACTTTGCTGCTCGGGAAAAGTTACTTTGCCGCAAACATAGCAAAATCTGTCGGAGCTATTCTTACATTTTCTGTTCATTTTTAACTCAACCACTATCATTATTATTATTCTTATTATTATAATGCTAAGCAATTGTGAACCTGCAAAATATAAACCTATTTGCATAATTACTTAAAATGTACACAAAATTTACTGCGAATAGAGCAGTGCAAAAACTATTGAAATTTGATGTAATATAGGAGATGTATAAACTATAAAATTATTATCACCCCCTATATCACAGAAACTGGAGGTGATAGAGAAAAACGGATGGCAGATTCGCATTTAGGAGGTCAATTTTATTAAGAAACACTATAGAAAACCTAAGGTACATTTTTGACGCAGACCAGTGTTATAAACGTGATAAAAACCATCAAAGAGAAACTAAGTAGTTTCATTTATGACATTCACTTGAGACACAATCAACATTAGCCAGGTGACTAAGTTGTCAAAAAATCTTTATACCAGTAGAAAAGTGATAGGTATTCAAACCCGCATTGCCAAATGCTCAGCGTTCTTAAAGTCAAGGCTTAAACATACTCAGGCGAGAAGGTTCATGAGTTGGCTTGAAAAACGATGAGCGTTTGACAGTGGGTGCTTGAATCCATATCACTTTTTAGCGGATTTAAGGATTTTTTATTTAATACTATTTACCTCTATTTCAATTAATGATTAAGCAGTTTCATTCGAAAATTGAAACACCGATGGGGAACATGTTCATCAACAGAAGATATGGTTACATTACTTTTAGTCTGCAGCTACAGTGAGAATGTGACAAGGGAGAGTAAATGAATCAGAGTTTAGCTACGTCGCCATTACATATGACATTATGAGCAACAGTCCCGTTCATTGGGAGGTGATTACCAAAGGCAAAGAAACTACTTAGTTTTTATTGCCTTCTAGTTGCTTATGTGATAAATAACAGGTACTAGAGACTAATTAATTGCATTCGCAACTGTCTTTTTTCAAGTTTCACTAAAATTGGAATTAACATGCTGACTTTAACTAGAATTGTTTGAAGAATGATTGAAAAATCATTTGGAGTATTAATTCTAATGGATTTAATAAAACTTTTGGGCAGAAAGTGGAAGAGCTCGTTAGGTGGATCAGAATTAACAGGTTAACAGCAATTTTAGTCTAGAATAATTGAAGTGAACCAACAAAATTTAGTTGGTTGACTCAGTGATTCCATATTCAGAGATTATAAGAATTCGGAGTAATTACAGTTCTCACCGAAATATAGATTTATTTTCTCATAATTTTATAAGACATTTCAATCAATTCGCCTCGTTCACGATTTGATCTTTAAAGGAAACTAAAAGGAGACAATCTACGAGTACCTAGTAGAGTCTTACGTTCGGCAAAAAGAAGAGTCACTATTTTCGAATTCAGCAATTGCACTAAAATTAGAGGGAGGGAAAATCTATAAATGTATTCAATGTAAAACGAATTTTTTTAAAGTAATTTTCTTAACAATAAATGAATTAGGAGAGAGTTGATTAAAATATAGATGAACTTATTTGCGTGTAATGTAAAAGGCTCATGAAAGTGTTGTAAAAAAGCCGGCTAATTATATGTTTCTTTTTTAATATATTGGGATACCATATTCTTATATATTTGAAGCGAATGCGCGTCGTTTTGGGCAATAATAAATTACAGAGACATGTGAACAATCGAAAAAACTAAACAATTTTAGTTTTAGTGGTATGTAGATACAGCCGTTACCCCAAAGTTAGCGAACTGACAATTTGAAAATTAATGATATTTTCCCTTAGAGAAAAGAAGCCTTTGCTTGGAAAACTTTATAAACGAGATTAATTTCGTAGATATCTTCCATTCATCATCAATCGTAATATATTGAATATGAGACGTATGGAATCTGGACTTACATTTCTATGTTATTAGAAATAAAGCTAAGCTTTTAAACTTTAGCAAGGTAATTTGCTTTTCAACCACATAGAATATATATGTACAGACATACATATGCAAATTACAGGCAGAAAAATAGAAAATTTTTCCAAGCGCTTTCGCGTTTATTAGTAACGGCTCATGCAAGAAGGCCCGTATAATAAAGGCGAAAGTGCTTGGAATCATTTTCTAGAGGGGAAATATATATATATATATATATATATATATATATATATATATATATATATATATATATATATATATATAAAGAGAGAGAGAGAGAACTACAAGGAGCTACAAGGAAAATAAGTACACTAGAAGACCTTACGATTCATACAAGGAGGGTACTTTTGGAGCAATCCTCGAAGGTGTCCGTTGGTAACCTCGAAGATCACTCGCGATGATCTTAACGACGATTTCGCACGACTTTATCTAGTCTTGACTTGGACTGGTCAACAGATTCACTGTTGACAACTTCCGCCCACAATCATGTACTCTTGAAACTTAGGAATCGCAGAAGCGACTATATGTGAGCTGTTTTGGTTTAATCATCTATTCTTTAACCATTTATTTATTTGCCCTAGCTTATAACCCCAATATTTCTGCTTCGAATTTATCTTTTCTCTTTACTCTCTGTCAGGTTCCTTTGATGCACGATCTCTCTCTCGCTTGTGTACACATATAAGCAAGAGTCATTGTGCTCGTGGAATCAGATCAATATTATTAAGGTGTTCGATTACATCAAGTCGTTTTAAATTTATTTCGTCCACTAAAAAACGAATCTAGGCTCACCAACTTCAGCCTTTCATTTCATGAATAACTTCAACTTCAGAAATAAAGTTATATTTTCATCAAGTTGTTTATAAAAATCCAAATAGTATCTTATTTGTCAAAACCCTCAAAGAAAAAACCGACTTCTCTCGCTACAAGTGATTACCCCGGAGAGATTTCAAGCAACTTACGTGACCTCGAAAGGCAAGCAAGCACACAACCGACGCCAGTAAGACACCATCTTCCAAAATCGACAACACTGATAATTTCACTGCGGTAAGCACAATTTCTGCCATCTCACTACCAGAGTTTCAAAACTCTTCCCCACAATCCTGGTTTATCCAAATTGAGCTATTATTTAAACTCAACCGCATTTCCAGTGATTCCCACAAGCTAAAATCACTTATAAAGGCACTTTCCCATACGGTTATAGATGAAATTTCGCCTCTTAAAGGTTACCCTGCTACCCTTTCTTACCCTTCCTTCGGAGACGCTATCCTGGAAAAATATATCGCGACCACTGTTTAAAAAATGGAGATGTTATCCTCCACATTCGAACTCTCCCATCTTTTACCTTATGACCTATTGCAGAGATTACGTGACACTAGGGAGACAATGTGAGATTCTGGCCCCTGATACTGATCTTGACCAACTTGTGACCGTGGCCATTCATGCCCTCATTCTTAGTTTGCAGGCACGAGTAAAGGCAATTTCCAAGGCTTCCCTTCCCTATTCCAGATTTTAATTCACAAATGGAAGCAGTGCTGGCCTCTATAAAAGAGTAATTGGCAAGTCACTCCCGCCATTTAGAACACTTTAGGGGCCCATCAAGAGGACGATCACCAACGCAGCGTCACAGCACTCCTGCCTGCTATGACATCGACTCCAATTACTCTCGCAACTCTCCTACACTTGAAAACGGTATTTGTTGGTATCATAGAAAATTCGGTGAAATGACACCTCGCTGTATTCCCAGGTGCCAACAAACGAGTTCCATGCCGGATTTTCCCAGGCAGCCGTGATTGATTATGTTGTGTTATTGTGTACTCCCCACCCTTGTTTATACGTTACTGATACTAAAACGAGTAATATGTTTTAGTTGATGATGCTTCTATAATTAACATTCTACCCGCTACCATAGTGCAACAACAGAGACGAAAAATCGCATATTCCAATTACCACAGATTCTGGCCCTGCTATTCGTACTTTTGGCACTCAAACTTTAAATCTCTCACTAGGACTTCGGTGCAATTATATTTGGAAATCATTAATTTGCGATGTTTAATATGCTATACTAGGTGCATACTTCCTGGCACACTATAATCTTTTATTTAATTTAAGGAAATCGTTTTTAGTTGATGTACCACGAATTAATGCGTTCAAGCCATAAAGAAAAGTTCAATTCTCCCACCCTTTCATTTATTTCCAATGGCTCCCCGATAGACCAATTCCTAAACAAATATAGTTTTTTTATAAACCAAGTAATGAACGTGTTAATCCACAAAGCAGGCATAGCGTTACTCCCTCATTTCTTCATTTTATTCTCACGGAGGGACCCCCGTTGTTGAGAGGCCAAGGCGCTTTTCTATAAAAATGTTAAAGGTTGTCAAGGAGAGCATACAAATTATGCTTTCAGAAGGTAAAATTAGACCAATCCAATCGCCCTATTCTTCGCCAATTCATCTTGTTAAAAAGTCAAATGAGAGCTACCGCATTACTTGTGACTATAGGCGACCTAATTCTGTGACTGTTAGAGAACAATATCCCTTACCTTACCATACCAACTTCACGGCAAATCCCAAACTGTACTAAATTCTCTAAAATTGACCTTAACTATACATTTTTTCAAATCTTCTATACCCTACATCCTTATGAATATTTGGTCTCACCTCATGGAATGTCAAACTCATGATAAACATTTCAAATGTATATCAATCATGTTTTGGGTGATTTAGATTTTGTTTTCTCATAGGTAGACGAATTTCTCATAGCCAATGAAGACAAAACTCCTCACTTGCAACATCTCGAACATCTCTTTTTAATATAAGAATCACACGGATTACATATAAACTTTGCAAAGTGTATCTTTTTGGTAGACACGCGCGACTTTCTTCGCTATTGGGTTTATTCACAAGGCATATCTCCCCAACATGATAAAAACACTGTTATTAAAGATTATCCTGTCCTTAAAAAGCTACACGAGTAGCAGAGATTCATAGGTTTGGTGAATTTCTTGCGGAGATTAATTCCAAAAGCAGCCATAAACCTGATTCCACTCACGAAATTATTGAAAGGTGCCAATAAAGGCCGCCCCAATTTAATTTTAAAGTCGGACAACCAAGCACACGATGCCTTCAATGCCATTAAACGGGATATCATCAATGCCACCTCTTTGGTGCATCCAAAGCGAGACTGTCCATTACCTCTCATTACTTGCCTCGGTACCGTTCTTCAACACTATTATGGAAATAAGTGGGAGGCTCTAGGTTTCTTTAGCAAATCTTTTCGTGGCCTGGAATTAAAACATAATACATTCACTAAGGAATTGATTGCACTTCATCTTGCAATCAAGCATTTTCAACATTTACTTGAAGGGACAAGTTTCTTCATGCTCACAGATTGTAAGGCCATAATTGGTGCCACTAAATCCCTCAACACGCGACACTCTCCTAAAGAAGCCCATTCATTTGAATTCATTTCACAATACCCAAGTAACAGCAGTAATAGTGTGGGGAAGGATAATCCTAATGATGCCCTCTCTGGCCCCCCCATCATCGATTGCAACATGCAATCTGCTACACATTCACGAACATCAGCATATCAAAATAGCACTATAGATCCTTCATTGCATGCAATATATTCATCTGTTCCTTTCTCTACTATTATTAATTATACAGGACTTACAGATCCAAATCAACAGATCTACAAATTACTGAACTACAAGAACATGATAGTATGTCGCTTAATTTTTACAAAGTAGCACTCCCATCCTGTTCTCACTATCTCATTTGCGATTTATCAGAAAGTTTTGCACGACCTTATCTCACTTCCGAATTTCGCAAACTAATCTTTAATTTTCATCATAATCTTGGCCATTTAAGTACTACAGCCAGTCTCAAATCCATATCAGACCGATTTGTCTGGAAAGAAATGAGACAAGATATTCGATCTTGGGTTCGTAATTGCCTTTCATGTCAAAAGGCCAAAGTGCAACGACACAGTAGCCACCATATACACAATTTACTGCACAATAATCTAGCTTTCACATCATTCATGTAGATTTAGTCAGTGTTTTTCCTGAAGCTCAAGAAGGCTACAAATATCTTTGTCGTAGAATGACTCCCGACGATACTATATATAACACTATTCGTTGAGGGAACTTCCTTAATTATCTCTAGAGTGCGTTTTTACTGTCTGGCGGCCGATATTATGTATCTTCAAAATGCTTAAGAAGTGGAACTGAGCTCAAGGATAATAATATTGCTATCATTAATAAAATAGAGTTTTATTAATAATAACTATCAGCAAACACAAAAACGGAAAATATTGACAAACAGAATGGAAAGGGTCGTGGAGACTCGGGCTAATCCAAGGATTTAAGGTAAAACAAATATGGAGTTAGAAAGATGGGATGGTTCGATAAACCATTTAAAGCACAGGGTAGAATTGACAAATAAGGGATCAATACTCAAAAGGTGACGCTTGGCTTACGTAACTTCATTAGGGTGCAGTGGAAGGTACTTGAAGGAATATTCGGTCCGCTGGCGAGTTCCAGCCGAAGGGGGGGGATAAAAGGATCCTGACGTGGCGTCTTGGAAAGGAGAACCGTTACTCGACGAACGGCTTGACGAACAATGGCTGTTCTAGGTTGTTCTCTTCTGAACAAAGGGGGGGATGAGAACCGTCTCTTGTCTACGGGCTCAAGAACAATGGCTGTTCTAATGTTGTTCTTCTTTGAACAACAGGGGGGGTGAGAACCGTTTCTTGGCGAAGGGCTCAAAACGAACAATGGCTGTTCTAATGTTGTTCTCCTTGAACAACAGGGGGGGATGAGAACCGTTTCTTGGCGAAGGGCTCAAAACGAACAATGGCTGTTCCAATGCTGTTCTCCTTGAACAACAGGGGGAGGATGAGAACCGTTTCTTGGAGAAGGGCTCAAAACGAACAATGGCTGTTCTAATGCTGTTCTCCTTGAACAACAGGGGGGGGGGATGAAAACCGTTTCTTGGCGAAGGGCTCAAAACGAACAATGGCTGTTCTAATGTTGTTCTCCCTTGTACAACAGGGGGGGGGGGAAGCCTTGGGCACTTGACGTCGGAAAGGCTCGAACCTTTGGCACTCAAGGAATATTGTCCTCCTTCTGGACAAGTGATGGTGAATCTCGAGGTCGAGGTCCCTTGGCGCACAAAGGGAGAGAGGGTCGTGGTGATGTTTCGCGACGAAAATCTGGATCTCCAATCTGATCTTAGTGGTAAAGTTTCCATATAAATAGCCAGGACATCTCCTTGGCGTGGGGGAGAATGGGGTGGAAGCTTCGAGGGAACGCACAGCCGAGCCGGGGAACAATGCCTTATCTGCCCATAAGCCTAACTCGATCTGGCGAGGTCGGCGTATGGGGCGAACGGGGGGGACGATAACCTCCTTGTTTAAACATTGGCGTCCGGTAGCTGTTGATAAGACTCCAAGCCTCGAATCGAAGATGCACGTGGGTAGCCTCATGGTTTTAAATAAAATGTGATAGAAGTTGAAATGAATGCAGCTCTGAACTCGTTCTATCACACCCCTCCATTCCAGGGGAAGTTGTCACTTCGAAAAAAAAGAGAGAAGGGACAACGATAGAGCTACGTTGTAGGGAACTCGTTTTCTTGTACCAACCGTATCTTCCTGCACCTAACTATTATTACCTCAATACATGATTATTTTGATCTTTTGATTACAGGGGAAAATAACCTTTAATACAACTTAATAAAAAAAAAGGCATGGAACAATGAAATGATATAAACTTAGTACATACGGGACAAAATAATTTATACGTAAATTAATAAGAACAAATATATATACATAAAAAAAATTAGACATTGAGCGTTACAAAATTCAGACATATACATTAATTAATTATATTACAAAAGAATCTTAAATTAAGTCGTACAAGACGGTATATACCTACATGGAGATACTAATCCTATGAATACAATTATTCTACGCTATTCGGTAACGCATTTCTACTGAGGGCGTCAGTGACCTGGTTATCGGAACCTTTGATATAATTTATTTTAAATTGATACTCTTGCAAGAGTAAACTCCAGCGCATGATGCGGCCGTTTGAGTGTCTCAAATTCCTAATATAGGCTAACGGACGGTGGTCGGTTCCTATTCGAAATTCTTTACATATCAAGTACAGCTTGAATTTGTCTATGACCCAGATAATTGATAGAGCTATCTTTTCTCTAGTGGCATATCTCTTTCCGCGTGGTAATAATTGACGACTAGCATATGCAACTGGATGACTCGTTCTGTCATCCACGTATTGAAGGAGTACACCTCCAATGCCCTCGTTGATCACGTCGGTCTTAACCCCAAAAGATTTTTCCGGGTTGGGCAACTTTAAAATGGGGGCAGAAATGAACTTACTTTTGAGCTGATTAAAATGGGAAACAGCGACATCATTCCCACGTAAACGATCGGGGAAATTCTTTTCCTGAAGGGGGCATAGGGGGGCCAAAATTGCAGCGAAATTCGGAACAAATCGCTGATAGGGAGAAGCTGATCCTAGGAACGATCTTAATGGCTTCTTTGTAATCGGGAGGGGCATGTGGGCGATTGCCTTAATCTTGTTCTCGTAGGGACCTAACTTGCTTTGTCCTATTTTGAAACCCAAATATTTGATGGTTTCGTGAGCAAAATGGCATTTGCTGGGGCCAATGCTGAGGCCATTTTTACGCAGTCGCTCGAAAAGAGCTAATAGGGCGGGTAAATGGTGATTCCATTTAATTAGTTCTTGGAGCTGACTCTTCTGACGTGGTGTCAGCTGCGCGTCACTATCCAGGTCAGAGGGTTCCAAAGACTCGCCTGGTAGGGAAGGAGGAGGGTAATCGGCATCAGGTTGGATGCACACTGTCTGGATTACATTAAGGGACTCCGCGGGGCAATCCTCTTCAAGCGCCGATGCTTCGTCCAGTTCTACGAAGGTATCTCCATGGGCGCGTTGGGGGTTCTTTTTTTCTTGGGGTCCAGGGACAGTCTCCGTGTCCTTGTCTTGGGCCTTATCACCTAAGGGTGTTAGTGATTCACACTCCTCATTTTCCGTCCTAAAGTCCTGGTTAGGGGTCTCCGAGAAATCGGACGGTATCGGGGTTCTGATGGGGACGGGCTCCTGGGCTTCTTTCTTATCTCGGCCTTGAGGAAGGGCGGCCTGAAACACAGGGTCGAAACTTACTTGGGGGCTCTGTCCTATAAGTACGGAACAGAATTTTATGGGTGCTACAATGACTTCAGCCCAGCCATTATAATATTGACACTGCAGGTAACATCTAGCGACTGGGAATCGGTTCGCCCGCCCAAGTTGGTCATGTACCACCGCAAATTTTTCGTGGTTAGAGGCCACTGGGAGGAGTTCGTCGGACACGATGAAGCATGTACATCCTGTGTCCCTGACGAGAGTCGATACTCGACAGCTGTTCACGCTGCCCTCCTCATATTTCAAAGTTCCCGATGAACTTTTACCAAAAACAAAATTTACCTGGTGGCCTGACGGAGGGGGAGAAGTTTCTGCTTGGGTCTGCACCACCGGGGGAGCCGGGGTCGCATTAATCTGGTGAACTTGGTGGGCTGGTCCGCTTTTAAGCCTAGAATTTTGGGGGCAATTCCAGCTCATGTGGTTTTCTACACCACAGGTGAAGCATATGGTTGGTCGCTTCGGGAAGAGAGATGGAGGAGAAGTCTTAACGGGAGGTTTGGAGTCCCGTTGTTGGTTTTGGGGAAAGAAGTTTTGGGGTTTTACGGGGCTCGGAAACTTTGTCAGCTTTCCTGGGAAGGGGCGCGAGTCCGTCCTTCTTTCTTCTCGTTGGATTTCTTTTTCTCGTTCTTCTCGTTGGATTTTTCCTTCTCGTTCTTCTCGTTGGATTACTCTTTCCCGTTCCTCTCTTTCTCTTTCTTTTTCTACCTTTTTTCTTTGAACTTCTGCTTTAATCCGAGCTAATTCAATCTGAAGCTCAGCTTGTCTTATCCGTTCCCCTCTTTCTTCTCGTTGTATTTCTCTTCTTTGCTCCTCTTGAATGTACTCAATTAGTTCTTTTCCGGAAAGTCCACAGGACTCTCCTTGCGCTTTAAAGATTTCAAACTGAGTCATCTTTGCACTTGGGGGCGCACTAGTCAACCAACTAAAATTCCTCGCAACAAGAATTATGCCTCTATAGAATTAGCCTACCTAAATATGGGCACTGACCTATTCGTACTTGGTTTCTCAATCTAAATAACCACTGACTAAAATCACAAAAAAAACACAAACAAATTATTATAACCGTTAATAAGAAGCTACTCCAGCTTCTTAAGTTTAAAAAAAAGGGGGATAGCAATCGTTAAAACAAAAGGGGACTACTATATTCTATTATTATAACGAATAACACTATGCTTTACTCGACTGAGACCAGTGTTTGCAAAGATATAGCGTTAAACCTTACACACCTGATACCAAATTTAAATAGTATATATATATATGTCGTAGAATGACTCCCGACGATACTATATATAACACTATTCGTTGAGGGAACTTCCTTAATTATCTCTAGAGTGCGTTTTTACTGTCTGGCGGCCGATATTATGTATCTTCAAAATGCTTAAGAAGTGGAACTGAGCTCAAGGATAATAATATTGCTATCATTAATAAAATAGAGTTTTATTAATAATAACTATCAGCAAACACAAAAACGGAAAATATTGACAAACAGAATGGAAAGGGTCGTGGAGACTCGGGCTAATCCAAGGATTTAAGGGATCAAAAAAAGGTAAAACAAATATGGAGTTAAAGAGATGGGATGGTTCGATAAACCATTTAAAGCACAGGATAGAATTGACAAATAAGGGATCAATACTCAAAAGGTGACGCTTGGCTTACGTAACTTCATTAGGGTGCAGTGAAAGGTACTTGAAGGAATATTCGGTCCGCTGGCGAGTTCCAGCCGAAGGGGGGGGATAAAAGGATCCTGACGTGGCGTCTTGGAAAGGAGAACCGTTACTCGACGAACGGCTTGACGAACAATTGCTGTTTTAGGTTGTTCTCTTCTGAACAAAGGGGGGGATGAGAACCGTCTCTTGTCTACGGGCTCAAGAACAATGGCTGTTCTAATGTTGTTCTCCTTTGAACAACAGGGGGGGTGAGAACCGTTTCTTGGCGAAGGGCTCAAAACGAACAATGGCTGTTCTAATGTTGTTCTCCTTGAACAACAGGGGGGGTGAGAACCGTTTCTTGGCGAAGGGCTCAAAACGAACAATGGCTGTTCCAATGCTGTTCTCCTTGAACAACAGGGGGGGGGGATGAGAACCGTTTCTTGGAGAAGGGCTCAAAACGAACAATGGCTGTTCTAATGCTGTTCTCCTTGAACAACAGGGGGGGGGGGATGAGAACCGTTTCTTGGCGAAGGGCTCAAAACGAACAATGGCTGTTCTAATGTTGTTCTCCCTTGAACAACAGGGGGGGGGGAAGCCTTGGGGACTTGACGTCGGAAAGGCTCGAACCTTTGGCACTCAAGGAATATTGTCCTCCTTCCGGACAAGTGATGGTGAATCTCGAGGTCGAGGTCCCTTGGCGCACAAAGGGAGAGAGGGTCGTGGTGATGTTTCGCGACGAAAATCTGGATCTCCAATCTGATCTTAGTGGTAAAGTTTCCATATAAATAGCCAGGACATCTCCTTGGCGTGGGGGAGAATGGGGTGGAAGCTTCGAGGGAACGCACAGCCGAGCCGGGGAACAATGCCTTATCTGCCCATAAGCCTAACTCGATCTGGCGAGGTCGGCGTATGGGGCGAACGGGGGGGACGATAACCTCCTTGTTTAAACATTGGCGTCCGGTAGCTGTTGATAAGACTCCAAGCCTCGAATCGAAGATGCACGTGGGTAGCCTCATGGTTTTAAATAAAATGTGATAGAAGTTGAAATGAATGCAGCTCTGAACTCGTTCTATCACAATCTTACTACAGTTATATTCTGATTTACAAAATGGATGGACATGACGTCTTAGTCTGTAGTTAACGCCATTTACACTCATTACATCTCAAGATTTGCTGCCCCGGTTAAAACAATCTATGATAGTAGCCTTAAATTCCATTCAGTATTATTTAAGAAATTACTAAAACTAACTGCCGCAGAACACATTTTTATTTTGCCGGTGAACGCCTATGGCCACTCTCTGTCAGAAAGATGCCATCGCAGACTAATAAGCTCCTTGCTAGCCAAAGGAGATCCTAGTGATTGGATGAAAACTTTACCTGGAACTCGGCTCGCTATGCGTAACAATCCCTGTCAGGAGACAGGGTATTCACACACACTAATTGTTTTTGGCACGTTCTTACGACTACCAGGTAACTTGTTTGTCACCAGAAATACAGATCAACACAAATTAATAAAATAACATCAAAAAATCATGAACTCTCTTGCCCCAATAACTTCCAGACCTATGTTGAAACAAAATACTTTTATTCTCAAGGAGGTCGATACTTGCACTCCTCATGTTTTCCTAAAGGTCATAAAGATTCGCCCTAGTTTTTCTACCCCATACAAGGGTCCATATAAAATCATAAGAAGACATCATTATTCATATACTTTCTAAGGACCCACTGGCCCCTTGAAGGCACACATCCGCAATATCAAACCAGCACATTTTGATTCGCCCATATATTCTACCGCAAATATTACCCCTAGTTCTTTAGTACCAGCCACCGATTCTCTGCCCACCAGAAGTCTAACACGTTCTCTTACAGGGAATCAAATAAACAACACCATCAACCTCATACTACCACCCCCACGTGGAGCAAACTGGCTTTTTTACACGATTTTCCAGTATTTATGTTTGAACCAATAAACGTACTTCTTATATGGTATGATGATTTGATGGGGGACACAATTAATTGCAACGAAAAATGACTGCTAGATTTTTTTCACACTCTATCGCGACATTCCCTGAAAATCAGAAATTATGGTGCTTCGAATGTGCCAGATCAGGACATCGTTTTGAAAAATGTGAAAGTCCGAAGACAAAATGCCTCAACTGCAAGGGGTACCATAGAACTATGGCTTTTAATTCCCAGAAAAGGAAGCAAAAAAAAAACAGAAAAAAACTTCGTACGCAAGCGCCGCAAGAAAAGGCGAGGAGATCCGACCAACGTTGGTAAACCCCTCAGACATTCGTATCTCTAATGACCTTAGTGCACGCATACTAATACGGGTTACGCACGCAAACGTAGCAAACGCTGTCAGACCCGGATTCTACAATGAAATACTCAATTCGTTCTTCAAAGTGAACGGCCTTTCATCAATAAATATGCCCACGGAATCAAAACGCTCTAAGGCCTTCAAGGACTCGTTAATTCCTCACCACAAGTTCAAGAAAGCCGAGCTAGAGCTCAACAAAATGACGCCCGCCCCGGAAGAGGCCGATGAGGAAGAAAAAGGGAGAGAGGAAACTGAAGAATAATCGGTAAAAGAGGAAAATGAAGACAACTCAACTTCGGAAAGTGACGAGGACCCATGCATCCGAATAGGTCAAAGAATCCAAGCCCCCCTCCGAAGAAAGAAAAGCCTGTAATTGCCCAATTTGTTACATAGGCCTAAAGAAAAAGAAGGACGAGCAGCACCAATAGATTAACACAATCATGCAGAGAAATGCACTGAAAATTTTGGAAATAAACACAAACGGCTGGACGACTAAAAGAACACCATACGGAAACATATTCAGGGAAATTGATACAAACATCATCTTAATCTCAGAAACCATGATCTCCACTCGTAACTCAGAAATGAAGATCTGAAATTACGAAGTGTTGGTTACAAATTACTCGCAACAGCGCTACGACGGAGCTGCTACTGCGATTTAAAAAAAGAGATCAAATACAAGCAAATAAGAAACCTAGAAGAATTCTATCTCACGATTGAACTCCAACTCGACATTGGAAAACTAGTCCTCGCAGCCGGATACCAACCACCTAGGAGAAGATATTTACCTATTCATTCTCTCATTGGCCTTTTTGAAAGAAGAACCCCCATCATATTAACTGGAGATTTAAAGGCCAGGTGCCCAGAATATGGCTACCGAACCTAAAATGAGAACGGGAGAAGCCTCGAAACGTTGCTGGGCAGAAACATCGTCCAGTGAATCGGCCCCGACTTCCCCACCTTCGTCAGAGGAAGGACTGCCGCGAAACAAGACATTTGACTGGCCAATCGTCATCTGCCATTTAATTATCCCATGGTTCCAGTCCAGGTACCATGTAGTGGCCATATGGGGACCTTCCTTACCATCAACAGGAACCCTATACAAGTCCCAGCTGTAGTAAGAAAAAACTACAAAAAAGCAGACTAGTAACGGTATTTACGTCTTCTCGAGGAATATCATCCACCAAACCTGGATGAGGCAATTTTCCGGTATTCACGTCTTCTCGAGGAATATCATCCGCTAAACTTGGATGAGGCAATTCTCGAGGAGATTGACGAGGAACTCGACGAACTCAATAATCATTTTATAAACGTGGATAAAGCTTGTATCCTCAAACCTGAGTATTGGACCATCTCAACCTACAGATGGACTAAATACATGAAGGACATGTACCATGAGCTGTAGATATTATACGAGATCAATGTCAGAAATGCATCAATTTACTCAATACAAAGAACCCTAGTAATAAAAGGAGAGCTCAATCAGTTGGTCCTCGAACAGCATGGAGACGCTTTAGATCAAGAGGCATCTCCCAAAGATTTTGAGAAAAAATCAGGAGTCTCAGAGGATCAACTGAAAAAAAAGAAAATAGAAATAAGGAAAGAAAATGGAACCATCGAGACAGAAGAAAGAAACATTGAAGAAATTTTCCGCAGTTTTTGGAAAAAATCTTCAGTATTACTGAAGAGGAAGACGAAGAATACGACATAGAGTTTGAACGTGACATCATAGACGAGCTTAATACACAAATACACAGAACGCACCCTCAACACCGGTTGGATAGACAGCGCAACGGAGACGCCGAGATAACCGAAGAGGAACTACTCGGCGCGCTACGCTCAATCTGCCAGAGAGCCCCAGGACAAATGGGGCTCACAAAATTACATTTTGAAAAGGCACCAGCGAACGTCATCGAATGAATAAGGAGAATTTCTAGCGCTCGTCTAAACACGGGATACTCCGCAGATATTTATAAAACGGCGAAAATGATTTTCTTGCCAAAGTATGGGAAGGACCCGATTTCACTTCTAGAATTTGGCGGGAAGCTCTTCGAGAAGATCCTCAACCAAAGACTGGTGTCTCACATAAAGAAAAACTCCCTATGCAACTCCTGCCAGAAAAAAACGAAGTACGATAAATATTATCACGGAAAAGCTCACCCAGGCAAAAAGGGAAGGACAGTACATAGACATTGTTTTCGGGATGTGTCAAAGACGTTTGGCAAGGTGTGGCAGCGTGGAATGCTGTACAAGATCCTATGGCTGGGCATAAGTGAAAACTTAGAAAGAACTCTTTGTGACTACGACATGAAGAGAGCAACATATGTCAGTTTAGGGTGCACAGACGGACCGATGTTTTCGCTCAATGCGTGCCTCCTGCAGGTAGGGGGATGTCTGTCACCCACTCTCTACTCGATTTACACCGCAGATGTCCCAGCCTCTGTGTACCCCTCTACCCTCAATATTCAATACGCCGATGATTTCAACCAGATATTCAAATGTACTTGGAGGAACACACCTACGCAGACAGCGGCCGAAATCGGAATATTAAACACATACGAGGCATGATGGAAGACACGAACGAACCTAGAAAGGTTCAAAATTGTCAACATCGGCAGAAGACTAATCACAGATGTCAGGGTGGGGGATAGACACTATACATACACAAAGGAGTGCAATTTAGTCGGAATGAAAATCAATTCATCCGGGTACAAGAAGCTCGTCGATGGAAGAATCCTCAAAACATCAACTGCAGTCTGAACTATATATATGCGAAGAAAACTTCGAAAAAGCAACAAAAAAAGATCTACAACGCACTTGTAAGATCTATGTTGCTGTGGTCTATGGTTGTACTGCGTTCCGTTGAAAGAATTTGATGCGATGACTTCGTATGATGATGAATATACTGCTGGTGTCATCACTTGTAGGTTGTTTCTTGTAACGAGATGAGTTGGTCAATGCCTTTGATTGTGGCAGGGTTCACCACTTCCGAATTGGAACAAATATACCTTCTCTACTTCTTGAAGGGGTTCACCAAATAAGTTCGTATTTGGAATTTTCTGAACGAAATGATAAAAAACTTTATTCTAAACTCCATATTTAATGATGAGGGGCTGGAGGTTGGTGAATCCTATCCAGCGAAGATGTACTGATTACAGTAATGAGGAGAAAGTTGTGGGGTTAAATGTGTATATATATGACTCTGTCTTCTTTTATATGTGTAGAGAAGGAAGGCATAAGCAATGGGGTTTGGGGCGAAAGGGCTTTATGTGACGTAAATGTTTATTCAAGAGAGAGAGAGGGGGGGCAGAGATTATTTATCAAAGGAATTTTAAAGATAGACAGTAAAAAACAATAAGAGAGTTTAGAGAATTGGATTTCAATATTACAGAAAGGCGTTAATAAAAAATCGAATGAAAATAGTCAAAGGACAGCTTTGTTAGAATGGATTTTGTTTTGATCCAAGGATGATAACGCAACCTAGGCGAAATCAAGGCTCGCTCCAATCGGAACATTCGAGTCTGAGATTAGTGTGTGCAACTCCTGTGTACATATATATATATATATATATATATATATATATATATATATATATATATATATATATATATATATATATATATATATATATTTATATATATATATTTATACAATAAGTGGCTTCGCCAACTCTCATTAGCGGAGGAACTTGCGCTTCGCATGCAGACTTTAGCTGTGTCTATTTTAGAAAGAACTTCTATAAAACCTTCTAATATTTGAAAACACCATAAAACAGCTATCCCTTAATTATAATAAATTTTCTCAGTTTTTATGAACGTCATCTTTTGTACTTCTTTTTCTTTTAACCAGTTCAAAAACATTGGATATTCATATTTATTTTTTTCTGTACTCTTAGAAACAACTTTGATATAGGAAAATCCAGTCCTGGCGGCTGTTTTTCGAACTTCAAAGAAAACTTAGAAAGAGCTTTGATAAAAGCCTGAAATATACCTAAATGAATAATAAACTATACTTTAACTGTTCATAAAATATCATTCCTAAAATATAGTATTATATGATTAAAACTAACTAGGATATACATGCTTTAATTTAAGTGTATACAAATTTAGTTATTTCGCATATAAAAAGAAGGTAAATACGCGTATTTTGCGTCTAAAAAATAGGTAAGAGTGTATTCCGTCTCAAAAAGAACCCATAAAAAAAATTTGCAAAAAGATGGCATTACAATCCGCTAAATAATGATAAAGTGAGTGAGGCTGTGGTATCGAGAATGACTAGAAATTGTTTATTGGTCAACGTCAAACTCCAAAACAGAGGAAGAGTTGAGGCAAGAAACAAGTAAATCTCGAGAGAAATAGTGCTATTTTCAAAATAAAAACAGAGAAACAGATAGATGACAAGTAAAAAAAGTTATAAATGCGATTAAAGTTTTGTGGAGATAAAGTTAACACCCAAACTGTCCCAAGCCATGTGTTTAAAGGAGGAATTTCAGGATGACAACCAAGGAAAAAATAATATCCCTTGCAATGACAAATAAACCAAAATTGTGGGTAAAAGGGATGCTGATGTCACTTAAGAAAAGGTATAGTGTTCATATATAAATATTTGAAAAGTTATAACTGACAAAAATTGAGATATGAAGTGTCCAGAAGTATTTTGAGTAACGATTAGTAAAACAAATTTGATGAATCCATTTATTTCTTAAAGTTCATCTTCAACAATTCATCGATCACCGTGTGGCGCTTAACAACCACACTATGTTGTTTAAAAACAAAAGCGATATTTCACCTCAAATGTGTCTAACAAGGTATCAACCCGCAAATATCATAGGGTCTAGTGTCATTTCTACATATGCCAGTCGACAATTGCGCATTGTAGATGTTGCAAGATCAAAATAAATTAGAACTGGAATCACGAAGGGTGCCTGAATTTGGTAAATGTGAATTAAAACTACGCATGGGATGTATAGAGGACATTGTATCCATATATGATTAGGATCTATGCCATAAAGGTAAGACTGTCACGAATTATTTCAATGGCAACTTGCTAAAATTTCCATAGCTTGGGAACATCCCGTAAAATTCTAACTAGCAGAAAAATACAGGCATAAAAATATTTATCTTTGTTCCATGAATATGGAATTATTATATTACACATTAAACCAAAAAATATCAATATGTTTTATTCAGTTAGCAAATTCTTTTGCCCACGTATATGTATAATTTATCTAGATACGGTGAACTATTTTTTTTTTCCATAATATATTTTTGACGCTATTTTAGGGGAATTTTACATCGATTTTGGTAACCTACTTTCTAGCATTCATTTGCATATCAGTTTTTTGGGGGGATAAGTACTTTCTAGCATTTAATCGCATATGTTCTTTGGTAAGATACTTTCAAATATTCAATTTCTTATTTGTTCTTTGGTAAAATACTTTCTATCATTCAATTTCATATTTGTTCTTTGGTAAAATACTTTCTAGCATTCAAATGAATATCTGTTCTTTGGTAAATACTTTCTTGCATTCAATTGCATAGCTGTTCTTTAGTAAAATACTTTCTATAGTTCAATTGCATGTCTGTTCTTTGGTAAAATTCTTTCTAGCATACAATTTTATATATGTTTGTTCTCCGGTAAAATACTTTCTAGCAGTCAATTGGATATCTGTTCTTTGGTAAAGTCATTTCTAGCATTTATTTTCATATCTGTTCTTTGGTAAAATACTTTCTAGCATTCATTTTCATATCTATTATTGGTAAAATTATTTCTAGCACTAAATTGCATATGTGGTAAATAAATTCAATGAACATTGCTTTCATTCTCAAATATGTGATTATGGTTACCAAATGAATTTCTGAAAAATTCTCATTTTCGTGACTCCGTCCCTAAAAATGCTCTTTTCATATCAATAACTGGGCAAATATAATTAATGTTCAATCTGTTGAACTTTGACATCTTATCATACAAAGCCTCACAAAGCATATTACAAATAAGTCTGGATAATAAAAGTAATACGAGAAACGATCATAGTCCTCTAGATTTGAACATCGAAGGAAAGTGACCTTGTGTTAATGTGGTGAAATATTAGATAATAATAATCGCTTTCAAGCATATTTACCCTGCAATTGATGGATAGTATAGCGGAGGCAATACCCCTGCTACAACTGAAACCTAGATTAGTGGCATGACCTTCCTACCCCAGTACCCAAAGGACAAACGGTGCTCTCTCTTTGGTCTTCTTTTGCACCCGTTTTAAATCACCTACTATAACTTCGAGGCTATTTAGACCTAGTTAAAGGTGAAGGAGGGTATTAGACGTTCTTGAAAAAATGGTATAGGCAAAGGATATGCTCTCCTCAGAAAAAAAATCACTCTCGATAAATATATAATCAAGCACTTCATTACTTCAGGAGAAAATTCCAGGAATTAAAAAAAATAATAGTGGCTACATTCCATTTATTTATCAAAAAGGACTACAAAGGACTGCAGGGTTTTATTTGCATGTTATTACATTTATTATCGTAAAGCAAAAACAAGGCGAGGTTATATAATTGCGGAAAACTCAATTAAGGTTTGTGATAGGAGACATTTTTAAAAAGGCTAAACTCTACCTCTTTCAAATAATAGAAAAATGGATCAATATTGGGAGGAGCTCGAGGAAAGCCTTTCTTTCCAAATGGATGAATAAACAGATGGCGCCTGGAAATATTATATTATATATTTTTTGAACAAAGATTATAATTAGTGGGTTTAAGGCAAGATAAATCTTTGAAATCGATGCATTGATGAGGGAAAGTATAAGAACTTTGAGCATTCGGAGGACATTTCTTTCCCAATAAAATTTCTCTGCATTAAATGCAAAATATTCTAACTTGCAACAATTATCTAATTTAGGTTGAGTTATTTACTTCTTTTTTTTAAAAAAAAAGTTATTTTGACTTAAATTCCATATGATGTGTGTGCTATCATACAAAACTTGCTTGGAAGAAGTAGGATGAACTAGAGAAATATAAACTCATATTGATAACCAAACATTACTATGCTACCAGCGATTGCTCACAAATAAACAGGGCTAAATTTCTTACATACCAAATGCTTCAATTTTACTTGAATGTTTGAACACTTAAAGGTATATGTCGCCCTAAAAACTAACAGGAAATTATTTGTATGAAAAACAGTAATTGCTGTTTAACTTTTGAAGGTTAGTTGCTTTTTGAACAACAAATCTGAACACCCGTTTTCAAAAAATGATGCCTCAAAAACAAAATATATGAAAAGGTAGGTGCAAAACTTAAATTTATACCACAAATTAAATCTATAATGTTATGCTGCAGTTCAATTCTATAACTTCCCTTGTCATTTGAATAAATTATAAATTTAATTTTCCTTTTAAAATTTGGGAACAGTAAAATGTGCGTCTTTTCAAAATATCTTACGAAGTTTTCACTTATCTATGTTAATCAAGTTCACACAAGTCCCGTTCTCATGAGAATTTACTGGTAATCACAAGATTTCTTCATAAAACAGATGACTTTAGAATGCTTAAACTTTCAAAGTAAAGCTTTCACTAAATCAAAATTCTTCCGATATATAATGTTTATAAATTTTTCTCGCTTGCTAACATTTTTAAGGTTAGAACTCATTATATTAACATTCAAGCTAGCTATCCTAATCAAGTTTCCTTAATATACACGTTACACAAGACCTCAAACCATTTACCAAATATATTTATCAATTGATGTCAAGGACCGTGTTTCAGTTCTGTAAAAGTGTGAGATTTGGAGAGCCCATGTAGTTTATTCATATTATTGATAACATTAAATGTAGCTCAAGATTATATACGAGTACAATAGAGCTTTAGCGGCTAATTTTCCAGAAAATTTCTAGGAATTTAATTCTTATAATAAAGTAGATACTTACAATAATATTTATTTATTACGTAGTTTATAGTCGATTTTTTGAAATTCGATTACAACGACTGTTCAGATATTTTGGGGGAAGAATCATTTACTCATATAATGGCCAAGAAATAGGAATTTTCCCAACGCGAGACGAATTATATCTTAAAGGAATTAGTTAAAGAAAATTATTTTACGCAAAATTCAAAAGATTGAAGCGTGATCATCGTATTGAAAATAAAAAGCGAAGAATGGCATTCAACCGAAAATTAAAAGGGTTCTACCAGAATTTCCAGTTCTTACCCCTAGAGATCTTTTTCAAATCAAAAGAGAAGTGGCTAAAAACCTTCGTGGCAGAAAATTCACTTTTCATGCTTCTGAGCATCCTTCCGTCTTGACAGAACCAATGTGTAAGGCAATCAGGAAATTTTCTAGGTTATAAATACGAATAAAAAAAGCCGTGTATAACCTGAAAACAAAGAAAACGCATTTGTGGGGTTAGATATACACGAAAACTGACTTTGATAATGTTATCCTCACACAATTAAAAGATACTGGGGATAGGCTTGATTGTTGAGTTATCAATGGAAGTCAGGTGAAGTATAATTCACCAAGTAAAAACAAGGTAACAGGAGATTGAATATTTAGGCTACAATTGCTAGAGACAAGCTAGTAGGACATTTCCAATACGATGATGGCGTTAAAATCGATTCGAAGGAGTAGTGAGAGCACCTGGAGAAAAGAAAATCCTATCTTAGTTCAAAAGACAGCAAGTGAGGATGAGGAAGTCACGTACTTTCATTCAGGATAATATTCCTACTCATGCCCTAAGTTATTTAAGTATTGGTTAGAGTTGAAAGGATTTGTAGAAGACTCAATCATGGACTGACCTCCAAACAGTATCAAACTAAATCCAAGAGAGATTCTTATGAAGCATCTTAAATTGAGAGGTGAGGCGAATAAGAGCCAATTTAACCGCAGCAATGACCTTTGCGAAGTCACCTAAGGTACCGAGATAAATGTCCTGCTGATTACATCCAAACCTGGACAACAACAATCTTTTTAAAGATTTTTTCAAGATAATTGCTCTGTCAAAAAGCTCTTAAACAGTTCTTATTTAGGATTATGTTTCATCTACTTTCCATTCATTGTACTTCTTACACTTACTAAATATATGTTGTTTAACTTGTTATTCTTTGGTATTATATGATATTTTTATATATTAGGTTGAGAATTTTGTATACCTACCATTCTGCAAATGCTGTATTGACAGGATAATAGTTGATCCAACAATAATTTCTTGTATTTTCCTCTTATCTGGGATTTCGATTCCATATATATTCATAGCATATTTTTTATTTAGTCCATGACGAAAGTTACACGAAAAAAACAGCTTTTTTAGGAGATCTATTGTTATTTTCAATGTGTGCATATGCAGCATTTTCCCGTATCTTTCAGCGGTGAAAATTATCAGTAATGTACTTACAGCTTTTCACAACTCTGCGCTGCTTACTGTAAGTTACTGTAAAACTCCATGTTTCTTGCAAGTTTGATGCATTATTCTATTATGAACTTTCTTTGCTTGCTTTTGTCTATTTGATACTCAAATGTTTCAAATTTGCATTTTATCAAAGTTCCTTATAATGCTTTGCTAAAATAATAACAATTTATATTCAAGAGTAAACTTTTAAATATCTTTTCTTTTTATGGATATTTTTTCAGCTTCAATTAAGCCTAGGTTTGCCCAACGACCTTTATTTTAAAGTACAGTTCCTTATTTCAATCAGCTTGTCCTTGTGCTTTATTGAAGGACTAAAGAAAACATTTCCTTTATTTTCATTTTCCTGTTTTAATCTAAAAATAACAAATTGCTTAGGAAATTTATAACTATTCCATATTTCAATCAATACGGTCCAATAAATCCTCTAAGAAATTTATTATATTGTTCGGCATTTAAATAACTGACACAATTTATCAAAAACTTGTGAAAATATGAGCATGCAATATGGCTACATTGTGATGCAATGTAGCGATCTTGTCACAGATAACTATCACAGTCAGTAATCATCCCTTATGTTGTCTACTCGATGAGGGGCACCATAAGATAAGCGATCAGACAGAGCCATAATTTTGCGACAAAAAATGATGAGACTTTGCGATAAACAATAATTTCCAAGTAGTTCAACAAAAATTGAAATAGAGAAATAAAGCCTAAAAGAAAACAAAAATTAAAATACAAAAGTTTAAAAAAAGACGAATACATATGAATATTGCATAAGAAAGGAAAATAAATAAAAATAAATAATTAATAAACTAGTAGCAAAATAACTAGATAAAACATTGATATATATTCTAAACGCTAGCAGATATTAAAATGAAAACAATTTCATATAAAGTAAATGAGAATCAACAAACATAAGAAAATAACGGCAGAAACAAATATATAGAACAAACCTCAAATAACACATTAGGCTAACCATTCACCTTGCATCTTTACTTTCACTTACTGAACACACACTCACTTCAGTTTTTTTCGACTTACCCTCCTCTACTCTCCTTCAAATATTTCAATCTTCTTGTAAACTAAACTAAGCTAACAGGTAATTCTCGATTTGGACCTCAGAGCCCTAATATCTCTGCTGAAAAAGCCATAGCTTAGTTCCGAAAGCATAGAAATAAAGTTCTTTAACCTCAGTTGTGCTCGCCTTACCTTCAGTCTTAACAAATAAGACTAACTTTCAGTCGAAATTAAATGATAATATCAAGTTAAATCGCATCACCATAAACCCAACCTAAAAGGTTAAAAAGAAAATACAAAATATAATTTCTAAGGCAATCGTCAGTAACAAAGGCGTAAAATTCCAGAAAATTACTGATCCTTATAAACATGGCTACATTGATGGAAAAGTTAAGACATATAAACGCAACATGATCAATATGATCTTACAAGTAATAATACCCACGTATAAAATAACCAAAGAACACAGCCAAATTTCACCTTACATGCCAATTAGTTTTCTATCAAATCAACCACGAATTTCTTGGCATCATTCATGCGACAAGTTCTATTGAAATTATGGCTTTACTTTATATGGAGAGCCTCTTAACGAGTGTACCTGTGAAAGGATAATCGACATTATGATAGACCAAGTTTATAACCTCAAGTAATTTCCCATTCGTGTATCTGCGGGTATTCTTAAGGAATTCTTGGTGGCCTGTACTACGGAAGCTCTATTCAAAGCCCCGGATGGACAAATGGTTACCCAAATAGATGGCGTTGCTATGGACTCCTCACCGCTTGGTTACACATTAGCGAACTTCTATTTCGGAAGGATGGAAAAAAATGGTTTAATGAATAATGATGTTAAACTCCATCTTACTGCAAATACAGTGAAGATGTAATCTTGTAGTTTGCGATGAAACGCATGTACGAAAAATACAGAGAGGAATGAGCGTCATAAATGTGGACATTAAACATCCCCTTCGCTATTATTCAACTCGGGACCCCTTTTGTGAAAAACTTTTACGCGTAAAATAAATTTTGCTGAATAATTGGTTCTCGAACAAAATCATTGATCGCCAAACCAAGTTAGGGCGCTGTTTTCGGAACAGGCTCGGCAGCGACTTACAAGAATAGGACATAGTGAAACTTTCTTTAGCATCTTTGCGTTGTCGTTGGTGCTGTAATAAGAGCAAATGCACTTATGCTGTTAGATTTCGAAAAGACACTAGATTAGAAGAATCAAAATTATCTTTTGAGACAATCGTTTATTTCATTCGCGCATGTTGCAAAGGGTTTACAATTAGAGATTTGTGTTAAGGAGCTTAAAATGTAAACATATCCTACAACTGATAGGAAAAACATTCTAAGAGTTTTGCGCTAATTCCTTGCTCTAAAACCTAAACTAACTAAACCTAACCTAAATGTTGTACTCAAACTACGAGCTTCAAACGCAATAGCCCAACCCTTAGCCTAACCTTAACCTCGCGATAGCCTTGAACGCCTAATTCGCAGCTAAACCTCTTCTTAAAAAAACCCAAGTGTCTCTAGCACAAATACTATAATATCCCACAACTTAAACAACATCAATTAGAGAAAAATTATTCTAAACAAATCAATTTAGTTCTGCCTACAAAACTGACAAAAGAATTCTTAAAGAAATACTGCAGCGAAATGTTAAATTTATAACTAAAACGAGAAAATTAATCGAATATCTAATTACAAACTCCCAAAAGTAAGCAATTACATTATGAAAAACAATATCTGCACCCAAAATGGCAAAGTCAAGTCAGACTGAATCTCTAAAACCAAACATCTACACAAAACACAATATGAGAATCACAAGATACATACTTGTTAATAATAATATAATTAAACCGAGTACAGATGCATCACACATTCCGTTATTAGAAACTTTAACCATATTACAAAAGAAAACCGAGATGAACAACCATCTTATTTCTACTACACGTGCGTTTAGGCTTTTCGCCCAAACAAACCCTGTTGCACTCTTTAAAAGAAACGCCTTCAGTGTTCCGTTCTTACCCATGTCAGGGAGACGAGCAGTCCCGAATATGCCCATTTTCACCGAAAGCTTGACAAAGAATTTTATTCTCTTTTAACGTTCAAAATTAATTCGTTTAAACCCTCTTTTAATGTTGGGTCCTCTTATTTTTACCCTCCTGAGAAAGAGAAGAAAGTTATAGGAAGGATTTAGAGTTGTAAAAAGAAACTGATAGAACTAAAGTAAACTAATGTCTTAAATTAAACTTATTAAAGGGAGGAGCTACTGCCCATATATATATATATATATATATATATATATATATATATATGTATATATATATATATATATATATATATATATATATATATATATATATATATATATAGATATAGATATGTTTGTGACCAAATAATGATAAGTAATGCATGATAAATTACTGATATCAGATATGAATGACAATAAGTTTTACATGTACATTGTACATGATAGGATGGATGAAACTGCAAGTTAAGTAAAAAAGAGCATTTTATTCGAAAAACATGCTGGTCAAAATGATCTTGGCAAATAACACAAAAGACGTAGATGAGAAAATACAATTATACGTTACTCAATAAATAACCTTCTGTTGTTACAATATATTCGTACTTTGTATGTAGACCTTTACTATCAATTACGCAATGACATCTTTTACACTGGAGCATACTAAGCCAAGGTATTTTTTGGGCGTTATTTCTTTTCATTCCTCTTGTAATATTTCCCAAATTTCTTCGACGGTGCTTGGAGTTCTCTCCTTACTTCTCTCTCGTAGTGTCTTTCACACATTCTCAATCGGATTGAGGTCTCGGCTCTGAGCAGGTCACTCCATGCATGGCACTTACTTTCTCTTCATCCAGAAAATTCTTTACCAACTTTTCCGTGTGGCATGGTGTATTATCCTGAATAATAATGGCAGGTTGGGTAGATGCGGATCTCATATGGGGCAGAGCATGTCTTTGCAGAAGTCCTTTATACACTTGAGCATTCACTCTACCTTGCAATTGGACAAGTGGGACAGTAACTTCCGCTGAAATAATGCCTCAGACCATAACGCTTCCTCTATAAAACTTGACGCTGCTCTTCACACACTTTACAGATAATCTTTGGTCAGATCTTCCATGGACAAACTTCCTACCATCCAAACCGAACAAATGGACTTTGATTTATCGGTAAAGTGTACTTCGAACGATTTCTTTTCTGCCAATAGAATGTGGTTAGTTGCGACGGATAATCTCGCTTTCTTCTTATGAGGCTCAATTAATAGGGTGACTGTTAGTGTGTGAGATTGTAAAGATCTTTCCGTCAGGCTGTCTGATATTTTCTTACTGGGGAAACAAATGCCCATATGTAGTTTCATTTACTTCTTGGGAATTCATTGCTGCTCTCTTGTATCATTCCTTTATTGAGATTGGGATAATGGTTTGGTCATCTTTCTTTGATGTTTTCCTACGGCAACCATTAGAAATTCCACTGATACATGAGCTTGTGTTATCGATACTTGATATAATATTACGTATAACACCTTTGGGGCGTTCAACACTTCCACCTACGTCTCTGGTGGAAAGATGATCCTCTTAGAGTAGCTTAACACTTAGGTTCTGGATATAGGTAGGTTTAGTCGAGGCCCTAGACATATTTGATGCTCAAAGTTGACAAGGTAATGACTGAAAGTGCTAAGAACTCATGAAAGTAAGTGAATTCTTTAAATTAGTTTGTTGTCTCAAAGACAGAATTAATAGGATTGCGA
The DNA here is from genome assembly GCA_963969495.1 of Ceratothoa steindachneri. Taxonomy (NCBI): domain Eukaryota; kingdom Metazoa; phylum Arthropoda; class Malacostraca; order Isopoda; family Cymothoidae; genus Ceratothoa; species Ceratothoa steindachneri. The sequence goes on from OZ018321.1 coordinate 14,698,741, forward strand.
TGTCCAGATCATTTTTACCACCCTAATGTTAGAACAAAACTGCTCTTTTGCACGTAACTTGCAGTTTGATCAATCTTAATATGTACATTGTACATGTAAAACTTATAGCCATGCTTAGATTGGAAGCGACCCTAAGTTTTTTGATGGAACCAAAGTGTCCGAATCATTATGGCCACTAATATATATATATATATATATATATATATATATATATATATATATATATACATAGTCTTGGAATTTCTACAGTAAATCACTGTTTAAAAATACAGTAGCTGTTGCTGTAAAAAATGCAGTGAGTTAGTGGCTGCTTAGTTGGCACTAAGTTACTGCATAATACGGTTTATATGCAATAACGAAGAAATCGATGGCATAAGTTCAAAACCAACTTATTTTTAATTTTCTTCAACAGATGAAAACTTGTTCTTTTTATTTGGTTTGCTCTCTATTATATATATATATATATATATATATATATATATATATATATATATATATATATATATATATATATATATATATATATATATATATATCTTTCTATTGTATATATATGGTGTTGAAGAAAATGAAAAATACGATATTTTTGAACTTATGCTATCGATCTCTCTTAGTTCATATAAACTGTAATTTGCAGTAATTTAGTGCCAACTAAGCAGCCACTAACTCACTGCATTTTTACACCAACAATGTAAGCTACTATATTTTTAAACAGTGATTTACTGAAGAAATTCCAAGAACATGAGTGTGAATATATTATTTTACACAGTTACTGTAATATTTACATTTAAATACTGCATGAAAATACTGTAATGTAGATATTGTGCTGTAAAAATCCAATTTTTTTTTACTGTTAACGCAACTGCTAATAAATCACTAAAAGCTCACAGTAATCATTTTATAGTATACGGTTACAGGATTTTCAAGTTAGTATTGTCCATATAACATTCATCTCCAACTGATATTCGTCGGTGAATGCAATGTTTATATGTAGATTGGCTTATATTTTCAGCGCGTCTTAGTTTGAATTCCTGACAAAATTCAAACACTCGGGGCCATTATTTGATTGAGAGTTTCTTCTGAAGGCACCAAATTTTCTAAAGCTTAATAATCTTGCATTCAATTATCAAGATATGTTTTTCCGTTTCTTTGTTCAAACTTGTATTAGTAGTATTTTTATAACTGATTTCATTATTTTCTCACTGGTTAATGCTTTACTCTCTCACTGTTCATCAGAGTGAGGAGTTGAGTGTCGTTTGTCTCCCATAGCTCATTCTTTTCTTTTTCTTATACTAATCTTTCTTTCTTCAATCTGAGAGAATGGATCACAAGTATCGATCGCCTAAGCTGAGTGTCCAGTCATACACAGCACTTCATTTGTCTTTCAACTGAGGGCACTCTCAGTCTTTCTTAAACTTCTAGCATGTGTCTCCAGGGCTATGACAGTTTATTTGGAGAGCATTAATAGGAAAAGTTGCTATAAAGTATTGGCCTCCTGTCCCCAGCAGAACTTAAATGTTCAGGTGGTGCTAAGAATCTCTGGATTAGATTTAAGTTATTGATGTTTAATGCTTGCCTGTTTGTTGCTTGTATGTGGTGATCTCGAGTCGAACCCCGGTTCTGGTAACTCAGATCAAAAGTGTCGAATTGTCTGGGGCAACATCAGGGGACTATACACTAATCTTAATGAATTGCAAATTGCCTCTAGGGATTTTGATATTGCTGCGTGTTTTGAGACTTTGGTGTCAGACAGACAAAATATCCCTGAATTACTCCTAAATCATTTCAATAAACCTACTCTGCTCTTAGGTGACTCTAGACCGCGAGCTCGTGGCTTAGCTACTTATATCCGCTCTGGATTTCTAGCCTCTGTCAGATCTGATTTTAAATGTAATTGTCACGAAGTTTAATTTGTATCCTTGCTTCTATGGATAGAATTCAGGAGTCTGACCGTAAGTTAGCTTTTATTTTTTTCGGTTACCTGAATGTTCACCATAGAGAATGGCTCATGCCAGTCAGTGACACTGATCGGTCTGGGGTAACTGCACTTGATTTTGCTAATTTGTCTAGATGCGAACAGCTTATTACTGAATCGACCCACCACAATGGAAATTGCCTGGATATAGTGTTATCAGATGTACCGGGTGTAGTTGACTCGGCTATTAAACCTCCTCTTGGTAAGTCTGATCATTCTATTATTTTTTTTTAAATTAAAACTTAATTTTGAGGTTCCTAATATAAGTATATTTTGGTAAAGTTTATGTTAAATCTCGGGCAGACTGGCCTGGTGTATTCTCTGACTTTGACAATATACAATAGGGGAAAATACATAAATCTCTCAATCCTATTGATGACTTAAATGCTGCCCTTGTTAATATAATAAACCGTAAAATTCTTAATAAGATCATAAGATGTAGATTAAAAGACAAGGTGTTTTTCAATGATGATTGTAGAATGGCATACCAAGAGAAGCAATCTGCTTATCGCCTCTGGTCTTGCAATAAATCTAGATTGTTATGGGCAAATTATGTACAACTTAGATCACACGCTCAATCTGTTTATGTTGCTGAACAAGCAGAATATAATAGTTATTTATGTGAAATTCTGACCAATTCATCCCAACCCCACAAATGGTGGTCCACTTTGAAGAAATTTCGTTTGGGAAATGGTCCTGCATTACCTCCCATTCGAATGGACAATAGAACAGTGACCTTTGACCCATCCATGAAGGCTGAAGATTTGTCCTCTGTATTTCAGAGAATGCAAATTGATCAAGAACTGTTTTCCTCCTTCGACTTAGATTTAGATGATTTGGAGTCATTCAGTGGCACGGATCCAAATGAAATATTTCCCCTTTTTGAAAACTTTATCTAAGCAACTGGCTCCTAAACCTGCTACGATATCCAGAAATCTCTGGCCTCTGGTAGTTATCTAATGTCCTGAAGAACTGCCAATGTTTCTCAAATTCTTAAGGGAGCCTCTCCTACACAACTTCCTTGGAATATAGACCAATTTCTATTACTCCAATTCCTTCAAAACTTTATCAAAAGTTATTGGCAAGAAGACTATATAAGTTTGTAAATGCCCGACCCCCAAAAAATTTGCATTCTATGCAATTTGGTTTTATTGGTATTAACCAATGATCCGCAATCCTCTTTGGATGCTTGCTCCGCAGCCAGGATTATTTTTCTTCGATTTAAGCTTTCCTTTGATTTAGTGAATCATAAGGCATTAGTGTATAATTCGCAATTAATGGGTATTGGTGGTTCAATTATTAATGTATTCAGAGAACTTTTGTCTGGCCGTCAGCAGCGTGTTTTAGTTGATGAAAGTTGTAGCTCCTTTAAACCGGTTGTATCTGGTGGTTTGTCTCTCTTGTACAAGATATTCCATAATGTTAACCATCCCTTGTACTTGAGACTACCTGTTCCTTTTATCTACTAGGCCTACCTTAGATCTCAATAAATATGCATTTTCCAATATTAATTTCAAAACTAATCAGTTTTCCAAATGTTTTGTTTTATATTATTGCAAATTATAGAACGACCTTTCAAATGAAATTGTAAATTGTGCTGACCTGAATGCTTTTGAATCTGCTGTTAATCCTTTTTTTATGATTTATATGCTTGTCTGAAGGATTAACTGGGACTAGCAGACACATTGTTATTTATATTTTTAGTTTAATTTTAAATAATTAATTTTATTATATTTTAAGGAATTCTTGTGTCTTAACTTTGTGTAATCTTATGCTATTTATGCTCCTCTACACTGCCTTCAGGTGTTTTGTGGGGTTGCCATGTGTGACTTTGAACCTTTTTGGGGGCTTAAGTGGTTTTATAATAATAATAACTCACGTCTCCTTCTATCCCTACTCTAACTGTTATTCAATGCTTTTGACTCCATTATGTCACTAAACTTTCGATTATCTGAAACTTAATATACCCTCTTGTATTTGAACTGGATTGTTTATGTTTAATTACTTCTTTAATGATCAGAAACAAATGAGTCACATTTAATTGGAACATAGTGTAAAATGATTAGGAGACGACTAGTAATCTGGAAGCAATTGCTTAGAAGATTCTTTAACTTATTTCAATATAAAAATACAAAATAAAACCTAGAGATAATTACAATATGAATTATACTATGAACATCAGAATTTCTTTTTTTTTTTGTTTTTCTTTCAGTCTTTTAGTTTTTTATATAATGGTTCAATTTATTCAAAATCAGACCCGGGTTTTATAATGTCCCTTGCATAACTTATAGCATTCATGACTAGCACATTGATTTTACCAGTATATGCGAACAATTTCTGCTTTTATTTTTTAGGATATTGGCAGTATTTGTAGAGCTACGAGAATTAATTTTTCACATGAATTCTTTCTCTAATCTCAGTAAAAACTCTAGTTTTATTTGGTTAGAGATTAGATATTGTTCCGTTTTTCATTTCATCCACTTGCGTTCTGTGCTGGCTCATTTCAACTACGACTCTATATTATCTCTGCCACTTTTACATTAATTTACATTATTTATCTCCAAACTTATCACTATCATTGCCATAGTTGAAGAATACTAACTATTGGTTGCATGACCCATACGGATATTTAGATTTGCGAAAGTTTTGCTTTGTCGCATCGGGTCCTGTCCTTTCCTATAAGTTTATTTTATAAATGCAAGTAGTTTATGAGTGCAATTTGATTGGGTGTATAACAGTGCCGAACCATTAATCAATTATTTCATGGTTCTGAAATGAAATGGTCTGATTAAAAGGTCAGCGAAGGTGCAGAACTCGAATATGGCAATAGTAAATACGTATCATGTCAGTTTTTTGAGAGCCATTATATCAATGTGACTTATATATTTTTTTTGTTTACGGTTTCAATATATTTATAATTTTTGTTGTAGATGGATTAATTTTATCCTTGCACTTTTGGTGAAGGATGAAATTTCGTAAATGAGTAAACGATCCTGACCGTTTATATTACATTTATGGAGCTTTCACCCCAGGAAACTTAAAGAAACACATCACGAAGGCTGTTTAAGTGAACTTCAAAAGCTACTTATAATGTCCGTTGGGTGACTAAAGACAAGAAATGGGAACCGCTGTGCCAATGGTGTGGCGAGACTACAAAGAAAATAACAACAACTATCACTTCTTTCTTACAAACATTAAAGTAATGAATGTCAAGACACGAAGTACAGTACTGCACCTCAATATCGCTTCTACAATTCGACGAGTCCACACACTGCAGAATTACCAATTCCAAACGAACTTATCTAGTCTCAGTGATGATGACTCCAGATGAGTCAACAAGAAGTGTGCTCATAGAATTCAACCTAGGATCTCCTTTTGATCTCATAATGAACCTTGATTTTTCTAAACAAAAGGCAGAACTCCTGATAACAAGAGTGAAGCAGCGTAACCTTTTGGAAGATGGAGTGCGCATCACTACAGCACGTCATTGGTATTTTTCATTATTTATTTCATAACGATAACCCTTTCGTCACGGGAGACACGCGCAACAGTAGCCGTGACGAAAGCTGTTTCGTCATCGTAGGGAAGGCGTTGAGAGCTCGTGTTGCATCAGAGCTGCAGCCGAACACAACGTAAGAACAGAATGTCCAGCAAGACTAAAAAATGGACCAGAAAGGTTCACCTGTCTTTACAAACACTTTGTCGATAATAATATTCTTAAAATAATATTCTTATTTTTACTGTATCTCGAACTTGGCTTAGCAAAATATTTCATAAAAGCAATGGATCAAACGGATACTGTGCGTCAGTACCTGTCTATAAAGCTCGGTGGCGGGGTATCTGAAGCCAAGTTAAAAGCAGTGGTCTTGAATGGCCCTCAGATCCGCAAGCTAGTTAATGATAGTGACTTCACTAAGATATTAAACCCGCTGAAGAAGGAGTCATAGATATCTTTTGTGAATGTTTCATGAACTAAATATCTGAAAACCACAATGCTGGCAACTACCAAGAAACTGTGGCAGCGATGTTACGGAGTTATCGAGCTCGGAGTTCACAGATGTCCTTAAGACTTCATTACCTCTAATACAACCTGATGAATACTGCAACGTTAAGAGAATCAGCTAACAGATGAAAAGCAAAGTTCAGAAGTAGTCTTAGAATTTTACTGATTTATAATAAGGTTTGCACTGAATTTCCATATTTCGTATCACAAATAATCGCAAGGTTAAAACTGTGTCTACCTCAATATATGAAACAAAGCTTGGACATGCTATGGCACATTGAATGTTTTCAGTCTGGTATTCGAGATATCTGATCGGACAGCATAAAATAAAGCGCTATATAAAAAAGGACTATACAAAAAATGAGTATTATTATTAATAATAAATAATATTCACATTATAATGTGATTAAAATACTACAAATGTATTATTTGGGGGATAGCAACTTTTATATTTGAAATATTATGATGTCCGATTGGAATGCCTCTTTTCCAACTAGCGTCGTGGCTAAATGAGAGGTTCACTTTACACTGCAACCACGTAATAGCTCCTAAATAATTATTCTATATAATATCGCAATGAACGTGTAATTCTTTCTATCTTCTTAAACCATATCTTCTTATATAAAATAAGCGGAAAAGAATATATTGTTAACATAAAATAAACTTTCTTGTAATATTTTTCAAAATATCTTTCAGAATTCACAAGCTTTTATTATCCTCGTTCTTTTACCCCTTTTCTTCCATTTGTTTATCCCCTCATTCGCTTTATCGAACCTTTCTGAGACCGAGGCGGGTCATACTTCGTTTTCGTCTCTTGCGTTTAAGCTGATTTATGAAAGCAATTTCGGATTTTCCTCACGGTGTTGTAAACCAGCTTATTTTTTATGGGTGTTTCGTAATGGGAAAAACAGCAGATGCAGACGAGGGGGCGAATTAAAGACAAAAGAATTTCATATGTTGCCAATCATTGTTGTAAATTCACTTACACCTGCTGCTATGTAATTCCATAAAGCGTTTACCTGAATGAATACCTGCCGGGTCGAGATGTATATCACAGCAGCGTAAAAAAGGATTCAAAAGAAGCGTTATTTTCTGTGGAGAAGATGTTTTCATCTAGTAGCAATGATGAGGCTCTTCTCGGAGGAATGTTATTCATATAAAGAGAATAGATTAATAATTATGAATTTTATCAACAAAGTAAAGGAGCTATTAATTACGATGCAGCAGAAAATAATAGTTTGAGGAAGATTAGGGACACTAACATTCTCCTTAGTTTATTTGATGCAATTATCTAATTAATATTTTGCCCAACTCTTCGGGCTCTGATACTCTATGGATACAAATATTAACGAGTGGCTCTCTACTAGAAAGTTGTTTAAAAGAGGGTAATTATAAAGATATATTCATACCTACCTAATAAATCAAATGAGGCCGCGAGTTGAGGTTTAATTAATTGACAGTCGATTTCCTTAATGTCTAGAGCCAACAAAAACCAGTCAAACAGTTTGTAACTTCCCCCAAATACAAAAAGCACTCATTTTATCTCGCCTATCTTCCTTTTCTCGAGGATAATTTTAAAACAAGCCGAACCTGGTCAAGAAACTCAGGAGTTGGCTTTGGGCGTGGTGGCCAAATAAATGTTCAGGGCAATAAATCAACTTCTTACTTATCAGAGCGTCCGAAAGCCAGTCACGGTCTCCCTAAACATAATTTAAATAATCTCTGGTTTTCATATTTTTCTGTTTAGATCACCGATTCACACTGTCTGTTGCTTATCTCAGGGTCCACCCACAGTTTAAAGTTGGATAGGAACATGATATTCGCTACAACATGGTACACGAGGCACGATCTCAAACCGACTCTATTCTGGTCACTACAGAGTGATTACACTATGAAACACAACTTCTGTCTGTGGCCAATAAGTGTTATTTTCCAAATACTTTTATTGCAAAACGATAGAAAATAGCCATTATTTGTTTTAAACTTTGTTTTTGTAGCTTGTATTGAAGAATTATTTACTAAATATAGGCAAATTTTGTTTTTCATCCAGTGCAGGGCTAAAAACAAAAACACAGTTAAATCTTTACAATTGTATTGAAATTTGAACTAAAAAAATATATAAAAAACAAGTAAAAAGAAATGAACAGTTTTCCTCGATTTCCGTTTTTATTGTAAATCACTTTTCTCTAAGAGGCCCCAAATATCGTCTCCCATCATGTTTTCTTAGTATACTCAGTATCTATGTTTAAATTTCAGTACATTTTGATGGAAACGCTTCCCTTGCTCCTCTGAGTATGCTCCCATATTATCCTTGAACTTGTTACTATGGGCATCAAGGATGTGTACCTTCAGGGATATCCTTGCAGAACAAATGAGCGTAAGTTCTCAATGACTTCCACCAAATTGTCAGCCTTGTGGTTGCCCCAAAAGCAATAACACAACGAAACAAAAGTGTTCCAGGCTTCTTTTAACTTTTTGTAAGATTTTCAGGAAATTCTGATAACTCTGATTTTCTTGATTTGTTATCCATTTAAAGGCACCAGTATAAGAAATTTTAAAGGCACTTGAAGGCTGCAGACTCTATTAAGAGCTCTAACAAACTGCTTCATAAGACCTATTTTTAAATGCAATGGAGGGAACAACACCATATGAGGTTCTATCAATTGTTCATTTATGACATTATGCCATCTACCAGAAGAAGCTAGTTCTTTCCCAAAGAGAGATGATAATGGAAACTTGGTAAAACCTATCTGGAGACCCATCAAAAATGCTACCATTTTGAAATCTCCAATCACATGCTAGCATAGTCCGTATAATTCAAAGTTTTTAGTAAAAGCTTGACACTGTTTTAGTCCTCCTTGAGATATACTGGATAAGCCAAGGGAAGGGATGGATTCTTATTTCGATAATGGATAAGTACACACCCTTTAATGTTTCTTGAGGAGCTGTTTATAAAAAGCCTCCATTCATCTGGATTACATATAATACCAATTGCATCAAACAGACCAGTTAAATCATTGCGGTAGCATAGCACTGCTTGAAAAGTAAAGAATCTTGAGAAATGCTTATGACGTTTACTTGGGTTTGTCATTTATTCCCATATTAATCCAGGATATCCCAATCTTTATGCCTGGACATCAAAAGCTCAGCATTTTTTTTTTTGACAAGCCAAGATCTTGGACAAAGTCATTGGGAGGTCTCTTTTGTTTGGATAATCTGGATTTCTCTCAACAACCATATCTTTGACACTGCAGTCTATATCTTCACTGATCATTTCAGGTTTTAAATTGTTGTTTACTTCTCAGGGTAGCTTATTCCTTTCTGGAGAGATAGGTACAGTAAGATCAGCACTGCGTGGTAATGGTGCAATAGAGAATGGAAGATGAGGATAGGAAGTATCAGGTGCATATTTGCCACTTTGAAATTTTGGAAGGGGCCAACATGGAGAAGTAGCATTTTCTTAAGTGGTATGTGGATTCGCGCTAAATCCTGGGAATAGCAAACTTCATAGCTGCACTTTCCCCTCCATACCATCATGTACAAGTCAAAGAATATACTTTGTTACTCTTTTGTCTTACAAACAAACATAATATCTTAATTATTGTGACATTTTTTGTTTACTCTGCCACCAATACTTTTCTTACCTTCCAAACTTTTTTACAGTGTTCACAAAAAAGTGAGGCACCAGGGTTTCTCTTGGTCCCCAACTGGCATGCCGAAATATGGATTCCCTTGTATGGTAGCTACTGGTAGTCAAAATAGGACTCACATAAGTCTATATTTATTTAAAACCAAAACAACATTATGTACCCGAGATTTTATTAGAACTAAGACGCGTAAGCCAATAAGAGAATCTCCGCTAGAAAGATTTGGAAAGAATGTAATGAAAATGGGTGAAGTGAAAATATATGCGTTATATTAAAACATAAAAAATAAGAAGTTTGCAAAAGGCTAATCAATATCTTATACGAGGCACCTCCTATACCCATCACTCAGTTCAGTCTCATCCAGCATCTTTATACATAAATCTAGCAAATCTAGTCTTAAAACTCCGCAGGGAGGATATTTATATAATATAACTAGTGCATCTATTCCATTCATCCATTCTACCAATCTCTTTCCTGAACCTAAACTCGACCAGCTTGAACTTATTACTATTTGTCCTTAAATGTTTACTAAAAATAAGAACCTTACCTATCTCTCCCCTCTTCTAACATTTTACCAACTTGATGACCTTAATGAAGTTCCCTCGAACTCTTTTCCTTTCTAATGTATGAAGATTTATTCTCCTAAGTCTCTCACCATATGGTAAGCTCCTCAACCCATGAATCAGCTTAGCCATCCTTCTTGGCACAGACTCAAGAAAAGCATAGTTAGGATGAAGTCAAACTAATACCGCGTACAATTTCAGAACTACTCTTACACTGCTCACCATAAACCCTAAAAGCCTATTTGCTCTCTTCATAGCACTTAAGCATTACTTTCAAGGCGGGAGGTCTGAACTTACCAGAACACTTAAATCTCTTTCGCATTCTCACCATCCTAAATCTCTTTCATTCAGTTTAAAATTATTCAGAGTCCTTCCTCATAATCCTACTTAACATAGAATCCTCGGCAAACTTGCTCACGTCGCTACTTATACCTTAGTCAAGATCAGATTAAAAATTAAGAACAACAACGAGACCAACACTGATTCCTGAGGAATCCCACTGCTAACGTTCCCTCACTCAGATTTAATACCATCTATACTAACTCTTAGCTGTCTGTTACTAAGCCACGACTGAATCGATCCCATGGACTTTAACTTTATTCAAAAGTCGTAAGTGAGTCATCCTAGCGAAAGCCGTACTAATTTCAAAATAACAAATCTATAAAAAGATAGTAAATGAACCCTACATAATTTGCTCATGGTATAGCTGTTTTGGGCTTCCTTAATCAAATTATGTTTATCTAAATGATCCCAAATAGATTTCATTATTGCATATTTCATCATTTTCTCCACCACTGATGTCAAATTCACTTACCGGTAATTGGACACGCGGTGTACAGGTGAGAGTAATTAGGGCCGCATGGCACCAACTAAACTTTGATTGCCAACGCTACATCCGACATCCAATTGGAGGCAGTGTGACACGACCCGCAGCTTCTCGTCCAATAGACTTATTTCCAAAAAGTCTTTCTTGTTTTACGGCGCCTAAGTTCATCCACGTGGAGACCAAATTGATAATTTGGTCGCAAAATTTAAACGAAGAAATATAATTGTTAAAACTCTCCGCCTTACAACACGTGAAGTTAGGTTACAGTGGATGTAGTTAGTCAATAGATCGGATCGTAATTTGGGTTTACTATGTAGAGGCTGCTCTAGGTTGCATCGACTCTTGGTTTGGCACTCGAGTTAATTTATCCGTCTCCGCTGATATCCTCATTGGAAGGTGAAGTGGGAAATGGTGGTTCAAAATAACGTATAAAACTATGATAATATTGGTTTTATATACTTATTTTTAATTAAACTTTCTCCTACAAAGTTTAGTGAAACAACATCGTTAAAACAGAGATGAGCAAAATAAAAGTAGATAAAGGATATTTATAATGAAAATGCCTTTTAAGGGAGCCTATCCTCATTGCAGAATGGTCTCAATTTTGGGAGTGTTTTGAGAGCCAAGCTCCCTTAGAACTTCATCAAATCTAAACCCTATTGGGAATATAATCACAATTGAAAAAGCATTCATATTTTTTGCTTTCGATTTCGTTTGTTTGTATATTAAAGTTGTATTCAGCATTACGTCTACATTCAACTCATTTTAAAATATTTGGCTTTCGCTTTCTTTCGTTTAAAATTATTTAAGAGTTAATGGTGTGGTATCGAACCACCTTTTTTAGGTCGGAAATGTAATAGAGAGCGAATTTACCGAAAAGAAAAATATCTTTGGCACCGCGCAAACGCCGATTTTGAAGATCAATAATAATCAGGTATGTTTATATACTTTCAATAGTTTTTGTTCTTATTTTAAAATTTAGGTTAAAATCGGTCAGTGATTTCAGGAGCTGTTAATAAAAATTGGTTAGTTTAAGAGAAGTTGGTTAGGTGGGTTATGTTAGGGCAATTCTATCTCTGTAACGCTTTATTTTCGAGGGAAATTAATGGGAGCTTCATTTTTACGACCTTAAAATGCGTAAGAAAATATAATTTCTTTAAAAATCGATTATGGTCCTAATTTGCACTATTATCCCCTTTTCTGTCAATTTATGTTAAGTATTTTTTAGGTGAATGAGCTTTTTTTTAGCGCCTATCTGGCGACTGCCTTCAAGGGCATAAGTCGCTGTTGAATTACCTGAGCACGAATTTCCCTTCTTAAGTTGATCCAAATTCTACCACAATGGTAATGGATAGTCCCAAAATAGAGATACTTTTTTATTCTGATTTTCGGCTATTTGTTATCCTGATCTGTGGCTTGGATCCATAGATTAATTGTTTCCCAATGAAACTGTATCAGACGATATGAATTTGGGGTATAAAACATTAAGGAAATTAGTACTGCAACGAATACTGTAAACCCACATTACTTTAGGCACTCAGACCCAGTGGCGGTCCTGGGTTATATGACGCCCTGGGCTGACCGTCTCCCAGGCGCAACCCCCATCCCTCCACAGCGTACCGTCCATAACACACACACACATGTATAAATACACAACTGTTCAGATTGAGAT